>SRMA01025243.1:0-734723 GCA_007224835.1 Danionella cerebrum | reverse complement strand
TAAAAACAAGCAAAAAAGTCTAGCTAATGGAACTAAACACAACTTCAGAGAAAACAAATGCAAAATAAAAAATTGAATGAAACTTTTATAAAA
The DNA here is from genome assembly GCA_007224835.1 of Danionella cerebrum. Classification (NCBI taxonomy): domain Eukaryota; kingdom Metazoa; phylum Chordata; class Actinopteri; order Cypriniformes; family Danionidae; genus Danionella; species Danionella cerebrum. Next base: position 734,630 of record SRMA01025243.1, on the reverse strand, counting down.
ACAAACAAAAAATGTATAACTAACAAACTAAACATAACTTTAGCAAAAACAAATGAAAAATAGGAAAAAAAATGAAAAAAACTTTTGTGAAAAGAAACAAATGTAAACTAAACATAACTTTAATGAAGAAAACAAGCCAAAAAATCACCACTCATGAGGGAGGGCTTAGCCGGGGCTAGTGACACTGGCATCACATTTAAAACTATGATAAAGCAAGTTTATTTGAAGAAAATAAAATTTAGTTTCGTTATTTTTGTTTTATTCATTTTTTTTCTTTCGTTTTCCCTAATATTATATTTGGCACATTGTGGCACATATCTAATTCATTAATGTTTATTGATAGCTCAACACTTTTGGCTGAACGTTAAAGCAAGTCAAGTTCTTGCATTTGAGCAAAGCTCTAAAATATGTGCATTTCTTTTTGCTTAATGTGGATTAATGTCTGCTTTTGTTGTGTTTTAATGAAAAATTTATTTGTATTTTGGGGTGAATATGTCCCGGTAAACTCTGCAGGCGCATTGTGACAGCTGAGGCACTGAAGCAGGGCTGGGCAGCTTTGGTCATTCAGAGATTCTGGCGTGGACATCACATGCGCAGGATGTACCGGCTCCTCCAGAGGGCTGCAATCACCATACAGGCCTTCTCCAGGGGATGGATTGCCCGCAACCGTTACAGAAAGGCAAAGCAAACACTGTTTTTACATTAAAAACATTTTCTCATCATGGATCAAAATAGGATTTTTTTCTGTAGCTGGCAGAAAATAAGATATTTTAACAACTGCAAAAAATAAACTCAAAATTTGTTTTTGTTTCATTTCTGTGTAAGTACGATGTAGATAATTGAGAATAAAACATACTGAATGCTTCTTTTTGAGGTCTGCTGCAGTTTCTTTAAACATTTTTAGTTATTTTTATATTTTTGTAGATGGTGGCGGAGCACAAGGCTACGGTTCTGCAAAAATACGCTCGAGCCTGGCTGGTGCGGCGCAGGTTTCAGAGCATGAGGCGACTGGTGATCAATGTACAGCTCTCCTACAGAGTCCAGCAGCTGCGCAAGAAAGTAGACGACCAGGTAAAATTTAAATGTTGACCTGGATAAATCAAACAAAAGGAATTTAATTTTCTGACTTTTCTGCCAGAATAAAGAGAACTGTGGCCTCATGGAGAGACTCGCAGGTTTATCTCATTCCCGAGCTCAGGGTTTAGAAAAGATTCAAGCTTTGGAAGCTGAGCTGGCAAAACTGACCAATGAGATGGCAGCTTTCAAGGAGTGCATGACAACAAGATCAGAAGAGGCCAATCAGGTAAGTGCGCTAATGTGTACAATATATCGGTAATATTGATTAACGACTGAATTGGTCTTAAAGGCAATCGCTCTGCTTCGGAACGAAAAAGAGAATCTTGTTGTGGAAAATAAATCTTTAGAGCAGAAGCACAGACATACGATTGCGCAAATGCAAGGTAAACGCTTTAAGAAACTTCAACACTGGCGTCACAAACAGTAACTAAATTCATCGTATGTTTTAGATCACTTTGAAGATGTGAAGCGGAAACTGTTGGAAGATTTGGAAAGAGAAGAAAGACTGAGAAAGTGAGAAATTTTGCTTTTTTTAAACAATGCACAGTGAACCCATCTGCAGCAAGATGATGTTGTAGGTCTATGGGGCTGGTCTGTGGGTTGACTGTGACTGCTCTCACCTTCCTACGCCTCTACTTATCTGAGATTTTTCTTGCTCTGCAACTTCAGGCCCTAACTGCAACTGTGATTCTGGTTGAAATCTAGAGCCCAAATCTCTGAGACATTTCTGAATCCTTCCTTTGAAACCACGATGTTCAGCAATCCTTGTTTTCAGCTTATCTGAGATATGTTTTGAGGCTCCCATGTTGCCACAAGAGGAGAAACATTTACAATTGGCCTCCTTTAAATATTTTCTCATGATTAGATTCATTTGTGTATGGAGGTCAAGGGTCACTGAGGTTACCAAATCAATTTTGAGTTTCTAATAACTTGTGCTAAAGGTATTGAAATCAGTACAATGACAATTTTGTCAAATTTTGTTAAAATAAATATATTTTATACACTTTATTTCACCTAAAAAATTCTCACTATGTAAGTCTCCTATATGGCAACGAATGATTTATAAAATACATTTTTTTTATTACAAAAAAATAACTTTTGGACAAAAAAAAAATGTAATCTATAGATTAAATGAAATGTTAATGTGAGCTAATGTGTCTATCAGGGTGGCAGAGCACAACAGTGAGCTCCAGAAGGAAGATTCCGATAAAGAGATTGTTGCAGTGAAAGAGGAAAACCGCAGACTGAGAGAAGAGAGAATCCGGTTACAGACACAAGAGGTGGATGGCAAGAAGCTCAACGCAGAACTGCAAGAACAAATACTGCAGCTCAGCAAACATGTCAAGGTGAATCACTATCTTAAATTGAATCTGACATGGCTTCAGGGATTGGCAGATGTTTCTTGGGGTTTGCTTTCTTCGTAATATAATGTAAGGGAGGCCGTTCACAGCAAAATACACAGTGTTAAATCAACACTACTTGTGTCAAAAGTGTGTATTTAAATAAACACTTTCCTAGTGTTAAATGTAACACTTTATTTGCATCCCGGTCAGTGTTAAAACTGAATGAGGTGTTAATGCAGCACATAGTGTTACATTTTTTACCAGGGCAGTGCTATGCAACCCTCATAGTGTTACATATAACACTGGGACAGTGTTAAACAACCTGAAATGTGTCACATTTGTCACCGGAACAGGACTAAATGAACTCTAAAGTGTTACATTTAACACCCGGACAGTGTTAAACAACCTGTAAAAGTTTTTTTACCAGGACAGTGATATTCAACTCGCTTAGTGTTACATTTAATACTGGAGCAGAGTTTGTATAGGTTCACTGCACTGACACTAGTAGTGTTGATTTAACACTGTAAATGTTGTTTTATTTGCTTTTGTTTTTTTTAAATAATCGCATCTTTCCTTTTCCTATTTAAAGATCATACCAGATTTACGGAAGGAAATTAACATCCTGCACATGCAACGAGCAGACACGGAGAAAACCCTGAAGACTCTACGCTTTCAAGCCAGGGGTATGAAACATTATTTTAATCTTGGCAGTATGAAATCCAGATGTTATTGTATCAAGAGAAGGGCAACAAATGTTCACGTGAAGAATCAAAGATGAGATACAATAAAGTAAAGAAATCAAACCAACTTACATCCCTGTTTTTACCAAACAAGTATTTATAAAAATGTAAGTGTAATTATCAGATTTCTAGTCCTGGATTTATTTTGTACATTTTCTGTGAACTATCAATCTGCTCAGTCAGTATTGTCCATTTATTCCCTTAGCCAAGATGAATTTGATCACGCGGCAGCTGCTGGGTGACACTATGGAGGATGAATTTATCAAGAGGTGTGGCTTAGTATTAGCATATTAGCAATATTAGGGCAATCTGGATTATCTTGATTCAAGTTACCTCTTTTTTCCCCTTTAGATTGAGTGAAGAATCCTTTGAAGAAGAAGCTGATCTTCTTGTTGCTTTTGATGGGATTGAAAGAGCTGCTAAGTATGATGTCTGAAGGTTTCAGTGGTGTCCCCGGTGTAGCTCTTTAGCTTTTAGTTAATATTCATGGACCTCTAGCAAATCTGTACACCAGGGAAAGCTAAAATTGATCTAAAGCATGTTAGCAATCTGTTCATTTATGCTAGAAACACATAGATTCTAAATGCTCTACTGTCCAAAACACGTTAGCAATATGCTAAGTCATGCCAGAATTGGTTAAGTTGCTTTAATAATGCTAGCATTATACATGTCTCACGTAAATACTACATCCTCAAACTTGTTAACAATCTACTGAACTTATTAAAACATGCTATTAGTGTTTTTTTTTTTTTTTTGAGTTAAGACTTGCTACATTTAGCTTTTTAGCATTCTAAACACTCTCTGCTTCTCTGTCAGTGTAATGGAAACTCAACTCCGGGAGCAGAAAGACACTTTCGAAAGTCAAATAGAAACTTTAATCTTCAAAAATGACCATTTGACCAAAGAGAATGAGCAGCTCCAAGCTCTTTTTCAAGAGAAGAGTGATATCAACCAGAGCATCGGACAGGAAGTGACCAGACTTACTTCTGAGAACATGGTAGAGTATTCCCATGTTTTATTTCCTGTTTTTATGAAGACGTTGAAGAAACCAAAGACTTTAAGTTTTATTGTATTTATGTGTAGATTTATTTATGCTGTTATATATTTGTGACTTCCTGTTTGCAGGTAATTCCTGAGCTGAAGCAGCAGGTGGCTGAACTGAAGCGCCACAAACACGAGCTCGAGCTCCAGTTAGCCAATCAGAGTGCTGAGATGAATGGTGAGTCATTTCAAGCAGTGGGTTCGTGTTTTGAGTCTTTGTCCTGCTGCAGAATAAATGTAAAATGAAAACACTCGTTGTTTTTCGACTAAAGATTTTCCTTTGTTAACAGTACTGTTTGATATAAATATTATTCTCCAGCAAAGCTCAAGGATTTCTCGAACAAGCTGCAGCTGGCTGTTGAAGAAGGGCAGCTTCGTTTCAGGTGAATGAATATTATATTTATTATAATTATCAAGAGTGTGTATAGTATCCTTAATTTATAAAAATGATGTTTACGAAAAAGTGTACATCAATTTGGCAGTCATAGTCTACCGAAGTGGGTGTGGCCATATCATCCTCATTTGCATATGTAAATTAGTGCATATGTTGTTTTGCTCAATTTTTGACTTTAACATAAGATTTCAGAGTTTGTCGACTGGCTGAAGCAACTCAAACTTTTGTCTTGGCAGGGTTCTTGAGGAAACACTGTCTGAGAGTGAGGGAAAAAGAGAAGAGGCAGAGAGAGTGGTGGTTGAACTCCAGGAAGAGAAGGAGGTGCTTCAGAAAACCCTGATCTCAGAGAGGGAAGCCAAGAGCAAACTCAGGGAGGAGACCTCATATCTCACTGCCCAGAACATGGTGTGTGTTTTTGAGAATGATTGCTTTCATGGTTTTATTTACTTTTGCAGCCAATTTCAGTCCATGTAAAATCCACAACAGGTTGATTCATGTGTAGTATGAAATATTTACTTTATTTTTAGTTGGTCTTTATATTTATATTTATACTTTTAGCAAAAATATCTCTTACAAACACCTGTAAGTTTTTTTCAGGAAGGTCTTTGCAAAATTCTTGTATTTTATAGAAACCTGTCTGAACTTTCTCAGTATTTGAATCGTTTGTTTTAGGTTCTAACGTTTTTAAAGATTGGAAAAAATGTATTATGTTGGTTTTTAATCATAAAAAAATACTGTTTTGTTTATGTTAATCTCAGTAACAACATCGTTGACGGCTCCCTAGCAACCCAACTGTGTACCCTAGCAACCAAATTTTCTGAACTATATCTCAGCATTGGTAAATGATAAAGACGCAGGGGTTGGTCTGTATAACATATATTGACAAAGAGAACATTATATACGTCACTGACCACTCCATAGCAATCCGACTTTTTAACCTAGCAACCATTTTTGCTATCTCAGCTAAGGAAAATCATAAAGACATAGGGATTGCTTTAAATTACTAATATTTGCTTTGGGAACTTTGTTTCATGTCGCTGACTGCTGAATTGTCTTGTGCACTTCAAGTCAACATCAAAGTTTGTTTTTAGGATTTTGAGGAGCAGTTAGACATGAAGAACAGGTTAATAAAGCGACTTCAAGACCAAATCAAATCTCTTCAAACTCACGCAACAGGTAACACTCTCATTAACCTCTTTCTCTTCACCAATCTGCCTGTTGTAATTTTCCTTTTAATATCATCATCAGCCAATCAGAAAGCAGCCCCGAGTGTACCCAAAGAGTACCTGGGCATGTTGGAGTACAAAAAGGAAGATGAAGGCACACTGATCAGGACTCTCATATCAGGTAACGCCAACGAGTGAATATTTTATTTATTATAATTATCAAGAGTGTGTATAGTATCCTTAATTTATATTATTGATGTTTACGAAAAAGTGTACATCAATTTGGCAGTCATAGTCTACCGAAGTGGGTGTGGCCATATCATCCTCATTTGCATATGTAAATTAGTGCATATGTTGTTTTGCTCAATTTTTGACTTTAATATAAGATTTCAGAGTTTGTCGACTGGCTGAAGCAACTCAAACTTGTACAAAATAAATTTATCATCACATTAAAATCTCTTTGAAGCCAATGTTTGTGTCACAATTTCATCATTTTGTGTTTTTCACTCCACAGAGCTGAAGCCACGTGGCGTGTGTGTGAATATGATCCCTGGTTTGGCTGCCCAACTGCTCTTCATGTGTGTGAGACACGCAGATTACCTCAACGATGCAAACAAGCTCAAGTCCCTCATGAACAACATCATTACTGCTATTAAAAAGGTTGTCAAGGTAAGAGATCTTTTTAAAATAAAGTTGGTTTTTCTTCTGTTATTTAGGCTTTGCTTGACTATAGGCACCTATGTGAACTGGTGCATATATCTTCTGAGTCCTGATCACTAGCACTAGGTTTGAAAGTAAAGGTGATCACACGTTGGTCCTAAATTTCAATCTTGGTAGTCAGTGATCTTGACAAAGAGAACTGTATGGTTATTATGAAGTTTAAGAATGTGACTGTACCTCCAGGACCATTCGGAGAATTTCGAAGTCCTGTCCTTCTGGCTCTCAAACACCTATCACTTTCTCAATTGCCTCAAACAGTACAGTGGAGAAGAGGTAAAGCGTCCGTCCTGACTCTGTTAACAGATTGTGTTTGTACTTCCTGGTTTTAAATGGAACACATAACCACTTGAGAATTTGGCTGAGATTTTTCACCTGTTTTTTGAACCATTTATAGCAATTTAAGGGAATTTTTCTATGAGCTGTTCAGTGATTTAAGCTTATGTTGATGAGTTATGGTAGTGGTGGTACGTTTGTGTTGCTGTGAAACTCAATCTGGTTTAGCTGGTCAAAAAGCATCTTGTCACATTGTTTAAGGTTTTTTAACATATTGTTTAATTATCCAGCAATATATTAAAAAAAAACATAATTTCTGCAGCCTCAGCTACCAGCACTCATGGGAATTTCCTTCAGGATTTTTGTCTAATTATGTCTCTTTTTATTTATCACATTATTTGCCATATGTTCTCAGTAACTTCTAATCTCACAAAGATACCAATCAACCAACATCCAAGAATGTTTCTGCTTTGTAGAAGCTTTTTATATTTCAAAATAGGGTAATATTTGTTTCAAAATGTTGTTACTCTTTATTAATAAACTTTATTAATAGTTAAAAGTTTAATGCCAGGAATGAACTAGTGTTCTCCCATGTGTGCAGGAGTTTATAAAGGACAACACACCCCAGCAGAAGAAAAACTGTCTAAAGAACTTTAACTTGTTAGAGCATCGCCAGATTCTCAGTGATCTCGCCATCAAGATCTACCACCAGTTCATCTGTGTGATGGAAAATGCACTCCTACCAATGATCGGTGAGATAATATATTGATATACTGGAGGCTTTTTATGGTTCTTGTGAAGAAATCAAATATAATATGTTTGCCCTCAAAATGTTACCCAAATCTGGAGGGTTTTCAACTGTGATACAGTTTCATGCAGTATTTACAATGTTTTTTAAAAGTTAACTAGGTGGCTAAAGTTGTAAAAAAAAAATAAAAAAATAAACTATTATTTTAAAATGTAATGTAATATAAGCCAACCCCCATGTCTCTATGACTTTCCTAAGCTGAGATACAGATATGGTAAATTGGTTGCTATGGTAAACAGTCTGGTTGCTAAGGAGGTTTCAGTGACAACATATAATGTTCCTTATGTTACTTTGCGTTTAATAAATCAACCCCCATGTCACTATGATTTTCCTATGCTCAGATAGAGATATGGAAAATCGGTTGTTAGGTTAAACAGTTTGGTTGCTAAGAAGTTGTCAACGCAAACAAACCCCAATTTTTCTGCGATGTTTTTTTGTTGTCTTTTCCCGTCTATTTTCATTGGCCATTTTAAGTCAATGTTGCATTTTTAACACAGTCTAGAGTTTTAAATACTTTTGCACAGTGTTTGCAATTTCTTTTTACCACGGAATGATAACTTCCGCAGGTTTGGTGAGTTTCCATGAGCTTCTCAGTTGGAGTTACAGTTTCACAAAGTTTGACCCGATGTTGAGTCAATGTAAAAATTTTCTGCGATTTCCCAGAATTCCTTTAGTGGCTCCAGTCTGAAAAGAAATAGCAACCTGAGACCAGTTTGGATGTCTTGTCAAAGTTTGGTGGCTATATCTAGAACGGTCTAGGAGGAGATACGTATTTTTTTGTCCGAAGCAAAAGACAATAACAACATGTAGGCTTTTAAAATTAAAAAAAAACTTTTAAAAGAATTTTCAATTTTATTTTCATATTTACTTTTTGGTCCATTTTGTGTTTTTTAACCAAATTATAATAATGTTTTATGCACATTTTTCAGTCCCAGGGATGCTGGAGCATGAAAGCCTTCAAGGCATCTCCAGCATGAAGCCTGGGGGTCTTCGCAAGCGCTCTGCCAGTGTTCTTGAGGAGGAAGGCAGCATTGCTTCAGAGACCGTCAGTGTTGGCGCCATCTTGCTGCAGCTTAACAGCTTCCACAGCAGCATGGAACAGCAGGGCATGGAGCCACCACTGCGAGTCCAGATCATCCGGCAGATCTTCTACCTCATCGGCTCCACATGTGTTAACAGTATCCTACTCCGCAAGGACCTGTGCTCCTGCCGAAAGGGCATGCAGATCCGGTGAGAATACCTCCCTCCTTCTTTATTTCCTATTCCCGCGTCTCCTTCTGTAGTGTCACAGAAAACAAAATCAATTATCAATTAATTCAAGTTTTTACAGTTGTGCTAAAAAAGCAGTAATCACTGGTTTGCCTGGATGATTATGATAACTTATGGTTAGTTTTAGCTGAAATTAGCTAATCTTGAGCTTGAGTTAGTTAATATTTACCTGGTTTAATATGAAATTAACTCATCTTTAAAATGGAATTATCTTGAGCTGGTATTAGCTACGGTAATCTTGGACTTGAGATGTCCTAAGCTGTAATTGGGTTGTTTTTTACTCTTTGGGGCTGTAATTAACAAGAATTTAGTTACGGTAGTTTGAGCTGGAATTTGCCAGTCTTAAGCTCCTTTGAGGTGAAATAGTTCATATTTATTTGATTTCAGCTAGAGTTAGTTAAAATCTACCTGGTTCGATCTGGAATAAGCTAGTTTTAACTCTTTTAGACTGGGATTCAATTGTCTTTAATTAGTTTGAGCTGGAATTAGCCCGTCTTTAGCTCTTTATTTGTTGGATTACCTTTGTTGGATGTGGAATTAGTTCAACTTTAGCTGGTTTGATCTGGAATTAGCTAGTCTGTAACTCTTTTAGGCTGGAATTAGCTCATCTTTAGTTGGTTTTAAGCTAAAATTAGCCAACCTTCAGCTGGGTAAGCTGCAATGAACTGATCTTTAGCTTGGTTGAGCTTGATTTAATTAAGCTTTCTGGTTTGAGCTGAAACGAGCCAGTCTTTAACTGGGGTGAACGTTAAGATGTGTTGAGCTGGCACCACATCACTGGTAAAATAATCACTGTCTCTTTTTTTTATTTATTTTAACTTAATAATGTTTGTTTCTTAGCTGTAACATCAGTTATTTGGAGGAATGGCTCAGAGAGAAGGGTTTGCAGAGCAGTAACACTATGGAAACTCTGGGGCCGCTATCTCAGATTGCGTGGCTTCTTCAAGTCAACAAGAGCACAGATGAAGATGCAGCTGACATCAAGCAGAGATGCTCTGAGCTCTCAACTGTGCAGGTGCATCATGGTCTTCGATTTGCTTTGGCTGTTTTAATAAACCCATTTGTAAAAGTGGTTTGTTTGGTGGTTTTGGTAGATTGTGAAAATCCTGAACTCTTACACGCCCATTGATGATTTCGAAAAGAGGGTCACTCCATCTTTTGTCCGCAAAGTACAGGTATGTGTGGTTTTTTTTTTTGTTATTCTAGAACATAATTTAAAGGTTTGAAAATAGATAATCAGGTTATTGTCTTAAATATATGAATTTGGTAGATTTTACAAAAAAAATTAATATATAAACTTTTTTTTTTTAATTTACTATAAGATTTATTAATTTTTTAGTTTTGTTAGGTTTTATTTTTATTTTTTGGTAGTAGTAAAGTGTTTTGCACAGATATAAATAAAGGGTGCACATGTATTTACTGTGTCGTTCGATTTATCTTTTTTATTCTTTTAGGGTTGGTATCGTTGAGAACTAAATGCTCTCTGCTTCTCTTATGTGTGATTTCTGCTCATATAAACATTTTGCTTTACAGAAATATGTAGCTGTAAAGAGTCGCAGATAATATTACATGAAATTTGGCACATTATTTACTTTTTGATCTGGGTATTGCATGAGATCCAATGCCTTTTTATGTCTGTGAAAGAACTCTATAAATAAAAAGCAGTATAATGAGGTCATGTGACAGCAGAGTGTCCTATTAAATATTTATACTTGCATATTTTAAACCTTTCAGTCGCCTATCTATTGTATAAATAGCAGCAGAATGATTTTCAGCTTATTCCACTTGTTCCAATGAAACAGATTCTATATCTATTACAATACTTTTTTCCATATTCTATCATTTAAATTAATTTTCACTCACGCTATGAATTTTAGAATCTATTTTTAGGAAGCTCTTTGTTTTTTTCCCCTTTGGTGTAATGTTTTCAAAACCTGATTCTTGAAATACTGCTAAATAGCAATTAATGCGCTCTTCTTGACCTCTGATTGGCTGTCCTGTCTCCATGGCAACAGGCGCTTCTTCACGATCAAGAGTGGTCATCTCAGCTCATGATGGATACACAGTATCGTTTCCAGGTCACTTTTCCTTTCTGCTCTTCAACACAAGCACTGGAGCTGCTTCAGGTGCCCAGTAGCCTAAAACTGGACTTCCTGACTCGCCTCTGACGTCTAGCACATCACCATCCTAACTAAAATGGATTTCTTCTATCAAAAGCTTTTAGATATTCTCATAATAGTGTTTTGAATGAGAGAATAAGTCGATCAATCATGAAAAAAAATCCAGTATTTCAGTATTAAGATTGTAATATGTTCTGAATCATAATTTTTTCTGTTTAGATATTAGAAAATCAATAAATATCTCTGCTGAATGAAGCATACTGCTTCCCCTCAACAACATAGCTCTCACAATATGCTTTAGAAATCAAAAGTTGTGATGGTTAACCCTCTGAAACTTGGGATGGAAACCTCTAGGAATGAGTTGACTGTTTTTGTCTAGAGTGTGTATTGATTAGTTTTATATTTTAATACAATCGTTTTTTTTTTACTGAGATCACAAAATTTTCAGGTATCAGGTGTGTTCAAACTAACAAAAATAAATACATTAATTAATTTCTTAGAGCTTTGTCAGGATTTCTCTCACTCTACCGTTTGTCGTCTATGATGGTTAAATCAATTTCCTCCAAATGGAGTTTATTCTCTTGTTTCTGGTGTAACGTCATCATTTACCACTCGCTGAGGATTTTTTTCCCACTGAATACCAATTCAAGTGGGTCCATTTGGTCTTTCCAATATGCAAATTAACAGTGCTCCCTAATGTTCTAATATGATTAAAATTGATCTTTATGCATTTGGACCGTCATGTTGAGTCAAACAAACTGTTTAGTTTAGCTAACTTGCCTATTTTCAGTGTCAATCATTTTTGAATTTGTTAAAAAAACGCTACTTATCCAAATACCTTAACATATCTTTACAAAAATGGATATGTCTCTATGCCCCTAGGTGACAGGAGCACTTTTTGATGTAAAATGTGCATTGCAATAGCATTGCATTTATTTGATAAATATCATAAAAATTTTATCAATTTTAAATCAACACCATAACCTTCATATCATTTTTGGAGAAATATTTTAATGCTTGTAATTGACAATTGAAGACATTTGAGAATAAATATTTTGTATATTTTTTATAATTTGTATTATTACTTTTTTAAAGTTCTGTTAATTTATTTTTTATTCAGTATTTTATGTATTAATAACAATTCTCAGTTGGAGTTACAGTCTATCCAATGAAATGTTTGTACTTTAAAATAGTCGTCGGTTGATTTGGGAAGAGAAAGCAATGCGCATGCGTGCGTCTCCGACGATTGAGGCGGATGCTGAAGAGAGATCGCCCGTGACGTCACTTGCGCTGCATCCTCCTTTCGTGCTGTCATTCTATCTCTAGGTTCCCCTCCAGTGTTTCCTCGCGGGTTTCTCTCTACATATCAACAATTATTTTATTTATCGGACGTCATGGCTTCGCAGGAGATTCCCACGACGCCAGGTGACGCTTTGGCGACCCTCAAAACCGAGTCCGAGTCTCTGAAGAGCAAGCTGGAAGAGGAGAGAGCCAAACTACACGATGTCGAGCGTGAGTCCGTGTCCCTGTAGTGTTTGTGTTTAACGAGACATATCTCCGGAGATTAGCCGCTGTTGTGTTTACTGAAGAGATAAAACGATCAGATGAAGTAATCAGGGTGTTGTGATGAAGAGTGATGACTGATGATGATGATGATGATGTCGATGACGTTTGTTTGTTGGTGAAGATGATGCTTTATCCTGTGGTTTTGCATTAATTTCAGTTCATTCTTCGACGTGAAGGTTGATATATGGGCTGTTTAAATAACGTTTGATAGTGAAGATGATGAGGGGTATAGTGAACTGATGATAATGCAGGTGATTTTATTTGTAACTGCTTTTTAGAAAGTTTTGGCACATTAAGCAACCTGACTCTCTAGCGCCACCACTAGTCCAAATTTTGTGCATATTTATTCCAGCAACATTTTAACTGAATCTTTTAGAAACATTTTTTCCTCTCATTTCCTTGCTCATGCATATTCAAATGCAGCCTTTAATGTCACTTTTCAATATTCAAATGAACTGCCACGTATAGTCGCAAAACTTGGTGGATGTTATACAGTGCTTCCTAATGTTCTTAATATAAAATCGGTCCCCAGGCATTTGGACCTTCATGATGAGTCAAACTAAAGTAAATAACACAACATATCTTTACAAAAATTGACACGTCTCTATGCCCTGAAACTATGTTCTATGTCATATGGTGGTACCAACGTTTTTATACGCCTTCTCTGACCTCTGAAAACTGTTCCACTCAATGGTTAACATTTATAAATGTTTTTTTTTTTTTTTTTTTTTGCCAAAAAATGTAGTCTGCTGTGTTTCTATGAAGTCTCCTTGAAAAATGTCTTCTGGTTCCCTTTTGGCCATGTTCATCTTTTTACCAAGGCTTTGCTTGGCCCTAGACGGCTGCTTGCAGTTCATTGTTGTTTTCTTCTTAATATAATTTTAAGTCGATGCCTGGTTTTCTGTTGGTAGATTTGACTAAAAGCCAATATTAAACTTTAACGTTGTGTGTTTTCTGTTCAGTTCATCAGGTGGCGGACAAGATTGAGTCTTTGGGACAGTTTGTCATGAAGACCAGACGGACTCTGAAGGGCCATGGGAACAAGGTCTTGTGCATGGACTGGTGTAAAGACAAGAGGAGGATTGTCAGTTCATCACAGGTCAGTACATATTGGTTCTTCTTCATTTCCTGAGAGTGTGGCCCAGCTTGTTGTTAATGTGCTGTGCAGTAATTTCACCATTAATTATTCAGTTTTCTCTTGTGCTTTAGGATGGAAAGGTCATTGTGTGGGATGCATTTACAACGAACAAGGTAAATGGCATCTAAAGGGCCTTGTTTTTCTAAATCATTGTAGCAGCATGGGGGTGAGGTGCTAATGCTCAGATAGAAGGTCACAGTTTCAAACCCAGCTGGTGACAATCCCGGTGGCCTTCTTCCTGGTACTTGGGTTTCCTACCATTAGCCAAAAACATACTTCAGGTCAATTTTTAGTGTTGAACGTTAAAGTGAATGTGGTCCAGAACCTGTCCACTTTTCAACCAGTATGAGCTAGATGTGACGCTAACTTTGTTTTGTGATGTAATTGTTTCAAAGTAGTTTTCAATTGATTTAAAATTATTTATATATATATATTGCTATTTAGATACATGTAATTGAAATACATGTTACCTGTAAATGATATTATTATGTATCTTTAGATATTGCATTGTTCATATTTTGTGTTTCTGTGGGTTCTGTTTTGGTATTTTGATGTATTTTTACTTATTCAGTAAGAGTTATTTTTTTTATTTATCTAGCAGGGTTTTTTTTCCAGTTAATGTTCCTTAAAGGTTTTATGTTTGTGTAAAAACGTATCATATTGAATGATATTCCCTCCACAGGAGCATGCTGTAACGATGCCCTGCACATGGGTCATGGCCTGTGCCTATGCCCCCTCTGGATGTGCAGTAGCTTGTGGGTACGTCTTTAGCTTATTATCAAAAGCAAACTACTGACTAAAATTTGAGAAAATAATATGATATTACACAGTATTTTTGCAGCTCCGTTCAGTGCCACTGGTGGCCGCAATATTTTTATCTCTGTACCAATTACATCTACAACAAACAGATTTGGATGCTGAATTAAATGCATGAATTAAACAAATAGATTTAGCGAAAATATTATGGAAAATGTTATATATATAAATATAAATATCTAAAATATCTTTCTAAATAATGTAACTTTTTAAGAGCTTTTGGTTTTATGTGTTAAATCGGCACAAAATTATTGTTTATTAGCAGTTTTCAGTGGACAATAGCTCAAATACTACATTGTACTGTAAGTTTAAAATGTCCTCTGAGAGCAAAACAAAATTAATTGAGGATAATTGAGATGGTTTGGACGTATGCAGAGGAAGGATAATGGTTATATTGGTAGAAGGATTTTGGAGATGGAGAGGGGATGTCAAGAGGATGGCCAAAGACGAGATATATGGATGTGCTGAAAGAGGACATGGAGGTAGTTGGTGCAAGAGTAGAGGATACTGAGGACAGAGTTAGGTGGAAACGGATGATTCGCTGTGGCGACCCCTAAACTGGGAACAGCCGAAAGTAGAAAAAGAATTGAAGAGGATTTTTTAAAGTAAAAACTAAACATAAAACAAGATACAGAGATCATAGACAAATATGATTGACTTGAATACTGTTAAATATAAGTTGGATGTTTGGAAAAACTGATAGAGGAGTGGAGAAGAGAGGAAAGGAGAGCAGAGGAGAGGGTGTGTGATTTGTTCAATTTCCAATAACAAACCATTTAACTGGTTCCATTAAATGCTGAATATTTACGGTTCAGTTCCAGCATCAGATCTGAAAGCATGGCAGTGTTCTCAGACACGGAAGTCATGGATTTTATGTAAACATGCACATGTCTGAACCGCTCCGTTGTTTTCCTCAGCGGATTGGACAACAAATGTTCGGTGTATCCATTATCCCTTGACAAGAACGAAAACCTTGCGGCTAAGAAGAAGTCGGTGGCCATGCACACAAACTATCTGTCGGCCTGCTGCTTCACCAACTCTGATATGCAGGTGGGCTTCCATGGAGTCGATTTAATCACTACTACACAAGATCTGACTGTAGACATTGCAAAACTACAGATACAGAGTCTGCAACCTGTAGGATTTTAAGCTAAACATGGATGTACCCATATTTGGCAGTGCACCACTGTTGGATGTTAACAAAAAGATCAAAAATCGGCCACACCCTTAATTATGCATGCAACACCTCCTAACAGTTAATGGTTCTTTCGGCAGATCTTGACGTCGAGTGGTGATGGTACCTGCGCCCTCTGGGATGTTGAGAGTGGGCAGATGCTTCAGAGCTTCCATGGGCATGCCGCTGATGTGCTTTGCCTGGATCTGGCACCATCCGAGACGGGAAACACTTTCGTCTCTGGGGTAAGAGCAGTTCAACACCATAGCAACCGCCTCATATGGCTCCTAGCAACCAAGTATTGAAACCGTTTCCTCGTGCAGAGATCTTAGTGTCATCCGTCTATTTCAGGGCTGTGATAAGAAGGCCTGTGTGTGGGACATGCGCACCGGTCAATGTGTCCAGTCCTTCGAGACGCATGAATCCGACATCAACAGTGTCAGGTTTGTGTTTTCAGACTTGCATTATATCCCATTATAAAATCTCTCAATTTCACAACAGAAAACAACAAAAGTGAATGAAATAACTTAAAAATGCTGGGGTTTTGGTGAAAATATTTGTATCGTTTAATGAGATTTATTGTCTTTATTGCTGCACAGGACTTACTGACAGTGTCCTCTCATGGTTTCCTTATTTTCTATAAAATTGCATTAGTTTTGTTTAGCATGAACCCGCTTTCTCTTTGGGGTGCCACAGGGTTCAATATTGGGTCCTTTTCTGTTTCATGGCTACATCCTCTCAATCATCCCAAAATTTGGTCTTCAATCTTGCCATCTTTCTTAATCACCTTTCTAACAGATTTGTATTCCTTACCCAGTTATAAACCTCCTACACAGCTGTTTCTGTTTCAATTCATGACTGGGTTTCAGCCTGATCATTAGCCCCTGTATCTTATTGTGGCTGCAGGTACTATCCAAGTGGAGATGCGTTCGCTTCCGGCTCAGATGATGCTACTGTGAGTCTTAACTATTTGCATTTTCCACTTAAATAACATTTGAAAACTGCTTTTAAGATTCTGTCCTAATGTTATGTTCTTAGTGTCGTCTTTATGACCTGAGGGCCGACAGAGAGGTGGCCATTTATTCCAAGGAGAGCATCATATTTGGAGCCTCCAGTGTGGACTTCTCCCTCAGCGGTGAACACTTTGCAACTGTTCATTGGTGTTAATTAAACTAAACTTCACCCTCTGAGAATAATTCAATATAAGGTTGGATGTTTGAAGGAGAAAATTCTATATTAATGAATTAACTCAGAATTGTCAGATTTCAAATATAGACATGAATATATCAAATATATAAAGTTAGAGCTGTTCTTGTGACGCTTTATTATTGTGATGTCTTTCTCCAGGGCGACTGTTGTTTGGTGGCTACAACGACTACACCATCAATGTTTGGGATGTCTTAAAGGGAACCCGCGTCTCAATCTTATTTGGCCATGAAAACAGGGTGAGCACCCTGAGGGTCTCTCCAGACGGGACAGCCTTCTGCTCTGGATCATGGGATCACACGCTACGGGTTAGAAGAAACAGCTTCTTGCACTATAAACCAAATCTTCTGTAAATAATAATTTATTTTCATCAATGGACGAATGCAGCAGCAATTCTTCTAATTACACTTGTATCCTGTATTTGAACTCGGGTGACGGGTGGTTCGAAGAACAAACTTCCTTCTACTCCTGCCAAATATTTAACTAATCAGTCCAGAGCACCTGCTCCCATTTTCTGCACTGTGTTTTTTTGTGCATTTGTGAGTCATACAGCCTTGTTCCATCAGCAGAGGTATGGCTTTTAACCTCAACATTGTTGCACAGTTTGGCTGGACCTCACCCAGTTTTAAGGCTCATACACGGGTGTTTTTGTTCAATACTGGGGTTCAACCTATTCTTGCAATGTCAAGGAACTGTCTTTCTCTACCTCACCATGGTAGCGGAGTTTGGCTGTACCTCACCCAGTTTTAAGCCTCATACACGGGTGTTTTTGTTCATTACTGGGGTTCAACCTATTCTTGCCATAACATGGAACTGTCTTTCTCTACCTCACCATGGTAGCGGAGTTTGGCTGTACCTCACCCAGTTTTAAACCTCCTACACGGGTGTTCTGTTCATTACTGGGGTTCAACCTATTCTTGCCATGACCTGGAACTGTCTTTCTATACCTCACCATGATAGCGGAGTTTGGCTGTACCTCACCCAGTTTTAAGCCTCATACACGGGTGTTTCTGTTCATTAACATAAAATAATAAAAAAAATTCATTTCGGAATGAGTGAAATTGACTTTTTCTCTTACATGATTTTTTTTCTTTGACTTTGATGTAATTTTCTGTCTTTGATTTCAAACATTGTGATGCTGTTTCTTTTTCTTGCTTTAGATCTGGGCTTGAAGGTGTCATGATCTCCAGACTGTTTGCGGGATACTCCAGCTCTTTGTCAGATTTGCTTCGCCCCCGGAGAACCCATCCTCCAATAGTGTGTTGATTACAAAATAGATTCTGAAAACAAGTGACAGTAGTCTATCGAGTGAACCTGATATTCTCTTTGCATATATACACTGCCTCACAATCGATTTATATTTCATAGTGGACCCACATAACGTTTTATAGCTGGTAATTGTCCCTTTTGAATACACCTCTACTTTCAGCCATCACAATTACTCCTGTCTTGAGATAATCCCAGATTTACAATGTCACAGATTTCCCTTTAATATTTATTAATCTGTGTTAACACAGTTAGATTTTATCCTAGAATAAATTTGTAATAGAAAATATATTCAAAATCAAATGTATTCAGTGTTGAGTAGATCTCTGCATGAAGCCAATTTATAGTCTTCATAATAAATCTCATTCGTTTGTCATGTCTGTACCTGTTCTTTATAACTGTAGCAAAGTGTATATAGAACATATTATACTGGATGTCATTATAAAACAAAATTGACTTTTATTAAAGGCTTAAATCAAATGTTGTCCCAATTTATTCTCGTTAATTCTGTATTTCATTATATAAAAATATGGCTACAGGTCATTTGAATAATTATTTTATTATATCAATTATATTTCTTTGTTTAACTAAAATATGCAAAACTTGTCGTTTAAAAAACATTTTTTTGTGTTATTTATAAATATTAACATGAAGGCTTCAAAGCTAATTGATTCAATGTAGTAATAATAAAACGATTTATATATAATATATTACATTTGGTAAAATAGTACAGTATTGTTCAGATAGTTCACCTTCTAATGGTTGGTCATTTGAAGCAGCTTTTTGCTAAATTCAATAGTGAGACTTTTATTTTGAAAATGAATGTTCTTCCTGTAGGCGGCGAGAAAGTCCAGTCATGATGGTTGTGTTTTGGTTCTTTTTACTGTCTTTAATTTGCGTGTTTACCAGTTGTAGTGCACTTGTGCTGATTAAATGAACTTATTTCGACGTTTGGTGCTTGCCGTTGTTACCTCTGACGTGTTCGGTATTTTTTGGTCCTGAAATGAGTGATGTTGTGGAGAAAACTCTCATTGCTCTGCCCGGTTTGTTTGACTCTCAAACTGGAGCCTCAAAAATCAGCAGCAGATTGAAGCAACTGATCAAGAACATCACCGAACTGACTTCCAAACATGTGAGCCACTCTTTTGCATGATATTAAAATATTATTATGTATAATCAGAGTTCATTTTAAATGGAGTCCGTGGATGTTATTGTAAAAATAAGACATATGACATATAACATTATTTAAATATTGAACTTCAATTCACTTTGGCGACAGTATTTTGACTGATATGTAAAGTAATTTATTTTTTTTAGATTTTGTGACATTTTTCTTCCATGGGGAGCCATTGCTTTTTTAAGTCATGTCCCTCTATAGTCACCTGTCTGCTATAAACCTCTTAAATGAATCATTAAATTCACCAGTGGATGAATGCATATTAATCACAATTACCGGTAGTTATTTTTTTAGCATTTTGTGGCATGTCCAAGTAAGCAACCAGTAAGACACAAACTATAGCAAATATGAAGCATTTGTGTCGTAATCTATTTTGATGTGCTTTATCATCAGGAGGAAGAAAAGCTGATCACACAGGAACTATCCAGCCTCAAGCAGCAGCTCTCCTCACCTAGCGTCAGCATGGTGAGATACATGCCAGTCCCTAAACACAGATATCCCTAAACCACGATTGACAAAGAATTTAAAATGTATGTTGATGATCGTGTTGAAGGTAATAATGTCGTTATCTCCATGTGCAGAGGCAGATGAGGGAGCTGCTGATTCGATCCATGTACTGTGAGATGCTTGGCTATGATGCCTCTTTCACTCACATTCACGCCATCAAACTGGCTCAGCAGGGCAGTGCGATGGACAAGAGAGTGGGTGAGTTTTTATGGTTCCCATATATTATTTAAAAACCATTACTTGAAATTGTATTTATAATTAGATTAGGAATAAAATTATTGTATACACATTTTTTCCTCACTGTATTTATTATTTGGGTGTATAACAGGAAGTGATTATGTGGAGGCAAGATATCATAGAATCTAATCAAACCCAGATCCCCACCAGGCTAGTTCCACCAATTTATGGATCATTTTACTCAAACCCATCATAATCCCACACCTGTGTGTTTTCAGGGTATCTAGCAGTGTCTCTGTTCCTTGCTGAAGGCCATGAGCTACTACTGCTGCTGGTGAACACAGTGTTAAAGGCAAGCTGATTTCTGATTGGCTGTAAATAGTTCTGTGAACAAAGGGGGTGACCATCTGATGTTTGTGTGGTGCAGGATCTTCAGAGTACAAACCTGCTGGAGGTCTGCATGGCCCTGACGGTTATAGCTCAGGTTTTTCCCAGAGAGATGATTCCTGCTGTCCTTCCCCTGTTGGAAGAAAAACTTGCGCATCCTAAGTATGCTAAAAACTTTCAGATAACTTTCAGAAGATCATCATTGTCCTCAACAGTGCACAGAAACTGTTCTTAATCATTGTTTTTTGTTCCTGTGTAAGAGAGATCATCAGGAGAAAAGCTGTCCTGGCGCTTTACAAGTTTCATCTGATTGCTCCGAATCAAGTTCAGCACATTCATGCAAAGTTCCGCAGAGCACTGTGTGACAAAGATCCAGGGGTCATGACATCATCCTTGCACATTTACCTTCAGCTCATCCAGGTCAGAGGGGATATGTTTAGTTTTGTATCTCAGCTATTAATTCTTACTGTTTCTCCCTCTAATGACTGGTCACTAGAGGTGCTCTGATTGCCTATTTCCAAAAATGTTTTGGGCAGATTTCGCGTGAAGCTGCATTTTTGTTAATCAATTTTAACAATATATCATAATTACTCAAATTAAGACAATCTTTATTAAAGCTGGTTTCTTTTGGTCAATAATTCGATATTCGACCAGAGCTGGCGTATTGACTGATGTTTTTATTCGCAATTAAAAGTGCTTTTTGCATCGTTCTTCTGATCGGCGCTTTGAGGGACTTCCGATAACTCTTCCCATTGCGAATATATGACGATCATGATTGGAGCACCCTTATAGAACACGGAATGGTTACTTGTTAATCACTTTCAGGCAACAAAGCTGATTGGCTAATGTAAAACATTTTATAATCTATTGTCTGGTTAATTTCCGAAATAAAACAGGAAGTTACATCACAACCGTGAATGCACAAGCTCTCTAAATGCACTTCTTGACGGACATTTTGGTCTCTTTCCTGCATTGGACTCTCAAAGTCTCTCTTTCCTCCCTCTGCCCCTGCTCTTTTCTGTCTTTCCTCAATGCAGCATGTTTTTTAGCTGTTGGCATCTTCAGTGTTTAAGCTAAATAAAATCTGTTAAATCTTAAACATTGCTTCTAGAGTCTGAGGAATCCACAGACATGCCATACAAATGAATGTTAAATGGTTGGCGGTTCAAATACTGTGATTCCTTGCTAGGAGAGTCCAGAGAGCTACAAAGAGCTGGCGGGCAGTGTGGTGGCGATCCTGAAGCAGGTGATTAGTGGAAAACTACCACTGGATTTTAACTACCACAGTGTTCCAGCCCCTTGGCTTCAGATCCAGCTGCTCAGAATCCTATCATTGCTTGGAAGCAACGACAAGAGGTGTGGGATTCTTGTAGTCCTTTCTTAGGATTAGCATAAATTAACACCTAATTTATTTCTTTTATGGAAATTTTCAGCACCAGTGAGATGATGTATGATGTTTTGGATGAGTCTCTGCGCAGAGCTGAAATGAACCACAATATCACTTATGGTAAATCTTTTCTAACGATCTCCTAAACCAGAGTTTCTTAACCTTTTTGACACTGCGGCCCAATTTCCCCCGTACAACGTGATTCAAGGCCCATTCAAATAACTTGTTAATGTAAATTGATCCACATCTTGTTTGTTTTGTGTTTAATAATTAAATCAAGTCATTTTATGGTTTATTAAAGTAAAATCTTTAAAGTATTCTTTAAATTAAAGTAAAAGAAAACAAAATATTTTCACACTGAACAGTTAAACCAAAGTTGTCGTGCTTAGCACAAATTAGAATTCCAAAAAAAATTTATAAGGCAAATAAAATTGTGTGGTAATAAAGCAAGCACACTTAAAATAAGTTTAAAATGAAATAAACTGTAAATGACACTTAAATAAAGTGCAGCCTGCTGATGAACTTGACAAATTAGTGTCTTAACTTTTGTACCATATGTCTCTCTCCAAATCTGTGACAAATTAACAACTGTGTGTTTTTTTAACATGCTACAAATCACATTTAATGTTTACCTCTTAATGAGAGACTTGGGCTGTCTCTTAGACATGATCAAATCCTCTCTGGGTGGAAAGGCTCACTCTTAGGGAAGCCTCCAGAGATGCTCTGAGTCTGCTGCAAGCTTTGGTCTTAGTAAGACTCCAAGATAAGTTGGAGTTCAAGAAACAAAGGCTGTCCAACGGCTCTTTTATTAAACTCCGTATTAGAGCGAGTACAGCAAGAACGAAACGGCGAAGCCGGCTCAACTCATCTGAACCAAAACAACAATATCCCCTTAGCGTAAGTTTTGACCGAAATTGACCGTTTTAAAGTAAACGTTAATAACAGAGAGAACATTGGTACGTCTTACCATCAATCGGATCTCTCTGCGTTTGCCCGGGAAACTGCAGCAGCGTGAGACGTGGTGCGTCAGCAATCATTGATGCTCGCAAGGAGTACACCCAATCTTCCAAATTAATTGTATTATTAATATCATTTATTATTTGTTTTTAATGTCCTCTGATGGATTTGAGTGTGGTTTAAAATGTAAAAAAAAAACTAAAATGAAATGACGCAAAGAGCCACAGGCTTATTTGGCCGAGGCTCTATTGGCGTATAACACAACGCCTGACTAACGCCTGAGGGTCCCGCGGCCCTCGCGTTCAGAACAGATTTTTTTTTCGCGGCCCACTAGTTGGCGCTCGCGGACCGAGATTGGGCCGCGGCCCCATGGTTAAGAATCACTGTCCTAAACCATACTGTGGAAACCGAGCAGTAAATGGTGAATGATCTCTTGCAGCGATCTTGTACGAGTGTGTCAAAGCCATCTACACCATCCACCCAAAACCTGAGCTACTGGAAAAAGCAGCGAGGTGCATTGGGAATTTTGTTCTGTCTCCAAAAATCAACCTGAAAT
The DNA here is from genome assembly GCA_007224835.1 of Danionella cerebrum. NCBI lineage: Eukaryota > Metazoa > Chordata > Actinopteri > Cypriniformes > Danionidae > Danionella > Danionella cerebrum. The sequence goes on along the minus strand of SRMA01025243.1, from coordinate 711,365 downwards.
ATATTGGTAAACCCTTGTTTCTTTGGAATTGGTTTGGTTAACATTCACTGCGTTTAACAGATCACGTGTGGATTTGTACTTTAGGTTTGAAAGCCTTGACATATGTCGTCCAGCATGATGCTAAACTAGCCCTGCAGCATCAGATGACCATCATTGAGTGTTTGAACCACTCAGATTTCACCATTAAGAGAGAGGTACAAACCCAGCACTTAAATGTTCGATTGATCATTCCTTGTTCACCCTCCCACCAATAGTGGCTCACTATACACAGGCGTTAACTGAGAAAGATACAGAAACATGATATCTTTTATTCCCTTCTTTTCTTTTCCACTCAGACACTCGAGCTGCTTTTCAGGATCACGAATACTCAGAACGTGACTGTGATTGTTGAGAAGATGCTGGCGTTTCTTCACAACTGCCCCGACGAGCACACAGTAATCCATCTGGTTGGAAAAGTTGCAGAGATTGCGGAAAAATATCCTTTTGTTTTTATCGGATGTTTATGAATAAAGATAATAATTGTAATTATTTAAAAAGTTTATAGTTCCTATAAAATATTTTACGTTTGCCCCAGACAACTCATGGTTCATCCAGACGATGAATCAGGTTTTCTCCATCGGGGGAGATTCGCTACAACGGGACGTCCCAAACAATTTTCTGCGACTGCTGGCTGAGGGTAAACGAGACTAATAAATGCTTCTAAAGATAATAACTTTGACTCCATATACATTATTTGCTATTATTATTTTATAGATTACGTTTTAAATGTATATTGTTGTCCAGTAAGGTTTTAGGCATAAACAAATAATGCTTTAAAAAATGAATTTGTTAAGGCTTTTACACACGATTTTAACATGCAAAACAGTAATAAATTTCCATTAAATAAAACAATGGCATATTTTCACGTGATGTATGAAATATTCGCCTTTTCAAATCGTTCTCAATGTGTAAAGGCCTTTATACACTAAAATACCAACATGTCCGAAAAGAATCGCCTCCATAATCCTAATGATGAGCTCTTCTCTCAGGAACAGATTGTAAAGAAGATGACGATCAGTTGCGGCTGTACGCCATCGAATCCTATCTGACATTACTGAGAACAGATACTACTCATCTGCCCCAGCGCTTCCTGCAGGTCATGAGCTGGGTATGTGCAACCTTGCACACAAACACTAACAGCCATGTTTCCATCAAAAGACGGGAATAAAATTTGTGCATAAAACTGAAATAGCGTGTAAAACATTTGCAAATAAAGCACTGTTTCCATCCAATGAGGCCAAGAGAAGAAAATCATCACTTCCTGATAAATTGGTGCAAAAAATCTAAAGAAAAATGGAAGCCCATGTATGGTCTTGTTTCCTGACAGTGAGAGAAGGGAGTCCTCAAATAACCTGTCTTTTCTTTGTGACGGCTCTCTACAGCTGTGTGTCCTGATTTTCCCTCCTTGGCTGTGTGCCACATCTCACAGCTGTGTGTGTTGTCAACAGCCTTGGAAGGTTGTTAGTGGTTTTTGCTGACACTACACCACTTTGATGTTAGAAATTGTAAAACAACATTTCAGATGTAATGCAATGAAATCGGTCAGTTGGTTAGCCCATTAATGCCACCCCATCCGACAGAAAAACACATTGCCATTGCATTGGGATTTATGCTGTTTCCGTAGTAGGTTATGCTACTCTGATTTTCAAAATTTATGCGCATCATGACGTTTCCATCCAAGGTATTTTTATGTGATTAAAATGTCAATGGAAATGCAGCTGTTACCGATGTCTTCATGTAAAAAAAAAAGAGTCAAAGCCGACAAAATTAAAATGCTTATCTCTGGTGTCTTGATTTCAGTCGATAGGGGAATATGCTCATCTTCAGAAGTCCTTGGATCAGCCTGAAATCATCAGTCTCCTGCTGAAGCTTCTGAACCAGAGATACCTGAGCTCAGAGACTCGAGTCTGGATCATCTCTGCTCTGACCAAGCTCTCAGAGGGCCAGACGGAGCTGATCCTGGATCTGCTAGAGAGTCTCTCAGTGTCTCAGGACACCCTGCTCCGTCAGCAGGCCCAGGAGCTTCGATGTCTTAGCCAGGATTCAGAGCTGCATCACTGGGTTCTGCCTAGAGGAGTGCCTCCTGGTGGCTTAGAGGTAATTCAGTTAGATTTACATTATATTTAATGCTATTAAATACTTTTGTGCATTTATTTCTGCTGTGTGCAATAATGGTCATTCATTTAGTTGATTTCAGTTGAAACCACATGAAACCAATCATACAATCCAATAGTGCTGGGCGATATGACGATATATATCGTGGGGACGATAGAAAAGTGTCTATCGTCCTATTTCTCTTCTATCGTTTCTATCGTTTCTAACCTAATTTTACCAATTACTAAAGAAAATATTGCATTAAATAGGCTATGACTTATGTATGATAATATCTTGTGGCTATGCAATGCATACTCTACCCTTTATAGAAGTGATAATCAAGAATAAAACTTTTTCGCAAAGAAACTCCGTCTTGTGATTTTGCGACGGGACGCTTTACGTTGTTGCGACATGCTTTACGCTAGTAGTGATGGGAAGTTCGGATCATTTTACGGATTCGGTTCTTTGAGTCTCGGATCTTTTTTCGAGTCATTTCGTTCATTTTACTAAAATATCAATAAATGTTGTGTGTACTTCCACATCTACTAGCGTTTTATACACAAACGCGAATCACACTACAAATAAGACAAAACTATAAAGCTAAATTTAAAATGAATATAAATATATTACTAAAGCCTACCTGGGTCTTTTAGTCTGGTTTACCCAAACTCTGATCTGTCTTCTTTAGATTTAAATCTCTTTTGTTCGACACAAAATTACTTCACTCTGATGTTAACGTGTGCAGTCCGAGCACTCAGTCCGGACTGGCTTCTTTAGCACTTTTGTCACGTGACCGCTACAGTGCCGGGATCCGAAAAGATTCGTTCTTTTAGCGAGTCCGGGTCCTTTCGGTCTTTTTTCTTTCCAGCTCATGCTGCATTGGTTAACATTACGGAGCGGCCATGAGCCGGAACCCGAAAAGATTAGGTCTTTTTGCGAGTCTCTCCGAAAGATTAGGTCTTTCAGCAAGTCCGGGTCATTTCGTTCTTTTGTCACGTGACCGCGCCACAAAGTTAGGCAAAGTCAGTATGCAAATATGCACGGGCAAGTGGCGAGAAAAAAATATAGCCAGCCTAAAATTAAAGAGTCTTTCAAAAAATGCACACCGTATGAAAAAATGTCCCAGCGCCATAAAGAAATCACATGTGCCATCTTGCATTACTGTTGTAAAGGCATGATCCCCGTGTATGCAGCTGAGAAGGGTAGCTTCCGAGACCTCGTCAAAGTGCTTGACCCGAGGTACGTTATGCCCAGTCGTAAGCACTTCAGTAATGTCAAGTTGCCTCGCTTATATAACGCATGCCGGGCCCAAGTAGAGAAGGATGTTTGCAATGTGGTTCATTTTTTTTAATAGTTTATTTTTATAATACTATTTAAATAACTATGATGTGGTTAAAAAAATGTGAAGGCTACTGTAGCTCTACCTCCACCACATCTGTTCAGTTAAATGTCACTTCAAAATAAAGTTGCAAAAAAAGTATGCAATGATATTTTTGTCAAACTTTTCAGAGAATAACTGAAAACGTACTTTATTGTGGTATATCGTGATATATATCGTTATCGTGATATAAAATAATTCATATCGTGATATATGATTTTTCCATATCGCCCAGCACTACAATCCAATGTCAATGCACATAAAACATATTTCACTTTAAAGGCAAAAATCATCATTTTGTGTGGTTTTTTTTTCTGCTTGGGTCTAAGAGAGATTGTCTCCTAATCCTAGTGATATGAGTGACAGACAAACAGTAGGCTTGATTATTAGCAGGCCTTGATGGTCTTGTTCCATCTTTACTCTTGGAAGTAACATCAGGACCCATTTTAAAGTTTCATTTGAGCGAAAATGCTCCTTAAAGTATAGTCATCATCTATAACTTAATACCAAACTGATACATAAAGCTGCAAGCAGCAATCAAAGGGCTCAAGCACGGTCAGCGCAATCTCCTCTCGGTGGTTAGTTTGTTGCAATATACATTATGACTAATCCTTTTTTTATAGAAGTATTCGTACTTGAAGTATTCCGTCATGACCGGCGACGCTAATGAGTCTAAATATTTTCTGTTATTGTTTTAGCCTAGATTCTTGTCCTATATGTCATGTTCCCAGTTTAGGGCTCGCCACAGCGAATCTTCCGTTTCCACCTAACTCTGTCCTCAGTATCCTCTAGTCTTGCACCAACAACCTCCATGTCCTCTTTCAGCACATCCATCTATCTCGTCTTTGGCCTTCCTCTTGATCTCTTGCCTGGCATCTCCATCTCCAACATCCTTCTACCAGTATAACCACTATCCCTCCTCTGCACATGTCCAAACCATCTCAATCTGGCCTCTCTGACTTTGTCTCCAAAACAACCAACCTGAGCTGTCCCTCTGATGTGCTCATTCCTAATCTTGTCCATCCTCATCACTCCTAAACTGAACCTCAACATCCTCATCTCCGCTACTTCCATCTCTCTTGTCTCTTCCCCACTGCCACAGTCTCTAGCCCATGCATCATAGCTGCTCTCACTACTGTTCTGTACATCTTTCCTTTGATTGTTGTTGACACTCTTCTGTCACACAACACCCCTGACACAAAGTTTCTAACACATTACTTAAATATTAAATGTTATATTCCCTGTGGCCACCTGGTGGTGTTATACCGGAGAATGTATGTTGTAGATGTGTTCAGACATGGACGGTTAACATAGTTGGTAAATTTGGGATGGGACCAATCAGATATTGTATGACTGACTTCCTGTTTTTGAGAACTGTGTGCGCATAGATTAGAAAAAAGACTCGGTGAAAAATTCGATGATGAAAAATGAATATCACTAGGAGGATTTTGCAAAAGTGGCCATTATAAGAGGCTTTGCCATTTAAGTCTTATTATTCTACACGTGTGCTGAATTTTGTTCAACATAACCTGAAACAAATCACGTGGTGCTATTGCCACACCTACCTTTCGAACAACATTCAGGCGTCATTTTTTTAGCACATTTAGACCCTCAAAAATGCACTGAAACAATAATATTTCGAGCAAACTACTATAGGGTTCTATGCGCCTGCTGTGCTCGAGCCCTAACTATGACCAAAGCCTTAGCATAACATAAAACTTTAACTTGGTAAATAAACTAGTGGTAACTTTTTTTTCTAGGTTGACTCCTCTTTATCATTTCTGGATGGGTTTGTCTCAGAAGCTTTGGCTGCAGGAGCCGCACCTTATAAACCTCCGCATCAGAGACAAGAAGAGCTGTGTGTGGAACGAGGTAGAGTTGTTGCTAACACTTATCATGATTAGCATTGACTTTTTTTTTTTTTATTAACACAAATAATAAATTTCTGTATACAGAATAAACTTTCTGTGGTCTTTTACACGCTTGTTTGTTGTTTTATTTCAGGATTGAATCTGGAGCCATACAGTTGTTCTCTGCCGTTGAGTTTATCGTCGTGTAGCATCACTGAAAGGAACTCTCCTACAAGTCTGTCTGTCCACTCTGGAGTTTCAGGAAATGACTCGGAGCTCTCTCAGAAAGTAGGGTGGGTGTACTTTTCACTTTGCATTACAAGAGTGTTTTTTTTTAAGAGTAACTGGCACTTGCTGATCGGTAAAAAAACTGTATTGCAGGGTCCCAATTTATATGAGGCTTTGTTATTAATGATTTCGGTTGATTCAGTTCCAGCACGTTGCTTCTTGAGGGTGTAAAGAGAGTTTGGGGGAAAGATGGCTACCTTCTTCAAAAAGAAAACCCAGCAGCAGTGCCTTCACTGGATGAACAGAGTATTGCAGTTTCGCCATCCTGCCAGCTGGTGGCAGAAGAAAGATTACCAACACTCTCTGAGCCATCAACAGAAAGACCAGACAAATTGCAACTTGCTTCCTCAATATTTGTTGGCTTGGGAGCCAATAATGCACTGTCTTTGGTGAGCAATGCGATATTTTATATTAAAAAATGGTATTAAATAAATCATATCTATTGTTAAATTAATGCTGTCCTCTCCGCCATTAGCTGGGACAGTCTGAAGCTCCGCCCACTCGTTTCAGAAAGAAACCCCGCCCACATCAAGGAGCTTCATCATTGTCGTCATCATCATCATCAGGCAACAGTGAAAAGTCTTCCTCGTCTCACTCATCTAATCAAACAAGTGACAGCTTCCTATCCAAGAGCCTACTGGAGGAGGAGCTGACTGGTTTAGACCACGCCTCAAAACCCATGTCGACCAATGGCATTGATCAAACCAAGGATGCTAAAGGAGAGAGGCCTTCAAACACCTCACAGATTCTGGGCAGCGATATGGTTATAATGCAACCCAATGCAGTACAGGAAAAAGGTCCTCCAGATCTGACTGCAGTCTTACCTTCAGACCTCAAAGACCTGGCTCGCTCTGATGTCACCAGTCTCACCTCAAACTCCAGCCTTTGTTTGTCCTCCTGCCGCCTTTTCAGAGATGACGCTCTGCTGTTGCTGTTCTTCATTTATAACTGCACCCAGACTGAAATACAGGATGTCTTTGTTCAGCTCAACTGCAAAGAACTTGAGGTCTGTATTGTCCTTTTCCCGAAATACTGAAGCTCCTCTCTCTCTCTCTCTCTCTCTCTCTCAGCTGTGTTTGTTTTAGCTGATTCATGTTTAGTGTTTAAGCTAAATAAAGCAGAGTTTTCTGTTAAATCTCTTGATTTTTTTTTTTTTTCCTAAAACAATTTTTTAACTTTTTTACCATGTGGTATGATTCAAAACCGATATTTGGACTTTTTTAGACGGTGAGTTTGAGAGGGAATGTTGTGGATTGTCTTGAGAGCAGAAGGACATCTGTGTGTCACTACTCTCTTGTGATGGATGAGCCTCACACGCACATCTCCTTCAGCGGGACAGTCTCCTATCAGACGCTAACAGGACTCGCAGACTCTCTTCCTTTCTCTGGGACTCTGTCTTTTGTGGACTTCCTCAGGTAAAGAGAACTCCTACTGGTGGGTTTCGTGGAATGTATGATGTGCTTACTGATCTTCACTTCTTCAGGCCTCTGGCTGTGACCACTGAGGAGTATGGGAAACTTTGGTTGTCTCTTTCTCATGACGTCAAACAGAATCTGAAACTGCTTTCAGACCTCGACGACCCGCTCAAAACAACTCTTAACACCCTCAGAGATGCTCTGCGACTGCACATAGTGGACATCATCGGTAAACACAAAACATACTAAAAAATAGAGAATTTAGCACCACTTTGAAAAAACATTGATTGATGTCTGAGAAATTTCTATTTGTTGCTATTCAAATGTACAGTGTTCAGCATAAATGAGTACTTCCCCTTAAAAAAGTAGCTCAACAAAACTTTTCACAAGGCTAGAGTTTTACATACTTACTTTACATCTTCACCATATTCTTCTTCAGAAATGCAACAGTAGCTTTAGATGCGAGTTCTTCTTTGTTGAGTTCATGGTACCCTTTATGAAATGCAGCTTCTCAACACCAGCATCACTCATGGATTCCCACATAATGACACAGTCACCACCATGTTTCACTGTAGGCACCAAGCATTTTTCTTTGAAATCCTTACCTTTATGACACCGTACAGTTTTAAAACCATAAATTCCAACAACCGTGATCTTTGTCTTCTCACTCCAGAGTCCCAGTAGTCTTTATCTTTGTCAGCACGTGCCTGAGCAAACTCTAAACATGATTGTTTGTGCATGGGCTTTGAGATTTTAACTTCCATGGACGTCCTCCATCTTTCTTAAATTTTGTATACTTTTGCTACAGTATTTTGACTGCTTTGTAAAGCTATTCTTGTAGCCCTCACCTTTATGTGTAAAGAAATTACTTCCTTTCTCAGATTTTGTGACATTTTTCTTCCATGGGGAGTAATTGCTGACAGCATGAAATTGGAAGGGCTTTTCAAAATGCCGTTTTGTAGTCACGTTTGCTGGACACCTCTGAAAAGAATCACTGGACTCACCTGTGGTTGAACTTCTGTTAACTTGAAATTTGTAGTCGTAAATGTGGCCTTTCTCCTAAGATTATAGTTGGGGTGTTCTCATTTTTTCAAAATGGACTTGAATGAATTTGTGAAACTTAAATCACTTTTTTTGCGTTCAATTGAGCAAATATTGTTTTGATTATCTATATTATCTCTTATAAAATGTTGATTAGGAAAGGAAACTAAAGTTTTCTGACAAATGTAGTGGGGTGTACTCATTTATGCTGAGCATTGCATTTTAATATTTTCTTTATTTTCTATCTAGACCTAATTTAGCCTTAAAATACAAAAGCTGTTATTTTTATAAATCTTGTTTAGGTTTATCTGCGTACCATTCAAAGAAAGGTTGAATATTTGAAAAGATTTGGAACTCTGTGATTGGTTGTTTCAGGCTCAGAAGGGATCGTAGCATGTCGTCTGCTCAGTGGCGCCCCCTGCCTCATGCACTGCAGAGTGAACAGTGGAGCTTTGGCTGTGTGGCTCCGCTCTCCTCACCCATCCCTACCTGACTGCATTCTGTACCACTGCCAGAGAGCACTCTCTCAACACCCAACATCAAAAACAAATGCACACAGCAAACATCCAGAGTAAAAAAATCAACCTACTCACGCCTTTACTCAATCTTCCTGCAAGGGAGAATCCTTTTGGGTGCGATTCAGCCAGAAATAAACATTTATGAAAGACTACCATCAATCTTTTGTCACTATTCGGTTGACTCAAGAGTTTCCGACTGTTTGAAAGCAATATCTGGCTGACAATTGTAATGCTTTTTATTTTTTGTACAGTTATTTATCTGCATTGTTACTTAAATATATTTATTGATTTTAAACATTTCACACTGTGTTTGATCTGTTGGTTTTGGAAAGATTTTTTTTTTTATTTTCAGAAGTTATTTGGATGTTCTAGCTCCTGCCTAAAAGCTCTTTGTGAGGGCCGATACACCTGCCATCACCAAGGGGAAAAGCAGCTGCAGGTGAGTGCGCAATGCCACCAGCACACTCACTTTTGAAACGGCAGGAGTGAAGCCAAAGAATCCTGAAGTAGGCCCAGGACTCTCAGTGAACCTGGAAAAACAGCGTAAGTTCCCCCAAAGCACTCTTAGGCCAGATATACATGGAGTTGATGTGGAGACCAAGTATGAACATCTAGTCCCTAGTTGTCGAGAGCAGGGCTGGAAGGCGAAGTGCTTGCCCATAGAAGTGGGCTCCAGAGGGTTAGTGGGGCACTCGCTCTAAGCGCACTGGGCATGACAGGAGGAGAACGGAGAAGAGCCAATAAGAAGATCACAGAAGCTGCAGAGAAGGCATCGAGGTGCCTCTGGATCCAGAAAGATGGTCAAAGCCATCTTAACCATGGGGTGGCCTTGAAGAGGGCGTATGTGTATGAAGACCCGAGGACACCAGGTAATGTCACTGATGATGTGTTTAGGTGCAACACGAGCTGTATGAAAAACTTATCAAGCCATTCAAATGAGTCAACAAGGCACCTATTCACCTACTGGCATAACAAATTGGGCTTTGGGTTAGATTTTAGGTGAGTTTAACAGCTTAGGAAGGTGTACAGCATTTTTACAAATCTGTTTGTATAAAAGATGCATACTTAAATCTGGTTGAAATTCTAGTTAAAATGGAGGATTTAATTAAATAACATGAAATAAAATGTATTTTTATTGTATAAAAAGACTAATATTGTTCCTGAATCATGACAATGCTACTATCATCATTCAACTCACTTCAGGTGATTTATTTCGTGTTTCCATAAACTTCCATAAAATAAGAACCACATCTAATTAACAATATTACCAATTTTGGTGGAAAATCTGGTCCTGAAACATGTTTACTAGATATTTATTAACTATTTTAAACTCATTCCTCTTCCACAGTCTCTATAGTTTGCGTTATAGTAGTTCTATATATTTAATCGGTTCAAGTAGTAATGTTAATACTTGGATAATGTTAACACTGGTTGACCGCTAGCCTAAAATGTGATGTGTAGCCCCTTAAATGACTGAAACTCAAGTGCTTCCAAAACAAAATTTCTCGTCCAGTTTCCGTTGACTTTCATGCAAGCTTCAAGTTTAGTTCATGATACTTGCAGGATTCCAGATGTATCTCCATTGATCTGCTCTCGTGGAATGAAGCGCATGGCGAGGCAGTCGGGATCCTCCTCCACCGGCTGCATGGACAGATTATTGGTTTGTTTGATGGTGCTTATGGTGCAGCCCCGACGAGGACACACTGTGAACCTGGACAGCATGGTTACCAGGATGACTTTCGTCATCACCATGGCGATGTGCTTGCCAACACAGGCTCGTGGACCACAGCCAAACGGCTGGAAGTAACGACTGGGCACCTGGGGAGCGTGAAATGTGGTGAAAATTCTACTCTAAAGATATGTTTACCTTGCAACATCACATTTTTAATTATTTTCGGAATGTACATCCACATTTATTAAATTATGTGCATGTCCAAAATTATGTTCCATACATTTTTTAGTACTTGCTAAATATATCAAAAATGAGTTCCCTTTATATTCCCTTAGATACTTTATCTATACACGAGAGGGATTGTTGCAGTTAATTCTACTATTTTGATTCCATTTAATGTTGTGTTTTTGGAAATATAGATGATAAACCTTGAAGTTTGAAAAAGAAAATGATCAACTGGTAAAATATCTGTGAGTACACCAATTTTTGGGCCAAAATTTAAGGTATATACCTCGATATGTAGGTTTTTTTAAATGTGGAATGCACTATTTTTCACTCTTTTGAAAAGTCAAATTACGTTTTCTAAACTTTATTTCAGTTTTATGTTTAAGAATTCTGATTTGTAACCTACTCAAATGTTAATATTTCTCAAAAAATTCTACATAAGTGGTAAAATTAACTTGTAAGTATCTCTCAAAATGTTCTAAACCAACACGTGTTCCTGTGTGAACTAATATCGCAATCGCTTTACGTTTGCTCAGCCGATTCCTACAGTACTTACAGTGTTCTCAAAGTTCTCCAGGGTAAATTCATTGGGTTTCTTGAAGAACTCCGTCTTGTGCATGCGTCCGATGTTCAGAATGAGGTTCGTGCCTTTGGGCACCTGGTAACCATCAATGAAATCATCCTCCAGAGCCCTTCTCATGATGAAATCCACCACTGGGTGAAACCTCAAGGACTCTTTGATGAAGCGCTCTAGAATAATCAAGTTCTGCAGATCAGATGAAAGTACGTCTCTTTCACCTGTAACACGACAAAAGAAATTCATTTGATTAATGTACATTCATCTCAATGGGCCATTAATCACTGGAAATCGCATCTGGTCAGATTGGACTACCTGTATGCGCCAGTTTCGGCATCAACTATGTAAAGTTAAATAAAAATAGAAATATATCTCCCTGTTATAAATAAACAGTTCATTGAATTACGGTAGCTCTGAAAGAATTGGCCTGAGGAGATCACTTTTGAATGTGCTTCTCACCAATCTGAGCTTTTATTTCCTGCACTATCTGCTCTTCCACAGCAGAGTTTTGCTTGAGCAACAGAAGCATGAAGAAAAGACTGATGGAGAGAGTGTCCGGTGCAGCGATCACCATCTCCAACACACACTGCCTCACCTCGTCCCCAGACAGCTCTTCATGGTTCTACAACACACACAATACATCAGGTATTTTACTTAACCATTGTGATCTATGTATCTGTGCATATATAGTTTTTTTAATAATAATTTTGTTACTATTTATGTTGATTCTGAATATTAATTCATAACCCAAGTAAGAAGAGTCTAAAATCAAGGTTTATGAAGATTTTTCAGAAAATGTGGGCTTATTTAGCTTACACATTAAAGATGCTATTAGCTAAATACATGCTGCATTAGCAAAGAAGATCAGGGGAAAGGGGTGATCCTGGGAGAGCCATCTAAGCCTAGTTTCTTCCTGTTCACAGACCGTAGAATTAAAAAATGTATTTCTATATATGAGGATGATGGATTTAAATGCCATTTGAAATACCTTTTATTAGGGATGTCCCGATCAGGTTTTTTGAGCCCCCGATCCGATCCGAGTCATTTAATTTTAAGTATCGACCCATACCGAGTCCCGATCCGATACTTGTCTTTTCCTTGTGCTAATTGCACACTTTAAGTGCATGCAGGTTATTAAATCAATCCAGTGTGTACTCTTGACAACCAAATAGCTCAGCAGTGCATCAATAAAAAAAACTGAAAGCAACCTGTTCCTTTACAGTTTTTTATTTCTCACAAATATGAAATCTCAATTTTACAGCTCAGTGAAGTCGTAATATTCTGTCGTGTGTTTCGTTTTAAGATGCCTTATCAAGTTGGTAGTATTAAAGGCTGCTTTGCTAGTACCACCGCGTCAAACTAGAAAAAAAAAGAGAAAATAATATATTTTACATGGGGTATTAAATAACAATCAGTAAATAAACATTTCTATTTCTTCAACAACGAAAATGTTACACATTTTAAGTTACGAAGAACACTTCAACATGTCACAAACCTATTAGATAAAGACATGTAAATCATCACAACACACAAAACTTAAACACGCTATTTAGGCGCTAATATAAACAACAAATAGCGATCTATGAAATCCCTTTTAAATAAACAAAATATACTTTTTTAAACATTAGCTTACCACGCTGGGAATAAATAAGCATTAAATGAAGGTTTTTGTAGAGCTTGAACCTTTTTTTTTTAATATGAGCACAAACATGCGAGTCTCTCATATTTCTTCCTGATTCACGGACGCTCTAAGCACGTCATCAACGTCCTTAAAGGGGCAGCACACAACAGCTCGCATTGCAAACGTTGCATGTAGCTACCAGACTAGAATCACTTTCCAACTTAAAATACTTCCACACTGCAGACATCTTAGCACCGTATTGCAAGTAGTAAACCACATGCGAGTTTAACATGCGAGTTTGCGACACGTGCGTGACGTAGCTGACGTAAACATTCGATCGGTCCGATACATAGAGCCGATTCCGATCAGTTAAAAATGCCTCTATCGGCCCCGATACCGATCTTTATGATCGGCTCGGGACATCCCTACCTTTTATGTAAGAAAAATAATCTCTTTTACAAACCTGGGCAAATATAAGCTCTGTTGCGAAGTCCATCTCCTCAATTTTCTCGGTGTTGTTGATGATCTGACGCTTTTGCTCCACAAGTCGACCCATCTCATCCTGTAGCTCCTTTCTGCAAGAAATCTGGTCTTAAAACAGCAGCTCAAACTAAAATTGCAATGTATTCTATTTAGAAAGTTGTACATGTTTGACAAAATTAAGCAATTTTTTGAAATGCGCTACTAGTCAAAAATGTGGATTTTTTTTCTTTACCAAAATGCAGTGCCCAAACCTTTGACGTGTATTTCATATTTTGGGGATCGTTTGCTTTAATTCTGTGGTGGACTCACGCTGCCTGGTGGTATTTATTGTACACAAAGCCCAGTTTGAAGAAAATGTCCGGCTGAATTAGAACGGTCTGCCAGGTACTGAAGTAGTGGTGGATCTTTATTAACAGTTCTTTCTCTGCAGGGAACAAGCAAATAAAGACAAGTCACGTAGAAATGTTTTTATTTCGAGAGTATTGTATAAAAGTACTGAAGAGGTTGGCTCAAATGCACTGGTTTAAGAATGAGGAAAGACATGATAAATATTGTCAAACAAGCAAATGGTGCAGTAGGAGATGTGATTGGGATTTTTGGGGAACAGTAATGAACTGAGACTGCTTTGAAGTGCCTCAAACAGTCCCAACATTGCACGCTGTTAATGCATTTGCTTCTGGTACGTCATAGAAGTCGGCCATAGACATTCTCCAGATAACTGTTGTGAAATTCCATGTTGTTTAGGAGTAGTGTGACCGCCCCACTAGGGTTAGGGTTGGGGTAAGGGAGTACAACCAATAAGATAACAAGTGGGCAGGGCTCCACGTTTAGTGGGTGGGGCAGATTTGATTAGTTCGCAGACCATTCTCAATCAGTATGTTTGGGGTCATTGTCCTGTTGATGTAAAAACACCTGATACACATGGAAAAAGCTTGCAAAAAGCCTCAAAAACTCATTGAAACAGGTAAATAGCTGTTTATTTTGTTTTTTATATGTTTATTTATCAACATATCATTTGTTATAGCTCCAATTAAAGCTAATAATAAAAAGAAATGAAAACGTTCTAACGTTAGTGTGTCAGATATCAATTTTATTTAGTAACTAAAGGAGTCACGCGACGTCTTGTGAATGCTTTGTTCACGTTAAACTGAGTGAACCCTCATAAGGAACAGAATACAAATTTTCAAATATGACCACATCACACCAATCTTATCCTCTCATTTCCTTAAAAGCTCCTGTGTGAAGACCCTTTGAGGTTCTAAAACAATTATTTAGCAATCCAGCTAAAGGAATGCTTACCGTTGAGAGGGATTCTCAAGAAGAGCCGGTTGGAGACATCTACCACAATGCATCGCAGAAGATTGAGGACATCCACGTGTCCTGAGGCGTCAGTGAACTCCTGCAGAACATCCAGCTGTTTCTGGGTGGCACTGACACACACTTCCACAGACTTTTGAAGCCCCGGACCTGTAAGAGCTTTACACATGGAATAATAATAAAAATAAAAAGATTCAAAGAACGGGCTGATCTGAGAACAGACGTTTCTTCTTACCTTTAGAGAAATAAGTTTTTACTCTCTTCCAGCGTTCAATGTTGCTGTTGAAGATGATGCCCTGCTCGAACATGCCGATGCACTGCAGACCCTTAGCGCTGGCAAACCTACCGGTGTAGTTACTGCTCTTCAGAACATGGTAAACAGCAGACGACCTGAAACAGTTCGACGTTTATTCCCCAAAACATGCCAGAAATTCAACGTGTAATAATGTGGTTTTAAGTGTTTTAAACTTTGTTTCTCCAAAAATTTTATGTTACAACACCACCACCTACTGGCCATTCCACCGAATGGGTGCCATTTCTGTCCGTGAGACTATGTGTATACATAAATGCATTTTAATTACGGTTCTAACCAAAGTGTACAACATACTATACATGTTGCAATTTTTATTTAAAACATTGAAAATGTTGATAAAATACATATAAAACACTGAAAAATACATTTATTAGCAATAAATAGCGTTTTGTTCATCTTCCGGTGTCTGTGCAATCAAAGATCTGCATATTAATCATCTAAAGATTCTTTTCGACAAAAATAAAAAAACAAAACATTCGTTTCGATGATGACTTGAAACGATTTTCAAAGGCAATAACTACATACCCTAAGGACTTTTAGTTTGTAAATTGGACGGTTTCGTTAACTTCGATGTTTGTTACACATTTGCCGCTCTTAAATCAATTGAGCATCCTCAAAGTGTTATTCAGTCGTAAATTTAGTTTTCTTTATTTTTTTTATTACTCCACACAAGTGCAATCTGTCATTTTCTAATACCAAAATTACATAAGAAAAATGTTATTTACATTTTTGCACCGTGTATTGAATTTTTATTCTGTTAGTAGTTTAAAATTGCAGTTTAAATGCAATCAGTATTGTGTAGTATCAAATAAATTTATTGTTTATGCTACTTAGTTGTGGTTATGTGTTTGATACTTGCTTGCTGAGGATCAGGGTCTCTTCTCCACTGATCCAAACTCGAGCAATGTTGCCATATTTTTCATTGTAGTAGTTGCTGGCCGTGCCGATGCCCATCCAGAGGAATCTGCTGTAGCTCAGAATTGGCCCAAGACCAAACCACCATTTTGGACCTGTAAAGCGCAAGGGACGTCTAGGTGACTTTATATTTTGTTGAATGATGCTCAACTTTGCCTATTTCTTAATGAGAATTGTGAGTTTTTAAACCTCCTTCACTGCTGTTTCTGTTTCATTTCATGACTGGCATTCAACCTAAATGTGGTACTGAAAATTTTAGCACTTGTTTGGTATAATTAGAGGATCATAGCCTTAACTATAAACCCTTGTGCAGGTGTAACTATAAGAATCGATGCTGGTCTTAAATGTGTAAAATTCGAAAAATATAGATTAAGTTAGTAAATGTGGAGATCTTACCAGGTGGAGTGGACCGATTCTTCCCGGGCCAGATTGTTTTGTGCATCGAAATGAGCAGCAATGTTCCTGTCAGCAGCAGTAACATTCCCTGAACGACTACAGCAATGCTTCCCAAATCCATCATCACCTGCGAGCAATAGACCCGACATCCAACTCAAGTATGCATGAAAACATAGGAACTGGCGTGCAGAAATGTTAGAGCAGAGTTGAAATTTGGAGTATTTTGCTGTTGCAATAGTGATCATGCAACAGTTAAGCATGGTGGAGGTTCCTTGAACATTTGGGCGCCACCTGCAAACCTGTAGAGTTGCTTTAAATGCTTTTTATGTTTTGAAAATAAGATACAGCTTATTTAATGAGCATTTTTAGAAAAAAAAAAGTAGTTCATTTCTCTTTGTAACTGTTGTCATATTTGCTATTTATTGTGTATCGTCAAATTTTTATGAAAAAAAAGTACCACGATGAGCCTGTGATTCTAAGATTATTGTGCTTATGGGATGAGGCAAATGTAGTGCCACCTGGTGGCTTTATGAATAGTGTTTTGGTCTACTTTCATGAGCCGTACAAAGTACCTCTTGACAAGTGAAAAAAGGCCAGAGGGCGGTGGCTTTGGCTCCCGCGGACACATCGTGCGAGGGCCCGCCTATTGCTGCTTTCAGCTTTAATTAATACTATAACTGTTGTTCTTTTAAAAATTGAAACAAACTATCTTAGAATTTTAAAAATGTTGTTTTTGACGATAATCTCTTGCAAAATGTTCACCAATTCATTCTAGAGCTTTAATTTTAAATGTAGTGCTTCCTGAAAACTCTCTATATTTAACTTAAACAAATACAACTAAAGATGTGGGAAAATGTGTCTTTTACTAAAGAACTTTATAATTTATGCACAATTCATTTTATTTTATTTCAAAGACTGCTGTCCACTCTCAGGAAATGAAGGGGAAACCCTCAAAATGCGATGAGAAATAATGCTCACAAGGATTTTGCTGCTGAACTCTTCAATTGTCGTCAAAACATATTTTTACTCACTAATTTCAAAAAGAAAATATATACTTTTTTAATGAAACTAATTTTTTAAGAACGTCAAAATCATAGTAACACAACTAATAAAGTTGTGTGTGTTTTTTTTCTATTTTTATTTTAGAAAACAATCTTTTTTAAGAGACTTCCAACAAACAAACTGTAAAAACCAGCTCAAAAATGTGGTAAAATTGTGCTAAAACTTACATTTTATTAATTTAAAGAGCAAAACTCACCTCTTTAAATCTGTCGCTTCAGATCTTAAATGTCACACTTGCATCATTCCAAACTTCATCAGCCGGGGCTTCATCCCAGTTTATATATTCATCTCACCGGTTGCCAAGTACCACCCCTGATTTAGTCTGTGGAGTACCATTGAGAGCTCCAACTCCAGACATTAACAATTACACAATGCAAGAGCAGCAGAGGATTTCTTTCTCTCCAAAGGAAACGGGCAATGTGGAGTACAGTGGTTTCTTCAAAGCCAAACAACATCTTTTATCATTTTCAGGGCTTTATTGACTACAGTCTCGGCCCCAAATCCGCAGTCTTTCATTCTCTGAAGAGGCTTGAATAACAGCGGGTCAGACTGACCCAGAGTGAATGAGCTTTTACAGACGAGATGTGAAGGATGGAGACAATGCTGCTTAAGAAATGTGAGGTATGGGTTATGTGGGAACTTTCAGACATGCTCAAAAAAAATTCGCAAGAAAGGATGTCACAGAAAAAGATCCAGTGGTACAATGAATGAGTAAAACGTAGCTGTTGTTTTTTTTCTGTCTGAATATTTGTGTTTCCTGTGTTCACTGCCACATGCATTGAAAACAGCAGCAATCCTAGCTACACTTGCACACAGACTTTAAAGGAGCTCAGCTTCTAGTTTGTTCCAAACATCTTTGGAGACCAAAACGCAGATCTGTAGGATTTCTCATATCCTTCTTTCTCTTCGCACAATCCTAAATAATTCTATGTAAAACACTTCCAGTACTTATTATTCTTCTATGCACTGAAGGTAGTTTGTAATGATGACTCTTTTCTTTCCCCTTTTTTTTCTCGAAAGAGCTTGAAAAGCACTTCTTAAAACCTCAGTCTGCTTTTTTTTGTGTGACTGAGAGCGTTTTGATTTAGTAGAGCAACCTGTTGTGCTCAGTTTTGCCATTTAAAGAAATTGTGATTCTCAACCTCACCTTGTTTGCAAAGTTTGGCTGTTCCTCACCCAGTTTTAAGCCTCCTACACAGCTGTTTCTGGTTCAGTTCATAACTGTGTATCAGTCTATGTGTGAGTGACATTAAGGATCATTAACACCTAAAACCCAGACTTGAAGAATTGAATCTGGCTCAAAGTCAAAAGGTTGTAACTTCTGATTTTCCATTTTATAAAGTACAAAAATCCATATTTATTTCCTGAAGGCATTCTTTGTTTACATTATTTGGTCACAAATGCCTAAAGATTTTCCCCAGTAACGGTTTTAAACCGTTAAATGTACGGAAAACAATAGTTTAGCATTTTATTAAAAACATTTCCTGTTGGTGTACCGATTTTAAGCGGTTTATAAACTACAGCCTAAAGCTAAATCTGAATGAATAAAAAATATGAATACTTTAGGTGAAATTTGAAATTACGTTACCCGTCACGTGATAATATTTCCTCTAGATGGCGGTAACTATTTCAGTTGGCCTTGCAGCAGCATTCCGTCATCCGTCGAGGAAAAGAAAAAAACTAAAACACCCGTTTTATCTAGCCTTTTTTAAGTTATACATTACGATTATTAATTAATTCTCTTTATTATTTATGTCCGGAGTTAATTTTTTATGGCGTCGGGAAGTGCTTTAATATTTGATGAGGAGATGTGTCGCTATAGTCTCCTTTGGCCAGAGTAAGTGATGTTTCACTTTGATTTGACACACAAATGATGATTACCACTTGAATTCACAACTGAATTGAGTTTTATATCACAGCTGTTGCTGTTTTATAAAAAGTTACAATTAATAAATGTGCAAAAATACATTACACAACGTTTACCCTTTAGTAAAACGTTGCCCCTTTTAACGTCCTCGTGACGTTACGTTTGCGTAATTTAAGTAATTTTAATCTTTGTGAAATCTTAAATTTTGAAATAATAGTGTAAATGCAATATTGTTATTGGAAAACGTTTTATTTTTAATAAAAACGAATAAATTGTTCAAGTAAAATCGTCACTTCTTGTTAGATGTTTATCTTGATATGCTATATATAATACATTTATTATTAACTAATAAGTAGCTTTTTGTTCAAATGTTTTGATTACTACCTTTCACAGTGATGAAACTTACTTAAATATATTTGAAATTCACTGAAATCATTTTTACAGAAATTGTTGATCTTGTCTAAAATGTGACTATTTTGCTGGATTTATTTGAATTGGTTACTGCCACTTCCATCTACCCAAACTGACTGCATCCTACAAGGGCTAAAGGGGTCACCATAAAATATTTGTTATGATCCATTTCTTTGCTTTCTGCAGTGTAGCATGTGAAATAGAGGTGCCCGAGCGATTGAGCGTCTCATATGAAGCGCTCAAGACTCTTGGCCTAGCCCAGAGATGCCAGCGTGTGCCAGTGCGCCCGGCTACCGAGCAAGAGATCCTCCTTGCACACAGGTATGCCAGTGCTCTTACTACAATCTTCTGTTTGAATTTTTAATAGGATTTGCATGTGATGTCACAGTACCCGGAAGTCATGAAGTGAGTGGCAGAAAGCATATTCAGGCGCTACTAGTTAATATAAGAAAATGCTGAAAATAGGGGTAAAGCTGTTTTCAAAGACTTCAAAATCAGAAAGGAGAAGCAAATGGGGTTGCTACAATTTGCAAAGAATGAATTGAAAACCTGGATTTTTTGGATTAAATTTTAGCATTTTATGCAGAAAAATTCCACTTTATGGACAACCACGCTTTGAGGCTTTCAACCTTTAAACTTTGTGTTGTGTATAGATGGAAATCATGGAATCACATTTTTGGCAAAATCTCTATTTGTACAGAAAGATGAACATCTTGTATGTCTTGGAGATCACAGTCGAGTCCAGTTATTTTTAACTTTAGCTTATAAAGAAAGAAAATTGGAATTTTTCTGTATTAAACACTGGCATTTTACTGTTTGTTTTGCCACTCGGTTTCAGTAAAGGAGGCTCTATTCCTAACAGGTTAATTTTGGCTGGGGTCATATTTAAAATTTTTTTTTTTATTTCATTATCCAGCTAGCTATTAATTAAGCAATTTATTTATCAATTCGTTCATTCATGCATGTGTGTATTTACTTACTTACCAAGATCAGTCTTGTACAGCCAGGGGGAGTATTTCGCCTCTGACAGCCAAGCTGGGTCAAAACCTGTCGTTCTGTGGTGGCTAGACTTTTGCTGCTTGTCAGGGGCAGGACATGCAGCACTTGGGCTCTTTTCTGTACTTTGATTCAGAGTAGGAAAGCTACACCGGCTGCTGATCGCAGCAGAACACGTGCTGTCATCGTCCCCACCTTGGGAGCGTTTAAAAAACGCGGATATTTTTGCCTGCTGCGACATACTCTCCGACGCGCGGTCTATGTCCGCCGATGGGTGTGTGTGTGTGCGCGCATCGGAGCGGAACTCCGCCGTGTGCGCGCATCGGGGCGGAACTCCGCCATGCGCGATATGGAGGACAATTGTAAACGCGCAAACGTTGAGACAGAAACTACATGCCATCGTATAAATAACATAATGCTATTTAGTTTAATAAAAGAAAAAAGCAAAGACCTGTTATATATAAAAAACTTCTGTCGTTATTTGACGAAAATAAAATAAAATTAACTTGACCTTCAAGGGGGGCGGGGGGTGCCGTTGGGGGGGCGGGGCGCCCCCCTAATATAATGGTAGGGGAAACACTGCCTTTATACACTGACATTAGTTTGTTTTGTTATAAAAAAGATGATGTCTTATTCTAAATTGATAAAATTTTATTGATTTAATGTCTGTTATTTGTTATTTGACAAAACTTGTAGTGTGTTGTACTGTAAATGCTTATTTTCTAAATTCTTAAATTTTTGTTTGACCTGAATCATGCTATTAATTCAAAGTAAATCTAGTATTTTTTTGTGTGTGTTTGACTTAGTGAGGAATATCTTGAGGCTGTCAAGCGGACACCTGAAATGAGCTTGGAAGAGCTCAAAGCATTTTCAATGAAGTTCAATGACGTCTATTTCCACCAGGTACTGAAGATGTCCAAATAAATATGTATGATATAAATAAAACGTTTTCATAGTGATTCTCCAGCACAAATTGAGCACCAATGTACTCAAGTGTTACGAAGAGAACAATTGATTCTAACCATTTTCTGTGTATCGGTAATACCATCAGCAGGAACGTTTAAAAAATCTTTAAAAACATTGTTTCACAATTAGCTACATAATATGAAATTAAAAATATTATGTGTTTCTGCCAGAATATTTACCACTGTGGCAGGCTGGCGGTGGGTGCCACACTGGAGCTGGTGGATGCTGTGATGAAGAAAGTGGTCAGAAATGGCTTGGCACTGGTTAGGTAAGCACACAACCTTTACGAAAACACCACTTGAATTTAACATAAATTCAAACCAAAAAAAAAAAAAAAAATCAACAACTACATGATCTGCATAATAATTGTTTGTAATGTTTTTCCAATTGCACCACTTGAAAATAAGGAAAAATCTGGCATTTTCACTGTAGGTGCACCTCAACTATATGAAAAAAATCAATATGGTCAAATATAAGTCACATTTTATTATAATTTTTTAAATATATTTGTAATGTATGTGAAAGAAATTGTAAAGAATTCTGGTTCTCATCGATCATTTTGTCTAATTTTCTCCACTTTTTGAACTTGCTACATTTACAAAGGATGCCTGTCCACTTCTTCACTCTCAAACATCTCCACTATGGACACCAGGGACAAAATTGTAGACTTTCACAAGGCTGGATTGGGCTACAGGACAATAGGGGAAAATCTTGACAACCTTCAGAACAACTGCTAGTACATTTATTAAATTCAAGATGTCTTGTAATCATCTTTACGATTCCAGTCAAAATCTCAATTTGTGTGAACTTTCGGGTGGGACCCCTGTTGAAGGTAAGGTCTAAAGGGTCTCTTTGAAGTTTGCAGTCCATGGGAGAGGTATATGGTAAGATAAAACCAAATTAGATCTCCACTCACCATATTGGAGGATTAGTAGTAGCTGTGAAGGATGGGGTTGGAAACATCATGCTTCGGGGTTACTTTTTGATTGAGTCACAGAATTGAGGTTACTTCTAATTAATTACACACATACAATGGAAATATTAGTCTGTTGGTAGCAGTAGTAGTATATGTGTTTAAGTCTACTGTATTCTATTGAAGACAATGGTTTTATTCCATTGGTGTAATTGCATGGTTATCGTTTGTTTTGTTTCATAAACTTGAATATTTGACCATTTTCGATGATGGTGATTTTTGTAGATTATGGTATATAGGTTGTAGTAGAACAAATAATCTTCTCTATTTGGCTCTAGAAAGTCTTCAACTCCATAAATACAGCATTGATTCATTTTGAGGAAATAGAAACGTGGTTCTTTCTGTAACCCTCAGGCCACCGGGGCACCATGGTCAGTTCTCCGCTGCCTGTGGTTTCTGTGTGTTCAATAACGTGGCCATTGCCGCTTATTATGCCAAGGAGAAGTACAACCTAAACAGGTGAATGATCTGCTGTGTTTGTTATAATTCTGCTTCAGTGCTCTGAGATTTCTTTTTTTATTTTTCCATGCAGGGTTTTGATTGTGGACTGGGACGTCCACCATGGGCAAGGAATACAGTACTCCTTCGAGGAAGACCCAAGGTCAGCATTCCTAAGACCCGTCTTTCAATGCATTGTAATGACTCTACTTGAATTTAGTGCATTTCTGTCGTGCCAGCGTCCTTTATTTTTCCTGGCATCGTTTTGAGAACCAGAGCTTTTGGCCCAATCTCACCGAGTCAGATTACACCAGCGTTGGTAAAGGCAAAGGATGTGGATTCAATATAAACCTTCCCTGGAACAAGGCAAATAAACGTCATATGACGGAATCAATTATGTTTTTGAGGATAAAATAGAAGTTCCAATGCCTTGTGTTTCCAACAGGTTGGCATGACCAATAGTGACTATTTGGCTGCTTTCTTTCACATTCTGCTGCCTGTTGCATATCAGGTGAGTTTTCTATTAAAGTACATTAGATTAAACCACTCTCTTTTTGCTTATTTATGTGACTACACTTTCTCCCTTTTTTTTAGTTTGATCCGGAGCTGGTCTTCATCAGTGCTGGGTTTGATTCAGCCATCGGGGATCCAGAAGTAAGAGGTGTTTCAAATCACGTCTTTCGCGTTTTCATTCCGCAAATGAAATCATTGGAATCTTAAAGAACCGTTTGCAGGAAAGTTATGAAATTTTGCACACAGGTAGAGGTGCGTTTGAGATTCCACCAGACAAAATTTGATGTCTCTAGTACAATCACTAGTCCAAATTGACACTTTTGTTTATGCTAATAACTTTGCTCAAACTCATTCTTTGGATCAAGACAAATCGACTTTCTGCTATGATGGTTTTTCCGCCATTTTGAATTGTATCAAAATTTAAGAACTGCTCCTTTTATTTAAATTTGGTCCACATCAAATGACTTACTGAGTGATTGTCATAGAGTTCAGTCAGTTGCTAAGTCAAAACGGCTTGTGAACAATTTCAAATTGTTTTTGAAAAAAAAATTTCAAATACAGGCTATAACTTTGTAAATCTTTAACATATTGACACCAAACTTGGTGTGTCCGTTAACGACTATGATCCGAGTTTGTGTGCAAACATTTGATTCAGTGACACCTGGGGGGTATTCCAGAAAGCTTGGTTAACTTACCATATGATAAATCATAACCTCTGGGTTGATTTACCCTAAACAGCATACCATGAGTATGTCGGTTCCAAAACACCTGAGAAGAGTAAGTTTAATCAACCTCCAACTGGTTACCCAGAGTTAATGCGCGTGCACGGTGCATATATAAAGACATTTTTAATGGATCGCCGATTTCACGAGTCACCATGGAAAGTCAAAGCGAAAAAAAGAGAGCGGCGTATTTCACAGAGGCGGAGTTGGAGGTTTTAATGCACGCTTATGAGGAGTTTAAGCCAATAATATTAAAAAGAAGCAATACAGCTGCATCAGCTAAAGCAAGAGAGTTGGCTTGGCAAAAAATAACGGACAGAGTAAATGCGTGAGTGTATTAAATTACAAATTTGGTATTGGCTCCCGTTTTATTATAATACAAAATAATGAAGTATGACTTATACAGCCTTTTGAATATGTTATATCACTACGAAAATAATTAATACATGTATAGATATACATAATATGACTAAATATTAAATATGCGTCATAGATTTTACTACAAAGGACAAACCTGCCACTCTGTGGAATTCGTCTTTAATAACAAGCAGAGGTTTATGGCCAGGGAACTGTACAAACGTGGGTAAGAACTGTTTAAGTGCCAGACATACTGTACGAACGGCTCTACACACAGTTGCCTTTCCCACATGCTCTGAATCGCCCACACTGTACAAAAAATGTCCAGACGCAAAAAACCTAAGTGCTATGCACAGAATGTTTTCTGTGCTAAGCGCAGAACCGCGGTTTGTCACATTCGCGATATGCGGTTTTAAAAGACGTGTTAAATAAACTAACGAATCTTTTGAAAAACGATAACGCTCTTTCAAATATTCATTAGGGTATGCAAACACATCAATACGCGGTCTTATAACCCTCTCCCGACGAAAAAAAAACCTCGTATAATTTGTGCTTCTACGTCCACAGGATCCTCATCAAAAGGGCACGCCATGCTCACCAACCTTCTGAAACGAAGTTACACTGAAACATAACCTGCTCCCGAGCAGGTTATCTTCAGAGAGTCAGTTGCTAACTTACCCTTAAACATACCCAGGTATGTCACATAACCTGCTTTCTGGAATACCCCCAGGTGATCTAGAGATATAGCAAAAATATCAGTATTTATTAGGCTTATATCTCTGTATCATTCGTCTGAATGCATTCAGGGCATCAAGCTCTACCATGCTCAATTGGGCATTTTAAATAGTCGTTTAAACTATTTAAACTATCTTCAGTTTCACCTTGTGATCAGAAGATATAAATACTTTTAGAAAAATGTTTTTCTTTAATGTTTTAAACTTTTGCAGGCTTTAGGTTATTGTCAGAAATCCTCTCCTGTCTAAACGTCATAGAGTACAATTAGTCGATAAGTTAAAGCAGTTCATGAACAATTCAATTTTCTAAGGCTATAACTCCACAACTATAATATATTGATGCCAAACTTGGTGTGTTTGGTAACAACTATAATCCGAAATCGTGTGCAAAGGTTGGTCACAGTGCCACCCAGTGGTCTGGAGATTAGGAAAAAAAAAATCATTATTCCCACTTATATCTTCTTATCTTTTTGTCACAAAATCATAACATTGGTCTGAACACATTCAGGGCATAAATCCAAACCATGTACAATTTTTATTATGTTGAAAACTGTATATTGTCATAAACGGCTGTATTTTGTAAAAAACATTTTAAGCCAGCGCCATCTTGTGATCAAAAGTTAATTTGTAAATGGCCTTAGCTAATTGTCAAAAATCCTCTCTTGCCTTTTCCCCTGGGTCTAGCCACAGATATAGGATTCACCTTAGTTCACCATTTTGAATTGGGTCTCGTTTATAGAAGCTACTGTTTTCATATATCACTGTAACGAGTTGGTGGCATTAGCCATGTCTTCATCCAAAGATGCAAATTCCATTTATGGCCAAACTCGAGTATAACATATAATGTTTGCGGATAAAACACTGTTTTCATCCAACAAGTCCAAGAAAACAGTAGAGGAAATGCAAAATGCACTGTCATGTCATCTTGCTTTTGGCCGCGGGATGCTTTTTCCATCCAGGGTTTTTATGCAATATCACAAAATATTGGAGAGGGCCACAGAAGTGCTGATTGTTTACCGCTGTTGTTCATTCCTGGTCTAGGGTGAAATGTATGCTTCTCCTGAAATCTTTGCACACCTCACGCAACTGCTGATGCCGCTGGCTGAAGGCAAACTGTGCGTCGTCCTGGAGGTCGGCTATCCCAAAATTCAACTCATAGCTAATTTTTCTGGAAGAACCATTTTGATTAGTTTAATATTACATTGCCCTGTACCTACTGGTTTTCCAGGGAGGATACAACCTGACATCTCTGTCCCAGTCTGTTTGCCAGACCGTCCAGACTCTACTAGGAGACCCATGTCCGAGGCTTTTGGGACTTGGTTGTGCTTGTGATAGGTGATATTTGTTGGTTATCATTCCTTAAGTTCCAATTGCACTGGGAAGATTTTCTACAACTACAGAGAACTGCCCTACTTTTATTCTGTGATTTAGTTGGTTTCCAGCTGCAACAAATATTGAAAAAGTGAAGTTGTATCTCTTTGTTGCCTTCTTACTCTGCTGTATTGGTTCTAATATAAGGAAGAGTTCTTAGGGGAGTTGTGGGGCAACTATTCAAGTTAAATATTTTTTTGATTATCGAACGTTTTGTGAACAGGAATCTAATTTACGCAAAGTTAATGTGATCTTTCACAGCGCGCTGGAATCGATAGAAAATGTCCAGAGCATTCATTCGTCGTACTGGAGCTGTTTTCAACACTTGGGTTAGTGTTTGTTTCAAACAAATGGACTATCACGATTTCAATGTACAGTTTAGTTTAGTTAGCTTTGGTACGTTGTAGGTTTTTTTATTTCTCCATTTGTTGTTTTACTTCTTTTAGTTTTTATATTTGCAATTTCATCAATTTTATATAACCGTAACTAAGCATTTCAAGTAATAAAATAAAAATTCCCACAGAGGCTGAAACCGAAACGAGAAGCAAGCTTCCGCGCCTGAGCCAGAAGGTCGAGGAACCTCCAGAAACACTAAAAAAAAACACAAAATCGGTGGATGTTGCATGGCCTGAACCATTAGCTCGAACTGCAGCACCTTTGAGAACACTGGTGGCGGCCCCTGCTGGCCTGGATGTCACCCTGCAGAATGGGTGTCAGCGTCTGGGAGATGCTTCTGAAAGCACAGCTAAAGAAGTGCAAAGTATATGGTGGGTAAATCTGTAAAATACAAAAGAGTTCTCTTAAACAGGGTCGTTTTACATTTGGAAGGTTGTTAACTTATTTTTCATTTACATATTGCAAAATGTGTCGAAAACAACTATACAGTAAATTTTCTTCACTCTATACTTCACTTTCTTATTGTGTCTCTAGGGAGAAACATTTCCCAGACTATACAGACAAAGGTGTGCTCCAATCATTTGGAAACATCACTTCTGTTCTGGACCAAATTATAAATAAAGAGGTGAGGAAGCCGCTGTGAATTTTAGCTAAACATTTTCTTTTTAAAGATTGTTGTTTGAATCACAAGTTGGTGTAACTATTCCCCAGGTGTGTAATGGGTGTGTTGTGGTGTCTGACGCAACATTGTGCTCGCGGTGGGTGTTTCAACACACAAAGCTCAGCCAATTCGAACGGTAAAATATAGGCCGTTATGAATATTCAAATCATATTCATGTGATGAGTACTTGAATAATGACCTGTTTTTGTTTGTTTGATCAAGGGTGTTTGTAGTATTTGTTGGTGATGGGAAAGTGCCAGTAAAAACAAATAGTGGGTGAGCACTTATTTTTTACTTAATTATTGTGAATAAATGTATTTAGAAATTCTTTCTAAATGCTGTCCTTAGAATCTAGTGAATAGGCGAGTGAATCGAGAAAGAATCAAGGTCTACAAACTAACAATGCTTTCATGGCTCAGTTAATCAAACTGTATAATTATGCAAGTATTTCCCCCTTTGACTATACAATATATATTCTTAATTAATAAGTTAATAATAAACTTGTATAATAAGTTTGAAATGTTATTTGTATTGCATTTAATGTATTTTTAGGGTTGTAACGATACACTGCACACGATAAGATACATATCCTGATATTAAATCCAAAAATGTATCACTATATGAATTAAAAACATAATAACAAACGTTTTTTTAGTTAAACCATTTCATTAGAAAATAGAAATACATTTAAAAAGTTTTAAGAGCTTAAAGCAAAGAGTTTGTTTCTCTATATGCTGCCTCTAGGGGGCAGATGACATTTGTGCACTCAGAGGATGAAACATCTTGTTTTTTATTTTTTATAGCTCTGTTTGATAGAGTTACTTTTAGCTTAGCATAGATCATTTAATTCAATTAGACCAGTAGCATTTTGGTTCCGAATGACCAAAGGTTTTGCCAGTTCTGGATAGTTGTTCCAAAAGACATCCACAATTTCAAAGTTTTAAATGGGTGAATATTTTATAAATATGTACATTTTGAACACATCTAGATCTGAAATGCTACTGGTCAAATTGAATTCAATGATCTATGCTAAGCTATGCTAAAAATAGTCAACAGATCTGGATAGAGTTCAAAATCCCCTGCTATCTCTCGAAATGGACAAGTTTAACACACAAGTTTTAGGTTGGTATTGTACGGTATAACATTTTAAATTTATTTACATTCTCATGATGTTAAATAGTGACTTCTGACACATAGTTGAGTCACTGTGTAGGTTTGTATTTGTGTCCCTGTGATGAAGGGGTCTACCTCCTTCACTGGCCTCCCAACAGACCCCCAAACTTTGAATAGTGTATGTACCTGAAGAAAATGATTTGTGTGCATTAAGATCTTCCTCTCCCTCTTTTTAGGAAGGTGTTTGTAGTACAGATCTGTGCTGCAGAACCGGAAGATCAGTCCGATGGCCATCTCTCGTTGTGCCTCAGAGCGGTCTGTGATTGTTTAACACTAAATTTTTGTGTTGCTATTGTGATGTCACTTCCTTTTCTGTTGGTTTCTAGGGCAAGGGCTTTGTGGCTGGTTTGATGCAGGTGGTTTTCAGCCTGGTTTTGCCGTTGGCATACGAGTTCAACCCTGGATTTGTGCTGATGGTTTGTGGAGAGAGTGAGGTGAAGAATAGCATAGCATCAGCTTGGGGTCACATGACCTGTTTGCTGCAAGGCATTGCTGAGGGGCACACACTCGCGCTTCTACAGGTTTTTATTTTTTTAAATACATATGTTATGTATATCGTATAAATGAATACAAGAAGAATTTTTGTGTAAAATGTTTGTGTTTTTACAAAATATTTTTAAGCGTTTACTTTATGTATGTATATACAGATAATTAAATATGTTTTAGGACTGTGATGGGGCTCTGTTGGAGTCCACAGTCTCAGCTCTCTCTGGGACCCCCCTCATCTCCCTCGGGGTGCCAGAAGCTCCAAATCTTGTGGATCTGCAGATGATTGAGAAGCAGAGACAGAGGCTCCAGAAGCACTGGAGTATACTCCGCTCCAAAGGTAATAAATACAGCATTATCCAGAGCAGAAGTAGTCGAACGTGCATCACATACTGTCTTAAATGTGGCTCTGTTAATTATGTTTTGAATAATTAATATACCAAACCATGAATAAGATGCCTCTGTGTTTGTGCAGTTTCAGAAAGCTGATGGAAATCCAAGGAGCATAACGTGACCAGGTCTTGGGTAAATTTTTGGACAATAATGACTGTTTTTCATTCAATGAAAGCAAAAATGTAATTCCAAATAAAAATGTTAACTTTAGAAGTGATTTGTTGAGTGAATAATTGACGGATATTGCAAGGGTGTGTCTCACACAACCCAGATGACAATTTTCACAATACTCCTCTAGAGCCTGACTATGACTGTTTGTCCAAATAAGCATAATGCTCTTATCAGACTTCCCTTTTATTGCTACAGTACCATCAAACAATATGTGATTGCACGTGAAGTAGTCAGGAAACTGTGAGTATGGTTAAATTGATGTCTTTCTTTGTTCTTATACAAATATATTAGGTTGTATATTCCAATATGTGGTTGATATTGGGAGTAATTGTTCAACTGAAACAATAGTTTATGCGTATCTACATTACTTTTATCGACGGTATAAAGCAAAGGTGTTTGAAAAAATACCATTTGTAAACTTTCAGTGATCTAAATAATGACTTTTATTATTTTACAAAATAAAAGCACATAGTCAAGAGTTTTGGTAAGATTGAAGTCAAATGGATGCTAATAGAATGTCAGAAGTACGTTAAAACTAAGAAACTGTTGTTTAGCAGGCAATACTTATTCATCATGCACTGCGTCTTCAGGGCAGTGTATACTTTGCCACAAATTTATTTTGCAGCCATACAATGACCTCAAACACAAAGCCCAAATAATTAAAAACTATCTACAGCAAAAGTAATAGTAGTACTGGAAGGGATTGCGTGGCCCCAACATCATCGAGTGTCTGGGTTTATTTGAAGAGATAGAAGTATTTAAGACAACATCCGCAGAAGATCTGTCGTTAGTTCTCCAAGATGTTTGGAACAACCTACCGGCTGTGTGCAAGTGTACCTGTTTGAAGGCATCAAGTACTCACACCAAATATTAATTAAAATCAATGATAGACACCTCCATTTTTGAAAGCATTTTTGTTCACATAGTTTTATTTAATCTGCCTAGCACCTTTTTCCCCCACAGCTACTGTTTTAACACAAATTGGCATTGTTAAGACATTGTTTTATCAGGGTTTATATAAGTCAAAGTTTAACTAAATTTTCTTAAAATATAAAATTACAATCAAAATCTTATTTCAAAGCATAGTTTTATATGTTATATTATTATTATATGTTGTATAAGTTAATTTACATATCTTAACGTTGTTTTAACAGACACCAAAAAGATAATAAGGTAAAGATTCTCTTCACTGGTGTGCTTTTAATGTCTTATATAATCCGTATATACAATGTCGTATATAATTATGTTCTTTAAAAAATATTTAACGTTTGGCCAAACTCGCTTACTCCATCGCTGAGAAAAGTAACATGCACCATGTGACCACCATCTCCGTTTTTGGTTGTATTTCATCAAAACGAATTAATGCATTTTAGCGGGCCAATAATCGGGTTTTAAAACAGGAAACAGTTGAAATATATTAAAATTATAATATTAAAAAATGATTTATAATCTACAACAAACGCTTTCTGGGATCAAAGCCCCGCCCCTCGGAGATAACGGTCATTTCCATTCATTCTCCACTCGTGCTTTTTCCAGTGGTGTTTTTGAGACCACAGACCTCACCGCGGAACTGATGGCCACGAATCCGCCACGAGCGTCACCGCAGCCCGTCAAGATGAAGAAGGAAGAGTCGCTGCTTGGGAAGCTCGGAGGAACGCTGGTTCGGAAAAAAAAGCTGAAAGAAGGTATGAGTTCCAAGCTCATTTTACCAAATTGAGGAAAATAACTTATTTGGCAAAGCAAATGACATCATAGGAATTGATTTTTATTTAAATTGATTTTTAACAATACCGTCATGGGTCCAGACTCTAACAACATGCTTTTTATTTAATCCCAATGCCTTAATTGTGTAATTTCTAGCCTCTTATTTTATTAATAATTATATGGGTATTATTTATAATCTATTAAACACAAATAAATATGGAATCTGGTTTATATTATAAAAAAGTATATACAGAGTATATCACATTTCTACAGTGATTTACTGCTTTTGTGTTCGCCAAAGCTATGCCAGTAATGTTGTGTTGTCTGGGACATAAATAGCCAGGTCAGAAGCTCAAGGTTATTTAGATAAGAATTCAATTAAACTGTTAAACTGCTCATACAATGCATACATTGGTATCTTTGTACCATAATCCTTTTCTTTTAAACAGATTTAAATGAAACTCCATCCTCCATTTGTGTGAACAGCTGCAGTTTGTGGCTGTGTTTATCTCTCCTGTCTTTGTCTTTCACTTGAGGATTGTTTTGAGGTGATTCAAAACCTCCAGACCATCACACATGGACTTTAATTTTTTTTCCTACTGGATTTTGGCTTGTCGTGGATGTTCTATTATATAGATAGAGCAATCTTTTTTAAATAAATACACCTTCTTGCAGTAATCAATGAGTTACCGTAAATGTTTGTAAGCGCATGCAATATGAGCACAGTTGAGGAAGAGAGGGAATAACAGGGTTTTTTTTTTGCCTGTTTTCATCTGAAACCTTACCAAACCTAACAGTCTCTTTATCACCACACATTAATAGGTAATGGAGTTTCTTATTTAAAAGTTGCCTAACTTTTGTATTAATAATAGAAAAAAATTTCCAATGTTGTTGAACATTTTAGAAAGTCATACTCACAGGGTTTATTTTTGTTTTTGGCTCCAAGTTTATTTCCTTTATGGGTTAAATCAGTATCAAAGTGTCCCTTTTTTAAACAAATAGACCATAAATGAAGATGAAAAACCAACATGCTCTTCTAAACACTGGCTTTCTCCTTAGTTACCCACTATTTTTTCATAATAGTCTCTGATTGTAGGTAGAACAGTTGTTTTGTTTGTTTGGCCAAGTTAGCAAGAGCGTCTAATGACATACCAAACAAATAGAAGCTACTGTTCATGAGGCATGTGGCAGGATATAGTATGGTTCTTTATTAGTTTAAAATTAAGAACGCAACTGCTGATTGATCATTTGATGCAAAATGATTTAAGATATTTAATGAAAAGCCTTACATTTCGAACCTGTTAGCTATTTACAGCTAAGTTGGTATTACAGTCTCTGAATGCTCTTTCAATAACTACAATAAACTGAATCTGAGCCGTTTGCATTAGATTTGCAGAAGGCCAATATTTTATAAGCATGAGTCAGCATGGAGTCAACAGCGCCATCATGAGGACATAGCTATCCAATACTGCTCATGATTGACAATAGAGAGACATACACACTTCCCATCACTGCTGGGCTCATGCTGATATCAGAAAAACCCTTCTGGGAACGTCTTTGTGTCAAAAGCTCCTGCTGACGGTTGTACACACTGTGTGTTAAAGATAGTGAAAGATCTTCCTTCATTTGTTCAAAAGCTTTGGCCGCCATGGATCACAGTAAGTTAAACCATTTTTAAAGATACACATATAACTAGTTAGTCATAGTCTATTTTTTATAGATTTTTTAGAGTTCTTTAAATTGTACAGTATATTCATCCCTAAATTTTTTATCATTTTTAATCATTAATCTTTTAAAAAATATTCTCGGTTCCACCCATGAGGATGGAGTAGCAATGATGATGAATTATAAGTAATGATGGTTGATTTCGGGGTCAGTGTATGAAGGTTTTTTAAAAACAAATTGGTCGTTTTTGTCAAAGCAGTGGGTCACATTAGTGTTTCACCTAAGTTTATAGTTTTTTTTGTAGGGGATTTAGAGGTTTGGCATAAAGACAATTTGATGCACATGCAATTCTTTTGTCTACGCAAAAGAAAACAAAGTAGTAATCAAGTCAACACGTAGTATTTTTTTATTAAAAACTTGGTAAATAATTCAATAAATGATGGCAATAGGATAAAGTAAGCAACATTAAAGAGACTTTAGGGCACTTCTGGGTCAGATTGAACTTTTTTGGGCAGGAGCATGTCTTAAATGGGCCTAGGACCTCTTCTTATTGAATGGTAGGGGAAACACTGCATTAATCACACTTGCAGAAATATTTTGGGACTAGAAATTACACAAACCTAATGAATAATTCTGGAAACATAAAATTTGTCACATTGCTGTATGCTCATATAGTTTGCTTTTTTGTGGTGCATTTATGGCTAATTGATTTATTATTACAGTGAGGTAAAGCCATGAAACATTGAGGCAAATATTATACCTCATCATATGAATCTAACCTTTGCTGGATGAGCTTGACAGCTAATGCTACAACTCCCATGATGCCCATGTCCTTATATATAAATGTTACTTTTTAAATGCTATAGTAATGAAAAATAAGCTTCAGTATTTATTTTATGGTTTGTTTTGTCAGCCATTTTCCTTGTATTTTCAATTATATTGTATAAATCCCAAGTTATTTATTGAAGTCTGGTGGAAATTAGTGAAAAAAGGAACATTATCTAATGTTTTATATCAGAATTCCTAAGCAGTTGTTTATTATTTTAAAAGTTTTTCAACTAAAATTGGTTGATTAGCATTACTCTTCTACCTTTTAACCATTGGTGTTAGACGTAATTATCTAGACTCAACAGCGGCAGCCATTGGCTGGTGACACATGCACATTTGCATTTTTTCCCCTACCTCTTTTCTAAATATTCTTGTAGGCAAATTAAATAGTTCACCTATAAACTACTATGTTTGGAAATTTAACTTAACTTTAAATTATAGTTTCAAAGTAGCCCTTTAAGTTGGTTCTAAATCCTCCAAGAATGTTTGATTTTTGAGTTTCAGTTCTTTTAGTTAATTTAATAAAATTCAACATTGATACGTTTCATTAGGGACAGAACTTATGTAACTTAAGGAGGCGTCACAGATGGTGTTATGTTGCTAAGTAGATGCACACATTCTCTTCTCTTCTAATGGGGTGTGTTTTCATTTCCCATCTCTCAAATAGAGGGTTGCTATATTTAAGATGAGCTCCAATGCTCTGACCCGACTGTTATTTTTGTCAGCTTTCTCATAAATAGCTTCCCCCTACAGACACACAGGCTGTAGACAAAGACTGCAGTGAGTGCGTATCGGTTCCTCGGTGAAGTGTGTGTTGTTTTGTTGCTGATCAGCTCCCTCTGAATTGATTTGAACTTGAGAAAGTGGCTTCCGGTCAGAGTTAACCGTATCACAATCAATGTAAGATCCGTTTCAGAGATTTCTTTGGGAGCTTTATTAAGGGGATTGTTTCTATTAAGAAAACATTGGCAGTTTTTAGGGTGTAATGATACGCACAGTTCATGATACGATGCATTCTGTGATTTTATGTCCATGACATTTAAAAATGACTAAAATGAAGGTGGAAGCTATACAGAATAGTATCATCACCTACTATTGAAAATACACTCAGTGGCCACTTTAATAGGTACACAGTGCTATTTGTACACAGAACACCAGCTCACTGAATATTTTAGGACCATTTTCTGTTAACCCTAGCACACATTATCCATGGAAATCTCAGTAGATGCTGATCTAAAATGCTTTCTGAAGCACCAACAACCGTGGCATGTTTAAATTCACCTTTCTTCCCCATTCTGATGCTCGCTTTGAACTGCAGCAGTTCATCGTCTCCATGTCTACAGTTGCTGCCGTGTGATTGGCTGGTTAGAAAATTGCCTTAATAAGCAGCTGTAGCTAATAAAGTGGCCGGAGTATAGTGCTGCAAAATATGAAAGTGACATGACGTGAAAATATGAACACATAGTATTTAAAACACGTTATATGTGACATCTTGTCAAATCCGAATGATTCCCTACAAACAAAAAAGGTGATGAGTCCATGAATGCAACGATTTGCCACAGAAAACAACAAAGAAACCGTAAAAAATCAGAAGCTATACAGAATAGTTTTATCACCTTCTATTGAAATACACTCAGTGGCCACTTTAATAGGTACACAGTGCTATTTGTACACAGAACACCAGCTCACTGATTATTTTAGGACCATTTTCTGTTAACCCTAGCACACATTATCCATGAAAATCTCAGTAGATGCTGATCTAAAATGCTTTCTGAAGCACCAACGACCGTGGCATGTTTAAATTCACTTAAATCACCTTTCTTCCCCATTCTGATGCTCGCTTTGAACTGCAGCAGTTCATCGTCTCCATGTCTACAGTTGCTGCCGTGTGATTGGCTGGTTAGAAAATTGCCTTAATAAGCAGCTGTAGCTAATAAAGTGGCCCGGAGTATAGCGCTGCAAAATATGAAAACATAGTATTTAAAACACGTTATATGTGACATCTTGTCAATTCCGAATGATTCCCTACAAACAAAAAAGGTGATGAGTCCATGAATGCAACGATTTGCCACAGAAAACAACAAAGAAACCGTAAAAAATCGATATTATGTATGTTAGAATAGCGTACGCTTTGAGAAACATGACCTGAAAACGTCCAGATCCTTATCAAAACCTCTATGCAGCACAGTCAAAAGTGCAGTGTGTATGACAGTAGTGTGTGTCAGTGGAGTAGTGTGTTGGTGAAACAGGAGGAGGAGGATTCAGAGGGACAGAAATAACACAGTGTGACGCGAGTGTGTAAGGGAGGTCGCCAGTGTGGCTACAGCGCTCGCACAAACACACACACTCCGGCTGCTGGGATATTAGTGGATCGGTTGAGCTGGACATGGCCGGACTACTGTGCGGAACCAAGAAAAGAAAGCAAGGTAGAATTCAGAGAGAAAATGTGATTTGTGTATGAAGTGGGAACTCTATATTGAAGCATTAGTCTTTATTAATCTATGCTCTTTATAAACATTCCCACATGGAATTTAAATAATCTTGATCGGTTATTTACTTAATCTTTGACTGATTCTCACACATTTTAGCATTGTACTCTCAGCGAAAACCTGAAGCAAACTAGTTTCTGATTAATATGTACCATGTTAGCATCTGAATAATTGTATCTAAATTATAATGTAATTTAAACAATATTTAATGCAGTATCATTTACAGTATTTAGATCATTATTGAAGGTCTCAATATGAAAGTTTTCTCCTATTCTAACTTTATATGACAAATAGTTGACAAATGACAAATAGAATTATTTTTCTTTAACAACAGTTTTCACTGGAACACTTCACATATTTCACTTATATGCAAGAAAAGCATGTTGTTGTTTTTTTTTTGTAAAATATGTTTTGCATTATTGTATTTGTCTTGGATTTTTTTTAACCAATTCTAAATATGCTCAGTACTCATATTTTATATTTTGTGCCACTTTAGTTGAACAAATTGACTTTGTATTTTTAGTTTTTTCAAACTGATCCATTGATATTTAAAAAAAAAAAAATTCCAATAAAATATTCAGCTAAATATATTGTTTTAATATCACCGTTTACATGTGAAACTGCAAAAATTAGCAGTTAAATTAGCATTTAAAATCACTTTTCAATGTCAAAATAAAATATTAAGCGAAATATTATGTTTTAATGTCACCTTCTAAAAATAAAATGCAATATTTAGCAAAATATTTGTTTTATTATCATTTTTTTAAATGTGAAAATGCAAAATATAGCTAAATTTATTGTTTTATTAGCATCACTTTTTAAATGTGAAAATGCAATATTTAGCAAAGTATATTGTTTTATTAGCATCACCTTTTAAATGTGAAAATGCAATATTTAGCTAAATTTATTGTTTTAATGTCACTTTTACAACTCAAAATGTAATATTTAGCCAAATACAATGTTTTAATGTCACCTTCTAAATATGAAAATGCAATATTTAGCAAAATATTTGTGTTATTATCACCTTTTAAATGTGAAAAAGCAATATTTAGCAAAGTATATTGTTTTATTAGCATCACCTTTTTAAATGTGAAAATGCAAACATTTAGGAAAAATATACATCAAAATTTTGATAAGAACGAATAATGCTAGTATTGTTTTTGATACAGCTGAAGATATTATCGTCATTGCACATAAACGGAAGTACAATCCAAAGAAAATGCTCACTGAGAAAGGAAAAGCACAATTATGATCCTGTAATCTCACAGCAAATGCAGATTGAGTGCGAGATGTTGGTTCCTTCTGCGATAAATGAGTGTATCTAGGGAGGGTGCAGAAGCATCCCCGTGGAGCTAAATGTGTTTATATGAGAGGGTCTATTTGCTCAGGGAGATGAGGGGGGTCCGAATGCGTGAATGACCGAGCCACTGATCCTTTTATAGTCATTTTACTACGGCCTGTAGTTTTATAAAATTAGTAAATTCCAGCTATTTATCTGATTATTTGGTGATCCAATATTTTTGAAATATAGATTCTCTTTACATTACATATATATTTGCCAAGATTATTTTATTTGCAATTTAGCTCTTTATTCAAATGAGGTTGCCAGATACATCGAAATTCAACCCTGATGCTAGTTTCAGAAATGCAATGATGTTTTTGTTGCTTCCGTGCACTGTGCCATGGTTGAGATCCTCACTCGAGAGAGAGAGAGAGAGAGAGAGAGAGAGAGAGAGAGAGACAAAGAGACTAATCAGCTAATTGAAACTGCAAAGCACCAGTTATTGATTTCTCTGTACAGTGAGTTATTGCTTCTAAGCCATTTTGCTCATATCTGATATTTTTCTGCAACAAATGAACACTGTGTTTGTTGTATTTGTCTTTTAATGAAATTTCCGGTGTGAACAAACCATGCTTGCTCTGTTGAGCTGAATTCTTGGTGAAAATAAAAAGATTTTATGTTTTATTTTTGCTCACAGTTTTGCCCTTTAGCCTTTTTATAATTTAACTTCTTATAATACCTTTAGCACCTGGTTTTGTGATTCTGCAGACAATGAACACTGGATACCTTGGCTTTCCGGACCATTCCCTGTAAACTCTAGAGATGGTTGTGCATGAAAATCCCAGTAGAGCAGCAATTTCTGAAAATTTCTTCCCAATTCTGATGCACGGTTTGAACTGCAGCAGGTCGTCTTGATCATGTCTACCTGCCTAAATGCATTGAGTTGCTGCCATGTGATTGGCTGATTAGAATTTTGTGCTAACAAGCAGTTGGATAGGTGTACCTAATAAAGTGGCCAGTGAATGTATGTGCAAGTTGGTCTGTTAACTGTAATTTAAAACCTTTTTCTCCACAGCGAGTGACCTCCAGGAAGAGGGTAAGAAGGCCATCAACGCCCCCCTCCTTCACCCCGGCCCAGAGCTCCTTCCGGAGGACACACAATTGGGTAAATTATCACCTCTACTCTTCCATTAAATACATTTAAAGGGATGCTCTTTACAAAATTTCACCTATGCTCCATTTCTTACAACTGTTATTTGTTTTCTCATCTTATCGTTTTCACTTAAGTGCTTTAAATTGTTCGGCGCTATTAGCAAACACTTTGAAATGTCTTCTCTTTGAGAGAATTAAAGTTGAGGATTCAGATGAGTTCAGTGGTCGTGTGCACATCTAGCTGCAGTACATGCTTTCAATCTAGAGGTGGCGATATTTCCATTTGCCTTTGGAAAATGTACATACGCTAGTCAATAATCCTTATTGTGTGGTCCTGTTTCAGAGTAATTCGCCTGCATGCCGAAGTATTTTCCAGTGTGACGCTGACAGTAAATCTGTTTATAATGTGTTTCAATGCAGAAGAAAATGCAGAACGGACTATTCTAGACCCCTCGTCGAGAGAAGACATCAATTTCAAAGACCTACAGAAGGTAGAAAACACATTTACTGTTTTTTTATTCCAATTATCTGTTCATTTCATCTCTATCTTGCTTTTCTACCTCCCTCTCTCATTTACCTCTGCCCATTTCATGTCATTTCTCGAATCAGCTTCCTCATTGAGCCCAATTGATACTTCTGCGTCAACGCCTACTCCGAAGCCAGAGTTTGACATGTAATTGTAACTTCAGACAACGTCATAAGCTCTGTGATTGGTCGGTTCTGGAGTGATGTCACACATATCTGAGCGTCTCCACTATGGCAAATTAAACTTGCCTCTGTTCCCTGTTTCTGGTTCATTTTCACTAATGTAGAACTTCTTTGTTTTATGACTGTAGTTTACGGGTACGTTAGTTCCAAATTTTCTTACGCGTAGAGCTCGGTAGGTTTTTTGTTGAAAAAACTAGACGTTATTTATCTTATTTTGTGTTTAATAAACACTTTTTTGAGCAGAACTGCTCTGCGTATGGGTTTCTTAATTCCAAACGCGCTCTCTACATCTTCGATAGTAACATCTGCCATTTATTTTATCATTTTGACATGGAACACTCTCTATTTTGCTAAATTTTACCACTATTTTGCAATTTTCAAAGCATTTTTAATAAATATTTGAGCCTTTTATACTAGAAATCCACCACTAGTAACTTTTAAGAATTCTAAAAACGTCTAAAAACAATTTCAGGTGTTTTATGCAGCAGTGGTTGGTTAGCATAACCGCTAATATTGCTGAGTCAGGCAGCAACACCTAATAATGGTTACATTGGCTCTGTTAACAAATCTAATTTGGTGATTGGGATGATGTCAATGTCCATCGTAGATGCCTAAATTAGTTGACATCGGCCAAACCTGGTGTCTATTGCGTTATAATCAATAAAAGACACACTTTCTCCGTATTGTTCTCCAGCGCGGGTCTGCTGCTCTCACTTCCAGGTCAGGTAGCGCACCTGATCTGCATAGAGATGAGCTGTACTAGCGATTAACCTGATTGGTCAGTGGGCGGAGGTAAAAACTATGGGTGTGGCACGGAACATCAATCCATTTTCAACATTCTGAATAAAACTTGAAGCATGTTTTTGATGAGGGAACAACACTAAAAGACGCTAGCAAAGTTGATTTTTGCATAAAGGCTTTAAAGCAGGAATGTAGTGCTTCAATTTTGAGGCCCACAAAAGTTATTTTAGCATTCTCAGATAAAAACACCATGCTGTTCGGACAGGTTTTAGCTTTTTCCACACATGAATGCGACATTATTTAGGTTTTTAATGAAAAAAATGTTAAAAACATCATTTTAAATCGATTTTCCCCTGTCCCTAGCAGTTTTAATAATTGCTCCAGACAAATTCTAAATCTCTTATGAAAAAATGTTGAGTGTTTTTGTTTTTCAGGGTCAGGGTTTTTACATTTTTTGAAAAAGTTTCTGTTGTTCTTATGATTTAAAAAGAGTAAACACAGTTGTAACAAAATAAGTGGGAAAAAATGGCCCAGAAATCATAAAATGTGCAAACGTATGATCACAATATGTTTTCACTCCAAATATACATACAAATATGGCAAAATGATTTTCCTGTCAGGTTCTGATTGACTGGATCAACAGTGAGCTGGAGGAGGAGCGGATCATCGTGAAGGACCTGGAGGAAGATCTCTATGATGGACAGGTGCTGCAGAAGCTCTTCGGTGAGATCTTAACCGATGTGCGTTTCAGTTTGACTGGGGTTCCAGGTTTGTTCAGCTCTTGCCTCTCTGTCTGTGTGTTTAGAGAAGCTGTCGGGGTGTAAGCTCAATGTGGCGGAGGTGACTCAGTCAGAGATCGGGCAGAAGCAGAAGCTGCAGACGCTGCTGGAGTCAGTCAATGCTACTCTGCGGCCACTCCATTGGAGCAGCGAGTGGAGCGTCGATGGTCAGCTTAGAACTACCATTTTTAAAAGTTCCTTAAACATATTTACATGTTCAAACACCGAAAAGGGAATCTAGCATGAAACGTAAGACGCTTGTCCTGGTGGAAATGTCGTGGCCAGTCATAATTGTGTACTTTATTCATGTGATGGAATGGATATTTTTAGGGGTGTAATGTAACACTCACAATACGATGCTATTAACGACGATATTAAGGCCCACGATACAATATGCATCACAATTGTTTGCATAACTAATTTTAACCAACTATTTTTATAATCAGTGAAAGAAAAAAAAGCTAAGAAGACAACTTGATTTGTTTAAGAGCAGTTAATATCATCCACCCACTAGGGGGCAGCGCTAATGTTTGCATTAAGTCCTCTGTTTTACTCTAAGTGATGGAAAGAGCTCGTTTTTTAATGTTCCTTATTTAAAATATAGGACTATTGTGTACAAGTATATATTAAATAAACAGAAAAACATCTTAAAGAAGTTTCAGACGTGACTAGAAACACCATCACATAACAAACAAATAAGACGTAAATTACTAGACGATATATTCCAGTAATGTAAAAGTTATTTACAATAAAAAGAAAAGTGATCTCATGCATGGCATGCCGGATTTGGTACATTTACTTTCTGGTTTATGAACATGTAAATATCTTTCTAATGTACATTTGTTGTTGTTTTTTAATTGTTCAAGTGTTATGTAAATTTGCATTGCACCTCGTGGCCACTGTAGATACCCGACAGGAGCAACTGCAAATTAATTTGGACCTTAAATGTTTGTTTTGAATAAATTTTGCATGTAAATTAAAACCATAATACAAAAAAAATTGGTTAAATTATATTTAAATAAACTATTATGCATTTTTGGAAAGTATTAATTACAAAGTAACATCTACAAAATATTATGCTAATATACATTTGAGCAATTCTGAAAAGTATTTATTGGTTAAAATGATTGTGTTGAAACATAGAAAAAAGAATTTACACTGTAATAGTATAAAAAATATTGGTTAAATTCTATTTAAATAATAGCAATGCATCTTGGAACATTTTAATATAGAAAAAAATCTAATAACAAAAAAAAAACATCTACAAAATAAAAGGCTAAAATACATTTTTCTTTGTAAAAAAATATTTGTGCAATTCTGAAAAAAAATTTATTGGTTAAATGAAATGACCCGTAAATAATTGTGTAATGAAAAACAAAAAGAACGAAGAATTGCAACTGCATTAGTATAGAAATGATTGGTTAAATTAATTGATATGAAAAATGTTCACATACAAAAAATATATTAACAAAATAACATACTAATATAATTTTTTTTTCTGTAAAAAAACATAAATCTTATAAATTGTGAACACTTTGAAAAGTATTTATACGGTAAAAAAGAACTAAAAATGTAACTTAAAATAACATTATTGTATCTTTTGTTATTATCTACCAAATTATTTCAGTTTAATAATAATATAGCTGCTAAGCTAATTAATAGAAGCCATTGTTATAATATTCAATAATTCAAATTAGTATTAATAACAATCAGAATCAGAATGAGCTTTTATTGCCAGCTATGTTTGCACATACGAGGAATGTGCTTTGTGCAGAGGCACTACAGTGCAACAGATTCACAAGACAAGACAAGATACGGGTAATAAAAAATAAAATATAAATCCAAATTTACAAAATAGACATTCTAACACAGTATAAAAATAAAAAAAATACACATAATATATAAAATCATAAATAGACATTAAGTAGTGCAAGTGGAAATGTGTGCAAAATATATAATAGTAATAGAGTAAAATAATAATAGAGTTTAATACTTATGACTGCATTAACTTTTATAAAGTCACTAATATTTACTGTAACATTGATGAACAAAGTTTTTACATCTAAAATGGATGTATTGTGGTTAAAGTGACGAGCCTTGATGACTTTTTTTCCATTAATACGAGAGTAATGGCATCTCTGTTGTGTCTCTCAGCTATTCACTCCAAGAGCCTGGTGTCCATCATCTATCTGCTGCTGGCTCTGGCCATCTACTACGCTGCCCCCATCCGCTTACCCGAACACGTCTCGGTCCAGATCATCACTGTGACGGTGCACTCTGAAATTCATTATTAGATCAGACCCGCACTACGCTGCTTTTATCGCTGTGGATGCAGCAAGAATGGCAAATAAATACGAAAATAATATTGAGGAACCAAATTGTTGAAAAAAAAAAAAAAACGCTGATAATAAAATCAAGTAAATCATCTTTAAATGTTAAATTAAATTGTTGTGATTTTTTTAATCCTGAATTATTCTGACGAATAAATCAAGTGATGTCACGGGTCTCCGTTGGTGCAATGTTTTTAATAATGTACCGTATTTTTCAG
This sequence comes from Danionella cerebrum, assembly GCA_007224835.1. Classification (NCBI taxonomy): domain Eukaryota; kingdom Metazoa; phylum Chordata; class Actinopteri; order Cypriniformes; family Danionidae; genus Danionella; species Danionella cerebrum. The sequence goes on along the minus strand of SRMA01025243.1, from coordinate 667,637 downwards.
CTCATAAGACGAATACAGTTTTTTCTTCCCCAAAACTGAGGGGGAAAAGTTGGTGCGTCTTATCGAGCGAATGCAGAGCGCCGCGAAGTCCGGTCACGGCCGTATGAGAGGCGTAAGAGCTCCGGTGCTAGGCCGAAGCCGTAGCCATATTTGTACAGCCGGCGCTGCGCGCTGACGTCATCACCCATCTCTGCCATAGCGCGGTCGTAACGAAAACGGGGGAAAAACTACATTTCCCACAATGCCTTGTATAGCGAAAATAGCGAAACTACAGAGCTCAGCTGCCGTTTCTCACACATTGAACGTAATACTCTCGCATTTGAGTGATCTCTCACGCTACAAACCCGATTTCTCACGCTAAAATACATTTCAAGATGTGAAATGGGCACAGCTATTAGTTTATCTGCGATGTTTGAGCCTGATGTGACGCTTGTGCCGGATAGCCAGTAGAAAAAGGAGCTTCAAGACGAGCACATCATCCCAAACTCAAACCTTTATTTTTAGCCTCCTTCAGTGTCACAAAACAAAAGTAAACAATATGTAAAAGTGTAGCGGTCCCAGGGGAAGAGCAGCGCGCACACACTCGTCTCTCCCTCTCCTCGCACACGCGCAGCTCTTAAAGGGCAACATACATACAAATACAATGTGGTACATAGACCTAGCAGTGGACGTTCCACTTACATTAAGGAGTAGTTACATTTATTTTACATTAAAATAATTATTAAATAATTATTATTTTACATATGAGGGTGCCCAGGTTCTTTTAAAGGTTTAAAGGGGGACTCGACTAAAAAAGTTTGAGAACCACTGTATTATTACTAATGTGGGGGCAATGTTACTAGCTATTATTACTAATGTGGTGACAATGTTGCACTGGAACAGTGATGGTGATAACGAATGGTGGACTTTAGAATGATGAGTGGGGGCAAAGAAAAACATTACAGCCTTTTTTTTGTTACTTTTACTGTTTACTGTCTGTTCATGTTACATGTTTGGCTGTTAACTTTTACACAGTTGATATAAAATATTTTACAACAGTATTTGGTTCAGAATCTTTTTTTTCTAGATCTTCCTCATTTAAATTTGGGTGCGTCTTATGTGCCGGTGCGTCTTATGAGCCGAAAAATACGGTAGTTAAATATATCATGAAAAAAAAAACACTTTTACTCATCTTTTAACGCGTGTTTGTTTCAGAAAAAGGAGGGAATCCTGCACACCGCACATGTGACCAAGCAGCTCACCAGCACCACCACTGAGTAAGAGTATTCTTGATCACGTCTAGTGCCTAAAAACATACAACGGTGTTGTCATTGTGATCTATTTCTGCTCTCTTTTCCCAACAGAATGATGATTGGGAGGTCTGGTGAGTATTTCTATCTATTGAATGCCCATCTAGCAAGAGTTAAATAAACATTTCAGTGTTTTTCACCAGAACGTGATGCATTCGACACTTTACTGGATCATGCACCTGACAAACTCAACGTGGTGAAAACGGTACACAGCTGTTTGGAATAAAACTTGTGATATTTGAAGATAACTTTTCCGTTTTTTGCAGTCTCTGATCACTTTTGTGAATAAACACCTGAACAAACTGAACCTTGAGGTGACCGAGCTGGACACGCAGGTAGAAACAAAAGACTGCTAAATGAAAATCGGGCTCAAACCGATGTTTTTTAACCTGTTACTGTGTTGGGTGAAGTTTGCAGATGGGGTTTATCTGGTTTTGCTCATGGGATTGCTGGAGAATTACTTTGTGCCGCTCTACAACTTCTACCTCACTCCAGAAAGCTTTGAACAAAAGGTGGGGGCTGCAGAGGTGTCAGAAGATTAATCCTAGAGCTCATCAATCTGATTATTTCATTTATTGTCGATTGATGTCAACTCATACAAGTATAGGTTACTCCTGCAACCTGACGTCATATTCCTACCAGGCCACACCCCAAAACAGGTGGTTAAGCGGTGCCAAACAGAGAGTTATTCTTATGATTAAGTTAAACAGAATTGAACTTTTTTGACATTTATATCTTTCTGATTTCAACACAAAGTATACCAAATAAAGTGTAAGGTGTGCAAAAGCCTCAACGCCTGGACGTACTTTAAAGTGGTATTTGTTGGAGGCTAGGAAACAGCCGAAAATAATACTCTAAATTACAGTTATTTTAAATACTGTAAAATACTGTTAATATAACCTTGTTTGGCTTGAATTTGAAATGAGAACTCTTGGATTCCTGTTTATTTTTCTAATTGCAGCATTCTATTTGCTTCTTCTTTCTTTGGACAATCTGTTTAATGGCTCAGAAGTCTTTAAATTCGATTCAAGTCTGGCCCCGTGGTATAGTAACTGGTACGCCGGACATATTTGCGAAGGGCGATCGAATCCCGAAACCCATCGTCATTTCCCAACCTACCCACAACTTTAAAACGGTCCTATCTGTTTAAAATAAAAGCCAAAGAAATAATCTTTAAAATTGGTTCAAGCAGTCGTTTGCACAACAGCTTTGCAGCATTTAGGAAACTTCCGTGTACCGAGACATTATGTGGAAACCCTCTATGCGTCTTATACATTTTAAAAGCTTTTATAGGTGTCACGCTCCCAATTCTCAGTTAAAAGATTGGCTCACAGAGCGCACATTGAAGTATATGGTCAGTTTAGAACAAAAAGAAAGAAACAGAATGGGACCAAGAAGCTGAATAAATACAATTTATTTTACAGCAACGAAAATGACAACAACCAAAGGTCACAACAAAATAATTAAACAGAGAGCATATTCGAGCAATTTAATTCCCCAGGACTCCGGGAGAGGGGAAAAAAACTAAACAAACCGTGAAATAGTGCCAAAATAAATAAAAGCTCCCCAACTGAAACTCCAACCACTTACCTACACTACAACAAAATAAAACCTGGAATCTTTAGCGACACGGCGCTCTAAATAACCTTCACTATCTAAATCAAAAATACCACCACGTGTTTGTTGTTGCTCACAATAAACCTATCATTAGTGATGCGGGAGACCACATGAATATTCAAAACTGGACCAATCACAGAGAGCCACACTTGATCCTTGTGGATAATGAGGTCAAATGGGCCAGAAATGCCTTCAACAGTTTTATTTATGTACAAAACGGTTACTAATTGCTACTCCATGAACAATACAAAGGAAAAATAACCCATTTGTGTCTTTAACAATATACTGCGCTTTTTGTCGTCTAGGTGCACAATGTTGCATTCGCCTTTGAGCTCATGCAAGATGGTGGCTTACAGAAACCCAAAGCTCGACCAGAAGGTACAGTACATGAATTCTAGCGTGGCATCAGCTGATTTTGGTACATTTTACTCACGTTCTCCACTAGATGGAGATGTTTCTCAATACAATCCCATTGTTCCAGTAACAGATATTGTGCCTTTTGTCTGTCCCCTGCAGATGTGGTAAACTTGAATCTGAAGTCGACTCTCAGAGTGCTGTACAACCTTTTTACTAACTACAAAAACTCAGATTAGCTTTGGAATCCGTTCAACGAAGTTCTTTTCAGCTGCCAGGACCCTGTCTTTTATATATAAGAGCCAAGTATTATATATAAAGTTGTTTATTTATGCCCAGTTTCTAATGTATTCAGCCTTAATTAAATAGCGTACAGCATTTCATGAAAAGAAAATATTTTTTCCCTAATTATACTTATGCAAATGATGCCTGCCGTTGCTTAAAAGTGCGCTGCAGTACACTGTAATGAATGTTAATGCCTGAAATATGCACTGTTTATTTTATTCTACAACAAAACTGTTTTTATTTCAAAATAAATAGCTGCTTTTGACATTTCTGGGTGACTTCATGGATACAGCGTTGAAATGTCCTTGTGCGTCTATCTCAGAACTGAATGGAACTGCATGGCGACACCCTAGCAACCGCAAAAAAATACAAGTTGTTTACAATCTTGTCAAAACCATCACAACGTCTTGACTAACAGCTGCATAGCGAGACCCTAGCAACCATACGCAGTAGTCAAAAATGGAGAGTAGACCTTATCGCACCCTAGCAACCATCGAGAACACCTCTCCAATCACAGAGCAACTCACATAGTGTAGAAAGTCCGAAAACGTCCAAAGAACTGTCTTGAAGACATTGAAAAAGTATTCAAAAGGGGCGTTCTTATCAACTCTTAACAAAAGTCGCATGACTGTTAAGGAGAGTAAGGCATTTGTAGTCTTTATCGCTAACTCTTGCTGGAGCTGGGATTGAACCAGTGACCTACTGCTCACCAATCGATGTAATTAGCTATTATGCCATAACTACAAAACATCCAAAAATAATGCTTCTAAAACACATTAAAAAAAGAGCGATGACCTCCATCAACCACACAACTAGCTGAGATTTAGCCACTTTCATATGGTTACATATGAAATGCATATGGTGCATTGAAAATCCTCACCATGGCCATGAACAAAGAGATGTCCAGGACAAGACTCCGACCTACGCAAGGAAGACCACATCAGATCAATATTTAGTGGTCAACCAAATTGTCCAAGCAACTGCTAACAATCTTCAACATTGCACATAGAAACCCTGTCGTGAACTGAAACAGAATTAGCTGTGTAGGAGGTTTAAAAGTAGGCCAAACTGGTACATTTCTGAAAATCAGAAATAGTCCTACTACATTAACAAGGTTTGGTTTCAAGATGGGCAACCAGCTCACAACTGGCAGAAACCAGAGGGACCCTGGCTGACCCATGCACTTTTGCAAAAGTGGTGTACAAGGAGTTGGGAACATGGTATGATTGAAAACTGGACTGGAGTGCACAAAAAAGGGTCAAAATTTGAAGTATAGGACTGTAGCACAAGGGCTGGGCAAAAGTGAAGCATGGTGGAGGTGTTTTGAACGTTTGGGGATGAATTTCTGCGAACAAACCAGGATTTGGCCAGGATTGATAGTATTCTCAATGCTGAGAATAACAGGCAGTTATTTATTTTAATATGATTGGCCCCAAATGTATTCTGCAGCCAGATCACGACCCCAAACATACAGCCATAAGTGGAGGGAGCTGAAGTTCAGATCAGCCTCAAAACCGTTAAACACATTTTAACACAAAGGAACATTTTAGATAGCAGCTTTGAAACTGCCTGGGTTGCGTAACTAACCCCTGATAACCCCTTAGCAACTGCCTCAAATCTGTTGTATTTCTCAGGGTGACACACGAGCGCAGATCCGCAGATGGTTGAGTCTGAATCTGAAAAAAATTCAAATGAGCTTTTGATTTAAAACTCGTGTTAAATAGTGGAATTCATTTGGCCGGTTGCTATGGTAACCACATAACCCAAATGTGGTTCCCAGCCACAGAAATAGAGGTTTTAGTTCACAAACCTAGAGAGTGTTGTTTGAAGAGATGGATCAGTAATTGGTTGTTCGCTGAGGGTACAGTAGACGGGGTGTTTCAAAAAAGAAAAGAGGAAGTGTTGTTTTACCACTTCCTGCCTGTTTGAAACAAGGCTTCATCCGTATGTGAGTTCTTGTTTTGTCAGTCGACAGAAAAATGAATTTTTGTGTGATGAAACTCATTTGATTCCAGTAAGGAGAGGATTAACCCTGTGGGCATTTCATCTGCTGCTTGAATAAATGAGGAAGGACCTCACCAAACCTGTGAACAGAGCTGAGGTAAACGTTTTGACGGGTAACCCTTTATATGTCAAATAATGCTAGTCCGTAGAGTAGAACTGGGGACTATATTGAAAATATATCTGAATATTCCTGCTTTATACACAAGATGGTTTCGGTTATCGGTTTTTGCTTGTTGAGATGGGAATACAATGGAGTGAAAAGTGTTTTGAATCAACAACAAATGTAAACAACAGTCAAACAATTAATGCGTTTTTTATTATTAAAGGAAAACAAAATCTATATAGCTCTAAGTTTCAGGAGAGGGCGGAGCTTCTTACTCAGCTAACAACAACGCCTCTCTCCAATTGGACAGCTTTTTAAATATTCATGACTTCCTAATCCAATGAAAAATGCACAAGTGTAATAATTAACAAAGAACAACAAGCAGTTTATATGTTGTTGACATAGAATTATACCTATAAATAAAAATATAATTTTTTTTTTCATTGGAACTGTAAATTTTGGCAATTCGTTGTATTTCTAAGTCATTTTTCAAAAAGTGGTTGGTAAAGCCATTTATTGTTAAACTGTGTTTACTCTTTTATAATCATGATGACAACAGAAACTTTCCATTAATCTAACTGGTCGGAACACCCTGTGCAGCAACTACTGCGATCAAGCGTTTTCCGTAACTTGAGATGAGACCGTTGCAGCACTGTGGGGGAATTTTGGTATTACTCATCTTTGTAATTCGGCCACATTGGGAAAACAGCATCTCAACTGGATTCAGCTCAGTACTTTGACTAGGCCGCTCCAAAGTCTTCATTTAGTTTTGACTTGCTGGTGTGCTTTGGCTCATTGTCCGGCTGAACCCAAGTTTGTGGCCATTTTTAGAGGTTTTTGCGAAATCTGCGCAGACAGTTATCCTTTACTTACATTTTAAATGAGAAAGATTATAATAAAGGTTGGTAAAAACATGACTTAATGCAAACGTTAACACTGCCCCCTAGTGGATGGATGGTTTCAAACGCTCTCTTATAAATATAGAGCTAGATCTTCTTAACTTTGTGGTCTCAAAACTTTTTAATAAAAACTGTTATATAAACAGTTTCAATAGTTGTTTAAAATTGGTTGCAGAATATTGTAACTGCATATTGTACCATGGACATAATATCGAGGTATGTATCGTATCATGAGAAGAGTGTATCGCCACACCCCTGAATGAAACTGGAGATAAAACTGACAGTAAATGTGTTTTTTAACAGTAAAAATATGGCAGAGGGATCTGAAGAGGAAAAGGATGTATCCAACAACCTTCATGGTGAGAAAAAGCACATTCCTGTGTATTTTCAAACTCTGTGCCTTTTGGTGTTATTGGGAAAACCACCATGTAAGCAACTGTACGTTTACAGTAGTTTTTAGATTATTCTCTCTAATGACATCATCACAATATTCATTTACTCCAAAAATTACTTTGGTTTCCCAGGAACAAAAAGTTCTCAACATAATGAGCTTGTTTTTTTCTGATTTCAAATCTCAGTATTTGTTTAGCATAAAGTATGTTTTATGTGGGAGCAGAGAGAAGAATGATTCAACCAGGATCTTTAGAGGACCCAAAAGTCATCAAACTTAAAGAGGTGAGCTTTTTATATGATGATATTGTAGCTGGAATCTTGATAATGATTGAAATTTCTTTAGGATGGTGTGAAGGGACCTTGTGAAATGCACTTATGGGATGCTTTAGTGACATAATATGTTCCTTTTGTTTCTATGAGTTATATAAACCAACCCCCATGTCTTTATCATCTACCAAAGCTGAGATAGAGTTCAGAAATTTTGGTTGCTAGGGTAAACAATTTGGTTGCTAGGGAGCCGTCAGTGATATCATGCATTTTTTTTTATTTGTTACTATAATTGACATCAACAAGCCCCCATTTCTGTATGATTTTTCTTTAGGATCGCTTCTTTTGAACGCTTCCTACTACATTTTTTTTACCAAATATCAGTGATCTGTGTTAAACATCGCAGGTTTTGGTGGAATGGATCAACAAAACTCTGAAAGTGGAACACATTGTGGTGCGATCCTTGGAAGAAGACCTCTATGATGGCCTTGTCCTTCATCACTTGTTGCGTAAGACTCAAAAAAAAAAGCCACTTAAAAAGTAATGGAATTTTTTAAGTGTATTAATATTTTCAGGCAGATTAGCTAAAGTGGAATTACATGTTGAGGAGATTGCCCTGAGCTATGATGCCCAGATTCGGAAGCTTGACTTGATCCTGACTGCTCTGAACCAAACTTTAAAGGTTGACGTGGACATGGCCAAATGGAGCGTTAAACGTGAGCCTATCAGATCAAATTTGCTCAGTGCCTCATTAACATATTCATGAGCATGGTCCTTCTTGTTTGATCTGTCAGTCATTCACTCTAGAGACCTGTTGGCTACTCTGCATCTCCTGGTTGCTATGGCGACACAGTTCCAACCAAACCTGGGATTGCCTGCAAATGTCACTGTGGAGGTCATTCAGTGTGAGGTGATGGATCTAATTTATTTGTATGTCACAAGGGCAAAATTCTTCAACATCTCATAATTATACAGTTTGTAACAAACACTTTATGAATGATCGACTAGGATTAAACTTTTGCTGAATGATAAAAATCTCCTTTGAAAGCTGCTGATGCCAACTAAAGCTTCCTCATGCAAAAAGAAGGTTATTTGTGAGCATGGTCCAAACACACCAGACAGTATTGTGTAAAAAAAATCCTATCCCTTAAAAATTTGGCAATCACATTGGCTGCTTTTAATTAAGTTCGAATGATGAAACCCAGCTATTGTTTTTTTTTTTACTTCAAATATAATGTGTCGGTTTTGTTTTTTTTTTTTTCAATATTTTGTGTTTTTAACAAACATTACAAGATTTATGACACATTTGAGAAAATGCTAGCCCGTCTTTCAGTTTCATTGTACGGAGCCCAAATCGGTGCCATCAGTGGCATCGAGTGGTGAAAAGAAGGGATAACCAGTGGAAAGTCAATACCTGTGATATGGCTTGTGTTTTTCAAAAATCTGGCAGAAAACAAAGCCCTCGTTCAAAGGGAACAAAAGGTGCTTGGTTTAGGAGATTTTCGCCTCTTTTAAATACAATTTTCACAATGTTTTGACCCTTTCTTTGCTTTTTGTGCGAATTTATGAACTTTTATTTTGTTTCAACACTTTTGTTTATTTTTTATTAAATATAAAAACTTTTCATTGTCAATTTTTTTTATGTTTGCCGACAAAGAAGGGCAGAATTTACTACTCGGAATTTTATTTTTTGTACTATTTCAGAATTTTTGTTTAATGTAATGAAAAAAAATTGGTAATTAATTACTTAAGGTAGCATTCAGGGTTTTGGAATCCAATTAATTTTGAGAGACTTCAAAAAATCCAAAATTTTTATTGAAATTCTGATTTTGATACAAAAAAGAAAGCATCTCTCTTTTTAAGAGCAATTTTTTTGTTGCATGTACTCAATTTAATGTGAAAAATCGCCCAGCGAATCTAATAATCGTTAGTCATTACTGTTTTTAATTAAGACTCTTTTAGATAATTCTTTGAGGGTCTCTTTATTATCTCATTTGCGAAACAGATCACAAAAAGTGGCGTCAAGACGAACAAGCAGACTGAATTCATCACATTTCAAAGGTCTGGAAAAGTTTGTTTCATCAAAACTACAAAACCCAAGGCTTGTGGAATTTCATTAACTTTTGCCACTAGTGCTCAATTGAATGTTAAAGACAAAATAATTAGACCCATCTTTAGAAATAATGGATGTTTAAATTATATAAAATTTTTTTGACTGAAACCAAGACTGAGGTTGCGTTTCAAAATCTTCCTAAAGTTTTAATTCTCCTTTTAAAACTACCAAACATCCCCATAACATTACACTCCCACCACCTTGCTTCACTGTGGGAGCGATGTTTGTGAGGTTCAATGCCTCTTCCTACTTTCTCAACACAAAAGCAATATCTCTTTTATGTTATTCAAGCTACAAATAATCTGACTTTTACTAGTAGAAAAAAATAATAGGAAATAATATCAACATTCCCTTGCTCTGTTGGGAAATACATGAAAAAGCAAGTTCACCGGGGGCTAATCATTTTGTCTTTGACTATATTTCTGTTAAATGTAAGATTTCAACATTAATACACATCATAAAAGTAAAAATCTGAAGTAATAAGGAAAAACAGAAGTTTTATGTTTTGGACTCTTGCTGTGTTTTCATGCACTGCTTTTGTCTGTCTCCCCGCAAAGCAGCCAGGATCTCAAGAGAGAATCAAACAGTGAGTCAAACGCACCCTGAACTCCCAGCCTGTTCATTTGCATATTTATAAGCATCAGAAACTTTCGGCAAGCGGAGGCGTAAGAAGAAAGCCCTAGCCTCTTAATCTCTCTTTCTATGCCTTTGCAGAGAAATGTCCCATTGATGAGCTCTTCATGCTGGAGGCGCATAAAATTGAGACGGTGAAAAAGGTCCCGATGCAGTTCCACTGTACTGTAGCCTTCCACCTAATTCTCTCCTTGCCTCATCAAGTTTTCTTCCCCACAGGCTGTTTTACACTTTGTGAACAAGACCTTGGCATCTCTAGAGCTGAGCGTGATGGACCTCGACAAACAGGTTGCAACACTTTCAAAGTTTATTCTTTTAATCTTTAAGGACAGGTGATCATCGGTGTTATTGCTCACACGTTTAACCCGGAGAGTTGTTTTTCTGTCTTTAATACGTCTTTTCTTTTGTGTGAGTCCTTATATTATGTGTAGGTTTTTACATTGTATAACGAACACTAAAAAACAAAGTGCGTTTGATTGGATGATTGTTTTACAACTTTGCATATGTAATAAGCTAATTAATTGAGGCTGGATGGAGCAGTGTGGTTGCACTTGAAAACTTGATGTCAAATGTGTTGCATCTTCCTTATTGTTTTATTTGGAAACTTGGCGATCTGAATAAAACACAAAAACTCTGGAAAAATTAACATTTTTTTAATAACCAAAACAGGACCATTAGAGAAATGTTGGGGTAGCTATATGTTTTAGGAATTTTAGTTAAATAAATTATGTGCTGGAGCAATGTAGACCTTTAAGGTGGGAGAAATGAGGATTAGGTGAATGTAGGAATGGTTGTACAAACAATTCGATACAAAAAAACCAACTAGTTGGCTAAATTGTGCACATAAACATTCACTTTGGCTTGTGAATGTGCCTTTAAAACTACTTAAAAAAACGAATGCTATAAACTTTACCCCAATAATCTATGATTTTCCTGAGCTGAGCTATGGCTCTTTTAAATTGGTTGCTAGGGTAAACATTCTGGTTGCTAGGAAGGAATCGATGATGTCATTAAAGGTTCTCACTATGAGTGATATATACCAAGTCCAATGTCCATTGCCTTTTATGAAGCTGAGATATAGATCCACGGATTTGGTTGCTAGGGTATCAAGTTAAGTTTCTATGGAGTAGTCAGTGATGTAATATAATGTTCCACATGTAAATTGAGTAAAATATACCAACCCCCATGTCTTAATTATTTTCCTAAGCGGAGATAAAGGTACGTCAAGTTGGTTGCACTGGTAAAAACTCTGGTTGCTAAGGAGCGGTCAGTGACATAATTTTCCCGTTGTTTCTATAAGTTATATAAACCACCCCCACCCCTCCTCTAAATCTTTATCATTTCACGCTGAGATAGAGTTTATAAAATTTGGTTGCTAGGGTAAATAGTTTGATTGCTGTCAGTGATGTTATGTTGTTACTACGATCAACAAATGATGTTTCATCTTGAAAATATTTTTGCACCATGGTTGTTGGTATGTTCTGAAGTTTCTATGAGGTACTCAGTTTGAGTTACAGTTGTTACAGTCAGTGTAAAATTCCGAGGTTATTTGGAGAATGTTAAGAAATACAGGAAAAATAAATCTTTGAATGCATTCTTTTCTGTCATGTGGTATCAGTTTGCAGATGGAGTGATTTTGCTCTTATTGATTGGTCAGCTGGAGGGCTTCTTCATCCCTCTCTGTGAATTCTTCCTTTGTCCAGTTAGCTCTTCAGAAATGGTGAGAACAATTACAGTTTTGCATTTACTTTAAAAATAAGAAAATCATGTTGTATCTAAGCTCCATTTCACTTTACAATAATAAGCATAATGTAATCCAGGCTTATGGGTTTCAACATCGGTGTGTCTCCAGGAAATGTCTTGGAACCCTGTAATTAGTGTCTCTGAGGATGAATATGAATATGACAGCACAGCGGCATAAGGCTCGTTTGCAAACAAAAAATATTGCAGAAATCAAAATGAATGGTCTTGCAGATATCAGAGAAGTTGCTTATTATGACAGTGTTATTTTTAAAAATGTATTTGTGTTCTTTCCTGCAGCTCCATAATGTGACACTTGCACTGGACCTTCTTGTTGACAGAGGGTTTCCGGTTCAGTTTGTTGACCCGCAAGGTAGTTTGAGTTAATGTTGAGTTCTTTTGGGGGCTGGTCTTTGTAAACAAATAAAATGCCAGACCAGTTGGTGGCAATGGCATTTATGTAACTGAAAAAAAAATGGTAGCTAGCGCTGCTGATGTTGCATTTACATTCGTTTAATAAATGTATGATTAGCTGTTTTTCATACATGTTCTTTATACATTGAGGTTGATTTAATAGAATTAAACAATTAAATAGAATGAAAATAATGAAACCATCTAACGACTAACATTGAATGATGAAACAATCCATGAGTTGTAATATCAAACTATCAGATTGAGCTTCATAGCAATACAAATGTACCACAGACAGCATAACCCATCAGCATTACATTAAACACTGAACAGTGAAGGCACAAAGAATGCTTTATACAATTGTGATGTCACTGTGCTAATAAAAATCTTTCTTAAAAAAAAACAATATATATAACAGTATACTCAAAAACTGCTGTGGCTTTTGCCTTATGTTTTATATAGAAAAGCATGTATTCAATGGTCTGTTTATTTTATAATTTCTCTCACAGATATTGTGTCCCAAAATGTTCCAGCAACAGTAAAAGTGCTGTACTTTCTATTCAAAAAACACAAATAAGGTAGACAACAATAATTTTCACAACAAATTTGTACTGACTGAAAATCAGCTGGCACAGATTTATCACTTGTTTTGCTTTGGCAGTCGCTGACACTTTCAATCTGAAGAGGCCTCAGATGAAGGAAAAGTGGCGACTCATCTCATCATGAAAATAGCGTTTGGATGCTGACAGCTTCAGTTTAATGTCACCTTCTGACTCCCTTGCTTCGAGTGTTTTCTCCCCAGTCTTGGTGTATGAGCTGTTTTTTTCCACGTTATTATTGAACATAAATTTTAAGTATTAGTAAAAATAATTTTACATTGCCATTAAAAAAACATGTATTTTGAACTTGCAGGGAATTTTAAATATATTTTTTAAAAATTGCACATTACATTTATATGCTGTTTTTTCTACCACAATTATAAAATATAACAATGTTTCATATATGTTGTTCTCATAATGAACCCTCTATTCCATTTTGTTATTTTCTAACCATTATTCTAAGCATTTGTGTATTTTTGTGGCATTTATAAATGTGCACATCTTCTGGTTTAAATAAAGTTTTTTTGCAAATGGATTTAAAAAATGTACAAAATTGTAATCTTTTAAATTAGTCTAACATATAGTCGTTTTCAGTAAAATAAATAATATATTACATTTTTTTGTTTTAATTTTTAAGTGATTTTTCGCGCTCTTTGTTGCCACGTGACAATAGACGCTTTTTAATGGACCCAGGTGTGTTCGGCGAAAGCGTCCCTTCCAATCTTTCACAGTTGTTTTTCAGGTACGTTTATCAGATACTGTCTCCTGAAAAACTACTCGTTAACCTACAAAAAGGCAAAAATTGCTATGAATTAAACTATGTATATTGTGTGCGTATATTACCCCCGTGAGTCACAACGTTACTGTTTACATTTTAACCGTTGGTTGCTAATTTTTAAATCTAATTTACGTTAGATTATTTTGGTAGCCGTTAAACAAGTGTTGGTATAGGACACATTGATAATAATGTTTATATAACTTTAGTTGGTCACAAAATGAAACGACTGACTGTCAATGAATCCAAGGTGTTTGTGTTTATTATTTTTTCATGTAACATGTAAGTTAACGTGAAAAGTTGATTCAAAACTTATTTAGTAATAAAAATGCATTTTCTATGTTTAGTACACTTCTTTTTTGCATTAAACAATGTGGGAAAGTTATTTTACCTGTATTTCAAAATTTAGCCTCTATTTGTGTGATCCTTTATTAAATTTGGAGAATTTGTGTTAAAAATGTTGTTTTTCCTGGGGAAAGAATCTGCAGGAAACATTTTTTTCTTCAAATTGGAATAGATGATAATGTGCCTTGAAAAAATAAAATCTACATTTTACATGACTTGCTGATCAACAAATCTGTGACTAGTTTCCTTGAGTGCTATGCGTTTATTCCATCAGTATTAAAGACTTTTGAGGTAAAAAAAAATGACAAAAATAAAAAGTAAAGGTGATTTATTCTCATTTTGGCAGTAGCTTTGGATGGTTGTATTCATTTATAAATAGAAAATACTAGCTCTTTCCTTATTGCACAATTGGTTAAAACATTTTTTAAGCGTTGCAAATTTGAGCCAGACCTACCCTTCATCAACCTTAGTAATCCAATTAGTCTAAAATGCATTCCCTCTTAATTGAATTCAGTGAATTGCTTCTATTTAATCTAAGTGGGAAAAGCATTATGGCCTCTTTAAAATGGAACGAGATTTGAGGTGAGGGTGGATGGATGCTCTGATGGCATTTTAATGGTGATTTGCCCTTGGGTGATTCTTACCATTGGCATTACAGAGCAGATACATGTCTGAGAGGGTGGTGCTTTTTTCATCTTTGCTCCCATTTGTTATTCATTTATAGTCACAACTGCATTTTTTTTATCCTTGTCTCTTGCCGGAGGTGTTGGTGTCATAAAATGAATGAAATTTTAGAAGCGAGATGGCAGAGTGCTATAAAGACATGTAGGTGGGATGAGAATATCATTAATATCATGGGGAAGACAGATTGATAAAATATCTGGCATTTGTCTAATAATGTCAAAAACATCCCACACAGTGACCGCGAGTAACCTGACGAAACCCTGAAACTGTTCTCTGATTATTTGATTGGTATATGTGCCTCAAAACTTCGGTCTGTATCCGATTTGCCCTTTGAGTGCTAATGACCTGTGGTGTTGGGATTATTTGTAGGGTTGATGGAGGGGTTGTAAAGATGCTGAAATGAATTCAAATGCCATTTGAAACCCCCTGCTGAAGTCTCATCAACTCAGACCTACGGCAAGAAAGAAGACTGAGTCATGGGGAAAATCATATAAGAACAAGAGCCTGACAATGTTTAAACCTAGGAAAAGTTTATTTGTCCTACTTTGTACAAATTTCACAAAAATGCTACATCACACATTGAAGCATAAAACATTTATTTGTCTTTGTGTGTTGCCAGATCCTCTATTGTGAGGTAAAGCCACAAGCCGGTTGGAGTTGAAGGTAAGGCAAGAGTTTTCATGAGAAATTAAAAGGGTTTTTATGTTACTGTTGTAAATGAACATCCACGTATTGGTTTGCCTTTTAGGTGTGACATTTTACGTCATGTACAGATTTGAGTTTAAACCATCATTGAGGCAACAATCCAGGTAGTGGAGTGATGAACTCTCTTCTTTTCCACTGTAGAGCTTTGCTTTGTTTGAAAGTGACACCTTGAAGAAGGTCCATCTTTGAGTTCAGGTAAGTAACAAACTATTAGCATTAATCGAAATTGTAAAATGTCACCATTTGCATTTGTGCAGTTTGATGCCAAAACATACATAATATTTAAGGTGGGCAAATGACTCAAAACATACACAACCAGACAAACGTTTGAAGTCACTTTGGCTAAGGATAGTTAAGAGAATTTGGTGAAATGTCACCCAATTGTTGGGAAATGATTCTGATTTAGTACTGAGTTCAAAGTGAATCCAGCTTTTACTCGTAGTCCAAAAAATATTTACCTTCAGGATAAAATTGTGTAAATCATAATAAGTAATTTCATTACTTGATACTAGATATTTTATTTCATAATAAAATTTCTCAATGAATCATGTTTCCTAGCTTAATAGTTATTGTAAAACTTTTCAAAGCCTTACTCAGGATCATAAATAGTTTATTGTTGACTGTTGCGTAATAATACAGTGGTACCTTGAGATACGAATGGTTCACGTGAAGAAAAATCCAAGATACGAAAGGTCTCTCTGGAAATATTTTTGACTTCGAGATTGGAAAAAAATTCCAAGATACAAAGAAAATCAAAGAAATTGAAATATACGTACGTAGATACACATACTACATTGTTGACACGTGACTGCAGTAACCTCACCAACAGTTTTGCTCTCCATTGCACTTGTTAAATTGTGAGGTTATACGTCGCTTCTGGCTCCCGGCGCTGCACTGTCCACTTAACAATCAATGGTAAAAGTTATTGAAACTTCTATCATTATTACATCAAAACGCTTTTAAACCAATCAAAACTTTGTGTAGATTACCAATAATGTATCATAATAAAGGTTATCCAAGGTGTCCTAAAAAAATGACGTTCATAATGGTGCAACTGCTGTTCAGAAACTAAAGCTAAAGGTTTCTCCTCTAAATTGTGCTGCAGAACATTGGTTTACACTAAACGTTATTTCTTTTAGGGTTTTGGTTTTGTGTTAGTGTTCGTAATTCGTAAGCCCACATTCCCACACTTTTGTTCATATTATTTTGCGTTTATTTTATTGTTTTCATCATTTTTATTATTTATTACATTAACAATGTGTGGATTTAAGGATTGAAGAAAAGTTACTTGATTTTTCTATTGTTTTCATTTTTTTCCACTTTACACTGTTTCTGAGAGCCATTGCACAGATTAGGCGTTTTACCTGTAAAACTTGTTTCGAGATATGAAAATTTCAGAAAACGAAGGCCACCCTGGAACAGATTAATTTTGTATCTTTAGGTATCACTGTACTGTTAATTTAAACAGTAAACTCAAGTTTATGTTACATTTCAATGTAAATTTGTAGCTGTATTAAAATTGATGTTTTTGTTTTAATAATTTTGGATTTCCTTGTTTTGTAATGAGTGAAATGAAGGCAACTTACACCCAAACCTGCTGAAGCACCGACTGCACTCCATAATCTCTTCCACGCACATTCACCTTGAACTTCTTTGTGAGACACAATGTCAATCTGAAAAGTTTTTTTTTTTTTTTTTTTTTTTGTAGGATTAAATTGCTGTAATTTAGCAAATAGTTTTAGTTTTAAATTCACTTTAGTTTCTCTGTCCAACTCCTTTTTATTCCAAAGGACATGAAAAGTCTAGTGATCTAGATATTGTTATCAAAAAACTTGATTTTTGGCAGAAAAGCTAAAGTGTAATTAATTCATTCATTATCAACAATTATACACGGAGCGATATTACCATTGGTGTACAAACAAAGCTTCAAAACAACATGACAAACGCACAATAAACTCCTCTGGGAACTCTAGTTTTTACACCGTTTGCTACTTCATTGGGTCTAACTATAAGAAAATGTCAAATTACAATAGTAGTCAAAAACTAACATTCACTCTACCTTTTCATTTCTTCAGTTGGATTTTTACTTTGAAATCCCAAGGGTCTTCACGACTTTATCACGCAGCACTTTTCTTGATGATGTAATAAATTGACCAACACTGTAAAGTTACCAACGTTACCAGTCCTGCAGTGTAAACAAAATGGCTACATGGATCATGGGTGAGATCTTGGTTTGTCAAAGTCACAAAATCGTACTATTAGAAGCTTTTGTGTCCCCTCTGCACCTCTCCCTGCTTTATTTGGCTTTGTGGACAGTTGTGCTTTGTGAGATAACAGGTGACTGGCTCCTGAACATTGAGGCAAGACCTTGTGGCTTGATTGAGAACTTTATTTTCATTTCCTCTTAGGGGACTCCCAACATATATGGCTACATTTGGCCAGGCTCTGTTGAAGAAAAGAGCAAGATGATATTAATGCTATTCAGTTGTTGAACATGGTTTGCATTCAAATGTTTACCATTTCAAATAAAACGGGAGTATTCTTAGAGTTCCTGTTAACGCAGTTGTGTGTGTGTGTGGGGGGGGGGGGGTAGGGTTTAGACCAGCACTATACAACTATATTTATACTACAATATTTTTTGTCTTACTTTTAATTTGAATTGAACTATAAGGTTTTAAAGTTCTAGTTCTTGAAAATAAAGGTTCTTGACATTTTTGAGATTATTATGGCTGTTTTTGGAGTCCATTACATCTTTGGTGTCTTATCTACCGTAATTCCCTAAACATTTGAAACCATGAACCAAGAGCCTCAACTTCATAGAGGTTATCGTAATTTAAGGAGTTTTTATATAGTTATCAATATAATGGAAATTAATCGTCTTCATGTAAGACACTACCACCATGGTACCCAGTGTAACATTAACATTATAGCAATATTTCTGCCACCCTTTTTCACATTATGTGCCATAACCACCCTAAAGTAGACTCCTCAAGAAAAAAATGTTAAATTGCAGTGGAAAAAGAAAACAAATCTATAAATGAAATAGATAATATAAAGGATTGTATTTTCAAAAGCTAATCATCACTTTCGCAGTTTTTGACCGAGATCCATGTAGGGCTCTGGGTTTTCATTTATTAATCTGATTTCAAAACATGTTTGCTGTGTAACTATACAGTTTAAAACATAATTTGAGTACAATTTATAGTTTTATTTATGTAAATAATTTATTACATTCTTATTCGTTTTGAATGCTTTTAAGTTTGACAATACCTGGTAAACATTGCATCAGTCCAAATAAATAAAAATAACAGTATCTGCATCACTGTCTGAAAACGTGTCGTTTCTCCTCGGAATTATCTTTAAATCCTTTTTTATTTTAGATACCATCAGTAATTAACAATCAAAAAGGTCTGAAAAAGAATAAATGCATTTATAAATGCATAATTATTTTTATTTAAAACAAACAAAAGTCCTATAGTTACCTTGTACTTCACTAGATATCTGGCAACCCCCTTTTCTTGCACAGCTGTTCCATGTGGTTTTGAGCATGTGAAAACTGTAAGTCTTTAATTTAAGAACAAATTCAAATGCTTAGACTACCCTTGTACGCAAGCTGGAGACAATTCTGTTAGGGCTATGGCAAGCATGGATTCCCTTAATTTGTTTCTACTCATCATGTGAGGTGATTGACCAGCAACTGACCAACAGCGTTCAGGAGGAGTCATCTCAAAACAAATATCTCCAAAAGAATCTCAAGCACATTAATTTTCTGGTACACTTTCTTCAGGTACAATCTGTGCTGAGTTTCTCTTTTTTATAACAGAGCACACTTGAGATCCACCTCTGACTAGATGGACACTGGATATGGCGCGGTTTCGCTTATTCCCAGTGAACATGCACTCAAGACTGGACATGACAAGTGCAGGTTTCACTGTGTGCTCTTACAGAAATCTGCCCACAATATAAGAGAGCGAGACACTGAGCTGGCAGAGCTTCTCTAATAATACACCATGTGCTTCTTCCAAATCCAGGCCATGTCTCTGGTGTGACGTGCACTTCTGGCCAGACCAGAGCAGAATGCATGCTGGGAGATCAGTCCCGAAGTGGCAGGAGACTGGGGTTATCTAGGGCTATCAATACCCAGCATTAACCTAAACTTGGGTCTCTAGCTGTAACACAACTTTCTGAATTGCGTTGGATGCAATGGAAAACCCATATTAAAGGCAGGGTAGGGGATTTCAGAGAGCCAATGTTTACAATCCAATTAACAAAAACAAAAATTCTTGTGTATCTGAATGTTCCGTCCCGGTAATCATAGAATTCACAAGTCTCATTGCTTTCTGTGAGGTTTTGAAACTCTTTAAATATGCATGCCTCCTTCAACCATGTTTTGGTGGCTGGTCCAACCAAATCCACTCCCACAATCAGGTGTTTTTTTTAATTCACCGTACCTCTTTAAATGCCTTTTTTTGTGATGTCACAAACAGTAGGATCCTACACATTCTTGTAGGATAGTCGGTACCAATTAATCCACCTCCATTGCTTTGTTTAAGGTTAAAGGCCTTTACACACAGAGAGTGAAATGAAAAGGCGAATATATAATGCGCAAATTAAACACACCATTATATACACATCAAACTCGAGTCGAATATGAGATTCAGTTTTGAAAAAACAAAATAGTTTGTTTTAACATTTTGATAAAACTTTAGTCAAATACATTAGAATTTGAATAGTTTGTCGGCGGTTATGCTTTCCATTTAATACCTTTACTATCTCAAACATCCTCAGCAATTCTCCTCCACAGAGGCCATTGTTCTTTTATTAACGCTATTTGTTTACAGTCATGTGCTCAGTCATTCCTCTTTGCAGAGCAAAATGACGCTGTTGATGTAAAAGGGGTCATTAGCAAGAATTGTTTCGAAATGTATTATTGTTTCGCGATTAAATGTATAAAGACCTTATTGATTGTGTAGAGTTGTGTAGAGTGGAGGCATTTAAAGGAAGAGAATTTGGTCCGTTTTGGCCAACAGAATTATTAAGTATAATATCAGGTGTGGTATTAATGAAGCGTAACTAAATAATGACCGTTTCAAGTTAATAATAGAGAAGTGTTCCAAAAACAGTTTCCCAAGCTAGTGAGGAGTTGCATGTTAAAATGTGTAAAGTAAACAGTTTTAGGCTTGCAGAATACAAAAGCGATCTCCTGGGAGCAATAAGGGAGTTGTTGGCGGCAAAAGTTTTTGTTTGATGGCACACAAACCATATCAGTCTGCCAAGTGTAACATCAAGAAAACCGTCAATGCTGACCAATGCCTCTTTTGGGGCAACTGAAATATAGCCCTTAATAGAAAGTGTCCTGTTTATAGCCTGTTAAAAATCATTCCCATGCATGACACGTCAGTCAAACCAGATGGTGCACCATAGTTCCCCTGGGCATCTAGATCTAGATCAGACTGTATAAGACTCAGATGCCATATAAAGACAGTGTTTTCTCAGACAAACAGTTGGGAAACTGCACGTAGCTCTTAAAGAAAAACACAGTAAATGACCTAAGATTGCTCTGTCCCATATAAACACCTTTTTGAATCATCTGTTATTGAATTTCCCAGTTCTATTTTAGTCTGGGACCTCCTTTTGTGCGTCTAGTTTGCTTTCTCCTTCCCTCTCTAACAGTTATTTTCTTCCAATAGCTTTCCATAAAGCTCTTGGGGAAAGGACTTTAAAGATCTTGACTGGTTAACTTTAGAGCCCTCAGATAAAATGCTAGTTTCGTACAATAACATAACATTTTCAAAACAAAATTGACATGAACTAAAATGAATCTCTGCGCCTTTATAGTGCAACTTTAGTGTAATTTTAAAAATGCATCTGGGACCTTTACATTTTCAGCAGGTTACCCAAACTGCATTCATTCACAGAGCCACAGCTGCATTAGCCTGGCCAATACGTTCACCTTACATTTATGTATCAGTCTTGCTGCCTTATCGCTAAAAAGAGAAGGGTTTGAGGACATACAGTAGAAAAATTCCCATTACGGAGCTTTAAAAGCTAGAAAGTGAAGTGGACCTAGAACAGACCCCTGAGGAACACCACAGTAAAAATACTTTTTCACAAAAAAAATTTCTTAGACCAGGGGATTGGTCAATCTGAACAGTCGGAGCCATCCAGAGCAATTCCAAGCAAACACCAGAATAGCTTGTATCGGCTCTCATCTACATTTCAACTCAGAGCAACATAAAGATACGCTCTCTGAAGTGCCGTCTGCTGAAATCCAGGTCTCACATCGACATCTGTGTCGCTCTGGTCTGACTCATCTGAGCTCTGCAGTTTCCAAAGCTTAAGCTAGAGACTCCTGTGATTGTTAATGAGAGGGTTCCGCTCAAACGACAGGCTTAATTAGGCAGGGTTTCACTCTCAGACTAACAGGGGCATGGTGTCATGCGGACACATTTCACCACTGTAAGTGAAATGAGTGTGTCCTTCAGAAAGCACACACACACGCGCGCACATGCACACACAACGATGCTGGGATTCTAAGTTCAGCAGGTTTTGATGATGTGCTCTTTTTTTTGCTTTGCTTCAGTTAATCTTCACACATTTCCGTCTCATTTGTGCTCCAGAAAATTGCAAAATACAGGTTTAATTATAGTTTTTTTTTTTACACAAATTAACTGTATTACGGATTCCTTCAGTCACTATGGATTTTTATATATTTCACCCATGTTATACCAACATTTGGGTTGGATACACAGGGAGGATTCTTATACGTTGATTCTGTGAAGTTTGTATCTAAGTCAAGGATGGTGTTAATACAGAAATATTATACAGATAGTGAGCTTGTTTTGGAAGGAAGCTGATATAGAGTTTGTTAAGAAATTAGGAATATTTACAAGGAGTCAGCTGTGCAGTTTGGGCTGAGAAGGATGATTATGCTCTTGGTTCATGGTGAATTATGCGTAACCAGCTCTCTTGAGAACACATTCATACATAAAGATTATGAAAAAAGTGTACACAAATTGGGCTCAAGGTTTAGATCACATGTGTCAAACTCAAGGCATGTGGGCCAGAAGCGGCCCGCAATGTAATTTAATGTGGCCCGTGAGAGCTTATAAGTTTCAAGTGTCTAAAAAAAACGAATACGGAAAAAATAACTAGATTTCCCACAATGCCTTTAGCCGCAACGCATCCATACTCACGAGTAAAACTGCAGAGCTGCAAACTCTGACATTGAACGTAAGACTCACGCATTTGAGTGATCTCTCACGCTACACCTCTGATTTCTCACGGTAAAATAAATTTCAAGATGTGAAATGGGCGGAGCTAATAGTTTATCTTTGATCTGTTTCTTGAGCCTGATGATAAAAGATGATGATCGATTTGCATCGTCTTCATTCAGTCTGTGAGGGTTTTTTTTTTCGCTAAACAAATTACAAAAATGCTATTTTTCTTTATTCACTTGGACAGTTTGATCCTTCATTATTGGAGCTAAAAACAAAAGGACAAAAAACAAAAGGATTTACATTAGAACAATAAGCATACAATTGTTTCTATGCACCTGAATTGTCACTTGAATAAGTTATAAATAATGAGTTATTTAACATTAAGGAGTAGTTACATTTATTTTACATTACATTCGATTACATTGTTTTACATTTATAAGTTACATCTGGCCCTTTGAGGACAGCCATTATGCTGATGTGGCCCTCTGTGAAAATGAGTTTGACACCCCTGGTTTAGATCAAGATGAGTTGCAACAAAAGGTAAAGAGAAAATTACTTTTTAAATGGAAATATTTAAAATTTCACTTCTAGTGACACTTGGAACAGTTGGTTTTACACTCCACATCTAAAAGTTCTTATTTGATGTATTTTTTTCTCCTTTTATGCCTACTGGTATAAGGTTACGGTGGACTACTGGTAGCACTGCTGTCTCTCAGTTAGATCATAGGTTTGAGGTGGCATATGCAGAATGTACGTTTATTATATTTGGTGCCAATCATTCAACTGGATTGAAAAGCATACTATAATTCGCCTCTATGTAGCGATCTGTTGTTTATTGAAGCCCATTTCTGACAGGTTAAAAAAAATATAGTGTCTTAAAAAGAAAAGTTTTTTTTTTTTTTTTAAATAAAAGTCATTTAAAAAAATGTTTAACTTTGTATGTTTGTTTTTTTTTTTAAATAAAAGCTGAAATACAAAGGTAAAATTTTGTGAGACAAAAGTCTGAACATTTTTCCGTCAGTGAAATTTTCAAAGAAAAAAGGCACTTTTTTTATGAAAATTAAAAATCATAAAGTATCTGGCCATTGGGAATGGGATTTCTTGGTATGTAATTGACGTACTGTAATAATAGTCACTTACTTGGGATGATGCTGTTCTTCACGTTGTTTTGTTTGCCTTCTTACTAACCTGGCTATTTAGAAAATGTCCTAAAGGTTTATGTATTTGATGTTTATGCAGTGTGTTAGATTAGGCATTTAAAGGGCCAGCAAGTCAAATTTTCAAAATTTTGGCTTTAATCTTTCAAAAGTATTTTCAGAAGCATTGATCTTTTGTTGTTGTGGTGTAGAGAGACATGATTTGAACTTTTGGTCTAGTTGACTCACCAGGCTGTGGTTGTGTTATGTGTTGATTGGGCTGGACTCTGTGTGGCTCCAACCACGCAGGGTCTGATCTGGCTCCAGTTGTGTTGATGATGTTGATCTTGAGTTTCTGACGGAGCTGAAATTGAGGTTTGAGCGCGCTGAGTAGGTCGAACTGACTGTCTATCCTGTTCTTCCTCCCTGTCTCTGTGCCACTGACCTCGTGCCTGTTTGAGCCAATGACCCCCAAGGCCACACTTCTCCAGATAAACCCTGCAAACCTCATAGTTCATTGCAGAGTAATAAAGGAAATCCAGTGCTAGCAGAATCATGATGAAGAACCCGTAGATCCAAACGCCGACTAATGCTGAATAATTACTGCCAAAGACAGAAGAAACAGAAATGAGATTTAATTTCATCTTCAGAACACATCTTAAGATTGTTGCATTTTATGTGTCATGAGAGATTTAGGTTGATGCTGTGGTATAATCTCTTCTTATGCTGTATGAGTATAAATCCTGTGCTCAGCACAAGAAACTTTCACGTTTTGATGAAGCACAGACCTTGAGCTGTCGGACAAGGCCATGACTGATAGGACGGTATTGAAAATCCATAATGTATGATGGTATTAGACCCAACATAGCAAAGGACAACAGATGCCGTAGATTGATGCTTTGACACCGTTAAGGAAGAGCACTGTAACTTGAACACACACAAAACACCATAGCAGTTTCCCAGATTCATTTAATCTGGAGCATTTATTTTGTTTTGCTTCTCCTGAAATATATAGTGACACAAAACTGTCGAGATAGATTTATGTGAAAGTTAAAATAAGTTTGTTTGTTTTTGTTGGAGCTAAATTATGCAGGGTAGTGTACTCCAGCAAAGGATATACAGTGGTACCCCGAGATACGAAATTAATCCATTCCAGGGTGGCTTTCGTATCTCGAATCAAGTTTTACACATAAAATGCCTAATCCGTCCCCCACGTATGCCAATAAATCTGTATCCAAGGTAACAAACATGCCGCAGTTTGCTCGGTCATCAATTAGTGAAAGCAATGTGTGTTACTAGAATTGAATGCGTAAACAGAAATAAGTTTTCTGATGCGTTTTTGAAAAGTAATTGAATCTTGTTTTTAAAGCAATGGCTAAAAACACCAAATAGGTTAACCTTGTTTTGTCTGGATGCAAAGGCATTTTACATTGGGACCAGTTTTTCGTTTCAGATACTTTGTATTTACTTCAGAAGGGACATCAGGAGGTTGCCGTCTGAAATCTTAATAGCATGATAACAAATAAAATATGGCTTTATGAGCATCTAAATATATTTAATTTACTCAGTGAGAGAGATTTATCCTCAGGCGGTCAGTAAATATCACTGGCCTTGTCTTGCTGTCCACAGAGGAGAAATGAGACCAGCACTCTATGCAGATTTGAAATTGTATCACTTTATCCTTGTTAAGAAGACAACCAATTTATTGTGTAATTGCCATGTCAAAAAAGTGTCACGTTTGGCTTGGATACCTCAATACAGCTGTGAAACAAGCAATATAATGAATGTATTGCTTAAGAAGTTAGTTTGTTTATATGTGTTGTGTGGATGTAGGCTTACCTGTGTGCATAGGCATCTGGCGAAGTGGTTAGATTGACCTGCATGACTCTCTGGAACTCGGTTTCGTTGCAGCAGTACTTGAAAGCTGTGTTATTGTGGTCGCAGCAGAACATGTACGTCTTGTTGTCCGAGAGACGAGGGCAGTGGAAGCCGAAGTGGTAGCGGGTCTTGTGATCAAAGTACGGCTCACACACTCGAAAGTGTGCAGAAAAAGCTGAAGTTAAGACACATCACCAGGACAATCAGATGGTGCTGGTTGATATTAACTGGTAATGCAGTAACAAACAAATACCAATGCAAGGAAAATGACTAGAATTACTAGAATTTTCAATTCAAATAATACCAAAACAAAAGATGTGTTTTTTATACTTTATATTCATTTTGCAGCTAACATTTGAAATAGGATTTAGTAAAGGGCGAGAATTAGTAATTAGTGAAAGTGAGCTGAGAAGTGTCATCAGCAGTAACTCGTGACCTTGACGGAGTAAGCACGACAACATGACATGGAATGTTTTTCTTGATCAAATGTAGGCAATATAAAATTGCGCCAACAAATCCATTCTTATAACCCAATGTGCTAAACTAAGCAAAACTAAGCCTTCGCGTTATATAATTATAGACAAACCTTTTTATTCACATGCATAACCAAAATTTTTCCTCTAAATGTATAGTCATTATTTTTGGAAAAAAAAAACAAAAAAACATTACCTATACATAAATACACAACAAATTGTTTTGTCCTGAGAAGGAGTGTAGGAAAATATTGATTAACATGAGTAATGTGATTTTTTTTTTTTTTCGAAATACTGTATTAATAAAAAAACTGTACATACAAAGTATCTAAACTGTGAAGTATACTTGTGTATGGTGTGTTTAGCAATTTACATTTGTACATTGTTTCCTCTTTTCTCTCTGGTTTCAAACCGAGACCAAAAATACCGTTTTTAACTGAGGTGCCCCAAGGCTCTGTGCTGAAACCCATGTTCTTCATCATTCTTACATTAGGATAAATCTTCAAAAAAAGCAACTTTCACTGATTTGCCTGTGGTGCACAAATTTACATTTCAACCAAGCGCTTGAGAAAGGTGCTTTATTTTTCTTTTGTGTAAAACTATACTATAATACTATACCAAAAATCTCTTGGTTTTTGCTCTGCGTTGTAAAATATTGTACTGAAGCATGGCATCCTCTGGCCGTATCATTGGGGATACACTGCCCTAATCCTGAGGGAATGCTAACCAAATGCGCTAACTTGTACTTCAATAAACAAATTCTTATTTCAATACAAAACCGTTTGTAGTTGCCATGCTTGAGAAATCGATGTTTATTTCATGATGCGCTTCTTGTCTGAAACGTTAAATACTGCAGCAGAGCGAATGACTCACTCCTGTCTTTAATTATTAAAGACCCGTTGGGATTCAATCCTGTCTTTATGACCTGTACTTTCACACAATTGTGTGGCAGATCACTTTATGGAAGCTTGAGCCTCCCACAGGATGGAGAGCACATTTGAAGCTTACTGATGCACTCTGATGGACAATAGAGAGAACAAGGCTGGAATGGATGAACCACAACGATGTTAAATCTAATTTGACTCTCGTAGTCTTCTCCCTTTACCTGTGGTAGACAGCAGGAGGAAGACGATGGTCTGGATGTTGAAGGTATGATGGCTGATGACGCTCATCTTCTTGTCTTCCCTCAGGGGAGGATGGAGACATGAAGCCTGAGAGCTTCAGCTGCTTCCAGATCTCATCTTTATCTCTTTCTAGCTTCTCTTCATGACTGCTGTGATTAGCTGAGGATCTGTAAAGGGGGGAGAGAGAGAGATATTCTGATCACACACCAAGTTTGAAATTCTCAACTACAACGTGAGAACAAAAGTTAAGAGCTAAAATACAAAATTGTTTTCCTTTAAAACCCAGAGTGTTGGGTTTCCAAACCTTTAACGAAAGCTATATATTTGGTAGGTATTATAACAGTGTTGTAACAAACACTACTTTGTTCTACTGTGGCTGAATTTAAATGAAAATGCTATGCTTGTTTATCTCCAGCTGCTGGTTGGATTTCATGTTTATTTTTGCACCCGTTTGGTAATTTGCTCTCATTTGGGTTCATTGTGGCACTCTGCTGGAAGTTTAAACATGGATCTCAGACACATTTGTTTCATCTGTTGCTGTTTGAAGTGGCCCAGATTCCCTCGCTCTGCCAGAAGATGAGTTGTTTTTGGGGTTTGAGGTCATTTAGGGTGAAAAAACCAAACTTCTTCTACAGCGCATTGACAATGAAATCCTTGCGTGCATTGCGCCATGAAAAAAGGCATTTAATTGGTAATTAATGGAAGCAAACATCCATTCAGCTTGAGAATATGCAATTTATTTCTCTTGGAATTCATTTGTTTTGTTTTCATTAGTCGTTTACTGTTTGGTTTGTAACATGTACATAGTCTACTAGAAGCCTGATTAACTACAAATAATAGGCCATAAAAATAGAGAACTTTAATTCTCTAATGAATGTGAGCTTTTTTTTTCTTTGTTCTGTTCATTGTGGTCCACTAACCTTTGGCTTTTATCTAAAAAAAATCCTTTAATAAAATCCTTTTAATTTCTTGGTAAGAAAACACTATTATGAGATATCTAAAGCAGTCAGTGTCAGTAAGAATGAGAATAAATATTTACCCTTAAATATACAGTGCTCTGATTGGCCAAACGTTTTGATTTAATGTAAATAATGCATTATAAATATTCATTCATTCATTCATTTATTTTCCAACCCCTTTATTCCCGCTTTGGGGTCAGGGGGTTTTACCCGTGCCTATCTCCAGCGCACAATGGGCGAGAGGAGGGGGTACACCCTGAACACACACATTCACACAAGAGGAATTTAGATTCTTCAATTATCCTGCCACATCTTTTGGGATTATGGGGGAAACCGGAGTACCCGGAGGAAACCCACATAAGCACACAGGGAGAACATGCAAACTCCTTCCAGTTAGGTCCCTGGTGAGCCTCGAACTGGCAACCTTCTAACTTGAATGCCACACTGCTACTTACTGCGTGCATTATAAATAAATGCTCACAATTGTTTCTATATAAAATAATGTGATATCTGACATTATATATAGAGGGAATGTTTAGAGACTTTTCTCAAATTATTGCATCGCTTTTGAAGTTTACACAGTTCCTGGAATGGATTGCCACCACAAATACAAAATTTGTAGCCTATTTTTGGGGTTCATCTCTGTGTTGTGGCTCTGATGTTGTCTCAGATTCAGATTTTATTTATCAGATAAATTTGAAAGTGCAGTGAAATGCTTTGTACAGCTGTCCAACTTAAACATTGTCTAAATAAAAATGACACATTTTGGTATAAAAAGAGAATAAATGTATAAATATTTAATACATTAGCTATACTTTTTAAAACATTTGTTAAAAAAATAATGTTTCGATTTCTTTATTCAATGTAATACATGGATTTAATTTGACATGGTCAGATTTGCGCTCGAAGATAATTTTTCTGTTTTTTCCTTCTCAAAGAACCAGAAATAATACAGGTTATGCAAAAGAAAAATTGTTACATGTTACCCTATAATTATGGGGTATTATTGCCTTGAGGTCTGCTCTGATTGGCAGAGTCATGACAACCTGTGATTTGCTTCTACATGGAGAAAAAGAATAGCATGCAAATCTAGACACTTTATGATAATTCATACAGCGACGCTGATCAAGATGCTCGGCACAGACATGACATTTGTTCACCAGCACAAATTGGAGGGCAAATAAAGGAAACGAGACAGTGGCATGAATGCTAGCGTCTCTGATTAACTCATAAATGCATTGAGTGAAGGCTGTGGCATGTCGTTCGGGGTTGTTTATTGCTGAACTAGAAGACCAAAAACACGTTTTTTTTTAATGTAGCACAAGCATTTTCAAATGTTCTTTGAGGATTGTTGTCTCTTAAGAAGCTTTCCAGGCTTTATTCTGGGAGAAAGGAGCCTTAAATGTTTGTGTGGCACAAGCTTTGGTCTGTCACTGAAAAGAAATAGCGGACTAAACACACGGAGTGGGTCTGCATGGAGTGGGTGGGTGTTTCTCTTACTTTTGTCAGTTTATTGTGTTCAGTACAGCTTGAAGTCAGGCTTAGCCAGCAGCTTATCATAGCATGAGCTGTAAACATGTGTGATGGTTGATTTTCACTAATTTAGCCTGAAGTCAATCACCAAGCTGCTTTAGTTCATGGAAGGTTAAAATGTCACACCGCAGTAATTATTATATATTTGGAAGTCATGCTGAATCATTCTAAATTAACTTCAAAGGGCACAAATAAACTGTACAAGTGGTAGGAGGCAGAACAGGCTCATTTTAGAAGTGGAAATTAGGGATAAAATGTAAATCAGTTGGAAAGCATAATTTCCCCAAAGAAAAATAGGAAGGATCCTAAATAACTAAAATAACTGATCCTGCTCTTCAATTTTTTAACGTAGTAAAATGATTGAATTAAGTCCTGCATGTCAATTTAACTGTTTGTAACACTGGTATAATACACAACATTAAGTAACACTAAGAAGAAAAGTGTCTTCCAAATACATACATGTAAATGTGATGCAAAAATGTATTATTGCTCAAATTGAGTAAAACCACATGATCTACATAAAACAATGCATAGAAACACGTTAGCAACCCCTGATTAGCCGTTCAAGATCCACTAAAACAATGCATAGAAACCCCCTAGCAACCCCGGAGTAGCACTGCAAGATCTATTTAAATCAATCCATAGAAACATCTCAGCAACTCCTGTGTAAACATGCAGGATACAGTAAAACAGTGCATAGCAACACCCTAGCAACCCCTGGGTTAAACTACGAGATCTACTTTAAACAATGCATGGATACACCCTATAGCAACCCCCAAGTGGAGATGTAGGATCCATTAAAAACTGCATAAAAGTACCTTAGCTACCCCTCAGTACACAAAACACTGCATAGCAACCCCTGAGTAAACAAACAAGATTCACTTAGTAGCTGCATGCAACTCTTTACAGGAACAGTGCATTTGATGTTATACATTCACAATAACGTTTAGTCATTACTCTCTCTGACAACTTGTAAAAATGTAGGGTCCTTAAGTCACTGATTTGCATTTTTGGTCCGTGATTTGAAGAGCAACAATAGCTTGTTACGAAATCTGTAGAAAAGCAGAAATGGCATATGCTTGCTCTCCAGTGCAAATTACATTGCTAAAAATACAACATGACGTTCTTGCTTTGTTCTAATCAACCTCGAGCAGCGCTGAGTGTTCTCATAAAGACGACTGATGTTCTCAACAGCTCGTGCTAATATTTCATGTTAACTTTTCGTAGAATTCAGACAAAGCCTGCTAAATTAAGCTGATTATTATCCTCCCTGCTTTATTACATCCTTTATCAATGATGTAAGAACTGTTTAGCAACCTTTTTGTTTGAGATTACTGCTAAAATTTTAACAGAAGTCTATCCTTATGTTTCCATACTAAGCTTTGGAACTATGCTTTATATAGCATCCATGAAATGACTGAAGATACTCTGACTTTGCCGTGACATTTAGCCATTAAATCTTTGGCACACCGTAGTGTTATTTTCCACCAATCATCTCTAGACTAGTTAAAGGCAGCCAATACAAGAATACTCACCAATGAACAAAATACATAAGTGAGAAAATGTCATTTTACATTTACATTAGTGTTACATTTTATTATATTACACTTGTTGTTTTACGCATTAAAATTGGCAGCACTATACACAACTTCAAACCAATTGAATGACAAAGGAAAGAACTTACAGTCAAGGGTGGAAACAGATTAAACATTTGGTTCATAACTGAAAGTACCACTACTTCAATAAAAATATACTACATAACTATTGTCAAAAAATAAAGAAGCTCATGAAACATGTACTCTGAATAACTCTTACCAAACCCTTATGGAGACGGGGGGTTGTAACTTCAAAAATATCTGCATAAATAAATCTTAAGCCATTTGTTTGAATGATTGACCTTTTTTTTTTACAAATAAAAGCGGAGTAACATTAAAAAGTACTTTAAAAGTTCAAGGGGATATAAACTTTTAGATGTTGATGGCGATCTCTTAATAAAAACCAAGTCTTCCTGCTCCAAAGTTATGTAAAAACTGATTTAAGCAAGGTTTAAGACGGTTTGCCAGAAAACACGGCATTATTTAGCTTGAACATTTAAAATGCTATCAGCTACACACATGCTGCATTATGAAACAAAGATGATTGGAGAGGAAAGAAAGAAGATCTGTGAGAGTTCATGTACAGGATCTGAAGAGCAAAAGAGAAGAACCTGCTTTACTTTAATTAAGTAGCTTTTAACTTCCTTTTTGTGTTGTAGTCTCAGAAATTAACCAGGGTTAGGGTTAGGGTTAGGGTTAGGAGGAATATGAATCTAAATATCTTTTCTATTACAACCCCTACTTTGGTCCGCTTTGGTACTGCAAGAGGATAGAAAGTTTATAATTCTTGTCGTTTTTGTGTGTTTTTTTTTTGCTACTGGAAGGACCAACAAAATGATTTGGGAGTTTATTTTTTGACCAAACCACAATATTTTTTATATAAGCTGTTGAGTTTGGTGGTACATTTTCTAGATCTTCTCATACGCCTCCAGAATTGAATCCCTGGATATCTCAAGTTTAATTATAAAGTTGTGACAGAAGTACATTGGAGAGATTTAATAAGTGGAATCTATTACATGACGGGAGGAGGGATTATTATATTCCACAGTATAATCCACAGCAGAGGCAGTCAGACAGACAGGAGAGAACTACTGGCTCTTATCTGTCGCTGTTAGAGGATTCTCTGTTTCATGCACTCACACCAGGAACCATCAGAGGGTATCAGAAGCGGAATGAAAAGCCTTTCTTTTGCAATGATCTATTGAAGCTGAAAATTACCGTTTATCTTCAGTCACCACAATGTCTAGTCACAAACAGATTTAGAAGTTATTAAAGAAATATGGGTTGCCTTATTTGCTTGGAATATTACCCATCACTTTTATTATTGTGATATTTGTTGAATCGAAAGTACTGATGGTTTAGTCGTGTGTGAAATTTCACCTCTGTGGGGACGTTAGTCCCAATGAGGTCATGGAGGCTAACCCAAACGAGCAGGGCAGCTATAAGAGCCAGAGCAGCTATAAACATCAGACCAAACAGCTTGATTCATTCTAGAGCTAGTAAAACAAACAGGAAGCGTGTTTACAGTAGTAAATCTCCAGAGGGATTTGAAGTCTCCAAGGCATTTATGAGAAGAAATGTGGAGCTTGCAGCTGTTAATAGTGTTATGCAAGATGATTCAAATTTTTGTTACATACGTTATGGATTGATCACATCTTTTTATTCTGTATTAGACTTCATTTAATTTTCATGTTTAAAGATGCATTTTTCTATAAATAAATTTGTTTAGAGTGCAGTCTACTTTACGAGCTGCAAATTCTGAAAATTTTCTCATTTTCGGATCTTGTAGAGGGTGCTTTTTTTTTAGGGAAACAGTGAAGTTAAAGTAAAAAAAAAACGTCTGCCGGGAGAACACTGGACTCTTTGCAATCAGTGTTTCCCCTCGGTTTGAAGGTGTGGTGGGACCTGCAGGCCAATATTTAATGAGGAAATTGACTGGACAAATTAGCATACAGGACATGCATACACATTTTTCCCCAAAGCCTTTTTAAGCAAAATAATAAAAGTTTTGCACATGTTTTAGGTGATTAATAAATCATATTGTAATATAAAAACAAACATGTAAAACAAAATCATTAAATAAATAACACAAAGTATAACCTAATTCAAGCTTTGTAGTGTTTTCTTGTTTGCATTATTATTTTGCACCAATATTAAAGCTGGATTACTATACTAGTATTTACAAAAGCATCACCAATAACAAAATGTTTTGAACAAGCACACTCTTTATGTAAATGAGTGTTGTTTTTGTTCCCCCTCAGTCATTAAAATTCATGATTACTGTTAATTAGACTGTTTTTAGACCCTTACTCTGTTGTTTACTTCTACATCAGTGCATTAAAGAATTTTTCACCTCAATCAGAAGCGCTTTAAATCCATGCTTAGTGTTTATATGTATACACACAACTCACGCTGTTAATGGCAGAGCATTAAAAAGCCATTATTTCAGCAGTGTTAACAAGGATGGTTAACCCTCTCCACCCGCTCTTATTCAGTAATGACTGGAGGAAATTAACCCATGGCTGCTCTTTGTGATGGAGGCCTTACAAACTCAAATGACGTCGAGAGCATGGCTAATGAACACTGATTAGATGGTGTGTGTGACTCGAAAATTGAATTGTGGATTTGTAATTGAGCCTAGAGGGTATTTTTAGTAACTGTGCCGTATACGCTGTGTGTTATGACCTCATATGGGTTTAATTATTGCAACAGGTGTGTAGCTCAACTTATTTGTCGAGAACGGATCAGTAAGTGTCCAATCCATTCAATTGTTGTATATACAGATATTTCTATAAGTAAACATTTGTTTCCAAAGGGGTTTAAAACTATGGGAGAAATTCTTAATTGCTTGCATGGGTCCCAAAATATCACCCATAAACATGCATTTTAACCCCCCCTCCCAAAAACACCTACACTAACAAATGCTCTCAGTCTAAAAAATGTGAAAAAATTAATAGAAAAAATTAAATAATTGTGCATGGATCAATGTTCATGCAGTTAATCATTTTATTCACCAAATATAAATGGTTTTAAACCGTCAGAATCCATTTTGAAGCCAGTTGCTCAGATTACTGGCAACAGAATTACATTTTCAGCTTCAGGAAATCGATTTGCTTAAACATATCAGCGCAGATTTTGTCTAACTTCTAAAAGCTGCTTTAAGTGGTTCTTTGTCTTTTGAACTAGATTGCGTTGGTTCCCAGAAGTCTCTGCGTGTATGCACTTATCAGTTGGCTTTGGACTAAAAGCTTTATAGGAAATGTCTCATTAATACTCAACCTTCCATTTGCGAGACCCTTAATTACAACATAGGCGCTAATTGTTTCCGGTAGCGGAGAAAACAAAGACCAGAGAGCAGGCAGTTTATCATCAGAATGGTTGCCAGGATTATTATTATCCTCCAGCAGATTTTAACTCACAGATTCAAAGCAGGCGTGTCCGGAGTACGATGTCTGGGTCATACCGGATTTATAACGTTATTGTATTGGGAAATGTGGAGTTTACATTATAGACATTAAATACAATTCAAATCTGGTGCAATAGACTAAATGTATCATTTTGGTTTGATTGTTGTGTTTGTGAGTGTCAAGGAGGAAAAATCTTAGTTCACTGCTCGTTTGTGCTAAACCTTTAGAAAGTTTTCAGTTGTAAAATTGACCGACTACAAGACCCTATTAATGATTAATGCAGACGTTTTACCACCTTGAAACAGTTTGCAAACAGACTGATGGCCATAACCTTAACTAATATTATTAAAATCAACAGCCAAAAGCATGACATGTTGTCAGTGCTTTAACTAGAAAACATATTTAGAATAAAAAACACTCTATTTGGGTTTCATTCTTTAAAAAAAGAGAATGCTATAGAAACTAGGAACTCTTTTGCCATTTCCAGAGAATGCTAATAAATCTCCAATGCCAAAAAATCAGTTCTCATCTAATTCTGAAGCCAGTAAATAGGGGTCGGTGTGTTGTCTTGGCTGGGGCCAAAGATTTGTTGACCTCATCAGACAGTGTTCCGGCAAGCACATTTTGTATTTTCAAAGTAATAATAAAAATACAGGTGATGTTTACAGCTAAGGCATTAAACCACAGAGGGGAATGCAGCTTGAGGTATTTTTTAGATGATGGATAACACTAAAAGTTGCCAAGAGTGTCTGAAAAGTTGAGTTTACACAACATTTTTACTTCATCCTTTTAGCTCTTTGAAACACTCATCCATCTTTTTTTTCAACATTACAAGAGAATTTGAACCAATCTCTTTTACAATGTTTTACAAGTTTGAACATTGAGCCATTTGAGGTTAATAAAAGAAGGGGTTTCATCCTCCATTACTGTTGAATAGCCATGTTATTGCCTTGTAGAGCACGACTGAGTATAGAATGCCACGCCTTTCCCATGTAAGTGAAGACTTTTGTCAAACATTTAAAAAAAAATTGCCAATTTTTTGACAGATACCACAAATGTTGTGTCACATACATGTGTGTCACATACAGATAAAAGTAATATTTTAATATAAAATATATTTAATTTTTGTTCTAATTAGATAGAGTAAATTGCTAGCAAAGGTGTTGGTAAGATTTTTACTTAGATTTTTGATCCAAACATCAAAAATGTCATATATAGCGTGACAAAATTGTGACAAAAAGCTGCTTTGTTTGTGGTAATTTGTGAAAATATCAGTAGAACACAAGGAAATTAGAATCAGCAAGTGCCTTCCTTTGAGTGGTGAATCAAAGCAGTCATGACAAAAAGTACTTTTCACTTATTGAAAATGGCGCTCACTGCACACCATGTGACAATTGGATTGTCAAATTGAAAAAAAACATTCAGCAAACTCATTTAATCCTTATAACATTTGGAAAGTCACGAGTCATAACTACACAAAAAAATTGATAAAATTGTTTTTCACATATATCATCTACCCATATATACTTTATTCTGAGTGCCAGAGGTTTTCATGGTGGAGCATGTGCGGACTCCTGCTCAAATTTTGCAAATTTTGGCTCGAAATGGACCAATTACAGGAGGCTGGGTGTGTTGTCCATATTTTTGTACAGTATATGATATATGAGTGGCTTACTTGGCACTTGATTAATCCATGTTCCGGTGTGCTGAGCAGCTCTCAGCTGAAGAAAAACCATCACACGAACCTAGAGAAAGTGTACTGTAATTCCCCCAAAAAATTGTAAAAAAAAAAAAAATTTTACTGGATAAGAGGGCTCCCACTAAAAGGGTAAAGTATTCTTCAAACATGTATCTGAACTTTGTCAGTGAACAGTACAAGTTCATCAAGACTAGTTCACAGTGAACCAGGGGATGCAGATCTAGGAACAACACAGTAACACTCTTCAATAGTGTTACTAGACTTGTACCAGACTACTCTGCTGTACGGGAATGCTAGGGTGTTACCTGCAGATTTACGACGGATTAGTTTGCTGGGATGCCTCATAGAGTTGTTTTGCTCCTAATTAAAAGGTAATAAATGGCCTTCCATCGGTGCACAAGTGTCTTGCTGTGAAGGTGATGAAAGCTTCAGCACAAATTACATCAGAAAATTTGTCACGGGATCCACATTGATTCCAAACACGCTTCATTTTAAAGATGCCGCTTATCTTAGTCTCATTTATGACTCCTCAGGAGGGTCACAGTCCAGGGAGCATTTACATTTATTTAAAAAAAAAAAAAACCTTGATCCACTGTTGTTCTTCTGACGTTAACTTGGACTTACCACATACTGTTAATTGGAATATTTAAGCTTGTTTCCTCGTGAGAACTTCAATTTAGTTTCCTGTGAGTCAAAGTGCACTCTAGCTAAAGGCCCCATGAGGAAAGACACACAAGAATAGAGTACACTGCCACACAGAGGACTTGCATCAATTCCAGGCATGTTTATGAATCATTTTTTTGACCAGACGGTGTGATGAGAGTGCTCTGATGTTTGTTCTCGGTCTGTTTTCATCTTTTATTGATGTTAACACTCTAATATGTGATTAATAATTCATAAAACTCTCTTGCACTGAATCAGGCTCTTCAGGAAAGCACAAAGCATAATGAACATGGAGCGATAGCATAGTGCTAGTGTTCTGATGTACTTTTGTTTGTTTTTTTCATACAAAATCTTCAACGTGAATGCCATTATTACTGCTTCTCTCAGACCGCTGTTGTAGAATACGAATAATTTCCTGATTTTCTTTTTTTTTTGTTCCATGGCAGACACCCACCGCCCCCATCCCCCTGTGTTTGAGAGGGAGAGTGCTCAGACATGCCTGTTTCTAAGTTACCAGCTTCACTCTGCTGCCAGTTGAGCTTATTTCTGTAACACCTTTAAGATTTAAAACAGCGGAACGTGTGATTTGAGGAAAAGAAAATCTGCAACGCTTCTGTAGTCTCTGGTTTAGTGACTCAAAGCTTCTATAGAAATTACTCTGTTACTCTACGTTAATGTGTAAAGTTATTTTTTTAAAAGAACACACCTTTTATTTTTACATAAACCCATTCTCCATCTCACTCTGAGATTACAGTATTTTTAAAGAATTTTTAGCATTGTAGCTTAGCTTAGCATAGATCATTGAATCGGATTAGACCAGTAGCATTTCAGTGTACTTACTTATTAATTGTTGCTAATGCTAATTACTTTTCTTATTAATAAATAGTCTTTTACAGTTACATCACATTATATGACCAAACGAATCTAAATTGGAAAAACTTTTGTATAAATTTTATTTCATTTTTTTATTTATATGCAAATGGTCTAATTGGATTCAGTGCTCTATACTAAATGTGGCATTGTCAGATTTGGAGAGCAATTGAACCGAATCAAATTTTCCACAACAGTTTTACACTACTCATTAACTCAGGAGGGTTTTAAGGGTCTACCAAAATCTCACTGATCTGAAATTATACGTATACCATTTGATCTAATTTTCAGATTGTGGCAAGAGTGAGGCTTATTTTTATACTAGGTTTGCTTGCATGGATTTTTCCTGGACACAAACATGAATGCCAGGTGGACTCATGGCACTGAAATGCCCTCGGGAGTTTGTGTGAGGAGTTGGTCTGTTCAGTGTGTACGCCTGCTGTTGATGCATGTGAGCTGAAGGCTTCAACTAAAAGCCTTTATTATAACTTTTACATTTTCATTTTTTTTTTTGCAGTTTTATAGGGTTCTTCCATTTCAAGGGTTCTTCCATTTTGTAAATGTATAAATTCGAAAATCTTGCGAGAATTGTGCAAATGGATATTTTATGATCATTATTGTTCATTTGACTTCTATAGAAACCAACAATTTTTAAAAAAATAATGATACAGTCTGGTCATGATATGATGCACAATATTATATCTATGATTTGATTTGAATTACAATATTTTACAACACAATTTTTACCCAACTATTGAGTTAAAAGGCTTTGAGACTGCAAAGCTAAGAAGGCTAGTGTTTCAGATCATCCATCCACTAGAGGGCAGTGCTAATGTTTTCTCTTTTATTCTAAAAGATGGAGAGAGCTTGTTTTATAACGGTTCTCTTTTTTTCTCATTTAAAATACGACTAAAGGAAAATTTTGTCCTTGTAATTACAAATTTAAACAAAAAGAAAAGGTAAAGAAGTTGCAGAAGTGACCAGAGGCACCATCACACCAAGAAGCAAATACACTTCAGCTCCTAGACCTTATCTCCCAGTAACGCTCCAATTTTGTTTCGCAAAATATTATGCCATAATGCATTGTTACTGTAATTTTTAACCATACGTTTGAATCAGAAATGTTTGTTGTGGACACATGCACAGAAGTATCTGATGAAATTGTGACTTTTTGTTTAGGTTTTGAATAAAACGTTTTATATTTGAGTTTTTATGAAGGTTGGAGCTTCACTAGACAGCATTACACACTGGGTTTCCATGCTACAGACCAAAAAGCTAATCAAGTTTAACCAAAGCTTTGTTTTGTGTTTGTAAAGATGCATTTTGAACAGAAATGTGACTAATAATGCTTTTTTAGTGTACGGTGTACAGTCTGCATGGGTTTTAAGTGCTTTTGGGTTTTTCTTTAGTTCTGGTTCTTGCACTCAAGTAAATACTTTAACAATGACTGATGGAATAATCACTGTCTGCGTAATGAACAGGCACAAGCGTCACATACATCTCATCACATGACCACACAGCTGAGCATTCAGCGTGAATAGTAAAGCAGATTTTATATAGTCTACCATGGGCAAACGATGAGGTAGAACCCTTCCCATTGTGGAAAACCAGATCCTGCAAGTTGATGGTGTAGGCGGTGCGAGATATTAAAGTCTGATGGAAGGCTAGAAATCTGTACTGAAGTGAAACAGTAGTGGACCAAATAGTTGAGAAAAAACTCCCAATCAGGGGTTTAGTCAATCAACACAAATGCTTAATGAACTTTACTCAGATTAATAAGTTTCTTACAACACAAACTATACGATTGTGCCCATGAGACTCCCGAATAACATTGTCTACAGTGCTAATTTTTGCCACTAAGGTGTAGTTAAGCGATGGTTATGTGCTGTTTTCATATACTCCTAATAACCAACCTAGAAAGCAAGAGTTTACTGAAGTAAGAATAGTTGCATCTTATGAGAAATTGGCATCGGATAACCTTTTTAATGGTTTTACGTGTTTAAGCTTTGATTTCACAGACCATATTAAATATAAACCATTATTGTATAAAATATAAATTCTTGGACCAACTTTGAGATACAGTCAAACTATGAAACATTTAATTTCGCAAAGTTGCAAGAAATCAATAAATGTTCCAAAACCTGCAATGCATTACATCCGTTAAGTGCTGCTGCTACTACTACGCTACCATTTTACTTTGGCGCTTCTAAGTCATGGTTTCAAAAATTATTGACTCCTTTCTGCGTATTAAAAAGAACAAGGTACATTGTTTCAAGTGTATTTGTCTGAAAACTTTCATAGTGTGTCTCTGTTGTCAAATCAGAGACACCTGCTGATCCACAATAACCTCTCCTGCCTAAGTTTCGAGAAAACCCTCTCTTACACTTGAAATGAGCTATTTATTCAAACTGTGACCGAGCACTAAATTAAAAGAGCAAACCAGCAGCTTTGGTTTAGTCAAGAACAAGTGGTGCCACTCACCCTTGTGCATCTGGGCGAGGGAATCCCTTTCACTCAGAGAAACCCCTTGTCCTTCTCTCTTCTTGATTCTCTCTGCGCGTGTTTAAGTCCGTGTAGTGACACTCCTCAAACTCTTCCCGACTGGCGGTTATTAGGCAGTTTATCCTGATGTAGTCGATGAGCTGAACGTGTCTGTCAGATACCAGAGAAAGCAAAGCTGAAGAGCTCAGCGATGCATCCAGCAGCTCAAACTGAGCGAAAGAGAGGGGGAGAGCGAGTACAATATGAGAAAGGAGGGAGGGGAGAGTAAAGCCATCAATGAGAAAGAAGGGGGTGGTAGTGGTTGTTTGTTTTAGGATTTTGTCCACTTTTGTTGATTTGTGATTTACAGCATCGTTGACTTTAATCCTAGAAGCAACTTTAGAAAAGGGTATTTCATCTTTGCAGGATGTCAAATTGAAAGGAGCCTAAGCAAAATTTTAAATAAAGAGCAGTAAAATAAATGAGCCATTCCTGTCCCTTGGACTTTATATGTAAAAATAAGCATTAAAATACATTTTTTTTACAAAATAAAGTGTACTGCATACTTTTTGTAGTGTAATTTTAGGCTATAGTATTTAAATTATTGATAAATATTGTCCCCAGTCTCTGATGCTACACTTCACCATAAAATATAATGATTAGGATCTGTGTGTGTTTCAAATATCAAATATATATACTTTCTTACAAAAAAACAAACATTTTAGTCATGTCCCCAGCTTTTTACTCATTCCTGTTACCCATCACCCTCCTG
Organism: Danionella cerebrum; assembly: GCA_007224835.1. Classification (NCBI taxonomy): domain Eukaryota; kingdom Metazoa; phylum Chordata; class Actinopteri; order Cypriniformes; family Danionidae; genus Danionella; species Danionella cerebrum. Next base: position 626,611 of record SRMA01025243.1, on the reverse strand, counting down.
ACAAATTGTGGAATTTCTATAAATCAGTTTTTCAGCAGATCACTTGGATCTTTAGGTCATGGGAAGAGCAAAGATAAGTCTTCTTTTTTACACATTTGATGATTTTGTGATGATATCTTGGGGTGTCATTTAAAAAAATACTAACCTTTTTTTAAAAACGCTCACTTCCACCCATTTGGTGGAATGCCTCAAATAGTGTCTGCAGGCAACAGTCAAACATTCTGGAGGCTCCTCTGGTGTTGCAGTTCTCCAATTGGAGTCCAAAGACTAATTATGTCAGTTCTTGAAGTACCATCAGGGATGTGTATGGTATGGTTGATCTCCACAGAACCTGTAAATTTAGCAGGTTACTGGATTTATTTCATTAATCCATTCATTTGTATATTGTGTCATGTGTGTGTGAATGTATGTGGGTGTGGTTGTATGTGTTGCGCATCTATTTTTCACTAAGCTTTAATCTAATTTGCTCTGACACTCGTCTCTGTGTCCTCTGCATGGGATCACATGAGGTTGCATCTCTTATTCATACTCAAACCTGAGTGAAGATTCAACTCAAGAGATTGAGGCTGTGGTAATTACTGGATTCCTCTTATGTTACCGAGAATCAATAACGTCCTTCTGCCGTATTACGTGAAACCCATTTATCAGATCCGAACTAGCATAAGATTTACACTTTCAGATGCCTGGCCACAAACAATGGAGCGTAGGGTTCTGTCAATAAACATGTGATGAAAGAACAGCAGGGCTTAGTGTTGTCTGTGAAGATCTGTCAGATTTGGTAAGCAATCTCCGGCTCAAAGCACCGTGCATTATGACAGGCGCAAGACTCCGCAGAAGCCTGGTTCAGTGCTCCAATCCCATGTTTACATGGCTGTTAATGGGAATGCAAAATGTATATTGTTTACTTCTTTTAAGTAAATATAAATGGATTTCTGGTTAATTTGGTGACATGGGGAACTGTTTAATTGATTACTTCTGAAGTTATACAGTTCGATTTTGCAGGTTTTCCAATTCTTGTCATCTTTTATTTCTGACTATTCATTATTGAGCGGGAAATACACTCAAATTAACTCTCAGTATCCAATTTAAAGCTTAGTCGAAGCGAATCTGACAGCATGTAAACTCAATAAATCAGGAATAAATGCATAAATCACATTTTCGGGAATCTTTCTAGCTTGTTGGCGGGTCTACAATCAGTCTGGGAAAAGCCACTGCCCACATCAATTCTGCTCTCTGCCCAAGCAAACTATAGATTTTTCTTTAACACAGAAAATGCATGAAGCACAACACGTCAATATCTGTGTCGCTGTTGAATGAGGAGCGGGGGAAGGTGATGGGCTCATTACTCACACACAAACACATACAGATCAAAGGTCAAATCTCTGGACTCCGGAGAAAGTTTTAATGTCATGGCTAATACAGTTGCATCAGTCATTTCTGCTTTTTCTCAGGGGAAAAGCCAACCGTGTACAGGAGGCGGCAGGTTCTTGATCTGCAGGTGCAGAGGAATTGATTTATTGCTGGCTGTTAAATTAATGAGGGATTGAGGAAAAAACACAAAATTACACAGCATTACTGATTGAAGACTTTCTTCATTAATGTTACACGCTCAGTAGGATGCACTGGGGAACAGTATACAAGCTTTCAAGAGAATTCTTAATTAATTCAACCGAGCATCTGTAATATGATTTTATGCATGTTTATCTTGTAAAGTCAGCTGATGATATATGAGAATAGAATGGGTTATTGCTAGGGTAACAGCATTACCATAGAGGTGGTACATCTCATCAGAGGCTGGAGTGCCACCTGAGGCACGTGGAGATGCCATTGTATTGTATTTATATGGAATCACAGAGTAAAATTCTATTCATACTGTGTGATGCAGCCTATTCAGCCTCTGGAGGTTACAACTTTGGAGGATCCTATCCTAATTCTGACGATCTAGCTTCATTCTGACCACTGCGTTTTATAAACCCCTCTGTCTGCTCCTTGCTTGCTTCAACACATTGAAGGATGCACAACCTGCATTGGGACACTGCTTGAGATCCAGTGACCTACACCACTTCCTCAGCATGACTCCGGAAACAATTTTGTTTTGATTTCTTGGTATAGAAATAGTATTTGTTGGGTTCATACATAACCGACGTGCAGTGAGGAGTATCATGATTGTTTAGACTCCACCCCACCAGTTTCTCACCAGAATTCAGCCTTATTCATTCCATACATGCTACGGTAACTATTTCTTTTCTGTATTAACAAAGGTTCCTTTGGGAACAGCACTGTTTATGGCAGAATTTTATTTGACGCCAAACCTGGGCCACCATTACAGTATGTTTATCGAAATATCAAAAATGAGTCATGGGTTCTGAGTCTCAGACGTTTACTCTGCAACCTCTGCATAATAATAAGATGATGAGCATTATATTCATGTAGAGGGGTTTTATTTAGAAGTGTATGGAAGGATCTAGAGGGACGATCTGAGCTGTTTTCTTTTTCCAGACGTCAGTCAGATCTGAAAGAAAGGCTGAAAGTCTCGTGAGGAATCTGTGCGTGTGAATAATCATGAGCAGTTTGGCTTTGTTTCTGCTGGAAGAAGGGGTTTATTGTATTTTAAAATACATTTTGTGCAAATTTTCTCTTTTTTTTCTGTGCAATCATTGTTTTTTTTCTATGGTTTGCTTGAGGATGCGTCATTTGTTTCTAATCTCCGAAAGAAAGAAACATCAATAAATCAGTCCACTTCACTCCAGTTGCTTAATCATAATATGATGACGAATACAATTTGTAGTAAAAGCAAAAAAACGCAAGAAGCTGTTTAGCTGCGTTTTATTTAACAGGTGATTTTCAGTGGAAGTCTGGGTCCAGATTGTCACGTGGTCTTGATAAACACGTTTTTACTTTGTAAAATTTAAAACTGCTTCTTGTTCTTTTCTAACCTTCTTTTGATTTGCGAAAAAAAAACAATGAATGAAACGACATGCAAACCTACAGTATATAACACATTAGTGGGATATCTCCCAAGAAAAAAAGGACTGGGAGGGTGTTTGGGGGCGTTCAGTCCCAACTCAGGAAATAACAGCGGAAATGTTTGAGAAAGAAAATGTAGAAAGAGGGAGAAAGATGGTCGAGGGAGGGAATTTGGACTGGTGGGCTCCTTGTATGTTTTTCACTGGTGGGAGCAGCACACAGTGTGAGTGGATCTTTTTCCCGCTCACAGGAACCTGCATATTTGCCTGAAGTTTGTCTGAGATTAACAACCAAAACCCTCGGCATGCACCTTGCCAGACTGGAACTGTGGCCATGACGTCTTCTGTTCCTTTATTCAAGGAATGTTGCACTAAGCAACTGAGGCTACTCGTCACAGCATCAGTATCTTTCGATCTGGGGGACAATGAGGCCACTATTGACCGCAGTGTTTTCACTAATGTTTTGGCGATAACATCATGCTGGTTTTTGTTGAGACTGACTCGATATCACGAGCAATCAAAGAAATCAGCCAGGGATACTCAAGCAAACTTGGCGTAATTTGAGCGTATCAGACGAGCTGTCCGAGTCCTTGGGGGAGAAAGGACCCCCATCTATTAAATTGAAAAGGAGAAGGGTTACCAAAAGAAAGCTTGAAGTTGGCTTGTGGCTTATATAGCCAGGACAATGAGGTCATTAGGAGTACCACTAATTATCTTCTCATGTACACTCTCGAAACTAGTCTTATGACGTCACGTTGTGTTGCAGATTTTAGGTACCACACAGAATTACAGGAGCTTGCAGGAAACTAGGAATATTGCATCCAGGCTCTGATTGCTAGGGCCGGAACTGAATTATACACTTTTTCTTCCCCAAAATTGAGGGGGAAAAGTTGGTGCGTCTTATACGGCGAATGCAGAGCGCCGCGGAGCAGATGGCGGTCATGGCCGTAGGAGTATTACAAGCCTTTTTACCATTTAAACATGTGCCCTGACTATCCGCAAATGCATTTAAAGATAGGAATAAATGTATTGTGACTAGTAGTAAATATAGTTGAGAAAATATCGTTGAGAATCTTTTTTTTTCTAGATCTTCCTCGTTTAAAATTGGGTGCGTCTTATACGGCGAAAAATACTGTAATTGGCATATTTAGATAGGAACAAAAAATGTCTTTACTTTTATCAAAAAATATTTCTTTTATTCACTACTCAGTTTTGAGGTATTTGTCATAATGTACTTTTTGCATTTTGTACTCAATTAGACTTGAACGTGAAATAACTATTTTTCCTCAGGCCAATAAAGCTGTGCCTGGTCACTTGCATCTGTCATATCTGTTTGTCATGAGTATGTGTTTGTGGATTGTACTCAGGTGCATAGTGTTGGGGTGAATAGAAGCTCTGGCGAGAAACAAGATAAATTTGATTTGTCATACGTGCCCAGCGGGATCTCACACACTTTCAATCACACACACGCACGCACACACCAAAAAAATGACATGCAGCTTTACACACAGAGATTGCCATAAGGTGTCTACTAAAATTCATTTCTGTGTTTTTTTATTTATTCATATAGTAAACAAAATGTGAATTTACCTAAATCAATAAACATAGACATACTGGTCTCATTGGTGGCAGAATATGAGTACAGTTCTTTATTGTAAAGATCACCTGCTAAAGACCTTGGAAAGTGTGTTTATATGAGTTCTCCTTTAACAGGTATGAAATACAGGCATTTACCGATTTACACCTCGTGTAAAGACGCCGGTGTGAGCTCCTGTGCTTTTTATCTAAATAAAAGTAATGTTTGATGTCTGAGCAGTGGTTACTCGGAGCAGGCTTGGTTAGTTTCCATGGCTAACACTGACGTCAGAATACACTTGTTATTTTCAGCTTATTCCTTAATTAGGAGGAAAAGCCAATGGTCACAGCTGTACTGGACCAGTAGGTTCAAACGGAGACAGGTCGAACATAGGTGAAGGGGCATGAGGTTGTTTAAAGATTTTGATGGACTGAGTTAAAGGGAGGGCTAAGAAAATATTACAGGTTACATTTTTCAGCACATCTTAAGCATGAAATACAAGTGAAATAACATTGGCATTCCAAACATGGAATACATTTGGGTGTGGTATGTGCATTAAACCATAAAATACCCATTTATAGTCTTTTTTTTAAGTCAACTTGGTGAAAATGGTGAAGTTTAAGTAGATAATGGATGCTCTGGTTTGGACAACTGGGGTAACGATACACTCTGCTCAGAATGGATTGCATACCTCAATGTTACGTCCATGATATTTTTACATTTGCACTATTTTTAATCAACCGTTGAAACAATCATTGGAAAACTGTAATTTTTAATACTGCTAGGGTCTAGTTTGATTTGTATGAGAACATTTGATACCATCCGTCCACTAGGGGGCAGCAATAATGATTTAAGTCATCTTTTTAGATGGAGAGAGCTTGTTTTGTAATCTTTCTCATTACATAAAACAATAAGTAGAAACAAAAGAAGTTTCAGAAGTGACTAGAGTCACTCGACTTCAGCTCCTAGACAATATCTCCCAGTAGCTCCACGATATGTATTGTGACTACCATGATATATTGTTACACCCCTAAACAATACCGATAAATATCAGCAAAGTTGCGTATACTACACCAATGGATAAGACTCTTGCTCCACTTTACAGCAAAACTGGCCAGTATAGTATGGCATCCAATACCCAGTGCTTGTTGAATGCTATATACCCAGCAGATCAATTATTTTTTCATATAAAACTTATCATGACTGCGATATGTTTGGGTGGAAGGTGCTAAGTAGTTACATTCAGCAACCATAGAGGAAATTGAACAGTTGATATAGCACCATGCAATGGGTGAAGTGGTTACTGGGTGCTAGTAATGCTCCAGTGTGCCGTGTCTCTGTGGTAAAACATTTGAATATTGGTTAAATGTGTAATTTTCCTAAACCTAGACATGATTGTTAACTTGTCGTCAACTTGTTACCACCTCATGTTCTATTCAACTAAAATTACCCAAAGGCTTCGTTTTCCAATTTAAAGTTCCTGCAACTACCCATGTTTGAAAGGCCCTCCAGGTTGACCTAGAAATTGACATGCTGAACGGAAGTCTCCTTTGCATTGACACTTGCCTGGAGCAGCCTGGAGTTCATGGTTTCGCTCGAGGGCTCATCACTCGATTCACACTGAGATCAAATCGAGACTTTCAAGGATCCAGCCCTAATTCAAAAGTTTTTTTCCCTCCATCTCTGAAAAAATTCACACTACTTTGTGTTTTTATTGTTTATTTTGAGCTGTTTACAGTGGAAAACTGTAGATATTAAGAAACAATAAACTAATTGTGACATTATTCTTGTTATATCATATAGTTTCATCTCCAGTGAGCCAATGGCTGGTGGGATGCGACATGATCTGGCATCCGTACAGACCAAAAGGCTTCTTGTAAGAGGAGGATATGAAATCTGGTTTAGTTTCCACTAGATGGAGATTCAGCCATCAATAAATCCTAAAATAGCCAGAACACTGAGGCTCACACTGTGCTTCTGACATTTAAGAGACATCCGGTTTTTCTTCAGAAAGAGGAATTCAATCAAAAAATCAGATTGGTTCAAACTGGAAATGACTGTTTTCTCCAAAAACATGTTATATATGCACTTTTTAATACTTCTGCCTCTCTTCTGCATATGAGAACAACCAGATCAACCTGAAATACTTCCTAAAACGAGAGATACTGAACAAAATCAGTGTTGCATTTTTTGATTGTCATGCCAATCATATTTTGAAGTGAGCATCTGGGGCCAAATTCATAAAAATGGACTCCATTGCCAGAAAAGGCTTTATCTGCAACAAATAATGTTTTTTTTTTCTTATTTGGCTAGTTTTAGAAGACCTTTGAACTTTTAGGAAAGTGTCCTTTCCAAGTGTTGGTTCACTGCAGTGTAACCCGTTGTTAAATTTGATTTATTGCATGAAAAACACAACGGAAAACCAAAAATAAGCCAAATATGCAAATCTAAACACTAGTGATCTTTGAATTATATTCAGGTTAGCAGGCAGAATAGCCTGAATGCTATTACCATATTCATAGCATGGTCATTATTGTAGCAATTTGTCGAAAACACTAGTAAAAGAGTCAGACCTGCTGTTGAAGCTTTATTCAAAGAAAAACGTTCATGTAAATCATGTATTACTTATATAAGATGGTCAAGTAAAAACTGGAATTGTAACCTTATCATCAAAAAATCTATTTTTAAATAAATAAAATGTACAGGGAAAATGTTTAGAATGTTAAATAAGTGTTTAATTGCTATTTCTAACCTTTGTTCTGCATGAATTTCATATAACTAAAGTTATGGAAAAGATTATGTAGAGTAAATACAATTAAATTTATTTTATTTTCTGTATTATAATATGCAAATTACCATTTGTGTGTCATTTCACTAATAGTGAAATAATGCCTTAAAATCAGAAATCAATTCATGAATTCAGTAAACAATACTGTGGTTTTAGGGCAAGAGCGATGTTATATGGAGCACTTAAAAGATTACGGTCCTGGATTTACTGGGGTTAAATAAAGTTTACATCAATCGGTTTGACATAATTTCTCTAAAACTGGGAAACTAGATGAACAAGACACAAAAATTACAAAAAAACCCCCACATTTTTTAGCTTTAACGTTTATGTTATTATGTTATTACCAAAATTAAGAGTAAAAATGAAAGTGTTTAGTGTTTACCTCGTCAATATTGTCACTGTTAAATCAACACTCCTGGTGTCAATGGTATGCACCTATATGCACACTACCGCTGTAATAAATAGAACACTGTGGAGAGCATTCCAGTCACACAATTCGACTCACAGTGTTGCATTGACTCTGCAGCTGTTTTTTTTTTTCAAATAACTCCAATACTCACGCCGGCAGTGTTGATTTAACACCTCATTGAATTTTGCTGTGCTCTCTCTGTGAATATAATATTTTCAAATGATAGAAAAATGTAATAATAATAGTTTTTTGATTATTTCATCCAAATCTGGGTATGAATATTGGGGTTTCTGTGCTTTTCTTCTGTAGCTGCTAACAGATGCTCATCACTAATGGGAAGAATGTTTAAGTGTTTTTCTATCAATACCTCATTAACTTTCAACTCTTACCACATTTCCTCTGTAATAGTTTTTATGTGACTTTTTCCACTGAAAATATGTAAAAACAAAATAACTTCATCTTCTAAATCTTCTAAAAAGCACACTTGTTTTGGATGAATGGGGAATGCATGGGACATCAGAGATCTGCAAAATGCCACATTCCTCTCGCATCTTTTCTGCTTGGATATCAGTTTGTTTTGTTCCTAAAAATCTTCCGTAACAAATCTTCAATAGCTAACAGAATTTGAATAAACTGTTTTTTAAAGCTCTGGTAAATGTTTACAGGAGGTATTCCATCACGTTAAATGATTATAAACAAAACTGATTACTAAAGTTCTCACCTCTTGTAATAGAATAAAAATTCTGAGATAGAACAGGAAATACAGGACTCTTTCTGTTTTGAAGCCCCCCCCCCTTTTTTTTTCTTTTCTAGTCCTCTCATGTATAATTTTAAGTTAAATAAAGCCCTATTTCTGTTAAATATGTTTTAACCTTGCATTCAGAGTCTTCCTACTTGATTTTTAATTAATATTTATTTAATATATTAGTATTTAAATGTCTGATGTGCTTTCTAATGGTAGATGTAAGCGCACAACATGCCCATACTTCCGGAAAACAGGCACCTGACATGAGAACTACCCCCACTAAACCCTTGTGATGATGATCGTCAGCAACAGTGTTTGTTGATGGAGTCTGGCGCGCGAGGGATGGACTTGTAATGATATAATTGCTCAATTTATGCTATTCTTAAACATACTTTGTGTATTTAAATGCTACGTCACTGAAGGCTAACCATGTGAATCTCCTTCTGAGATCTTTAGAGCAAGCATCTGCTGAGGAGATGACAGCTTGTAGGGAGTCTTCTTTAAAAAAATGAAGTTTCTCTGTTATAAAAGAAAGCGGGAACTCCTTGTGACTTTAAACTATATGCCATTTGTCATTAAGTGACATATATTTTTGAAAATGTTGCAGTTATTCATTGGAGTACTGATGATGTGCTTGGGTACTTTTTAAAGAACTTGCTTAATGAATATCTCTTAATCTGAAGTACTAGCATCTGTTGTGTACTAGTGCTAATGCAATCAAAAGAAAGACATAACTGATTACTAGTAGAATTATAAGATATACCTTGGTTTTTGTGTTAAAAATAACACAAAAGTAAATTAAAAAAGTGATAATCGGGTGGTTCGAAGTGTTTCTCTCTCTTCCGTGTGACGTATGGAGGTGGTATTGGGAGCAATAAGGAAAATTAAGTCCTCACCTTCCTCCAAACTTAGGGATGCACTTGACTTGGGGAATCTGGCTGCTGATGGTAAAGTGGTTGCCAAGGAAACAGGCGGGATGGATGATGGTGGAGGAGGGGAAGTGTTTATCTGTAGGAGTCAGGCAGGAAAACTCAATGTATCTTTAAAAGAAACTGTCATGGCTTTGTTTCATTCAGGGAGTTTGAATGTGGAAATGCATTTGCTAAATGGTTAGACATACAGTAATTTTATTTGTAGATAAACAATAATACAGGTGCAACTGAAAAAAAAAATGGGAAAATCATAACAAAGTTTAATAAACATCATCACTCCTGTCAGAAACCTCACATGCCATGAAGAAATCACTGCTCAGGTGCAATGGAAGCTTTGATAGCAGGTCATCCGCATGGTTGGGTCTGGTGCCTCTCGTACCCCAGAGATTCTCTACGGGGTTCAGGTCAGGAGAGTTGGCCAATCAGGCACGTTATCACCATGCTCATTGAACTAGCAGAGCAGTCAGCTGCCAAATCCTGCAGGAAAATTAAATCAGAATCTCTTCAAAGCTCAAAAGCAGAGAACATGCAGTGCTCTTCAAATCCTTTTTAGAAAACCCAGTGGACCAACCCCAGAGGATAGCATGGCAGCACAAATAATCACTTACTGGAAATGTTTTTAGAGACTTCATTTCTGCATCTGAAATGAGCAACTGTGAAAGTCAAGGCAAATTCTGGTCCAGAATCCAGTTTTTGTGAAGCTCTCCTGAATTCTTGAATTGATTTTTCCTTGAAATCCCGTAGTGCACTTTTCTTTCTGCAAAATTTCTAGGATGCAACTCTTTTTTTTTATGGCTTTTGTGACTGAGCCTTGTTTTAAAGGATTCAATTGCCGTCTTCTGAACCCCATGATCTCGAAGTCATTGAAAGGCTCAGAAAACCAAAGGAACTGGCTTTAGTTTTGATTCAGGAATAAATGGTTTTATCCGCAGATCCGGTGGAGAAGTGTAGTCTGAGCTCTTTCACCACTGTTGGAAAGAGAACTCTAGGTTTTGACATTTGAAATGGATCTGAGGGGTCCAGAGTGACCTTTGAGAACGATCTGAATGATCTCCTCATGAAGAGAGTGTTGATGAAGAGGCTCCCAGCTCCACTTCAGACCTGACCTTCACATTCACACATGAACAATTGATACATCTTACAGCTTAAGTGTTTTCCAGGCTGTAGAATTCAGTCTAGACCTTTGCAGTGAATATTGAGTCAAGTGCACTCTCTATTATATACAAGGACATGTTCCAAATGACATACTGTGAATTACATAATTTACATTTTTGTGACCGGTCAAAAAGAACAAAATGTTTTTTCTGCAATCATCAGTTTGAGTCCAAAAGTAAAACAATAAATGTTTGTCTGTCAAGATCTGTTGATACGGTCCACGTTGCTCGTTGGACGCTCTACATCGATCAAGTTTACAGAAAGCTGAATGTCAAAACCTTATATAGTTATGTTTATTCATATTCCTTTTTGCCTTAGAGCGGATCTATTTCCTCCCACAATAGCGCATTTCCTCCAGAGCAGCTGAACTGAGAACATCGATAAGACTCTGTTATTGATTATGATTTTCGTCAGCTCATTTCCTGCTCTGATCCTCAGCAGCCTTCACTAGTTGTTGTTCTGTTGTCAGGGCCTCAGTAGCACAATTTGATTAGCCAGTCATCCAGGATTGAGTTCAAAATATTGATCATCAGACTCATTGTGTTTCCAATAGAGCTGTCTCAACATGAAAACTCTCTTTCTTAATCAATGGGAGCTGTTTCGGGTTTTCAAGGTTTAAATTAATGTCAAAGTGGTTCTCTGATAGGAGTGCAGATTTATTAAACTTCAACTGGTCTAATTTTTGATTCCATTAAAGATATCCTAATAAACATTTAATGATTGAAAAATAAAGGTGTAGTTCAGCAGCCGGAAAATGCGCAAGTTACAACAAAATATAGTTTGCAAAATATGTAAAAGTACAATCGACTTAGAAGTATAAATTTAGTTTCTATACTTCTAAGGTATACTTTGATGGCTTGTAAATGTGTTGATAAGTCAGGGCTGTAATATGGTGGACGGTGCGCCGGAGTTCGAAATTTACCATCCTTCTCTCTCCCTCTACCCGCGTCTCTTCCTGTTAAAGGCATAAACAAAAGCAAATATTGAATATTCCATTTTATAAGCAAAATGGATTGTTTGACCAGGTAGAATTTGTAGTTGCTATGGAGGAGTCAGTGACATCATACAAAGTTCCCTATTCCAATATGAGTGTTCTAAACCAATCCACGTGTCTCTATGACTTTCCGTTCCTGAGATAGTGATGTGCAAAGTTGGTTGCTAGGTAAACTGTCTGGTTGCTATGGAGCGGTCAGTGATGATATAATGTTCCCTGTCAATAAAATTACATAAATCAACTCCTATAAGTTCAGAAATAAGAGTTCAGAATTGTTATCATAATTAACATAAACAAATCTCAAACCCTTTCTAGTACCTGGGGTTCAAATACTTTTGCAGAGTGGTTGGTATTTTCTTCACAGACTGATATCTTCCAAAAGTGTGGACAGTTTGAGGTTCCTATGAGTTTGTGTTACAGTTTTACAAAGTTTGACCCCAATGGAAAAATTTCCAGTATTCTCAGCGATTTCCCAGAATGTGTTTAGCAGTACCAGGCGGAACTCGAGTCAGACCAGTTTGGATGTAGTGGAAAGTGTAAAGAAGAATCCATTTCATGACCCTTTAGATCAGCATCAGCCCCCGTGAGAAAGGAGTACATGCAGAGCAGATGAGTGTTACTTAACTTAAGGGATTGTGATGATGAAAGTCAATGGGGGGCTTTTGCAAGAGATGATGAAAGCAGAAGACCATTAGAAATGAGTTGAGCAGGGAAAGGAGGGATTTGTGCTGGAGTAGTGTTCTTTATAAACATGTAGAGACTGGTGTAGAGTAAAAGAGAGAATGGTTTTCCAACAGTTTGTTATTCTTAACAATTTCAAGTTCTCTAGTGTTCACTTTCAGTTACAGGAGTGCATAAAGCTCTTCCAGGATTCTGGAGATCTTTCTCCTGAAACTAATCCAGTGAACACGTATCTCACACTGACAGGGACAGGACGCCCTGAAGAGAGGAGCACATTATTTCACTCCATCGCATGGGTGAGTGTGTTTGTGCTTTCCACCTCACCAACATCCATCATTTCCTGTTTTCCCTCAGAGTTCTGCTGTCAATCCGTCATCTCTTGTCTTGACCTTCATTGGTGTAAACCTGATCAAGTATGAGCTGTGGGGCGCTGTTCGATCCATTTATCATTTGTTCAATTTGAAAATGAAAACCAGAATGTAAAAATGTCCAAAAAGAACTTCTCCGTCATTTAAGAACCAACATAGACATTGTATATAAACTCATAGCTCCTCATTACTATACTGCCTCACTTCTATTACAGAGTGGAAAAAGAAAAAAAAGCCTATTTTTTATAAGGTATCTAATATAAATGTTACTCCAAACACAGCAGAGTTAGTTTAGTTTTTTTCCTCACAATTAAATTTTGTTTTATCATTTCTTTCTGTTAAACATATATTGGGTGAATAATGAATTGTGATAATTGTATTTCCTTTTTTTCTTGGAATGGATCAACAGAATGCTTTCATTGCTGAGCCAATTGGTTCCCAGTGTTTTTCCTGACCATAGGAAAACTCCTTTGAGAGAAGTGGAACATGAACGTTTCACGCGACTTATTAGCAGGATGTCAACGATAAATAGTAAGACTCCGCCCTAAAGTGTTTTTAAAAGTTATGAAAGGTCACCAGGCAGGACATCAATCGTCAATGCGTTGGGCGGGGACATTGAAGTTTGATTTCTCTTCTTATTCATGAACTTAGAGTAAAGATTTGATCCATTACCGTCGTTTCTATCGGAGATATGAAATTTGATTTCCCAAGTATTTGTTTCTCGCCAAGTCTTATCCCAGGTAAAATGGTGGATATGTTGATATATCAATGCAACAGACTGAAGTCGGTCTTGTTCTGTATACTATATGTGACGTCATTCGTAGGTTTTAGAATGCAAATGAGGCTCAAAATTGGGGGAAAATCAGCCACTTTCTTTTTGACTAAAGCTGTGTCTCAATCCAGGTTGTAGAATCCTTTGGAGGACCCATCCTCCGGAGGCTACGGCTTGGGAGGATCCTCCGAAGGCTGCAACAACCGTTGGTAAACGGGACAATCTGAGTTTTTAAACTCCCCTCTCTTCTCCGTAACGTAATTACATGTTCCGACATCTAGCATACATCACATGTAGTAGTTATGAACGTCATGTTTTTTTACAATACCACTATCACTACCAGCATTAAAAGAATGCCTTGAACTATGCTCCTTTAATACAAACTAAATTTGCAAAGCATTTAAGGATATGTGAGGATACGTGATACAACATACTCCGTAACAAATCACTGCTCACTCACTCAAGAAAACTTTGTCAGTGGGAATATGCTCACTTCTGGCACCAGCCTCAAGTGGTCAGTCGTGGAATTACATTTTATCACTTCCTGTAACCATCAGGAGGGAAAAGTGCGAGGTTGTGTTTTTGTTTTCAACACAGGCTGTAAAATAGAAACAACTTCTCTTTTTCCATTTTGGTTCAGTGGTTCAACGTTTGACTTTATTTTTGAATTGCAAATCGAATGAAGGTTTGATGGTTTCCATGAGTTCTCTTTTATAAATAATAAAATCTATGCCATTGATAATACATTCATAGGCTTATAGAGGATCATGGGAAATGTAGTTTTCTTTGACTCACTTGTATGTGATTTGGAACGTAATGAGTTTAAGTAAAGGAGTTTTATTCTAGGCATGCAACTTTCCCTCCAGTGGTGCACCCCAAAATAACAGCAAGAAAATGTGGATTCGTTTTTTTATCAGCTGAGATAAAGTGAAAGTGTGGGAACGTCTATGAGTCGAGTCGCTTCAGATAATGAGCTGTGGGAATTTCACATGCTTTTGATCAAAGATAGCGCACGGTTCTCTCCAGCCTATCGCTGTTTGGCGCTTGAGGCCTCTACCAATCAGAGGTTTGCACAGGACAGGTGCCGTGCTGTAGAGATTCTCCAGAGAATCCCAGGCACTATATAAAGCCAGAGCAAGTTTTACTGTATGTTTAATTAAACCCGAAGAGCTTATACTTGAAATTCAAACACAGCGCGGGTTGAAAATGACACTGTCACTAAATCGAAATACATTCCCCCAAACATTTGACCCAGAGCTAGGGTTGAGATAAGCGAGTCTCTGCATATCTTCACACTTGTTTAAAAATAGAGGAGAGAGATTAGACACTGAGCACATTACGTTTCAGAAAGCACTGTACGATATCTCTGCAGTTTTTAATTATTTTAGAATAAATGAAATGAGCAATATTCCGCTTGCAAAATGGTATTGAACACTAATTCTGATCGAAAAGTTTAAATTTCCATGCTAATATATACATTGTAATCTGTCATCAATTCATTGCATACAGGTTGTACATGAGAATCATAAATTCTTGTTTGATTTCTTTCTTTTTTTTGTCATCCGTTAGATCTGAAGTGATTAATTGTTTATTAAAATTTGATCAATTAAATTTTCGGTTTTTATGGTATTTTTATTGATAATATAAACTATTTGCAGACTAAAATAAACTAAAATGTAATTTTACTTAAAAAGAAATAAGTAAATTTTGAGGTCCATCAAAATTTGGACTTTAAATATTGCAAAATGTGCAATATACTTGAAAAATAGAATTAACCTGTAAGAAATGGGCAGGGCATTTTTTATGTTACCTTAACCGTTTGATTTTTTTTTTTTTTTAAAGGCCACGCGATAACAGAATTGTCTGTTCATGACATCATCAAATACATCAGTTCTTGCTTCTGTTAACTGTCTGCTCACAGACGGAGCTTGTGGAAGAATCTGCTCTCTCTCCTTCAAGCTCTGTAATAGGATTAAAGAACATTGTGTCCGGTCTGCTAGAATGAACCGCTCAACACACAAACATTCGTGAAGAGTTACAATCACTAAATTGGATTCGATAACCTTAAAGCACTCTGAAAAGATTGTGCATCGTCTACTACCAAAGTGATGTATGCCATATCTTTACGGCTCCATTCCTGTATTTCTGTCGTCTGATTCGACTGGCTCTACTTGTATGTTCAGTCTCTCTTTTGTCTTTTCTTTTTTACTGTTTTTTCAGAAACTTAAAGTGTTTGTTGGGCATAGGCACTCGGTCAGGTAAACAGTTCAATCTGATCTCCAACCATCATGAAGAGCCGTGAGAGTGAGGTTGTAATAGACTCGGGAGGATCAACAAACTCCTGCCTCAGGTTTCCATCAGAGAAAGAGGCGGAAGGGCTTTCCGATTCTAAACGTTCCTCTGGGTTTTCTCCAATAATATAAAAGAACCATGAATTTAAATTTAAACCATGAATAAAAAAGTTAATTCTACATTTTGTACTTTACTCACAGTAGATAAGTTACTTTTTAAACATCACATAACCTACTGTACTTGTCATAATGTAGATACTTTATTCCCCAATATAAGCAGCGTTTGTTATTGTTTAGATGTTGTGCTGCTCTCTAGTGGTGAACGAGAGTACTGTACATTTAAAATAGTCTGGTTCGAACACAGTTTGTTTGTATTCTGCGTAGTAATGCAGTCAGTCTAGTTTAAAGCCATACATGTTATGAGAGCATGAAAATGTCTTAATATCAATAACTTTCAAGTATTGTTTTTAGGTCCTGTCAAGTCATTTATATTTTTTCTGCAAAAACTACACTGTGAACAAATGTGAGAACAGTTTGCAAACAGGTTAAACTGGTCTGACAGGCTGACATTGTTGGGGTTTAATGACGTTATTATAATATTACTGTGTTCAGAGAGGGCTGTTAACGATGTGCTTTCATACCTCTGCATAGCTTATCAGTCCAATTTGGTTTGCTCCATGAAACTTTATTTTCGATGTATGTTTTGTATTTTTGTAGGTTTTGAGTCATTATTATGCTGAAGGCAAAAAATTTTCAAAATGTTCTTATGGTCTTCCTTTATCATGTTTCCTTCAACCATGATGTGATTCCCAGCACCAAATGCATTGAAACGTCCCCACAGCATTATACTCCCACCAGCATGCTTAACTGTGGGAACGCTGTTCTAGGAGTTGATTGTCTCTCCCTTCTTTCTCTAAACATGGGCAATATTTCTATGGTAAAAAGCTATAGTTTTTTTTTCATCTGACCAAAGGACATGTTTCATTCATTCATTTCCTGACTACTTATTCCATTTCGGGGTCATGGAGATTCTTCTGGTGCCTATGTCCAGCTCACACATTGGGCGACAGCCAGGGTACACACTTAAACTACATTGGCCTACAGTGTTTTGTTTTAAAGTTTTTTTTTTTTTATTTTAATTTAAACACCTGCAAGAAATTATTTAATCAACCACAAGAATTAGACTTCTCATAGAAAGAAAACATAATTAATGTTGAAACATTTATTTTCTCTGTTTAACTGAAAATAATCAGAAAATTGTGAACAAGGGGGTTCTAATAATTATAATCTTTTTCATCTAATAATAAATAAAAATGTATGAAAATACGTTTTTTTATCATAAAAATAGTGCGCTAGGAAAAATAGTGCTTTATAACTGGCTTACTAACTCTTATTTTAGTGGTTTAATATTTGTAATATCACTTTTTATATGTGGTCTTAATATTTATTCCATCTGGTATTGTACATTTCAAGTTAAACTGAAACTTTTATTTAGAGACTGCGGAGGAATACACCTATCAAAGAAGCGCCGTCAATTTCGCTGCACGTACTGTAGACGAGATTGGCAAAGTTAACGTTACGTCAAAGTTAACTTAACACTCGACGCAAAGTAATTGCTACTACAATGGCGTTGCTAAACGAAATACTATGTAAATACGTGAATTTACTCTAATACATGTAAAGGTGTGTCCTCTCATGACGTGAACGTCTCCAGGTGTAGCTCGCCTCACTCACAGCTAGCCCCTCACTGTCACTGGCGTTCGTAGTCCGCGATGATGGAGAACGGAAACGGCGCGCATTTAAACACGACTCACGGTCAGCTTTCCTCCGGCCACCGGCACCGGGCTGCTCTGATTCTAGCCCGGGGTGGCAGTAAAGGAATCCCGCTGAAAAACATCAAGAATCTTGCAGGGGTCCCCCTCATCGCCTGGGTCATTAGAGCCGCACTGGATTCAGAAGTTGTTGACAGGTCAATGTTTTTATTTGCTTATTATACGTGTTTTACGAAATTGCTCGTCATTAAATTACTTCTTGTTCATTTGTTTCGTTTTGTCCTCGTTTCCAAGCGACACCATGTTTTATTTCCCTATGTTATACTGCAATTTTAGACCTAGCAATGTTACTGTTAGCCTTTCAGTCCTGTGTGCATCTTTATATTACAAAATAAAGCATTCTTAAACCCACCATTTGGGTGTAATATTGGCCAGTTATTATATCAATTTCTGAACTAAAGTAAGGTTTGTTAATGTAGGTTTTCCTGTGGTTGCACATCTTGGTTGAATGTCCATTCATTTATTTGCCCATGTTTTAACTGGCCCACAGTTGCTCGCTTGCGCAGATCAACCCCTTTTTATCAGTAAATCGAAGTTCAGTGCGATTATGAAAAATAAAATGCAAATTTTTTAAATGATCGTCTTAAAATATTGTTTATTTGAGGTTTGACTTAGAAAAGAATATCTAATATGAGGATATTAAATGGTTTAAGTTGCACATTAACATTTTCATGCCCAACATTAAAGAGTCTTTTTAACGTCTAGGTAAAGGAGCAGTGAGGGCTGAGCGCCATCTCTTGACTGCCATGTAATTTCTCAAGTATTTGCTGATAATGACGTTGCATCAAAACTTACAGTGTGTGGGTCTCCACGGACCATGATGAAATCGAGAGGGTCGCCAAACTGTGGGGGGCACAAGTTCACCGTCGCAGTGCAGATGTTTCCAAAGATTCATCAAGCTCTCTGGAGACCATCCAAGAGTTTATGCGCCTCAGACCCGGTGAGAAACCATTTTGTGTGTTCAGATCGTGATGATGTATTGCATTCTGGTGTATAAAACTCACTATGCTCTGCAGACAGATATAATATGGTCACTGCAAAGCTCACCGGTGACGAGGTGTATAAACCTATTTAAAACACAAGTGTATGAACAACAAATTCATTATAAAAATGTGAAATGAAGGTGTATAGATGTATTATGTATTAAACAATGATATAATAGACATAAAGTATTAGGAGGTACTCATAAAAAAACAACTCTTTTATTTATTAAGTTTATATAAACCCATCAGAACCGGATCTCACAGTGACTGAGTGTTTAGTGCTTTTCTGATGGCTTATTTTGTGTCTTTCAGAAGTGGATGTGGTCTGTCACATCCAGGCCACTTCTCCCTGCCTCCATCCCCATCACATCAGGGAAGCTCTGCAGATGATCACTGAGAAAAACTGTGATTACGTCTTCTCTGTGGTGCGCAGACACCAGTTCAGATGGGAGGAGCTTGATGAGAACGGTAGTAAACGTTTTCAATCTGGTAGTTGTGCTTGTTTGTATTTTGTTGACTTCTTTAGTAACCATTGAACAGTTATTTGCTTACACTTATCCAGAAAATATGCCTAAAGAGAAAGGAAATATATAAATACATGAAGAAATAAATGCATAACAAATAAATAAAATTAGTAGCAACTAAACAAAACGAGCATAAGTTGTGCTGTATACATTTAGTGTGAATTTTTATTGCCATCTGTCATTATTACATTTTAGAATGTTAAGCAATCATCCAAAAAATCAGAGAATCAAGCCCAACACAAAAAAGTAGAGCTAGTTCCGGTGCATGTATAGTTACGACAAAATAAACACATGAGAACACTGGAGCATAACACAAAACAATCCCCCAAAAAAACATATTACATCTTCAAAAGTGCAGTGATGACATCTCTCCACCAATAATAACCTGTTAGGGTCCACTAGTCCTCGGCAAGTGTTTAGGTTTTTGCTTTACTTTGAAAAAAAAATAGCATTTCATGTCATCACTAGGTGTTAAAATGTAAAAACTTGCTTCCCTGTGGACTTGAAGTGTACATGCTTAAATGTTTTGACTAGTGCCGTGAAAACTGATTGAAAAGGTGTGGGAGGAAGAAGTTTTCGAAAGCAAGAGTTTGGGAAGATTCAACAGAAAACACGGCTTTAATTAACTTAAACATGCAGATGTGATTCAGCTACTCGTGCACATGGCCCTGTCTTAAGAGAGTGAAACAAAAGAAATGGGAAAAGGAGCCGTTCAAAGAGAAACTTCTCTCGGCGAAAGATAGGAAACAAAGAAAGTGACACCTTGGAGCTACCCTATTTCCTGTTTCGGATGCCCTTCCTGTTCATGATGTATTTCCTGTTCTGTCTCACTGATCAACCAAAAGTAGGATTATAAATTTTTAGTCTATCTTAAAATAAGCTGCGTATATTAATGGATAAATGACACATTTTTACATTATTGAGTTGAAAAGGTAAATATTTCTGCTATTATAGTGCTCACTTAATTACTTTAAGTAATAAATAAATGAATATAGAAACAATTGAAAATATGAAAATTTTGGTTCTGAAATAAAACTCGTGCTTTTCTAAATTTCATTACATTTTTATTTATTTTAAGTGCGGCATTTTTTTTTATTTATGCAATTTAATAAGTGTATTTTTTTTGCTTAAACAATGGGTTCCCTTCCAACTTCAGTAAATATTTTAGCTACTGGAGATAGACAGTCCTTTTTGTTGGAGTAGAATGTTTAAAGTCATAAGGCACACTTTAGATATAGATATAAATTTGTCCAGCTACTGACTTGTACCGTATCATCCGACAATGAGCAGTAGAGATTGTTTAAATGTTCTACGTGGTTTATTGCGTTCACGGAACGGTAATAAAGCAGATGTGGGTCATTTTAAACTCACACTGATACCATATCTGGAGCCTGGGCAATGCCGCCACCTGTGGCTGTAAATCTTCTACATCTTGGTCATCATGGAAAGGTTGGGTTTGTGATGAACGGCACATCTGCTGTTGTTTTTTAGCGGACAGGAACCCTCAGGCGTATAACATCGATGTGGCACACAGACCGCGGCGACAGGACTGGCCCGGTGAACTCTATGAGAATGGCTCCTTCTACTTCTACACAAGACTGGCCTGTGAACGAGGCCTGACTCAGGTGTGGAAAAGTACATATCGCTCTCTCAAGTTGATGTATGACTTTGTTTGAGTAGATAATCTTTAGTCTACGGACAATTCTCATTTGCACAAGGATGGGCTTTTATTAGGACCTGTTTTATAAGCACTTACTCTCATGTATCATCCATTCATGTTATAGATCCACGTATGCAACCCCACTCTGGATCAGGCCCCTGAGGGCCTCTGTGAAATGGAGAGGTGTTAAATGCTAAGTTTAACCATGAAAAACGAAAATCACCAGGGGTGTAAACCTGAACCATCCTTATTTTCTATCTGTAACCTGTTTTTCACCATATGATAAAAATGTGTAATACTAGGGTCCTGTCAAAGCTTTTATAAGTCTTCTAATAAATAATACTCACATAAGTTCTTTGAAAAGGCAGTGGTAAGCCCTAACTACACTTTAAAATCTCCAAAGGTGACCTACTTTTAATAGATATTTTTTGTTGTTTCAAGGGCCAGCTTAAACTTCTATGCTTTGGTGTGGAATCTTGTGGTAGCTTACTTGCTTTTTTCACCCAGAAAGAAAAAGGAAGATTCACTTTTACACTTGTGATCATAAAGTTATTGAATGATAACAGTCGTAAGTAGTTGGATGAAGCTGTTTATTGTCAAACAACTGTTTACATTTTTAAAATCATAATGAAAACAGAAACTTTCCAAATGACCCTGATCAAAAGTCAAGCTCTTTAATATTTGTGTGTCCTCCCCTGACTGCCTGGAGTCTCTTGAGGTAGTTGTCGATGAGGTTTTTTATCTTCTCTGTTGGTAAAGCAGTCCATTCTTCGTGGCAAAAAGCCTCGTTTTACATTCATAAATGAGTCTCGTAAATACTTTCGATTCCCTAAACGATTCACCAATCCTTCCTGTGTGTTTAAGCTGAACAAGATCGCCTACTATGAGATGCCGCCCGAGTACAGTGTAGATATTGACGTGGACATCGACTGGCCCGTGGCCGAGCAGAGAGTCCTCAGGTATGCTCTTCCAGACTAGTGCTGGAATATGTACCCCAGCTCAAATGTTTCTCCCCAAGGGAAAAAGCTTACATTAGTCTGAAAGAAAGAATGGAAAGAACTGTTGAAGCACCAACACCAACTTTGCCGGAAATCCACACAAAAAATTGCAGAAAAATCTACTCTTTACCAGTGAAAAAGAAAAAAACACTAATTCCAAAATTGACAGAGAATGCCTGATGGAAAGATGAGCTCCTTTCTTGCAGGTTTGGGTACTTTGGTCGGGAAGAGAGCTCTGAGATCCGGCTCCTTCTGTGCAAAGTCTCTGGGTGTCTGACTAACAGTCAGATCTACATGTCCGTTTCCGGAGAGGATCTGGTCACCATCAATGCTCGGGATGTGGCAGGAATTCAGATGCTGCAGAGAGAAAATATTGAGGTAATCCTGCAGTCGCTGACCCCAAATCACTTCCTGTTAACCCCTTCTGAATCATTTGGTACAAGGAGAAAATCTGATGTTCAAAGACTCATGACTTTAATAACATTTTTTTGGTATGAAAGTCTGGTTTATTTGTTACAAAAATGATTAATGATTGTTTATTTTTCTGTGATGTATTGCTCATTTATTCCATTCTACAAATCTCTTATTTTTGTCAATGTAATCATGTTAAAACCCTCTTTAAAGTTCCGTTCCTGTCGGTTTTACATGTTATTTTATTATGAGAGTTCAAACTGACCACATTTGTGGAGATTACCAGTCTGTGCAAGAACATACCATGAACCCCGGGTTCTAGAGAGGGTTCACATTTTACCATTGGCTATTGGAAATAAAAGGAAACGGCAACAAAATAGATGGAGCATCATAGAAAAATGGGGGTCAGTTTATGTTGATTACAGTAACAAATTAAAAATCACCAATAGTACCCTAGCAACCACATTGTTTACCCTAGCAACCAAATTTTCTGAACTCAGCTTTGGCAAATAATAGAGAAATGGGGGTGGTTTGTATAATGTACAACAACAAAGGGAACATTGTAGTTTGTCATTGACCGTTCCATAGCAACCAGACTTTTTACCATAGCAACCAATGTGTCGTATCTCAGCTAAGGAAAATCATAGATACATGGCGGTTGTTTTTTTTTTTACTAATATTAGCATGTAGCGGGGCTTTGTATGACGCTACTGACCTCCATAACAAAATTAGAACAACTTTTGCCATCTAGTAGTATTTTTTTATATGTATTAAAAAGCTTAAAATGAAACTTGTCACAGATTTTATACTTAAAAAGTTATTTAGTAGAAGAAAGTAGAAGATTTTGATCATTCTGAACGTGAACTGATGACCTCAGAACATAATCTAGAGCTTGGCCACTGCTGAGCGATCGGCCTCTTTGTGTGTGCAGGTTCTGCTGATCTCTAGCGGGCAGGAGCCTCTGTCACGGGGCGTCCTGGAGAAGGTTTCACAGAGGGCCGGCTGTGGCCTCAGGTTCATTCAGGAACTACGAGCGTGTCAGGTAGAGCATCTGATTCAGGAGAAAAATCTGCGCTGGGATCAGATCGCTTTCATGGGTGAGGTCTTATTCTGGTGCACTTTGTTTACGGTATTTATTTAGCTGATTATTTTTTCTTGAAAAATGAGACACACAAGCAGTTCTCTGCGAAGAGACGGGAAGCCTGAGACGAGAGTTTGACTGCATTCGGCTAGTAATGTCTAGCTGAAATGTCAACGTAAACACTCGTTCTCAAAAGTAAATATTCTGTATAACAATAGAACCAATTCCCGATTCATGTTTGCGCTGTACTGTGTAAAAGTTTTAGGCAGGTGTGAAAAAAATGCAAAGCAATGCAATATTTGGTGTGACCACCCCTTGCCTTAAAATCAGGTTGTTCCACAAATCTTGGAGGAAGTGCAACTCTTTTCTGCCAGTTCTGAGCTGATGGCTTCTTGGGTCCAAGGACCCACAGACTGTTCATCAGCCCAGAAGACAACCTGTTAAGACTTTGAATAATTTGAGACAAGACAAGAATTTGAGGATCAACCGCAGACGACACCTCCAACTCTCACTGCCTCCCGTCTTTATTTATACAAGGCAGTGTAAGATTCTTGGCTAATTTAGAGACAGGTACAGAGTTTCACACTCCCCACACTCCCGTACCTTCCTGTGCCTGGCAAGCCAGGGGCACGTCGACATGCTTCAGAACAAGAACACCGAAGTTCGTGCTTAGGGCACACGTAAAGCAGAAGTCTTTACTGGAAAGCAGAAATACGTTTTGGGAGTCAGCAAGCTTTTAGACAAGTTTTGCAGAAGTCTCTTGCATGGGCTTAATTTAAGCATTACATTAAATTGCTGTAGTGTGAAGATTATGTATTACATCAGGGGTCACCTACACGGTGCCCGCGAGGACCACATGAGTCGCCCGCCACCTGTTCTGTAAATAGCTCAAATAGCGGCCCTTTCCAATATGACGGCTATTCTTCTTTAAAGGACACTTGCACGTAAGCTTGATGTGACAATATATACATTTAAAAAAAAATTATTATACATGTGAACTACAAACTGGTAGAGTTGAAAGGTCAGTATGATGCCCTACGACGAAACAAACAAGAAGCGCTGCGTAAATGAGACAATATGTTTAATTTTCGTGACGAATGCGAGGTAAAGGTTATTTTTAATCTTTGTGGAAGGAGCATATGTTCGTCTCACTCTCATCACGACTGTGGTGGCAGCACAACTTTGAGAGATGAATATCGTTAATTATTAATAAAATCAGAAGAGCGTATCAAAGTGGTACTCCTTTGCATTAATCAGTAGCCAGGAAGTAGCTCTCGGTTTCAAAAAGGTTGGTGACCCGTTTCACATTGTGAAGATTATGCATTACATTGTTAAAAGATAAACCATTAAGGCATCAAATAATTAAAAACAAGACACTTTCTCTAGGAGAGACCTTCCTCATTCAGTTTTAAGTCTCCTACACAGATGTTTTGGTTCATTTCTGGGTTTCAATCTACGTGAGACATTGATGATGTCGGAACTTTTGCACAGTACGCCTCAGAGCGCTTAAGGTTTGGGTTAATGAGATGGTTCCTATCCTTTTTACCTTTTATCTTTTTGCACGTGAGATTTATTTGCTGCTTACCAGTTTTATTTTATTTTAATAGGTTCTGAATCGGAGGACGTGGAGATCCTCTCCCATGCTGGAGTGAACGGCGTCCCGTCAGATGCCCCGGTGGCTGAACTTATCGCTGCTAAATACACATGTCAGAGTAGCGGCGGGCGCGGGGCTGTCAGAGAATTTGCAGAGCACATCTTGATGATGATGACTAAGAACAAGAAGGTGACGCATGAACGAATCCACAGAGAGCAATTCTAGAGAACTATGGGAATGTTCTTTCCGACAAAAGTTCCATTGAAATCCATACAAACGCCCATCAAGAAATGCCTGTCATAGTCGCTAAACACATCCAGCAATGTTTTGCATCCTGTTTTGGGCATCTTCACACATTCCAAACATGATCTTTGCTAGCTTTTATTATCATAATAAAGAGGTAAAAGTGAGGAAAATTAATTATCGGCGTTGTGTAATTCCCAATATCTAGCAATTCTAGAATTATTTCTAAGACAAATTTAGAAAGAAAGATTTGAAACCGTTAAGTGGCGAGTGTATTTATAAATTTCTAGACTTTTTAAATGTGGTGTTTATAGTTTTAAGTACTCTGGTTTTATTTTATGCATGAATTCTGAACGCTCAGCTAACTGTTTAACCGGTAACTAGGTTTCATCTTTCTCAAGACTATTAAATGGAACTGAAAAATCAATATTTTGGGTAATAAATAGCATCTAAAAGTTAAATTCCATGATAGGCAAAGGAGGAGGGTATTAAGCCTGAGTTCCCTAGACCTACCTCTCTGTTGTGTGTATTTACGTGAGGTGAAGTGGTGACCCAATTCTGGCAAATGCAAATATAAAGGACTATATGGGCTTTTTTTCCCTAGGGATGTCAACCAAGGAGACCCACAAAGATCATAATTTTTTTTTAGATTTCATGTTTTAATGTCATTTAAATCACAAAAATAACTAGTTTTACAGAATAACGCAGCATTATTGGCCTAAAAACATTACGCAATAGACTCGCTTAAATTGCTCTTTGATTATGGTTGCATAATTCAAAATTTTACATGTATAATTTCACAAACGTAGGGGTGTCCCAATTCTTACAGGTGCATTTTCAACCCTTCCCCTTAATTTTGGATCCGAAATGAGCTCATGAAAATTTCTTGTTAGTTGCACCCTAGACCTCATGTGAATGTACAAAAATGGAGGGGAGGCGCTTAGGGATGGATTGGAATTGGGCTGAAATGTTCGTGTGCTATCGACCATGTGCATGAATCTCTTTAAGGAGTCTCTATTTCGTGTTCAGCTAATAAAGGTTTAGAAGCGCATGATGGAGGGTAGATGATTAAATGAGATTTGTTTATGGTTTGGGGTTATCACTAGTTACACATTTACCACACAGTTACCATCCGAGACGCTTTCATATGAACAATGCAGTGTATTCATCTTATCAAGTTCACGTCGGTCACATCTTTTGCAAGTCAAATTATTCAAGGGACTGGGTTCAATAGTAACGAGTACAAGTTCTGACTTGTTGAACTATTATAGATCAGGTTTTGGGAATCTGGGTGTGCTCGATGATTCACCTGTATTTTTATTTCCTGTCATTTTATTTCCTTGTAATAACTTATATTCATAAACAAAGGTTAGGATGAAGCATGGCATTATTTTCTGTAAACGCGTTAATATTTAATGCCATTTGGGAAAAACTTCTTCTTAATTCTTCTTAATTCCTGATCACTTTAACAGTTTTGGAATGTATAGATCTGTGAGATGTTTTATTTTAAGGGGCATAGCAAACAAAAATGGAATAAATAAAAACAATGTGAATAAAATGTGTGGTTTATTTAAATACATCTTATACTCTGAAGGGATTTTATTGCTACGTTATGTTAAAACACATTAAAAGGGGTATATTCCTCTAACTTTACTTACGTTTCGGTAGTCATCATCAGAAACGAAAGGGGAAAATGTTAATACATTTGTGTTGTACTCTATTTAAAATGCTTTTAACGGACACAAAACGATTAGGATTGAAAATATATATATATTTTAAAAATCATGCACTGTATAAATACTGTAAGTAAATGCTTTAGAAATTCATGTGGAATAATTAATAGTAAGAATGAAATGATTCATTTAGGAAATTGCGAATAATTAAAGCAAAGTTTATTTATTTTACATGTTTCTTGCACACAATGGCAAGTTAAGCTGCTGTACGGAGAAAGAATATTCACATAAATAAAATAGAACCACAAAACAAGAAGTAAATCTAAAAAAATAATATAGAAACAGCAAATACTGTTACGGCTAATAATCAATTTGTACATTGAACATGAAATAATGTAATTAATTGTCACAATAAACATGTTTTTGCTTTAAGCATAAAATGTCGCCATAAACACAAGCTGTTCTTTTCATGTTGCAAATAGGCTAATGTGTCTTTTTTTGCATAATGTAATTTAAGTTGTGGGCGTGAGGGTGAAACAGCCTCCGGCGCTCACGTAATTCAACGCCGATGATGCCTACTGAAAGAAAAACATGCAGTTTTTCAAGTATGTTCCTCTTCAGCGGCATCCCTGAAAACTTTATTTCTGTTTACCTCATTGTTTTTGTGAGCTCTTTAGTGAAAACACATTGTTCACATCAAAGTCTGTTGAATGAGAGCCTCAAGAATTCACTCTTAACCTTCCATTTTGTCGAACCAGGCAGACAGGAAGTTGAAAAAGGTTCCATGAGTTTGTTGTCATGTCACATTTAAACCTCTACAATACATGTAAGATATTTATGCTAAACGTTCAGTGAACATGAAAGAGACCTCAGGTGTCTTTGAATACGCACATGCACACACAACCTATTCATCTGCCTTACATAGCAACCTCCACAGGAACCTAATGACAACAAAAGTTTTAAAACAAGATTCCACTCTATTGAAAGTGCTCAGCCCCTAAAGCCTTTCAGCAGTTTCAAAAAGTCACGTTGACATCTGACACGTCACGTCTT
Source organism: Danionella cerebrum (assembly GCA_007224835.1). NCBI lineage: Eukaryota > Metazoa > Chordata > Actinopteri > Cypriniformes > Danionidae > Danionella > Danionella cerebrum. Next base: position 598,882 of record SRMA01025243.1, on the reverse strand, counting down.
TGCATCATAGACGATAGCCTATTTTCATGAAGAGTGAGTAGGTTCATGTAAAGCAGCTAAATAGCCATGAGCTAATTCCATGTTGCTCCATTAAACTCTCAAACTAAAATACAAAAATGCATTTCGAAATTGTTCACCTCCTTTCATAAATTCAGAAAGCTCTTATAATCATATTTTTTTGCTTTAAAGTGTTTTTTTTTTTTGTATGCATCGCAACATCACTTGTGTTTCGATAACAGTTGGATCTAAAACCGGTGCATTAATAAAACACAAGAAGTTATCCCCGAAATGTCCAGTCATGCTCAGAATTCTCTTAAAATAAGGCAAATAGGCGGGAAAAATGAGAGAACCCACTATTTGAGGACAACAGTGTGCTACACGGTTATTATAGTTAACAAAAACTAATCAGATAGTGAAAATTAAAAATGAGCACAATTTTTGTTAACTTGAAAAAATTAAATGGTAACAAAAAGGTATTTTGTGCTTTGTATTTATAATAACAATCAACAAAATAAAAACAATCAATAGTTCTAGGAAATCAACGTGGGTTGCTGGCACCTTATTCCACTTCCTTTCCATCTCTTGTCCTTTATTGTCGGATTGAACACTGTTCCTACCACGCCATTGAGCAAAATGCTAAAGTGAGAAGAAAGCGGCAGAGCCCTATATGGGATTCTAAGACATAACATGAGTATTGTGCTGGAGAGAGGCCACAAAAAATCCCACAACTCTTAAAGGTACCTTGCGGGCTTTACCAAGTGTTTTATTACAGAAGGTTCTTATAGTAACTGCTCGAGCACATGGCAAGCTGTTTTAATAGTTATGACTATTATATATATTTCATGACAATTCCACCCGTGGAAAATATATTCAAATATCTACCAATGGGTTGTGACTGGTTGCAATTGTAACTAAAATGATATTCAAGTGATAAATTAGTGATTAATTTAATCTAGCTGAGCCTCTTGAGTGAGACAGGATAAACCATATCTTTCATGGGATTGATTATATTCGTTTTGCAGTTTCCATCAAAACTAAAGAATTGTGTGTGAGAACATGAGAAGCGCTGACCAGTCAGATGAGAGATTAGTTGTGCTATTTACCACATTTCTTTGTGTTTAGAAACATTTCAAGAATGCAGCATTTTAAACCCTCTTTAAACTCATTGAAATCTCTTGAGGATTCAGGTTTAACTGCTCGAGTCACTGAGATTTTAGAAATCAGAGACATGTTTCGCAAAAGAGACAATACACTGATGAGTGATCCCCTGACAAATGACCAGGTCTGATTCCTCCCACAGTCCAAACACAGTGAATAGATTATTATTAATCGCTGATCAATTGTATTTGGTCCCAAATGAAAACACCAAAAGCCCCTCACACACTAATCAATCTGAAATATTAGCCCTCTGCTGCCCACATCGAATTCACCAAGGGTTGTTCTATTCCTTTTCTTCATCCTTTAACAGACATTGTTTGCATTCCGTCTCCTGCTAACACACCAAAACATTCTGCGTATTTTAGCAATATTATGACCTTTACAAAGGTCAGATGCTTTTGGACACATCTGACCTGTCATTACGCAACAAGTTGCTTCTTTATTCTCAAGAATTCAACATGGCCGACCGGTTGAACAGCTCTGTTGCTGCCAGCACAATTTGTTATGACAAAACAGACAAATGGTTCAAAGACATTGATGTTTGCCGTTTGTACACAGATAAACTCACCGGTTCAGTTTCACGATTTCTGAAAACCCAGACCAAGTTATGGCTTTTAAAACCATTTTTTAATTTTTTTACTTTCTGGCCTCTACTTTGCTTATTTTTTAAAACCCAATGCAGTAAGAAAAAATCGTAAAACATTTTTTATATTAATCTAATATTTGTTCATTTGATTTTTTAATTTAAAAATTGAAATAAAAACAAATTCGTAAAACTAATATGGAATATTTTTTTCCAGAGTTTAATGTTAATAGTTTGTCCACCATTACAGGGAAATGGTGAAGCCCCACAAAAAGGCTGCATTTTACCAGTTTAAGCTCAAAACTCCCAAGTGTCTTTAGAAATCGTTAACCAAAGTGTCAACTGTCGATAAACTTCGATGAGCAGTCCCAAAAGAAAAAAATGTGAAACGATACGTGAACTTTTTTTGTTTCAAATGCAAAAACAAATATTTAAATTTTTTTGTAATTGAAAATCAAATGAACGAATGATGCGCTGATTTATGAAGTTCTCCTTGGTGCATTGCGTTTAAAAAAATAGTGGCACGCATTTCTTTAACAACCTAAAAAAGCAAAAACACCCCTGGAACGCTGTAAAGGAGTGTTTATATGATTTTAATCTTTGAATTTTGGCAAAATTCCTTTTTTTTTTTTAAGTTGAACATCAAATGAATGGATGATATTCGCCCACTGATTAGTCAGTGGACACATATTGTTTAGCCAGTTAGCTAGCTAGCATGTTATGATCATGCCATTAAATGTAGTAACTCTACATTTTGAGTTACATTTAACTAAATATACACTTTAATTATTGTTATTTTTACTCCATGCACATAGTGCACAGGGCTCATACACGGAGAAACCCAAAGGTGGTGGATATTTTGACGTATAAAAGCTGATCGATCACTAAAGCCACAGAGAAATGCATGGGATTTAAAGTAAAACACCGGCGACACAGAGCTGGACTCGTCGAGATAGTGTTCCTTTGCCCCCTGAGAGTGACTCTTATTGGGAATTTCGATAAAGGATGCAGGAACTGAAGTTTTAATATAGTTTACAGATTTATGGTGGCACCAGAGTTCCGGTAATATAGCTGACACACATGATGGATGTGTATTGTGACACGCCCTGATCTGAGTACACACATTATATTCATTCAGGTCAAACATATTAGCTTTCATATTGTTCAAATGCAAATATTCACGCCCACTGAGTGAAGATAGAGTTCATGTAACTAATCCACTACTGCTTCAGGCTACCAACATTAACCATCTAGTTTGATAACGATTTATTATTATTAATCCAACCAAATCAATCAGGGGATGTGACAGATTGAACAATGGCGATAATCGTTATTGGATTCACTTCTTTCAAAGGCAGACAAATGAAAAATGAGGAACAACAAAAGCTGTGTAAACAAGAAATCATTTTAAAACAAGTTATTTACCAAATCTGTGCATTTTTACAGTAAACAAATTAAATCTCTGACATAATTTGAGTATAACAGGATAGTATTTTCACCAAATCATCAAATATGTAAATAATAAACTTAACTTTGCTCTTCCCTTGGCCTTCTAAATATCAAAGTGATGCAACTACTTGCTGAAAAACTGGGAAATTCCCCAGTTTTTCAGGCGCGGGTGGGTTGGGGTAACAGGAATATATAAAAAGCTGGGGACAGTACTAAATTGTTGGGTTTTTTTTATCTAAGATAGATATTTATGTGAATAAATGTATTTGAAATTTACATTTCAAACAGGCGTAACAATATCAGTGCAATAGAAAGTTTTAAAATCATTATAATTCATGGTGAAGTTTGAGAATAAATGGGGATCAGAGAATAAGAATATTATGTAGTACACTTTGATTAGTAATAAAATGTATTTACGAAGCAACTTTGATTCTTATTTACACATAAATGCCACTCATTCGGGGGAAATTAATTAATTTAATTAAAATTCATTATTTAACGTCGCATTTTCATTCACGACAATATTATATAAAGCAAAATATTTAACACTAAACATCTAAAATTAAATAGTAAAGTACCCCTTGGATTTTAGCAAGAATACACAAAAAAATGTAATAATTATAATACTTTTTTTTTGCACTTTTCACATCATTCAAGGAAACATTACAATGTGCAGAACACAGAAATAGTCACAAAATTACAAATGTAAAATAAAACACATTATAATTACAGAGTTAAACAGACAGAAATGCTTAGAGGTTTGTGTTTAATTTGGTGTTTGGTCCACTATGTTCGTTCTGATCATTAAATTCCATTTCCAGCAGAGCCATACTTTAAAAATCCATGCCGTAGAGAAACACGTCTTTAGTAAGTAATGGGGGATGAACTGGAATAGCCTCCAACTCACATTGGGCAGTGGAATTTTGTTGACAAACCAGTTACTTAAACTCGATATTCTTCACTTTCTGACATCTGACATTTACTTTGAAGAGACTTGAAAGGGATGAGGATTTTTGGACTTGTTGAAAATGGTCAATTGTTCAAAGTGCATCTCAGGAATGCTCCCAGACTGGAAATAAAGTAAATAGCTTTTTTAGGGAAACAATCAGTTATATATCTTAAATAAAAGTTTATAAAGATAAGATTATTATATAAATACTTTTATTACTATTATATAAATAATATTTGTTTTTTTTTCTTTCACTTTTGAGTGCTTCTTAAAAAGTTAAAAAACTGAAAGCTTTGCATTTTCTCTCCATCAATCCACCTAAATGTCCATTTAACGTATAGTTCAATTTTAATGAAATAGCTAAAAGCTAACAGTGCTGTCGTTTCAGGGATAAGAGAAACCCAAAAAGAACCGCTTTTAAAATATGAGATATTTTATAAACAGTGCTGTGCAAAGGTTTTAAGCTGGTGTAAATCTTCTAAAGGCTAAGAGAGCAAAGAAAACTCTAAATTAAATCAATATTTGCTGTTACTAACGTTTGCCGACCGTTTCTATTCAGTTTTTTTTTACTTGAACACGGATTTTTAATGAGATCAGGGAGGCGTTTGATTGAATTCCACAGCAGGACAATGACCCAAACATGCTACCAACGTCATTAAGAACTACTGGGAGTGATGGAATGACCCCCACAGAGGCCTTATCTGAGAGAAAACGCTAGAAGAACTGGCGATTGTTTAATTCATTCACTGCATTTCGTCCGCTGATGAAAATAACTTCCATTTTTAACGCGTTGTTTGTTTATAGGCTTTATTCACTTAGAGGAACACATTGACTGCTTTAATATCTTTACACAGATATCAAAAGAGCAGTCACGCTTTTCAGCTACTAAACAGGATTTTCCATATGTTGAACACGGATGTTTACTTTGAAACGCAAACATGTCTTATTTAAATTTGACTTTCGAACCATTGATGAATTTTACTGTGCAAATATAACACTAGTCAACACTGAAGTCTCTAATGCCTTCGGGACTCGTCTTTAGGTGCATTTTAACTTTTGAACACATCCAAAATTGGATTTAATACTTCAATATTTGTTATCAACTTTTAGCAAAAATACAAAGTGATCCCCCTCAATATGCGTGTCAGTTCACTACAAATGATTTTGTTATTGTTGCATTATTTGACTTTAAAAAACTTGATTTGGTTTCCCTCTTAGACGTGAGGGTCTGCCACATCCCTTAGTCTTATATTGAATCCTTCAGACATTCCAATTGATTCTCCTTTTGGACTGTGGGATTAAACGGGTGGATTTTTTAAACGAAAGTTTAGTAAAAGAAAGTATACCGGAAAAAGACATTTCACAACTGCACTGTGTCTCGGCAAACGAAGGCTCATAAAACCCTGTGATAAGCTTGGTTCTGATATGAGGCTATAATCATCTTTTACGACTCTTAACAAAGAACTGGACTTTGGTCCTTGTCACATTATTTTTTTTTTTTCTTTCTTGAGGTCACCATTGGCTCTGTGCCGTGTGTGCTTATCCAGTTTTTTAGAGATTAAAGATGAACAATTTATCATCAGAATTTTACACCAGACCATCAATATCTAAATAAATATATTTGTAATTAATTCAGTTTGTTGCAGTTCGTAAGTTTTTTTTTTTTTTCGAAATGTATAAACGTCATTATGGAAATGTACATTTTTAAAAAAGGGAACTCTGTTTATTGATTGAAGTCTATTTATCGATTTATGAAGTGTATATAGGTTGGGTCGAAACATGTTATTTTTAAATTAAATAGTACTCAACATTTGAAATGTTCTTTATACAAATGATATTTTTCAGTAATGTTTACATAAAAACTATGGTTGGTCAACTCAAATATATTGACGAAATTTGCTTAGATCTATAATTTTTCAAGGCTGTGTAAACTGTTTAGAGTTTAGAGGTAAAAGTAATCTTCGCTCTGTGTTCCTGCAGCATCTGATGCGTTTGTTTGATGAAGTCAAATAACGTTAATATAGATATAGTGATGGACTTTTGACTACTTTTCAATATACATAGATATAATACAAAAATAATTAGGTATAGACATAATTAATTATAGACCACCAACATGATCTCACCTTTTTTTTGCTTTACCCATTTTGATAAACCAAATTTTGAAATAAAAAAATTCAGAAATGGCAAAAAAACATGTTTTAATAAAATAAATTGAAAAATAAAAAAATTCAGAAATGGCAAAAAAAATTCAATAAACTAAATTAAGAAATACAAAAATTCAGAAATAACAAAAAAATTCAATAAACTAAATTAAGAAATACAAAAATTCAGAAATAACAAAAAAATTCAATAAACTAAATTAAGAAATACAAGAATTCAGAAATAACAAAAAAATTCAATAAACTAAATTAAGAAATACAAAAATTCAGAAATGGCCAAACACGTTTTAATAAACTAAATTAAGAAATACAAAAATTCAGAAATGGCCAAACACGTTTTAATAAACTAAATTAAGAAATACAAAAATTCTGAAATGGCCAAACACGTTTTAATAAACTAAATTAAGAAATAAAAAGAATTAGAAATGGCCAAACACGTTTTAATAAACCAAATTAAGAAATAAAGAATTCAGAAATGCCAAACACCTTTTAATAAACTAAATTAAGAAATAAAAAGAATTAGAAATGGCCAAACACGTTTAAAAAAACTAAATTAGGAAATAAAAAGAATTAGAAATGGTAAAAAACACATTTTAATAAACTAAATTAAGAAATAAGAAATTGGAAATGGCAAAAAACATGTTTTAATAAAATAAATTAAGAAACAATTCCAAAATGAAAAAAAAATTTGATTTAAAAAATCCTAAATGACAAAATAAGCACATTTGAATAAACTAAGTTTAGAAATAAAAAAAATCCAAAGCTTGTTTAAATGAACTAAATCAAGAAATGATTTTTTTTTTAAATTAAAGGTACTTCACTGCTGTCTTGTTTGCACAGGAACAATTGACTCTATCTGTGAGTGACATCTACAAATAACATGTATACTTTACTCATAAATAAATCAACCAAAATACCACTTCTCCTCAATTAACCCCAACAATTAGAATTCTGCAAGACGCCAGTGTCAGAATGCTGCTGAACCTGCTGTGTGTGTGTTTGCGTTGGCCTCTAGGATATGATTTGTGTGTCACTCGCAAGGTGTGTTGTCGGGGTGGAGCGCTAGTCTCCTTAAATGATACTGTGCCCTTCGTTCAAGCCCCTTTGCTGTGTGCTAGCGCTCAGGTGTGCACATCTCCAGCATCTTTATCATCACTTATCGCTCCACAACATGGCTGCTGTGTTTGAACTTTGCCCCGGGAGAAAGATCGGGGGTTCCAATCCCTGCTTTATCATCGCTGAGATCGGGCAGAATCACCAGGGAGACATTGAAATCGCCAAAAAAATGATCCGTATGGCCAAGGTAATGTACAGAGGAGGCGTCTGATCCTTTTCTTTTGGAAGATCAGCTAGGACTTCCTGCATTCCCTTCCAAATTACATTAAAACCTCAATTTAATAAAGTATCAAAAAACAAAATTTGCCTCGTTGTGAAAAATTGGCCACCTAGCAACCGTAACTAGGTGAACGAAAACTAACTTTTTCGCACGTTTCCCTTGCAGGAGTGTGGAGCAGACTGCGCCAAGTTCCAGAAGAGCGAGCTGGAGCACAGGTTCACGAAAGCAGCTCTCGAGCGCCAGTACTCGTCTCCACATGCCTGGGGCTCCACGTACGGCGCACACAAAGAGCACCTGGAGTTCAGCCACGAGCAGTATCGAGAGCTGCAGAAGTACGCCACGGAGATCGGCATCTTCTTCACCGCCTCCGGCATGGACGAGGTCTGATGATCCCCCAGTTTAACCATCCATCTCACGTTTAAATGGAGATGAAACACTCCCAAACTCCATAGAAACATCTCCCCGGTGATCTCTCTTCTTACCTCTTCCAGATGGCTGTCGAGTTCCTTCATGAAATCAATGTGCCGTTTTTCAAAGTCGCCTCAGCCGACACCAATAACATCCCATACCTGGAGAAAACGGCCAAAAAAGGTAAAGTTTTTTAGGAAGTAGGTTCCTCCTCGAGTGATGTTGGTGAGAGTGAGACTGCCTTGTTTTGCACATGCCTTTGAAGGTGTTTGTTCAGGAGGTTCCTCGGAGACTTCTGATTGGCTAGAGAGGAAAAGAGGAAGTCTGCTGGAAACCCTGGAGTGTACTCCAGTAGTGTGACTGAGGAGCACTGTGCAGATATGTTCTTCTCGCCATGTTTTCAAGATGTTCTGCATGTTTCTCCAGGTCGTCCCATGGTGATATCCAGTGGCATGCAGTCGATGGAAACTATGCGGCAAGTTTATCAAACTGTGAAGAAACACAATCCAAACTTCACTTTCCTGCAGTGCACCAGCGCTTATCCTCTGCCGCTAGAACACGTCAACCTCAGCTTGATCCCCGTGAGAGACTCCTCTTCACTTCTGTACCTCACTGCAGAATGTTTTCTTTGTTACCTACATTACTACGTACCAATCTTATGCCATAGACGTAATCAACTAAATATTATAGACGACACACAACTAGAAATATAAGATGAATCAAATATTTTGTGAGGCATTCCGCCAAACGAGAAACTTTTAAAAATGTCTTTTCTTTACTTGATTTCATTATTAGCTTTATAATCAAAGGATGTCTGCTGGTTTTCTTGTGTTATTCTTTATTTAAGTAGAGCAGGATTGAGTTTTTAGCAAAGAATTAGCAAATACATATGAAATGGCCACATGATTATCGAACCGGGAAACTCTACAAATTCAGTTATTTACCAAATCTGTGCATTTTTTTCACTAAACTAATTAAATCTCTGAAATAATTTGAGTAACAGGGTGGTATTTTTTTAAATGAGGCTCCAAGATATCATCACAAAATCATCAAATATATAAATAAGAAACCGAGCAAACTAAAGATCCCCTTAAGATCCAAGTGATGCAACTCCCTGCCAAAAAACTGGGAAATTCCCAGTTAGGTAACAGGAAATTTTAATTCTAAGAAGCTCTAGATATTTGTGTAAATAAAGGTATTTGAAACAAACATAAATGGATTTATGTATCAATGCAAAAGAAAGGTTATTTTAAAAGCATTAAATGATATTTTATGTGAATTTTATCAATATTTTCAACGTTCTAGCTGAAGTTTACAATAGTAAACGTATGTTATGCACTTTGCTTAGTGATAAAATGTATTTATGAAGCCATTTAATGCTTATTAACACGTATAAAACCCCATAAATATATACAAACATTTGTTATTCATGTCACTCAAGTTCTCCTTACATGGTGTACGCATAAAATACATATTATACAATAAATACAGCTGTGGCATCGTTAAATAAATATCTATCTTGCCTAGAAACAATTCTAGATGGCACACAGTTTTGAAGGAACTCTGCTGGTAGATCTTCTGTAGATGTGGAAGATTCGTGAAATCCCAACCGTTTCTTACTCGCCCTATTGATTACTTTGCTTGTGTGTTTGTGCTCATTGTCCTGCTGCACAAATAAAGCCTCCCTGAAGGTAACAATCTGCCTGTATTTAGAGAGCATGGAGAACACGGTAAATCCTGATTAAATCTAAGAAATGTTGCCCCAAATGTTCCTTCACCCTCAACAAACAATCTGCCTTCTCCTACAGCCAAATATTTTGCCAACTTGAGTTGCTCTGTCTTGTTGCCACAAGTAGATAGGTGCACCTGGTTCCCACTGGCTTCTACCAGTTTACTTTGAAATCTGGGAGAGACCTTGTTGATGCAGTGTACCTACCTTGGGTCTTGTTGCTGTGTGAATCTTTCCTCAAATTGAAGTCTTTCTCGACTTTGATGGTAACAGCTCCAGCGTAATAAAGATGCACTATGCAGCTGACGAGTATTTTCTCCAGTTTTGTCTTGTATATTTAGAAGATAAAAACAAACAGATCTTAGTCTTTCCGCACCGCAACTTGCTCACGGTTCTTCTCTCCGTGCCGTACTTCACAGGAGTTCCAGAAGGAGTTTCCCGACATCCCCATCGGATACTCTGGGCATGAGACGGGCATTTATCTGTCTGTTGCTGCAGTGGCACTTGGGGCGAAGGTTTTGGAGCGTCATGTGACCCTGGATAAGAGCTGGAAGGGGAGCGACCATGCGGCGTCACTGGAGCCTGGTGAGCTGGCAGAGCTGATCAGAGCCATCCGAGCGGTAGAGACGGCGCAGGGTTCTCCAATCAAACAGATGCTTCCATGTGAAGCCTCCTGCCACAGCAAGGTCAGGCTCACTGGTTTGGAAGCACTATGTCGTATTATATCTTTTGTTTATTCTCGACGTGCTTTTTTTCATAGTTGGGGAAGTCCGTTGTGGCTCTGAAAGCACTGAAGAAGGGCGAGACTTTAACCCTGGACATGCTGACGGTGAAAGTGGCCGAACCACAAGGAGTCAGACCAGAGAACATCTTCAAACTGGTTGGGAAGAAGATCTCAGTGGACCTGGAGAAGGATGACACCGTTACTGATGACATGATTCAAGATTGAGGATCAGACAATGAAGGGGTTTTGTATTCAGTGTCATGTTTAGGCACCCCATCTGTAACAAAATGATGTCATCGTTTGCTATGGAAACAATGTTTGACCAAATTTAGAAAATGCACTACGCATGTTTTTATTACATATGTCCTAGTGTTGATTATATATTTATTTTGTGACGGTTGTGTTGTGCTCACATTTAAACTTATAAAGATTACATCTTCACATTCTTAAGTTTCTAATGTCATATCTGAAATTGCCTCGGCAAACCAGTGTTTGTTTGTTTTTTTTAAATTACCAAACAAATTCAAATGTTTGTGTGTGTAGTCTCAATCTTTTATAGAATTTTAAAATTAGAATTGAAATGGATATTTTGGGGGGAAAATGTTACATGCTTTTCTTAGGTTTTCTCCAAAATGGCCATCTATTTACAGTAAGAGAAGATAAAAAGTGCTCAATACAAGCATTTTTAGCAAGAAGGATTGGTTGCCAAGGTAGAATTTTTGGTTGTTATGGAGAAGTCCGTGACATCATACAAAGCTTCCGATGCTCGTATGAGCAGTCTAAACCAACTCCCATGTCTCTATGGTTTTCCTTAACTGAGATAGTGATATGACAAATTGGTTGCTATGGAATTTATTCCGGTTGCTATGGAATATAATAAAATGTCAATAACATAATGCCATAATATATTGCCCCCTTTGTCATTATAAATTATATAAACCATCCCTCATGTCTCTATCATTTACCAAGGTTCAGATAGATTTCACAAAATTTGGTTGCTAGGGTAAATAGTTTGGTTGCTAGGGAGCTGTCTGTGATTTTTACATAAACTAATCCCCATTTCTCTATGATGTTGCATCTTGAAGATGTTTTCCATTTACAATGGCCATTATTATTCATTCATTTATTCATTTTCCAACCTGCTTATTCCATTTGTTGGGGTCAGGGGGGGCTAGAGGCGGGGGTACACCATCGCAGGGCATGGCCATTATTAGTAATCAGTAAATGTAAATCCTTTCTAAAGGGTTTACACTCAAATAATTTTGCACAGTGATTGGTATTTTCTTGCTCAGAGGTAACCTTCTCAGGTGTGTTGAATTTGAAGTTTCTATGAGGAGTTACAGTTTTATAAAGTCTGACCCAGGGTTAAGTCGAAGGAAAATTTCCCAGCATTCTTTGAGATTTCCCAGAATGTCTTTAGTGGCTCCAGTCTGAAAAGACATAGCGAAGCAAATTTTAGTCCGAAACAAGACGAATAAGAATGTTTGCTTTTACGAGCCGCTAGGGGGCCTCCATGAGCAGATGTAGTAGCAAATGGTTTTAAGAGCAAATCAACAGCTACTGTATAAACAATTCACGACGAACAACAAAAACTGACAATAATGTAATTATTTTTATTAGTATCTTTGAAAATAAAGTGACCGTTATGTTGATGCGGTTGAATGCAGACACACGTCCTTGTATCTGAGCTGAGGTAACGTTAAAATCGTTTTAAAGCGACTTTTAAAAATGCGTCCGTTATTGTTGAACAGTGTTTCTTTATAACGGTATACTGCTGTAATTAAAAATGGATTTATTGTGATACATACTAATTAAAGTATGTTTATGTTTATAATAATATTAATTAAAGTATTATTTATCCTGATTATATTTTCTAGGAGCGCTGCTGAAATTTCTTTGGCAACGACTGCTAACCACCACCCCTGTGCCCTAGCTACCAAAACTGGACGACCGTGTAAGTGTTAAATCTAAAATTCTTGCCTTTATTGTTTTTTTTTTCAAACAAAATCATCCATCAGGATTTATAACGTGATCATGACAACTTTGGTTAAAAAAAACGTGGCGAGCTGGTGACATCTACTGGTCAGACAACGTAAAAGCTCTTACGTAGGTACGTTTAAATACGGTACTTCACATGCTGTTCAGTAGACGAAACAAGTAGGATGCTCGAATTCAAAGTAAGTGAGAAATACCCGGATGCCCTACATTCTGTTTGTGAATAAGAGCAATTTTCGTACATTTTCAGATGTAATTCCCATGCTATGCCTTGATTCGATTTAATGTTAGTGTCATTGCATTTATGTTTAAGCAATATTGAAAAAAAAAACAATTTTCCCTCCCACGATGCATCGCAAATATCTGTCCAAAGATGGCGGCCATGCTAGGGAGTTGTGTTATTATTTTTTTCTCTCGTTTCAAAATGATTTTGAACTAGTTAATTGCTCAAATGCTAGATGCATTTGTACAGTTTGAAAAGAACTCACAAAGTTGCCAAAATATAACCAATGTTTCTGACTAGGTTTTACTTTATTACATTATTTATAACGTGTCAGTTTTTTAAGTTAAGCGACTGAAGCGATTGAACTCTTTTTGAGAAAAACAATCTCACCACTAGATGGCAACAAGTCACTTGTTTTCTAAACACAGTACATTTCTATTTGTATAAAAATAGTTTATATATAATATAATATAAATATATATATAAAGCAAAACCAGAAATGTTGAAGTCTAAATTATTTTGACAGAGCTTCATATTAACCACAAAGTCTAATAGGTACCATTTACAGACCTTTTTTGTCACTTTAGCTCTTTTAAATCAATGGTAATATGGTTTTTTAAACATACAAAATAATTTCAATAATCAATCAATGTGAAAATTATTATTCCATGTAACAACTTTTCAGTATAAAATCTCAAATTTGGATTCTGGAACCAGTATTAAATACTGTTAAAGATAAACCAGTGAATGTTGTACATTTCTTTAGTTTACCTCAACGCATATAGTCCTCTTCATCTTGTGTATAGTTTATTTTTGTATTTAGAATTGATCCATGAAATCTGTTTCAAATGTAAATGTTTGGTGTGTATAGTGTATTGTTTTAGTGTAGTTTTACATATATTTGACTGTAGATAAGAAAGAATTTACTTCTCAAGTTTCCTGCTGAAAGCTGGTTATGCATCCTGTAAATGTAATCCGAGTAGTTTTGGTTGTTTTCTAGTTTTGGGTCTGATCCAACTTTGTTGAGTTAAAACCCAGATGTTTTAGTCTATAATGAAAAATAATAATAGTTCATAGTGGTAAATACTGGATTTTTAACCTATACTAAATGAAGCTATTCAAAAGAATCTCAAATCCATAGGCTTGAGTTCAGGGCATAGAGCTTCTACAATCAGTGGAAACATTGAATTAGTTCCTAATAATCAACCAATTCTAACGTTTGTAGAAAACGCTATACAACCTTTCGTAGTTTCCTTTTAGAAGGTAATGTCTTCTGGCGCATTCCTTCCCCGACCTTACATGACATTACCTGGCACAAGGAGCTCTAATCTGATTCTTTCACTGCTTTATTGAGAACCCCCCCCCCCAAAAAAAAAATCCTAAAATAGAGCATAAAAAATATACAGTTAAAGTATAAATTAACACTTTTAAACCTGTTCACATTATCATCCAAACTTTGACTTAAAGTTTCCTATTAACTACAAACTATAAGTAACTGGAATCATGCAAGATAAGTGTCAGTACAAATCCACTAGCCAATCAGTAGGCTTGATACTAAACCTAAGAAACTCATAAAACCCATGTTTTTTTGGATTAGAGCTAAAACATGTTGAATATATACAAATTTTGTAGATTTCCACATTTTTATGTGTCATCCTTCAATTATTGGGTCTTATATCGAAACTTCCATTTCTTGCGTCCAGTTGTAGAACCATGTACACCATGCATGAGTTCAAACACAGATTTTAGTTTTGTTTTAAGTTTGAAGCTGCGCGAACGTATACCTGAAATGTTAAAGTGGCTTGCCATACAGTCACTCACCTGTTGCTCTTCAGGTGACACGCCCAGATGAAAATATCTGGACTCGTCGATGTTTGTGTTCAATTATGACTTATTCAAGGATTACGATTAACTGCTTAACCACTAACAGATCTCTCAAGGCTGTGCTCATCGTCATTTTGTCCATGGTCTTTCTACTGGTTCTATACAACTCTAACTGGAAGTTTTGGAGAAAAACAGAAGAAATATCAAGGTAATCTCCACTGTTTCATTCTAAAGTTCTAGAATTTTCCTTAAAAAAATAGAAAATCTCTTTATAATAGCAAAAAGAATCTTTACACTTAATAAAATACCTAAAGTCTTTAGATACTTTTTTTTTTTGAGACCATGGAACACAGTCATTTATGTGTCATCAGCCAATGGTTAGCCGTATTGATGCTGGCCTCATCACTCTTTTCTAGAAACGTTTTCTTTAATTATTTGAGCTATTTACAGTCGGTGAAGCTACTCCAAGTTTTTCAGCACTTCTAAACAAAATTCAATCAAACTTCCAGAGATGAAACCGTTTACCACTGTTGCTCATTGGAAAAATATCAGTAAAAATGTAACTTTTTATTTGAAACATTTTCCCATTTCTTAAACATTTTCCCATTTCTTAACTGTTTTATGATTCATCTGATAAGATTAATGTTATTTTTTATTTGGGGGTGGAAGTATACAGGACCTAAATCGACTTAAGTATAAATAAATAAATAAATAAAAGTGTAAATAAATGCATATAAGAATAAATAAATAAATATTTGCTTAAATCAATACACGTATGAATAAAATCGTATATTTTTAAACAAATAAATAGTGAATAAAATAAATATACAGTTCAACTATTTTTGCATTTTTTTTCTTTTTCTATTTTATTTTTTTGTGCATCTATTTCTGTATTTCTGTCCATATTTAAATTATGTGGGCCGTTCTAACTTTCATTGAAATTATTACATTATACCTTTCTTTAAGCATATGTTTATTCATTTGTTTAATTATTTGTATATTTATTTCATTATTTTTAATTTACGTACATCAGCCATATAATATTTAATAGGGGTTTAACGATACACTCTGCTCACGGTACGATACATACCTCGATGTTATGTCTACGATATGCATCACAATATTTTACAACTATTCAAACTGTTTATATAACAAACCTTGTTGAAAAAGATGGAATTTAAAAGATTCTGAGACCACAAAGCTAAGGAGACTACAGTCTAGTTTGATTTGTATTACAGTGTTTGATACCATCCATCCACTAGGGGGCAGTGATACGGTTTGCATTAAGTCATCTTTTTTAATATGATGGAGAAAGATCATTTTATAATGTTTCTTTTTTTAAAATGTGAGGAAAGGATAAATTTCTCCTCGTAAATATTACACAAAACCAGAAGAGAAGGTAAAGAAGTTGCAGAAGTGACTAAAATCACAATCACTTGAGCTCCTAGACAATATTCCCCAATAGCACCATGATATGTTTTGTATTGGGATATCTTGTGCCACGATATAATGCTACACCACTAATATTTTCTATATGAATATTACATTTTGGTTGTTTTATCTGTAAATACTTTGTCATTTTTTAAATGCTTCGTTTTGATTGTTTAGAAAACAGATTTTGAAATGAATTATTGTTTAAAGTGTTTAACACTACAATGTTGACCCTTTCCATTATAAATTGTTGTGTTGTAACATTGGATCCTTTTCACTCACGATTCAGTTTGCATCAATGGAAATGCTAAACAAATTTACTTTTGTTCCTGTTTTACATGTTTTACTTCAAGAACCTCAAATAACAACCGTGATCAAGAGATCCCAAGCTTCTCCAAACCAGTGTAAGTAGATTCTAGTTACAGCTTGAAGCTCCATCAGTGAAATACACTGTCTGGATAATAACTGCATGTGTGAGGGTCATCATCGTCATGCATCAACCAGAGAAAACATCAGAGGAGAGGTATTATAAACTATGTTAGAAATCTATATTAAAAACTGGAAGGACACTGGGGACCCAACATCTTTGAGGAATATATATGACTGGAAAATAGTCCTTAATGATTAAATATTTGGTGAAATCAAATGGAAGAAAAACATCAATAGAAGTCAGGGCTGTGTTTAATAGCAAAAGTATGAGCATTTCCACACACAAAAAAACAATGCAAAGGGAACTCAACGGATTGGGACTAAAGAGCTGTGTAACTTTAAGAAAACCACCAATAAGGGGCTTCGGTTTGATAGGGAGCATAAAGATTGGACTCTGCAACAATGGAAGAAGGTCGTGAGGTCTGATGTGCCCAGACTTACCCGGTTCCAGAGTGATGGGCGCATCTGGAACAGATGAATTGATGCACCCATCATGACTAGTGCCCACCATACAAACCTGTGGTGGCAGTGCAATGATCTGGGGTTGCTGCAGTTGGTCAGGTCTAGGTTCAGCAACAGGAAGCCACGACCTGATTCCATAAATGGATTTTCTGCATCGTTGATGGCACGGGGTGTTGGAAGAATTATTCTTTAATCGTAGTGTTTTATCATTTAACTAATATCTAAAAAAAACCTCTTTTGACTGTCACCTTATAAATCGCAAACTCTTAGAATGAAAACTCTTAGGATGGATGCGGGTCTGGAGGCATGGTCAGCTGCTTCTTTTGGAGTTACTTATTAAAGTTACTCATTTCCGAGGGGCCACTTCTGGTTTTGACCGCCTTGGGACAGGAGAAGTGCTCAGTCATGAGAAACCAAGTTCCGCATCCATCATGTGATCAGCAAAAGTTATATCCCTGCCAAGTATAAATAAAAGCAAGGAAGCAGTGAGGTTCGGTGGTGTTTATTAGGCTAACACCCAGTCAGCAACCCGAGCGCTCGCTTGCCGACTTTAAAACTTCATACTTGCCTCGTCTCAAATTATTTCAAAGTCTTTGCAGGTGGTTGTTTTCTGGGCTGATCGAACGGGTCATTGTCCGTCGACCCAACACGGGGGTACTCCAATAATGTCAGGATTCATTTGTGAAAGAGTGGTGGAGGGAGCAGGATTTCCTTTTCATGCATGGATCGGCCATTGAGAATCTTTAAGATGACGTGCTTGAGAAAACTTTGCCCCGGACTCAGACACTTTTAACATCAAGATTTTTGTGAAAAATTCAAAGGTTTTGTGACATTACATAAGCGTATATCAATACAATGTCACAGTTAATGCGTGTGTTTATGTGTAAATTAATACTTTTTTTTTGCTGTTCATTGGTTGGCTCAGTATAGGGCCTTTCAGCAATGAGAATCCCACGCCGTGTTCATGCCAGGACACAGAGCCAGCAAACAGTCATGTGCCTAAACATGCTCTTGAGGAGTTGGAAAAACGGCGTGCTGAGGAGTACAGACAACACCTCCTCAGGTTCCTCTTCAAGTTCTTTCCAGAGGCACTTGGACTTTAGTTATCTTAATTTATAGGGTTTCCATGGGGTCTTAAAAAGTCTAAAATGTAATACAAATCGCTGTTTTAGGTCTTAAATAATTTTTCACATGGTCTTACTTTTCCCAAGTAGTCATTGCAGACAGTAGTGCAGTGACGCAATGCATCTGCGGTAACGAATTGCATTTGTTTACGTCCTGCCTGTTGTAGTGCGCATGTGCGGTGCGCGTGGAGAACGCGCTGTTCAGGCCAATTTCCTTCGAATCCACGTGAACGAAGTTAGGGTTAGGTTTAGTGTAACACACTTGAAGTAAACAAGCGTGATTTGATTTGAGGTTCTTTGTTTATACGTAGCTCCGTTTCCTTGACAATGCGCTAAAACTTTCTTCTTCTTGTCCTTTCTTCGCGGGTCAGCTGTATATAGTAATAACACCTGCTGCCACCTGCTGGACAAATGCTGTCCTAATCCAAAGGCGCCGGCTGGCTTTGCATATACATTAATAAAACCGAACAAATTATAACAAGAAAATTGTCAAAAATAAAACTTTTATATAATAAAATATAATAAATATAATTAAGTATTATATATTGTTCTTGATTTCTTCACATTAGGTTTACGGTTAGTCAACGACCGTGCAGCACCTCGATGTAAGCTCCACGGTTTATATATGCTCAGACATCGTGCGTATCACATAAGCAAGTGCATGACATCGGTGGGCGCTTGAAATCAGCTCTAATTTTCCGACATACTTCAGATCCAGTGTGCTTGTGACGGATTTCCCAGCATGCCTCAATTTTAGATAGCTTATATGCTGTATTTTTTTGTACAGTGATTTATATTGTACTTCATTTTTTATTAATTTACGGCAGTTTGTTAGATAAACATAAGTATGATATGGGTCTTTATGTTGATTCTTAATGGTCTTTAAAAGTCTTTAATGTGACATTGTAAAACCTGCGAAAACCCTGATATTACAAACCATTAAAACATTCTTTATATTAAAGATTCAAAAATCTGGATTGCCGTTTATCCAAAGTAATTAATTACATTTTAAAAAATGTAAATTACTTTTTTTTTTTTAATACAAACAGTTTAATTGACAATCATTTATCAGATTTAATTAAACCTGTCTTTAAGGACTGGGAAGGAAAATGATGTCCTCATCCTCGCCCCTGCAAACACCCCACTGCAGTACCCGCTCAAAGGATTCAGAGTAACTCCCATGAGGCCGACTCTGATTCCTGGTGAGTCATGTGTTGACTTTACAAGATCTTAAATGTGGATGCTAAATTTTGAATCTTCTGTGAAACTATTTTTAAATGTATTTTTAAGGCTTCATGGTCACAAATATGTCACACAATAAATCTCTAAGGCCTTATGAAACTTTACCATTAAACGCAATATTCTCAATATTAAGCATACATTTATTTAGGCGTAAAAACGCATTTCTGTCTGTAACGATTTCTTCGTTATTAAAGGTCTATCACTGCAAACCAAAACAAGAGCCCTTTTCAAGGTTTGTTCTTCTGAATTTAAATGTGCTCTGCTGGTGGTGGGTTGCAAATCCTTTCTGGAGCAAGTCTTTTCACTTGTTTTAGCTGAGACTTAACTCTGACATATTAATGCAGATTTTTTTAACATATTAAGCAAGTGTGAAAAAATGCAGTGAATGAACAAATATTGGCATGAAATAGACATTATTTGTATTTCTGAAAGCATTTTTTCACACCTGCTTAAAACATTTGCCCAATAGTTTATTTAGATTGTCATTTTTTTTGTATTTTACAGTCTTGAAAATATCTTTGTTGATGCACCTTTGCCTCAAATTACCGCTTAAAGTGTTAAAATTACTGTTTAAAGTGAAAGTAAACACTTGACTTCATTTATTGTGGGGCTGCTTCTATCTATGGAGACTGTAACGTTTCTTCTGTGACCTTTTGGCTCTGTGCCTCGTGTCATTGTCCTGCTGAAATATGAAAGAGTTTGTAAACTTTTGTCAGGTTACCCTGATGGTTAAGAAGGGAGTCCTCTCGGTGCAAGACCTCCAGGAAGGAGAGCTGGCGATAGGCCAGAATGAGAAGGAGTTGAGACTCTCCTCAAACAGCCTCTTAAAGCTCAACGAGATGCTGAGCAGAGTGACTTACACCAGCACCATCTACCACATCAGAACTGAAGACCTTGGTATGGTCAGGAACAGATCACTTTACTGAATAATAGTTGCAAATCTGACAATAATAATTTTTTTTTAAATCACTCTTTTTGAGTTTTGTTGTGTTGTAAAGCCGGTGAAAAACAAAATGTTAATAAATGACATAAATCAAGAAAAAAAAAATATTTGGAAGTACTTTGATAATATTTACTGAAATGCTACTGGTCTCATCGGATTCTAGGACCTATGCTGAGCTAAAAGTGATATGGCCTTTTAAAAAAGGAAAAGTGTGTAGAGACAATAAATCTTTACTAAAAATGACACAACCCATTTTTTTGTTTCATTTTGATTTTAAATATAATGTGTAGGTTTCAAAAAGCTGTTAAATTATTTTGTTTTTGAAACAAACATTACAATAGTTGACACACCACTTGCAAGGTAAATCAGGTTAGAATGTGAGAAAATGCGCGATTGTTTCATTTTACAGACCCCAAATTGGTTCCATCAGTGCCATCTAGTGGTGAAAAAAGGGACAACCATTGGAAGTACAATCCCTTTGATATGGCTTGTGTTTTTTTTTTTTTTTGCCACCAAAAGGGCTTAGAACAATGTATAATGTTTAGGTTTGCCTGTTTTTTAATAAATACTTTTCACACTGTTTTTGCTTTTTAGAGGGGATTTATGATGCTTTATAAACATTTGTAAAGATAAAAAAAACATTTTTTTTTTTTTTTACTATTTTTTCAGTAAAAAAGCTAAAAATGTTACATTCAGAATTTTATTTTCTGTGGAATTATTGTGTATTGTTATGAAAAATATTTGTAAAAAAAAAAAAAAAAAAAGCTGGGGTTGTACTAAAAAATTACATCAAGCATTGACCCAAAACACAACAGAGTTATAAAGGATCATTTATTAAAGCTAATTGTAAAGTAATAAAAAAAAAGCTAAAAAAGGCCCAGAACTTCTAATTGTTAAGTACAGTTTTAATCAAAACTTAAGTATTGCAGTAACTTTATTTTTTAAGCACAATTAACAAAGTTGACCAACATGCTGAACAGATCAGAGTCCCCCTAAAGTAAAAGAGAGATTAAACAGAGTGCATTAGATTAATAAAAATATATACGGTACATGATATGAAAAAAATATCAAATGAAAACAAGTCTGTCTTTAAAATAGATGTAAAACAGACAAGAATGGGTTTAAAGTTCAGAGAGGTACCTTGGGGCAGCTCCGTTTAACCAATTCTAAACAAATAAAAGGAGTTTGAAATGGATTCTAAAACAAAGAATTGGGGAATATTGCTCCCTTTTAAATGTTTGATTTTTGCATATGCTTCCTCTTCTGTCCTCAGTGTATTTCTCTTTTGAGGATCACGAGGTGGTTTTTCCCATTGAGATCAGACGCTTGTCTGTCCCTGTTCTGTTTGACCCAGGAAAAGGTGAGCGGATTATTTTCCATTGTTTTGGTACATTTGGTACAAAATCTCTTTGTCTTTGTAGATGTGAACTCTCAGGTGACCGTCGTAGTCAAAGCTTTTTTGAGATACAAGGAGCTAAATCTCTTAGTCAACAGCATCCGCTGGCGCTACCCAAAAATCAAAATCATAGTAGCCGATGACAGTCTGGAGCCACAGAAGGTGGAGGGGGAAAATTTGGAGCACTACTTGATGCCACCTGCGAAGGTACTGAGCTGATATATATGAGTGGAATGATCTGATCGCATAAATCAAACCTGTTTTTCAGGGCTGGTTTGCTGGGAGAAACCTGGCAGTGTCGCAAGTCTCAACAAAATACTTTCTCTGGGTGGACGACGACTTCGTGTTCCTGAATAACACTCGCATTGAGCGTTTTGTGGAGATAATGGAAGCCAATCCTGAGCTAGATGTGGTAATTCTACCAATGAACAACACCTTAGTTATCTCTGTTTAAGATGTGCTGGGAATCCTGTTGCTAGAGTTCGAAAAAAATGCTAAAACAATGTATATTTACTTCCTGTTGCCTTCAAACAACCATCAATTTGTATAGGTACACCTGCACAAAGTGGAGGGTTAAGGTCAAATCAAATGAATTTGAGGTTGAGAAATTGTTTATCATGGCAAGATTGAGCATAGCAACAAGTCACGAGGTAGTTTCAACAAGGTCTTTCCCGGACAAAAATTTGCTGTTCAAGCTCTTTTGATGAAGTACAAAAGCTTTGATCAGTTAAGAAAATTCCATAAATGATCCATTTTCTCTTATTTTGCTAAGATTAGCCGCAGAGGCATGTTTAAATCCTTCAAAGTTCAACCAGAGGACAATTTTGAGCTTATCTTTGCATTCATCAATGCTATAGTTTGAACAAACTGCTACTAGTTTTTCAAATAGTAGGAGTTTGAGATATTAGCTCATATTTTTACAACTCTTTATAACATTCTAACATCCAATCTCTACCTTCAATTTATGGCAATTTTCTTTTATGTACAAATTTTAATATCTAAATGAATAAACCACATTGAGAAAAAAATCTAGTCAAACTCCTTCACCATATTAAGCTCTTTGTTCATTAAAACAAGATCAGTTTGGAGGCAAAGTGGCTACACGTTGCTTCTACTCCTTGCTTGTTGCTGTGGGGGTGTGATTTCATTGGGGAGCAACCAGTGTCTGGGGTTCATTACAGCTTAACAACCAATCACAGGGGATTCCAGCATCCGGAGAGTCATGGAAACCCTTTCATTCCACTTGAGGATTACCATCTGTTCACAAGGGACTGAACATGTGAACTGTGACTGAGTGGGTTTCATTAGAATTGCATGCTCATAAATGTTTAGATTTATTTAGTTTCCACATATTTGACTTCGATATAAGTGCTTTTGATTCAATGTGTAACTTTGTGTGTTTTGCTATTGCTTCACTGTATAAAAGTGGTATATATTTTCAGACTGGAACCATAAAAGGAATTCTGGGAAATGCTGCGAAATTTCCATTGACTTAACATGTGGTCAGTGTTTGCAAAACGTTTATTAATAAAATGTAGTAACAAATTAGTTTTTTATGACAGCAACCTAGCAACCAAACTGTTTACCCTAGCAACAAAAATGTCTAAACTCTATCTCTGCTTTGGTAAATTATAGAGACATGGGGGTTGATTTATTTAGTCATAGTCACACGGGAACATTGTAACTGACCCCTCCATAGCAACCAGACTATTTAACATAGCAACCACTTTAGAGCTCCATCTCAGCTCAAAAAGGTGTTGGGTGGTTTATTTCAGTCAAATTGACATGTTATATAAATAACATGTCAATTTGACTGAAATAAACCACCCAACACCTTTTTGAGCTGAGATGGAGCTCTAAAGTGGTTGCTATGTTTTACTGACTCTTCCATAGCAACTAAACTTTTTACCCTAGCAACCAAATTTCAATACATCCTCGAATCTCTCTCTTTTTATTTTTAATGTATACCTTTTAATTCTTCTATTTATTTTTCTTTTGTTCCGTCAGGTTGGGGGTCAGGTGGAATCAAATAGTTTTTTCTTTAAGATGAATTACGAGGAGGGCACAGTGGAGGAGGGCGGTTGCATTACAAGAGTCTTTCACACTCATGCTCCTCTCCCTGGGTTTGACGGGTGCTTTTTTGCTGATGGGGTCGTCAATTACTTTTTGGGTCGAACGGCAGCTGTACGGAAGGTTGGTTTTGACCCCTTCCTCAAAAGGGTAGCTCACACCGGTAAGTAGATCTCAATGAAGAAAGGCATGTTATGATTATTACCTAATGCCATAGAAATCAAAACCATTGTTGTTCATACCATTTAACCCCCCAACAAAACACTTTTTAAAGTCATATGATATTCACATCATTGTACCCTAGGGATGGGTTGATCAAATTGCAAATGGTATCACTGAGATGAACCTGTTTAGCTCTTTATGTTGAGCCAGTAATTCAATCTATTGGGAGTGTTAGAATGCAATCGAAATGTTGTTATTGTGATATTTAGAATGGGGTTAGATTTTACTAAGTGTCAAACTGATGAAAACAAACGAATATAACCTGAATAAAGTTAAATATATCATGTTTAAGTGCTTAAAAATTGATTGACTTGAGATATAAGGAACAGTCAAACTCTGCAACCAATGTGTATATTGATTTATGTCATTTTTAATTAAAACTTTTGTTTCTATTGCGGTATTTTCCCAGTATAATGTCTGGTCTGTTTCTTTTCCCCAACTACTTCCAGAGTTCTTTGTTGATGGACTTGGGGATTTATTGATTGTTACCTGCCAAGGTCTTGAGATTGGACACCAAAAACACAGTAATACGGACAAGTACCTTTCATTCAGGCAACCTAGCAAATGGGACTCAGAGGCAAAAATGACACATCACTTTTTCAAGAACCATCTCAAGTGTATGAAATATTAAATGCCAATCCACTGTATGTTTATGTTGAACATGTAAATACTTAAAAAAAAATATTTCTCTGTGCATTCCAAGAAAATGTTATGGTTTTTATGCTAAATACAAGATGGCTGACTTATTTTAGCCTACAATATTTCCCTACAAGGTTCAATTTGTGAGAATAGTGATACATTTATTAAATTGTGCTGTGATTGTTCCTGAAGATGTTTCTCTTTTGGATAAAGTTTTAATGGCTTTAGATATATTTACTAAATCTGGCATAGATTTGAAGCTGGCCTTTAAAAAAAAACCTTTTTGCTTCCAGAACCATGTATGTTTCTGTTTATTTGTTTACAATTCATCCAGTAAACAGCTGAAATGAAACTGGTCAAACCAGTGTTCAGAAGTGTAACGTAAACTCCTTTTCAGATGCTGGTGATAAGAAACCAGTCTATAAAAGTTTACTAAATGAATGGGAATGTTCCTTTAGAAGTATATTAATAATTAGGTCTTTTAGCTTATACAACAAAAAAGCAAAAACTTTTAATTTTGTATGTTACAGGAAAAACCCACCAAGGTTCTGGAAGTATGTTGAAGTTGTGTATATTTTTACTTCAGAAACCATCTCTATAATACTATCTCTGCGTGTATGGATTGATTACACTTTAATAAGAAGGTTTATATACCCCAGACCAGATGAAACCAGCTTTCAACCAACTCTCATTCTCTAAAACAGCTTGAGCTGGAAATAAAACATTCTCAAGAGACATTTTAGCCATACATTATCTATATACACTAACCTAACGTCTGTATATTCAATCAACGTGTACAATTAGATTTTGAAAACCCAGTAAATAGTCAAAATCTTCTGTGAGTAACCGGAAATTGACGCTGTAACGTTATTCTCGCGTTGACTTACGTCATGACCGCGCGTCTTTCGAACCCGTCATGTGCACAAAGTAGGTTTTCTACGTTAAAACTACTACTTTACAAAGTTAATTTGTTTGTTAAACAAAATAAAGGCGGTTAAATTTGGTTGATGTGGTAGAACCGTCTAAATTCCGCTAAAAATCTCTTATTTCATAATTCCTACAGAATGCACGCTGCTGGCGACTATCCTCTGCGTCTGTCAAGGTTTGCATCAAAGGTTTGCAAAACCTGCTTCTATCCAGTAGAAATGTATAAACCAGGAAGTTTTATTTTAATATTCCTTTTAACTTAATCCGTTTAAAGTTCATGTGTTTCCCGTTAAGTACTACTTTCTACTATGGCAAGGAGCTTTAACAATTAATCTAACTGGACTAGTCAAAATTCCAATTGTTGATATCCACACCTGTAATGTGATTAGTCACATTTGCAAATGAGATGTCAACAATGTGATTGTGAGTGTATTTCAGTGAAGATATCTACAATGCATATTTAAGTGGCTTTAATGTACTGTAGCAATATTTACAGTTCTTTTAAGACTAGTTACACACCTCCATTGATGTCCATTAGAAAATATTTGCAGACTTCTAGAAATTAATTGTAACTAGTTGCAATTCTAATAAAGAAATCTCTAAATATATTTCACTACATTTGTGAAAACATCTTTAATTGAGTTGTGACTAGTACAAATTATATTTAAAGATGTCCCTAATACTTGTATTACCCGTCAAAATAGTAGATATCTGTAATTGGAATTAAGGATCCTCCTATTGAAAATATATTTAGGACCTTTAATTACACAATACATTTTTAACTGATGTCTACAAATATTTCCCAACAGAGGAATGTGACTCGTCACAGTAGAATATATATTTGATATAAATGACAAGTCAACTAAACATTATAGATATCTTCCATGCATATTGTGACCAGGCACAACAGCATTTTAGACATCTGAGTGGATTTTTTGAGCCTCGTTACACTTTCTTTCTCACCTATTTCTGGTTGCATATTTACCGCAATCATACCCATGCAGTCAAGGAAGCAGGTATAAAAGTTACAGCACAGTATTGGATTGCAGAGTTTTGCTGGTCCAGACTAGGATATACAGCACATCTATGAAGTAAACTTGTGTTGTTCCACTAACATTGCACGTCTATCATCTTGTCTCATTAAAAGAAAGGAAATAAATCGTGTTGTGAAGGCCAAAGCTAGATCCAAAGCTAGCAGTCATGGCGATCCAACTATTTTACTGCTGTAATCATGTATGCACCAAGTGTGTAATGTAATCCATAAGCTGTGCACGTAGTCCATTGCACTTGCTACATTATGACCTCTATGGAAAGGGGGTTAAACATTAAAATAGTTTTCCATCTTAAAACAGACATCTTTCCATATCGTAAAGTCTTTTGACTCAGTTGATGTTTGCTGGGCAAAGGTTGGCACTTTATGGTGTAGTAAATTTTGGGGGAAAAATGAACAGCAACTTCTATAACAATGTTGCTGATGTAGTATGTACAAATCTGTGTATATATATATTTAAACTTCAAAGGAAGTACTCGCGTTGTTCTTTATCATAAATGTTTTATTTAACAACATCTATGGCAACCACTTTTTGTGCATACTCATTACTTGGGGAAGTTGTCAAAGCTAAGGGTTGTCTAAGGGTTAAAAATTAGATTTAAATGGAGAAACTCGTGTTTAATGTTCCATCTGTTATCTGAGGGTAAACAACATCTGAAAAGCTGGATTTGTGAGCTGTTATCTATAGAAGTGTTTTTTCAGTGGGTTTTTTATGACATATTTAGTTGAATACTTATCCCTTGTAGACTTCAGAGGTACTGTTTGTTGAAGGATAGTAGCAGGTTCAGTTTCAGGTGTTTAGGAACATTGATATATTCCAGGTACTCTTTTTGCGGAGTAAGTGGGTGTCCAGAAGATAGGTTTGTAATTTCTAATACACACTTTTTTTCTCACAGTTGCAAGCGGTCAAACACCTGGTTAACTTCTACGAAGTTACGTGTTAATCCTCAATTTCCCGTTGCAATCCAAGTCATTCATCCTGAAAAATCTCTTAGATTTTGTTTAATTCAATTAAAATAAAAAAAAGAACTTAGTCATTTTTATTATGTCATATTAAACGCAATCGCTTTAAATAAGAATGTAATTCAAACGTTTGAATCCTCGTTCATTTTACGGACAATTGTGGGTAATTCTCGCTATTCAAAACCTTACCGGAAATGGTAAATGATGCGCTTATATTACAATCATGTGACATATTTAGTGTACGGATTGCTTGGGACCTGCTATATACTGTTAATGATTGGGACGTGTGGTTTATTTACATAGACTGTTTATTAACATAGTTTTGTTATTAAGCGGCGCTACAATGAAAAGGGTCCTCCAACCGAAACTTCCGGTGTTGCGCCGATTAAAAGATTCCGTCGCGGAACTGCACCATCATCCATTTAACGATAGATTTTAACACGTGTAAATACCTATTTGCAACTTATGTTTTACAGTAAAGACTGCGCGCGTTTAGAGGATCAAATATGTATGAATACATACTTCAAAAATCTTGATAACATAACCTTGGCAATTGAAACTGCTCGATAAGTAGCTTAGTTTTAAATGTTAGGCATTATATATTAATACTTATTTCCTGTACCGTGATCCACGTACTCAGGAATCTCAAATTTAAGAAGATCGAGCAGCGTTTCGAAGGACATGTTCTAGTAGAGAACTACTGTATTTTCAATATATTTCTTATCTTTACAGTGTTATCAGTCTCCGTAAAGACTGTCAAAAATTGCCAGCGCCGACTATATTTCAAGTCGTCGCGGCGGGGTATTGGGTAAAGTTTTCAATTAGCAATAATCGCGCCTCGGATAAACCTCATAGGCTACGATACTGCCACTGCGCAAAGCTGACGAGAATACACTTTGAATCCAGTATAAATGTAAACACACACCAGTTCACAACGATGGTAGGAGTTTTAGATCACAGACTAGCGATCTAATCAAAACACTGTGGAGAAACTAATACAAACGATCTAGTAAACATCCTGTTTAAAATTGTAAATGAACCGCAAACTGTACTTTTAAAAATATTTGCACTTTGTTTCGCGTTGCATCATGGGAAGCTGATGACGTAAACCCGGGCGTTTACTGGAAATTTTCAACACACTCAAAGAGCACATATGAAAGGAGGATTGTACGAATGTCTTTTATTTCATTTATTTTGTTATATGGATGTAGTTATTTTTTGGAAAGAAATATTTTGGTTTTAAACGAGGATTTTAAACCTGACGATAGTATGGTGACGTCACATCTCCTCCCGCGACAACTCCGTTAAATGCCACTAGGTGTCAGCAACAGCACAGGCATGAGAACAATCCAAACAAATCCAACAATAAATGCATAAGCTGTCGATACAAATTCATTTTAAACGTAATCGATTTTAGTTATATAATCTTTTTAAATATTTTTTTCCAACTTAAAGCAGAAACTAAAAAAAGATGCATGCTAACAAATATAAAACCACATAACATTTGTTAAATGATTCCTATAATGAAGGGTTTCGTTGGAAATACCTAGGGTTTTACCTCAGTGTTGTTGTTGTGTAGTGCTGGTGCACGGAGTTTATTGTATGATTGGTGGACTGAGTGATGTCAGCACTTGGATGGCATGAAGTGGTCATGTGGACGAAGAGAAAGATTCCTCATCATGAGCATTTGATTCCTCGATCAACACACGAACACTGACCTACATAGCACAAAAGAAACCTTCATTTCCCTTCCAGAAACTCATCAATCTTTCACTTAACCGCTCTCACAAACCATTCTTCCAATCCTCTGAAATGATGAATGAAGGACATTTCTGTCTCTGATTTATTGTCCAATCCATTTTCAATCCACAGTGTTTGTTCGAGATGTCACCTCGCATTAGTTGTTTGAGAAATCTGTGTTTGGATCAGATGAAATCACTCTTTCGATTTCATTTTATTCTGCACGGGTCCTGAAAGCTTGATTCTGATTGGTCGATCAGCATTCTGTTTTTAATGAGCTTTGGGCCCAAGCACATTGGTACATGTATTATTGGTATATAAGTATAAGTAATATGAATCGCATTTCCAAAATTGACAGGAAGCCAGCAATATTGCAAAAACCACTTTTGCCCATGTCGTACTAAGCTCCTAGAGATTTTATCTGTTCATCTCCAAACTCCACCGGTCTCATCTTAAGGCGTGTGGGATGTTAACTTGAATCTGGCGGAAATTAGCCACGCGTGTTAAGACATCTACATCATATACTCTCACTAGAAGGCCACAGGAGGAACAACACTTTACATTGAAGAGGTACTTCTTGTTACAAATTTTGACATGTGACAAGAATATTGGCCTGAAACACCAATTATTTAGGGCCATATAAATATTTTGAACCATTAGCGCCGCCTGGGGGTCAGGCCTGACGTTTTCTATTAGTTATTTGTCTGTATTGTTTAGTAATTTTCACAATTCTCGCATGAACCCGATAAGGATCAGTTGTAGTGGGTAGTGCAGTAAAGGGGGCGATAGTGCCCGAAGGTCACTGCTTGCAGCTTTAATATATATTTGCTTCTGAAATTTTTACTTATTACACATAAATATCTCTTGCCATTTCTATCTTGTTTTCTGTTGGTAGCGTCCAATCGAATTCACCATGGTTTGCAACTCTTACCACATGGCATTCAATAATAAAAAAGAAGCTACATTTAATACATTAATAAATCATGATTTGTTGTTAAGTGCTGACCTACAGGATAACAATGTGCCATGGTCTATTACTGAATCACTATCCAGGGTGTTTATAATTAAGATGGATAAATAACTTAAATAATTCCAGCACAATTGATATGACGAGGTTGCAAATATAATCCCATACTAGAACAGTGTTCTTATAGTGAAACATGGTGGTGAGAGTGTAATGCTGTGGGGATGTTTAAATGCATTTGGTACTGGAAATCTCAGCAGGGTTGAAGGAAACATTTTGAGTCTATAAGAAAACTTGGTTTGGGTCGAGATTATTTTTCTGTCAGTATGACCCAAAGCATGCCTCACTTCTGCTGAAGAAATATTCTCAAATGAGCAAAGTGAGTAATTACAAATTTGGAGGAACATGTGAAATCTGTTCAGGAAGAATGGGTTATTGTTCCTCAGGAGAGACCGACTAATTGTTGTCATCAAGTATGGGCTAATTATGCTGCCCGGAAGTTTTGAAAATCTTGGTTATACATTTATTTCTAGTTTGTATTACAAAAACTACAATCCCCCTGAATAAATGCTGTTTAAAATAGTGTCACAAGGGGTCTAATAATTTTGTCTTCATGTATTAAAATCACTTTTTAAAAAATCTGCTAAATACAAAAATATAAACCTATATTCACTTTTAGTTTAATTATGCATTTAAGTAAGATATGTCAGTCTCCGTGAACCAAGGGTATGTAATATGAATCAGATTAGCGATATCTCTGTCTAAAATTAGATATGGAAAGCGTGAGTTTTCTTCTATGCTGCCACATCACACTATGCCACCTCTCCCAGTGTAAGAACCTCCATCTGCCACACAACCTTTCCCAGCGTAGCCACCTGAACACCATTTATCGAGCCAAAGCGCGGGAATATTTTGTGGAGGGAAAAAGGGCGCGAAATTCAGCCTGTCAGGCAAAAAATCATTATGAATCAGGCAATGAAAGCGGAATATTTAGTGAGACCTCATCGACTTTGTGTCTCAATCTGTTGAAAGAGGATGGATGAGGAATTATGGGTAGTTGAATTTAATCAAGGACGATGTAGGACGTGTGTAAAACACACATCTTTGCCTCTAGAGGGCGCGCTAATGGCGTCGATAGAGCAGATGCAGATGGGAACGACGCTATATTGATCCCTGAGGGCACATTCAATGCAAAACAAGCTCAACATTAAATAAAGTAAAACATTTTAAACAAACAGCACTATACATTCCATTCAGTGCTTCTAAACTTGCCACCTGGGAGCACGTTTAATTCTCACACAGACTATTAGTGTTGCCATTTAGTTAAGTGAAATATCATTTACCGTAAGTAAATATTTTTCCCAATGGAGATTTGGAACTGAAACAAGCGTTTAATCTAAATATAATAAAATGTGACGGATTCTTTATAAGACTGGTTCAATTGCTTCAAAACAATAATGGTAATGACTCGCTAAACTATAGACGCACATGGCCTTCAAACAATGCTTCAAAAATAATTAATATATGTGAGGTTATTGCATAGAAAACATGTGAGGGCAGTCTCCATGAAAGCCTAGCATCTCAAGTAGCTCTCATAACCTCACAATGTCCCAAACTTGAAGAGGGATAACCTTGTTTCATAATGGTAATGTATTTTAAAAATTCCACAATGGAAAAATAAAATGACCTGGTTGTGTGGTACGCGGCTGCAGGCTCTCTCTTCCCATCACAGAGCTGTTGCTCTCATGTAAAGCTTTAGACCCACACAGTAGCTTCACATCATTCATCTGTGAGATTGAACATCTTCAATATGCATCTTTTAGTGTTTCCCTGTCATAGAACACAAAAAATAAATAAATCCAGACGTCAATTTTTGTGCAAAGATTTGTTTTCAAACCAAATTGTGTCATCCAGCAATTCTACGTTGATGCTAACTCCCAAGAGATGCCTTCCTTTTTTTTCACTTGAGCATTGGAGATGGT
The DNA here is from genome assembly GCA_007224835.1 of Danionella cerebrum. Classification (NCBI taxonomy): domain Eukaryota; kingdom Metazoa; phylum Chordata; class Actinopteri; order Cypriniformes; family Danionidae; genus Danionella; species Danionella cerebrum. Next base: position 566,757 of record SRMA01025243.1, on the reverse strand, counting down.
AATAGTTTTGTGTTCTGAATATCTGGCAACCTCTGACTTTGTCTCAGACTGGTCTGCCAATTCTACAATTCAATTTGCTTTTTTAAATCCCTGGCAACCCTAGCATTCACGTTGAATGTTCCAAGTACCACTGATTTGCATAATTCAGACGTGATAAGCCCAACCCACTGAACATGGAGCCCTGCCCATGTGCCGTCTCATTGGTTGACCTCCCACACCCCAACTCTAATCCTAAACCGGTTACATTCTGAAAAAATGGAATGGGATCGCAGCGATGCTAAAGCGGAAGTTCCCGTCAGCGCAGTTCGATTTCAGATTCATCTGGGAGGAACCCGTGATGTCAGGTCCATGAGGTTTTTTTGTTCACTCACAATAAATAATAATAAAAAAATAAATCATTTTTTTTAATGACACTGTTGTGAGGGCGGGGTCATAACGCACGCAATCGCATGTGGTGAAATTGTACGTTGTTCAGGAGTAGTGCGACCAACCCAAAACCCTGTTAGCATGGTAGTAATGTCAACATTTAGTGGGCGGGGTTTATCCCATCTGCAGTCAGGGGTACTTGGAACATTGAGGGGTATATTGCGAGTGAGGGTTAGGGTTGCCAGAGATTACACTACACTACATTACTCTACAGTACATTACAGTAACAGAATATGCAGACCATTCAGGGTTGCCAGGTACTCAGAAGCCAAATCAACTAGATTAAGTGGTTAAAGTGACGAATCAATTGTGCTTGAATATTGCTTTTAATTTGCATAAGAAAGTGAAGGATAATCTATATTTATCATACTTCTCTCAGCGTTGAAAAGAGTGGATGCCAAGCAAAACACACAAAAATCTGACATTTTCCATCTTTAAGTGATGGTTATATGACGTGCCTGGTTGCAAACCAGTGTTTTTAGCAATCCAGTCAGAGTTAAAAAATCATCCAGTCAGCGGCGTGTGAGTGTGTGTCTGCTCCGGCCTGCATCTCATCACTCACACGCTGCCATCTCATTACACATCTCTCTCTTTTTCATTTCCCTATCCCTCTCTCTCTCTTCCATCTTGTCTACAGCTGCCTCAGCTTTAAGTCTGACTCAGGGCCGCCACTTTTGATTCCTCCCATGAGTCTTTGGGGCAGTGCGCACTCTCTTTTGCCACATTTGCATAGCCATAAATCAACGGTAAACACAGGGAATGTGATTCGCAGACGTTGTGCTTCGTTATTATTTGTGTCAAAGTGCATTCGTGACTAAAGGAACCAGTGCAGTGATCACATGTGTGTCATCAGCCAATGCTATAGATGCTACATCATTACATCACATGACCGTGGAAGTAACTTGACTCATTTTGAAACAATCCACATTTGCACCCATGTTTCTGAAAGGTCTACATTTTCTTGTTACGATTATGGAACTGTTCACAAAACTTTTAGACACTTTGAGCTGTCTTTAGTTTTACACATGAAAGGCGATGGCGTGTGAGGCTGGGGGAAGTGTAAATTGTGTGTATTCAGTTCTTGTTCTGACCTGTTGGAAAGCTCTCGGGCCTTTAACAAGAACCAATGTGTTTAGAAGCTGCAGCATCTGTGATTGAGCGCTTCATATTCTGCTCTCCTCACACGCACAGAGAGGGATTGGGAATGGGATCATGCATCCTGCAACCCCTGACAGGAATAAACCTACGTGTCCCAGCACTGAGATCTATGTGTGTTTGTGTGAGGATTCACTGCATGGACTTCAGAGTCTGATCTGACAGAGATGTGTATGTTCTGTGTTGCACTGAAGATTAAACCATTTTTTTTTTATGTGAAAAGATAAAACATTACGAAACTGGTAGTGCCAGTGATTTGAGATTGTACTTTTAACAATTAAACAATACTTACCAAATGATGTGGAACAGAATGCAGACACAACATTTTACTCAGGAAGATATCTTTTAGTCATTTCAAAAAGATCTAAAGTATGTTTTCTGAGAAATAATAGCCCATTCTTCCTAAGCAGATCTCTCAAACAAAGATTTGTTGAACTTCAGGCACAAACTTTAGTGTACCCCACACATTTTCAATTGGATTCATGTAGGCTTTGTGATGACCAGTCAATTTCACTCACTTTGCTAATTTGGAATAATTTCTTCAGGTATTTCTTTAGTCGGTATCATGCTGGAAGACAAAATGTCGACCAAAACCAAGTTTTTTCGCAGACTGTCTGGGTTTTCCCATTTCTTTCAACCGTGTTGGGATTCCCAGTACAAAACGCATTGAAACACTCCCACCACCATGTTTCACTGCCCCAGGCTCAAAGTTTCTCTCTCTCCTTCTCAGTCTCTCTCAAGGTTTTAGCAAACTTCATCCGGCTCGAAGTTCTCTCTCAAGGTTTTAGCAAACTTCATCCGGCTCGAAGTTCTCTCTCAAGGTTTTAGCAAACTTCATCCGGCTCGAAGGACTCTCTTCTTCAGGACTAAAGTCTCTCTTGGTGTGCAACCTCACAGTGCAATCTTGTGCAGGGCTCTAATGACTGTCTCTTACAAGTTTTCTTTATAGTTTTTGAAATTCTTCACCTCACTTTCTCAATGGGTTCATGAAATAAACCTCTCATGGTGTCAGAATGGCAAGTCCCACCAGCTGGTGCAGGAGCTGTGTCTTGGTGGAGTCTGATTTCAGCAGTTGAGGAATCACATTGAAAATACTTCCCTCCTATTAAATGTTGCTCGCAATGGTTGCATCTCATTAACATAAATATTTTTTTCCAGAGAAACGAAAACTGTCCAAATTACTGTTAGGTTTGTTATTCTTTTTTAATAGTTGTAAATAAATCTGTGTTTAAAGACAAATACTTAAAATTATACTTATTGGACAAGCTACATAACAAAGCCAAGCATGATTCCTAGTGGAAACTAAGATTACAAACAAAATGGCCACTGTACCAGATGTCACGATACCTCCTCCCGCTCTATAGACCCTACTTTCTATTCTCCAAACATTTAAGTTTTTAAATCCAGACTAAAGACTAACTTTTACTCAGAGCCATTGTTGAGTATTTGTACATGAGTATTTGAGAAAGTATTGTAAAAATGTGGTTTATTAACTTTTTTAAAGTGTTTTTTAGTTTATCCTGTCATTTTAACGCCGTAATTTGCCTTCTTTAATGTTCAGCATTTATTCTATGAATACAATTCACATACTTACTCTGCGCGCTGATCTAATACATGACGATAAATCACGTTGTTTAACATTTTATCTATAAAACACACTACCACAGTTTGGAGAAAGTTGATAAAAACATCATTAATAAATAATATGGGTTTATAAGTGATGGGCAGCTTTAAAGGCACTTAATTGGTTTCTGCTATGCTCACAATTGCTCATTTGGGTGTTTCTTACATCATTTCAAACCTCTTCCTTCTCTCCATCAGATCTCTCCGCACGGGGAAGGGGAGGAGACACACTAACGCGCGCTCCGTTCCTCCGTTCACTGATTACCGGGCAGGAGGAGGCGACTCGGGCGAGCGCGGTCAGACCTGCAGGTGTGTGTTCTACACGAGAGTGAGCGATTCAGTCACACCTGGGTGCACCATGTGATCAGATACCTGGGTGTGGAGCGAGCTAGCTAGTGAGCGAGCGAAGAAGAGCCGCCCGTTATTCGGTAACGAGGATCACCGAGCTACAGACGCCTGTCTCCGCGCGTGAATGACATCTGAACTTTCCGTGCACCGGGAGTCTAACACGCTCATACCGAGGGAAATCCTTGTACTGGACGTTCGAACTACCGTGCGGTCGAGGTGAGTGTCACGAGCGCATCACGACCACCAAACACCGTTGAAAGCAGTTCCAGGTGATGCTCGGTGTCAAACGGGACACGCATGTTGCACGAGGGATGGTGTAGTTGCCAGCTGGGTTCGTCTGTTTTTGGTTCGCGTTTTATGTTGGAACTTGCTTGTTTCGCAAATAACAATTAAGTAGACTAGTAGTGAATTTAGTTAGCGAGTTGAGTTTTCCGTTGAGGACTGTAGAGGTTTGTTGCGCGCGTAAACATTTCGCGCCTCAAGGACCAACCGTCGAAAAGCCCAACGGTCATTTGATATGTGTTCGTTAGCCATTAAAAAAAAATAAACATTTTGTTATTATATCTGACTGTGCTTTGTGCAATACAATATACACTTTTGAAATGTTTGGTGTAACTATTTAGTGAAAATAACTGGAGCTTTTTTTCCTCACACCTGTACTTTTTGCAAGGCATAAGCTTGTATTTCATAAAGCTAATTGTTTAAAAAAAAATATTCAAGTAGGCTTTTAGAATTTCTAGAATCTTAGACTTCTTTTGATCATAAATCTCAAACTTTCTGGAAATAAAACCCCAAACAAAAACCAGTTGGTAAGTTACATATAAACAGAATAGCTAATTAGAAATGCATGTTGGTCTTGTTTCAGTCATGGTTTTTTCTCATATCCCAGATGAAATTGTGATTTTTGTCTGTAGTTTTTTTTTTGGCTGGTTAAAAAGTGGTTAAAGGCATATACTTTAAAAATACGGACGATTTGACACTGCTTACTGACATTGGGTTGATATGAGGCAAGCGTGATATGGGTGCCGCCATGACAATCATAGAGAGGGTGTAAACAAGATTTTGAAAATCACTTCTCTGAATTCGATAGGCGGCAACATAAATGATCTTTCTCATGATGTGTTGAGAGTGACCAGTCAACTAATTTAGGGTAACGTTGAATCATATCTGTCAATCACATGGCCTGCCTAGTTTTTTTCTGGGAAAATTGAGCAATTGTGAGCCACATGAAAATAAACTTCTGCAGCCAGCCATGTGGGGGCTTCCTCCACTGGCCATGTGAGACACTCGATGGTGTTGGTAGATGACATCCCAACCTAATTTGCATAAACACCAAGTGACATGCCCAACTGCTAGCGGTTCATCTCATAATTAAAAAAAACACATATGATTATATAAACAAGCATGTAGCACACCTAAAATACATGAAATATTACAAATAGAAATTGAAATAAATTGAGTGGTCTCCGTGATTTTAATATAGAGTTTAGATAATTGGTAAGTTTGAAAAATCTGGGTTTGATTTTGTGTTAGAGCACTAACAAACTATTCTTTTCTATATCAATCTATATAATTTTCCATTATTCATTTTATTATCGAAAGCCATCACAAATTCCATCACATATCGAATCACAAATTCCATTTCCCTACCTCTCGAGAACAAAGATTGCATCATGTGAATCTGCAAGAGATAGTGAGTAATTCTCATTTAACACACTTAAAAGTACAGATAGTAGCATTGAGTTTGTGTGAGTGTGTCGTGTGAGCGTGAAGACAGAATAAAAGACAGCATTGTTACAAAAGTCGATAAGAACATCAGAAAAAGTCGCTAGGTTTGCAACAATGGACAATACAGATAAATTGGTAGCTTTGTTTTTTACTGGGTGCATCTTTAAAACAAAGATCTTTAACTTGGATGCTTTGTTTTTCAAAACACTGACCACTTTACCTCAAAGCTGCCATTTCCAGTTGAATATATCTCATTTTCCTTTAAAATATTCATGCAATACTCAAATACACAAAGGACTAGTTATGACCTTGATTTGTCTTAATGGATATAATGGATTCATTTTTAATGGGGGTGGCTCCGGGTAAAGTGTTTCTCTGTTTGTGTAAGCCGACGTGTTATTATCCCTGTATCGTCTATCATCTGCTAATGGTTGTTTATTTAGTTGTGTGTTTTCCATTTTCAGTGCGTTCGTTCATACAACAGCTCCATGGGTTTGCTTTGTAGAGTCTTTATCTTTTTAAAGTTGACTCTGCACATTGGTCCCTTTCATTCCGAGCTCGGAAGTTGTGCGTCTCTCGTATTGTACAGACTTGTTGTGTCTCTAAATTGCATCTTTGTTGAGGCTCTCATTTATTTGAATGCCGAGCTCTTGAGTGAAAGGGAGGAGACATCTCGGGGGATTATCCTCATTAAATGGCGTTAAACAAACCAGCCAGATTAGCTGGAATTGTGCTCCATGTGGGGGCAACACAGCCAAGGGTGGGTTTGGTGAAAAGAACAACCCAACAGTGAGAGGCATCATCTTCATAAATACACACCATCTGTGCTCACACACTCACACAGAGCGTGAAATCAGGTCCTGCTCCTGCCTACAGCGCTCGGGCTTATCAACCGTCCTGCGAGCTTTTCGAATAGAACGACTGTCCCTTATCTGAGTGCTCAAATGCATGATGAATGTCCTCTCTGCACCAGGCTGAATGATTTCATTCACCTTCCGAATGTCCCTGTGTTTTACTCTCAGAAATCATCTATTACCCACAATCACCTGCAGGGCTGTCAGCGAAAGCACTTGTCTGGAGCACTTGTGTTTATCAAAAGCTAAATAAAGAAGTAGCATTTGTCTGATGTTAGCCTAGAGTATTGCTCGATGGTGATGTGTGATGGAGCTTAGCACTGTACCGCTTATATTTGGAGGGAGGGGGGTACGAGCAACAGGTTAACATCCTTTTATAATAGATGTTTAATCATAGGTGCTCTCTAGGGGTGTAACGGTTCACGGGGATGTATTGAACCGTTTCGGTACGGCCTGTTCGGTTCGGTACACTTGCGTACTGTTTCGGTATATTTTTTTTATTAAATAATATAAATTTATTATTAGCGCGATATTAAGTGCAGCGGAACATTGTTCCTAGGCGAGTTTCCGCACGGACGCTATTGAGTGACGCACAGTAGAGCTGCACGAGTAACTGAGAAATGGCAACAGCGAAAGAGAAGCCAGAGCTTGAAGACCCTCCCACCTCACTACGGTCTCCTGTTTGGGAACACTTTGGCTTCTCTGTTAAAATACATAACGGGGATAGACGAGTGGATAATTTAAAGTTGTATGCCGAGATTGTATGGGCAGGCAACACATCTAACATTTTCTACTGCTGGAGATATTGTCACTGCAACCAGATCTGTGCTCTCTTCAGAAAATGTGGATGGGTTAATCTTTTTAGCCTAAAACTTGAATAGTTAGTTTTGTTGATATACAAGCTGAAGCTGTTGCTAGTGTTAAAAGTTTTCAGGTCCTAACTAGTTGCAGTATTTAATTTTTGATTTAAAAAATGTGTATTTCTTTATAGAGTGCAATTTATTTAAAATATCACCCAAATGTGTCACTTTTATTTTTTTTATGCAAGAATTCTATTGTGTATTGGCAGCTTTTCAAAATAAAGATTTTTTTAAGCTCTTATTGTTTTGTACCGAAAATTAACCGAACCGAGCTCTCCAAGACACTGTACCGAACCGAATACGATTTTAGCGTACCGTTACACCCCTATTGCTCTCATACTAATGTGTTTATTATAGGAATAAATTAGTTTGCAGCTTTAAAACACAGATAAGAAAGTGTAGCATTATACACCTGCACCGACTCCACTCTCAATTGGAATTCAGAGCTGGTTTTTTGAAGGGATGCCAGAGATTTGGCAGAATGTTGGTTCATTTTTTTCTGTCGGTTATGCAAGAACTTTCATTCAAAAAAGCTTTTATGTAGCTGATAAAATAATAGGCCAATATGTGATACACAGGCGATTAAAACAGTGTTCCTTAATTCATTTGTTAATTTTCTTCGTCCGCTTGCCTGTCACTGCCACATTCACTCGCAGAATTTTTTTATTCTGTGTATACTGCAAAATGTAAATATGTGGGCGTGGCCAACACACACAGCACGCATGAGGCTGAGACTGGTCAAACCGTTGAATAAAAGACTGAAGGATACGCTGCATGGTTGAGGATGGCTCAAAAGAAAATTCTGAGCAGGAGGAGGAACTCGTCCATTATTTATGTAAGGTTAAAAATAAAGGACAAAATAGTCAAATAAGGTTGTTTATAAACTACCTGTATGAAAAACTATATTGTGAAAGATATTGTTACCATGAGATAAAATTTCAAATTCTATTAGAACCATAACATTTTTTGGTTTTACCGCCCAGCTCTACCTTTTGCAAGTTTTTGGTTAGAAACCGGAGTACCGTGAGGTAACCCACTCAAGCACGACAAGAACATGCAAACTCTTTCCAACAAGGTCATCGGCGAGCCCCGAACCGGCAATCTTGGAGGGTTGTGCCGCCCATAAATACAAATTTGCTTTGTACATTTCAAGTCAGGCAAAAATACTGAAAACTTTTAGCAGTGAATGTTTGTGTTGCCCTGTGATGGACTGGTGACCCGTCAAGCAAACCGACCCCCGTGACCCTAGGGAACTATTTATTTATTTATTTTTATTTTTGCCAAATCCCCCAAGCACCTTTTTAGTTCCTTATGCTGTTTTCCACTTACCTGTTTTGTAATAGCGTGGCTTTTCTGCTGTGTTTCTACCCTTTACAGCAGTGATTCTCAACCAGTGGGGCATGACCCTAAAAACAGACAAAGTCAGGTCAAGGGGATACTTTCTCTGATTGTAAAGAAAAGTGTGATATATCCCGTTGATTGCTGACTGGTGAGTTGTTGAGCTCACTGATTGGCCTGAAAGAATCATCATGGCATGCATCCTTAAATGCAGTTCTACATGTTGAAGAAAACTTGAAGACCGTGTCTAGCAAGAACTTGAACATTCACTTTGATGTCCCCAAGCAGAACTAGAATGGGATGTGTCTCCGTGGAAACACAAAGGAGAACCTAGTAGAACTAAGCTAAACCTAACAAATGTACAGTCTGCCATTATTCATTACAAAATATCATGTTTGGGGGGGCTCAAATATGCACCATGTTTTTTTAATTATGACTATTTTCACTTCTTTACCCAGTTTGATGTAAATCTAGAGGAATGTGATTTGATAAAGATCATTTCTTCTCTAGCATACTGTACTTTCCTCTTTCAGTGAAGACGTTGTTTTTGAACCAACAAGGACTCATTCATAATTGTTTTCTAAAGAAGAACTGGCACCGTGCTTCCTTTCCTCCCCTGTGGTTTGGCCGATTATACCCTTTTAAGCATGTGCTCATGTTGCCAGCTTGTGTCTAAGTGTTTTTTGATTGGTCATTTTCTTACCCTTTAACATGTCAGTGCACTCTATACTGTACTCTGAAAACACGTTGAGGTTGAGATTCAGTCTGATCCTTTTCTTGTAATGCATGTTTAGTCTCGAAGGTTTGCTGCATTTTTCAGAAATAGTTTGGCAAGAAATTCTCCGTTGCATGAGTTTGAGAGATTTTAAAGTACAGTTTGCCCTGTAATCAGATCTTACTCATTATCTGCTCTTCCTGTTGTGTTTTCAAACCTTCAGAAGCTTCTTTAATCTGGCGACTTCTGGAAGGAAGTTGGATACCAGTAGCAATCACGTCAGGAAAACGTACACAGTATTGGTGTTCTGGCTTTTGCAGAAAGGTTTAGAAGTTTAATGAAGAGGCCAGTAAAAGGTAACGTTTTATGGGAACTATACCTCAAAGGCACATTAACACAATGTTCCTCTGTTTGAATTGCTTCATGATTTTCGACCTTCAGCTAAATGCCAAAAGTAGCTTTTTTTGCTGAAAATGTATGGTGGTGCAGTGGTAAGCACAATTTAGATTTTACAGACAATTTATGTTGACAATGAAAACGTGTTGATGGTATCATGAGAATACCTGGATTTTCCACAACCTTCGTGTTCAGTATGGACAAGACCTTAGGGTTTCTTGTTGCTTAGTGGCAAGGTAATGGCCCAAATTTGCTTCACTAAACTGCAAATTCACTCAACTGGTGATTGCTTTTGCCCCAAACTTGAAGTGGTCAGCCAATGAATTGCAGTTTCTATCATATCTGTACTGACCATTTCAACTCACTACTGAACGCTTGAGGTGTGTTCCAAAATTTTTGCTGAACCCATAGGCTTCCCATGTTAGAAAGAAAAGCGTGGATAAAGCTTGGTAACTAGTTGTTTTCAAACATGAATATTTTGTCCTTCCAGCCTAGTCAACAAAATCTTTGGTTGAGGTTTCACATTTGTCTGGCACAACTTGCACTTCCTACAATTTGTGGGCCCCACATGAGCATAGACTGGCAAATGTGGAGTCATTTTTAAAACTGCGTACGAGTTTCGGGGCAGACATCATATGTCAGTCTTGGGCCAGTCATGGGGCTAGCGTGCAATCAGAACCTTTGGCCCAATGGACAAACATTTCCTTGGAATTCTTGATAAAACTCTGCGCATGTTCAAAGCTGGAAAAAAATCTGATGTACATCCCACCAGTCCACCCAACGCTGGTTTCTACCTCATTTACATATATTTTAATATGTTAATGAGCACACTTGACTGAGAACCAGACGTTGAGACCAAGAAACTTACCAAAAACAGCCATGCTTTTGGCAGCAGTTTAGAAAGCGGGAAAAAATAATATTTGGTACTTAGTCTTTTCACTGTTAATAATAAAGAGGAAGAAATTTGCGAGTTTGTCTAAAAGACAAACAAAGAAATGCTATGCTGGGTTTTTAGTAACAAGGAAAGGTGAACTAGTGGTAGAGCACTTGACTCTATATGTTTTTTTTTTTAAGGTGACCCCAATTCGAGACAATATTTCTTTTATAGGTTTCCCTGCTCTTTCACATTTATTTCAAGTCTATTCCATCCATTCCTGTCTTTAAATAAAGGCTGAAATGAAATCTTTACTAAACAAAGTATTATTCCCATTGTTATTGTTTGCATCTGAAGGGCTTGTTGGTTTTTCTGGACCTGGGTTAGTGCTACAGCGATTGACTAAACTGAACATAGACTCGTTATCTCGCTTCATCATCTGTAGAAGTCACCGTAGATGCTAAAAGACAAACATGTACTAACGTACAACTTATAAAACTCCCACTTTCACAAGTATTTATCCACTTTTGAACCATTCTGTGGTAAATATCGCAAAAATTTGCCCATTTTTCCAAATGGCTGATTCGAAAATTCGATTTCCATGCAAATACAGAAGAAAAATGTTAAAAATATGGACATATATTAATGAACCAGTTTTAAAAGGTGTTTGCATACCTTGTCTTTTGGGCACACAATAGCATTCCAATCTTATAAGTCCCTTAAGCTGCTAAATATATAATGCATAAAGACATACAGGTGATTTGTAAAGATGTGTATTGAGAATATGCTCTAGAAGTTGCATAATTCTGATTCAACTTATGGATTGCTGCATCAGCTTATCGCGAGGAGAAGGTGATTAATATTTATAGCTTACATTTTAAAGCTGATTATGCAGAAGTATGAAATCAAAAGAGCGAACAAAGTATAACTAAAGGTGCTTTCGATAGCCTTTTGTAGAATGTTTCTGTAAAAATATAGTTTTGCGGTTCACTTAATTGGACCATTAACCATTTAAATGTCACCCAGTTTAATTTTTGCTACATTCACAAAACGATGTCTTCTGGCTTTTGTGTTGGTGTGGTTTTAAACCTGATGGCGATTTCCTGGACATGTGAACTTGAGACAGTAGTTTCAAGGCCCCCAAGCCTGAGTTACAGCAGATTACTAGAGCATCATGGGAAATGACGGGCATAAGGTGAGATCGCATTCATTCTCACGCTTGCTAATCAACAGCTGGCCACAGATCTGTGGCCCCCAGGGGTCTTATTCACCACTGGATGCCTCTTTTTCTCACGATTCCATCTCTTCCCTTTGTTCCATTGCCAACTGCACTGGCTATGATGAGCAAAATGAAGTTAATCGATGTCTTCAAATGCAGATGGTACAAAAAAAAGGAAACACTTTTCTGGGTGAACCCTGTCCTTTGCAAACGCACTTCCACAGCCTGGCTCTGGTCCTGCTGCTGGATTCTGGGTTACAATAATAAAACGAAGTGGATGTTTGATGGGCAGAAGAAGACAGTGGAATAAAGAGTGGAATGTGTGGGAGGAACACAAACCCTTGGCCCGAAGGAGAACAAGATCTCCGGCTTCTGCTTCAAAGAGTCTCGTTTTAAGCATTACACGCCATGAACTCCGCGTAAGATTACAGCCGCGTGTGGGAAAAATCCTGAGCCCTGGCATCTGACTCAAACCCACAGAATCACTGCACTGTACACAAACACGCAGAGCCTAAGTCCAGATGCAAACCTATGGTTCCTGACAGGCAACAACATAGATCTTAACCATCGAAAGTGGAGGAAAGTGTACAGTTTGGACCAAAAAAGAGGTGTCATCTTTATTTTTTGGGATTAGTGCACACCAGATAATGATAGATTCAGATCAAGCTAGATGAGGTTTTGCACTCGTGACGCCTTACTTCCACCAAAGCCAGTGTTTTCCAGCTTTTGGATACAGACGGGGAGTGGGAAATTTGGAATGAGCTCAGGCAAACACTCCCTTCTGAGCAAACAGGGCTTAAACCCACTTCCAGAATAAAAGAGAGGCTCCATTGACAGCCTTAATTAGTCCAAGGCATGGCTCATTCTGGGAAACTGCCAGCTCTCTGACTGGTTTAGTGGAAAATCCAGTCGACTTCCACTTGAATGCTAGCGTTTCCAAACATGGCCTTCTGTGAGATCTGAAGAGCTTTTAGACTTGAGCTGATTCTTTTGCTTGTGGAAACGCAGAAGACGTCAAAGAGCCTTTTATGACTTATAATCAGCTGAAGCTCGGTAGAGTTCTACAGATTTTAGATTTCATCTGTCTAGCGTTCACATTTTTTCAATACATTTCTCGCAATTTACCAGTCAATATGACCAAAAGCACTTCTCCACAAATCTGATTTTTTAATAATAACCTAAAATAGCAATTAACCTCCAGAAATTCTAGTTCAGTGAATCTAGAAAAGTTATGGAGCTCCTAAACTGTTTTGATGGTGGGTTAAATAAAATCAGGGTGAGAAAAAAAAAAACAAGGGTCACTTCCAATATCTTCCAATTGTGTTACTTTTGTCTGAACACAAGTGTCGTAATCATTCACAGCTTTTCTACTGTTACTAAAGCATTAGGAGGTGCTTGTGGATGTTCAGGACCCATGCTATTCTTCTTTTAGTGGATCGCAAGTCGTACAGCAGGAGATGGATATAAGCAAAGGTTTCATGAAATTAAGTTACGGTAAACTTATTTCAGGAGGAGCTTGATTGACAGTTAGCCTTTCGGGTGTCCCGTTGCCAGCTCGAATCCATCACAGGATATTTGTGATGGTATAAAAGCGCCACTATCCATCTGCCTTCCTCAGTACTCTGCAAAAAATGCTAAGTAAAGGCACTAACTAGCCCAGGTTTCTTTTAAAGCATATTCCAGAACACGTGGACATTTCTTTGTTGTTCTGGAGACAGAATTGCAGCATCTTTTCCATAAACGGATTACAATATCGCAGTCACATCCAGAAACCTTGTGCAAACACACACGCTTTGGTAAACAGCATGTTCATGCTGCTCGAAGATTTGTTGCTCACTGTAGAATGAGGCTGAAAGTAAGGAGTTTACAGATTTCAAGTCAGTTTCAAGTTCAATAAGTTCTTTGTTATCCTCCATTAAACAGTACAGTGTTCATAGTCTGTCTTAAATCATTTTGCGTTTTAAATGTTGATTTTGTTATGAGTGGAAACAGCTAAATTAACGCAGTCCCCCATGAAAGATATCGAGGTAGCCACTCCCCAGTGAGCTTGTCCCCACATCTCTTCCTGTCAATAAGCTGCTATCCTTTCTGATACGAATGGCCAAAAAAAGAATCTTTAAAAAAATACAACTTTTAAAATATTATTTTGTAGATTATGAACTTAGGATGATTAGTATTTAGTACTTAGGACTTAGTATTCAATATTTTTACACATTATTTGTGCTTGGAGAGTACATTCACTTACAATACAAAAATTGTTTATACTGAATGAATTTTTGTCTGTGGCCATTATACATTGAGAATGATACGAATGAACCATAAGAAAAGGAAAGTATTTAATACGCGTATTAAACGCGTGCTGAGAATGTTTGCAAGTTGCCCTAGCCTTGCAACAAACTGCATTGTGATTCGTCAGACGTGTTTCAGGTGCCTGTGTTGGCTGTCAAAATCGATCTAGGCGCGAAAAAGGAAATTAAGCTTTTTTCGCATAGAAATAAGCTTGTGTATAAAGTCAGAGAGGCCAGATTGAGATGGTTTGGACATGCCGAGGAGAGATAATGGTTATATTGGTAGAAGGATGTTTGAGATGGAGATGCTAGGCAAGAGGTCAAGAGGAAGGCCAATGATGAGATATATGGATGTGCTGAAAGAGGACATGGAGGTAGTTGGTGCAAGAGTAGAGGATACTGAGGACAGAGTTAGGTGGAAACGGAAGATTCGCTGTGGCGACCCCTAAACTGGGAACAGCCGAAAGAAGATATAAAAGAGATCACTACAAGTATTGTTTTAAAATATATTTCGTTTTGTGATTAAAACGCATGTTGAAATCACGTCTGGTTTATAAAGGCCTTTAGTCTTAATTAATTATTATAAAAAACAAACATTATAAAAGTAGACATTAATGTGATCGACTTCATCATCTTCCGCTTATCCAAGACCTACCTCATTGCAGTCTACCTCATACCTCATGACATGCCCTAAAAATATTACATGGTACTATGGCTGTGGAGTTAATTGAATATCATTTCAATTAAATTTCCAGTCTTAACGATCACAAAAGTGGTGTAATCGAGGAAAAACTTTTAATATTGTTCCAAAGTGTGTGACCCTTTTGGCCTGCCATAAGATTCTGATGTGCAGGCTGCACATGTACCCCTCCACCACTTTCATCAAGCAATTTTTTTAATGATTTTTTTCCATTTAAAAGATTGTGAAAGTGAACTACTTTTTTATCTGTTTTAAGGAAAACGTAAACTGTTCTGTTTAATAAATACCACTAGGGGTGTAACGGTACGCTAAAATCGTATTCGGTTCGGTACAGTGTCTTGGAGAGTTCGGTTCGGTTAATTCGGTTCGGTACAAAAAAATAAGAACTTACGTAATCTTTATTTTGAAAAGCTGCCAACATAATAGAATTCTTGCATAAAATAAATAAAAGTGACACATTTGGGTGATATTTTAAATAAATTGCACTCTTTATAAAGAAAAACACATTTTTTTAAATAAAAAATGAAATACTGCAACTAGTTAGGACCTGAAAACTTTTAACACTAGCAACAGCTTCAGCTTGTATATATCAACAAAACTAACTATTCAAGTTTTAAGTTTTTGGCTAAAAAGATTAACCTATCCACATTTTCTGAAGAGAGCACAGATCTGGTTGCAGTGACAATATCTCCAGCAGTAGAAAATGTTAGCCTGCCCGATCTCCGTGGAACAATGTCGGCATACAACTTTAAATTTATCCACTCGTCTATCCCCGTTATGTATTTTAACAGAGAAGCCAAAGGCGAGTTTCCACACGGACGCTATTGAGTGTCGCACAGTAGAGCTGCACGTCACTCAATAGCGTCCGTGCGGAAACTCGCCTAGGAACATGGTTCCGCTGCGCTAATAATACATTTATATTATTTAATACAAATACCGAATACCGAAACGGTACGCAAGTGTCCCGAACCGAACAGGCCGTACCGAAACGGTTCAATACATTCCCGTGAACCGTTACACCCCTAAATACCACATATTTCCAAAGTCAATGAGTAATCTTGTAAAATAATCGTGATGATGATTTTTACCATAATCGAGCAGTAGATCCTTTTGTGAGTTTATTTGGAAAGGGATGCGGTCCCTTTAACGAGATTTCACGTTTTAGATTTCAATCAAATATTTGATGGAGAAAAGTAAGAATTGAACGAATAACTAGGTTTTTGTGGTCAGAAAGAACAGAAAGTTCTCAAGCTTGAGACTAGCTTGAACTAGTTCTCAAAGTTGACTTTATAACGGACACTTGTGGCTAACAGATCTAAACCCTTCACTGGTTTGCCCCTCCACAGCTCTGACTCAAGGATGCAGATTTATAATTGGTCAAAGAAGTCTCCTCCGAGGATTTTCTTACACAGTCTTTTCAAAATGGTCATAATAACTGAAACACAGCATTAAATCCCATAGTGATGTGACATGACTACTTACCGACAATGAGATTTGTTGTCAGTGATTGCCATCGTAGAATATTTATAGTAACGTCGATTAGTTGTTGCAGCTCTATCATTTACCATTTTTATCTTTATGTAACATTATGCAAGTCTTTTTATATCATGCGTTCATTACTGTAACAGGAAAACAATCACCGTTTTCTCAAGAACCAATTATCAGAAGCAATCCAGAGTTTGCTGTTGACATTTTGGTGCTTTATCGAAGCTAGCTTCATGTTTAACCAGCAGTGCGCTGGTGCATATTCTCTTACAAGCTCAGATGGACTGATGCGTGCTTTATTTATCTCTGCACAAATAGATATATTTTTGCACACAGAGAGATTTTATGCTTGAACGAACCTCCATCAAAAGATTCACTCTACAATGTTGGATCCTCATGATGCGGGTGACATCACCATTGTTTGGTCTTTAGTATTTCTTCTTCTTTGTTCCACTAAGGGTCTGACTTGGGCGCTGAAGGGTGTAATTCATTTCTACAGATGTGCGTAACGTCTTGTTCACTCAGACACACAGACGGATTTAATTAGTGACTCCACTCTCCCTGAGATGCAGATCATCTCGGCCCTGTTTGTGGGGTGGCTAACACTGATGAGGAGGGCAAAAGGATTCGCTGTTAATTAACTTATTTAATCAAATGGATGCTTTTTTCTTCTCACCAATAAGCTGTGCCAAGGAAATACTCTGTATTAAAATATAACAAAGTTTAATGAGTCAGACATTCACAATTAATGATAGCCAGTCGATAGGATGTTGTAGATTTAAAAAAATATATATATATTTCAATAGAAAGTTGCCAATTTGATCTGAAAATAATTTTTCTTTCAATTATAATCGAAATCACTCAATAAGAAATTCAGTACCGGCAGAGTCACAATGTCATGAGTGAAGGCTCGGAAATCTGCCAAACAGCTGGAAACCCAAGGTCATGCCAACACCAGCCAGAAAAAAAAGTAGGAAACGCAGCCTGGCATGAGATGCTTGCCAAAGGAGGAGCTGCTGCAATATTTCATTCTGGACATTAATCCGAGGCTTTACGCTGGCTTTCCTTTGACTGGAGTGTGAAAGATTCTCAAAGAAAAGCAGAACTGGTTCACACAGTATTTTCAGCATGGTTAAAAGCGTGCTGGGGTATCATGGGAACACTCTTGTTTTCCTCTTCCTTCTGAAGGAGATGCTCTGACCAGCGTTCTTTAATGAACTTTTATTGTTAATAAATCAGAAACATACATGCACACGTTCATGGGACACACTCATTTTTATATTTAGACACACTTATTTTTCTTTATATTTTATACATAAAAAATCCAAAGAATTTACTCTTCATGTTTTAAATACGCCTTGTTTTTATTGTATTATTCCAAAAATCTATGCCTTCCAAATATTAACCAAATGCTTTTATTCTGTTATTTAAAACAAAAGACAAATTGTTAAAATATCATCAAAATACTGTATAAATGCTATGGAAAAAGACAGTACAGTGGTACTCCGAGATACGAAATTAATCCGTTCCAGGGTGGCTTTCGTATCTCGAACATTTCGTATTTCAAAGCAAATTTTACATGTAAAACTCCTAATTTGTGCAACAGCTCTCAGAAACAACAGTATAAGTTGATAAAAAAATGAAAAACCAGAGAAAAATCAAGTAACGTTTCTTCAATCCTTAAATCTACACATTGTTAATATAATAAAACAGAATAAAACACATGCACAATACGTAATATGTGGATAATAGAGAGTGTTTTTCGTATCTAGAAGCAAAATATTTCCTGAGAGACCTTTCGTGTCTCGAACATTTCTTAACCCGAAGCATTCGTACCTCGAGGTACCACTGTATTTTACAAAACGTGATAACTGTCGAATATACTGTAAAAATATAAAAGGTTTAACAGATTAAAACAGTATTTTACTGTAAGACAAAAACGTATTGTCGTAAAAGTAAAAAATTGCTGTATTAACTTTTCTAAGAAACCAATGGGATCACATACATTCACACGGCTGTAAACACTATTGCACCATTTACAGTACATTCCTGTGAAACTACTGTATTTTTTACTGTAAAGGTTTCAGGAGCCACAGCTTACCGAGTTTATTTTTTTAAATACCGCTACTATTTCAACACAAAATTTAAAATGATACAGTCAGAACTGTATAAAAGATGGTCGTGATCCATATTAAATTAAATATTTTGATTTAAGGCCTTGATTTGTACAATTGTACCTGTTAATTAGACAGTTAGAAATGTAAAACCTGTAAAACGGTTTTACCATATATTTGATGGTTAAGCTCTGGCAACCGTAGCTGCTAGGTTTTACCCATAAAATTTCCAGTTGATTTTTACAGTGTACTAAAAATCTTACAGTGAGTCAAAAAGATATTTGCAAATAACTACTTAAGTTTAAACAAGTAATTAAATAGTATCTTATTTAACAATTGCACTATTTAACTTTTAGAACAATTAACTGAAATCAACTGTGGGCCCAAAATAGATGAATTAATTTGAAACAATGTGGGTGGATTAGGGTGACTCTCTGGAGGAGACTCTGGCTTTGCTCTGGGACTCTCTGAGGAAACTTTCCTGATCTGATCCAGAGCCAGGAATTCCAGCAATGTGCCCCGGAGCAGACTGAAAGACAGCCCTTTGATTTGCTGCGTGTGTTTCGCTTCCTGATCTCTGTTACTGCATGTCTGAGTGGCATTCTTCCTTCCGGCGCTAGTTTCTGCTTCTCATTTTATAAATGTGTGTAGCGCACCGACTCTGAGTACAGTGCTTAGTATCTATTATATCAAATCTCAAAGAATGAGATATTAATATGTGTGTTTTTTTCAATCTGCATATAACATAACAAAGAAAATGCTCAAAACACACGAACACGGAAATAGTTTTTTCGCCGTTTGCATAGATTTATTTTTTTCTCTTAATGAGGACGAGAAACATTGCGCTAGTAGAGCATCAACTTTGTCTTTCCATCAAACCTCAGTGTTCTCGATTGGAATGTAATGGTAAAATGATGCTAACAACTAGTTTGAGGGCTACCTGAGAGGTAAAATTCCTCCAGATTGTCATGGGTCTCTTTCTGTAACCTCCCAAGGATGGTGACATCTCTGAACAACCTCAGCTGGCTCCTCTATGACCCTATTTCTGAGGCAGTTTCTTTCACCTCTACAATCTTTGTGGACCAGCTTCCTGATTTTAATGTGAAACAAACGTCTTTCATTAAGCAAATGACATCAGACACTGTGCTTTAGTCCCCATAAACGAGTCTATACGGTCATGTGTGAAATCCACCCTGTTTTCATCTGAAACCACTGAGAAATGCAGTTAAGTTGTTAGCCTGTGTTTGGGGCTATCATTGATGTTCGCCTTGTTCGCCTAAGAAGAGCTTTGAAGGATTCTGTTGTAGTCAAAAACCTGATGGGGGGGGGGGGGGGGGATTGTTCTTTTTTAGATTCACTATGTGTAACATAGCAAGATTAGCTTGTTTTCTTGCTAATCTGACTCGTCATGAAAGCATTTTTCCAGGACTTGTAAACTCTGATACTGATTTCAGAGTGTTAGCATCTGTTTGGATATTTATAGCTAACTCGGCTAACTTTCCTCCTTTGCTTTTAGAGTTTTTGTTAGAGACTGTTACACATCCAACTATCGTAAAGTTGAGCTTTCAGCAGTTTATGTGCAGTAGTGCTGTAATAAAACGGCCTGTTTTTGAGCTTGTACTGCCAATGTCTTCATCTGCATACCTATAAAAATTACATTCGGGCCATTTAAAGGTCAAGATTTGAAAAGCAATCAGGCTTTTTTTTTTTTTTACAATAAAAATATGAAAAGTTCTCAGTTACAGTTTTCTCCTGCAGTTTTATTGGGCTGGATGTAGATGATTCTTCAGTATAATCCAAAATATATTACGTTTTTTTTCTCAGTGCTTCATGTATGAGAATTTTGAACCTGAGGTGATTGAGGGATTTATTCTCTGCTGTTCTTATATTTGATATGATCTACTAAGACAAAAAATAACACATTTTTGCTGTGACTAGAATGTTCATTTCATGTCTGGAAGCTTTTAGAGTTAAAAAATATGTGATATGTGTGTTCCCGCATTTTGGAATATCGCATAAAAAACCCTGGACTGAAATGCTCATAAAACAATTATGCGCAGTATGATAAACTTAAGTGCATTTCCATCGTAGTTTATGCACATTATTTTTTTACCAAATAAATCCCAGCATGCTCATCAAATGTCGCATGATTTTTTTTCCCGTTAGCATTTGGGATCCATCCAAAGTTCCATTTACTTGTAGTACACGTGTGGTTGGTGTAGTTGCATCTCACCTGCTTCAGTTTGGTCAGGTAACTTTATGTAGTTGCTCATCATGTGTGTCCAAATGGCCCGACACACAGAGTACATACTATGGTGAACTATTGTTTTGCCAATGCCAAATTTCTGTACATGTGTATTTGGCACATGTAGTTGATACAGCCCAATGTTAATGCGGGTTCTGGTCTGAACTGGGGTCAATGGAGTGGCATTATTGGACCAATTTCATTGCACAACATCTGAAATGTTTTTGGTCATTCTACAATTCCAAAGCCAAAGTCTGTCACCAAAGTGATTTGGAAGAGTCTTGATACTCGTTACCATAGCAACACCAAGTTGACACATCTCTATCTCAGCTTAGGACAATGCTACAGACGTGGGTACAGTTTCTTTCCCTAATAGTGACCCCAGGAACATTCTATTATGTAATTGACCTCTCCATAGCAACCATATGGTTACCATAGCAACCAAATAGGCACATCTCAGCTTAGGAAAATGCTAGTGACATAGGGGCTGGTTTGTTCCACTTATAGTGGCACCTGACACATTATACAATGTCAATGACCCCTCCATAGCAACCATACTGGTTACCATAGCAACCCAATTGACACATGTATATCTCGGCTTAGGAAAATGCTAGAGACATGGGGGTGAGTTTGATTCACTAAATTCTGATGCTCGGTTTGAGAAGTTGAAGAATACATTGAGTAGATGCCATGTAAATGGCTGATTAGGTTTTAACCTGCTCTGAAAGATTTGCTATTCTTATCCATTTCTGAACCTGCTGTTCAATGGAAGACGGTTAAATAAAACCAGATTTGACACATCCATTTTGTATCGTAATGTCCGTATCTTAAAGTACAAGGGTGAAATCCCTGCTGGGTTAAATGCCTTTTGTACGCACATGGTTTAAGTGACTATCTAAAAATAACACCACAAGTCGAACAGTAATTGCAAAAGAAAGGGTAATGGTATGTCTTTCCCTCCTATGGAGCCCAGTGGCTAGATTTTTTTTTTTACTCTTGATGATGGATTTTAAGACTCTAGGATTCGATCAGTTTTGACTAAAAGCTGAAGCCAAACATCAGCTGGCTGCTTTCATTCACTACAACACGGATCGATGCTGTTTACTTGAGAAATAGTATTACACTTCCCCGATCCCTGTATGTTATAAAGCATTAGAATTTTTCCCTCGTCCGGGGGTTTTGTTACTAGACTCAACGGGGGTTGTAGGAGTCAGAGCCATGAATTCCTCTTTGCTAAATCTGTGAGCTGATCAATAATTCAGTCTCGATTCAATCTCACCTGTGTCTAGCCTCAACAAGGCATTGTGTCCTTGAGCACAGGCTCATTGCTGCCTCATTTTCCCTATATGCCATGGACTTTTTTTTTTGTTTAAAAGACGTAGTTGTTTGCTTTGTAACCTGTAACTTGCAAATATTCTCCTTTATAATTTAGCTAACTCTAACAGTAGGAGTTTTTTTTGAGGGTGGGTAAATTGCATTTTTCTCGAGTGGTCCCTTTAAGACCCTATCACCAGGTACAAAGGCCTAGCCTGAGCAGTATGTGATTAGTTGGGCTGGTTGAGGAGGTCTGGACCCCTCCTGACAGAGAGCCTCTCATCTCATTCCAGCAGTTAGAGTTGTTGTGTTTTTTTTACCTCAAGCGATAAACGTGTAGAGTCACGGTCGCGGAACAAGGACACGGAGACCCCTGCTTCATATGAAAGGAAGACTCCTCATCTGCATCCCCATGCATCCAGTGTCCAAGTGATTTTTATTTGGAGCCACTCTTCTCGGATGTCCTCTGTGTCATTCAGGATTCAGTGTGAATTTTAACTACTCTGGGCTTGTTTATTAGAGTATTGACGCTGTTTGGACTCAAGATTTGCTTGTGTCTCACCATGAACACGGATTTTATGATGGAGATTTTGAAAGTAAAAGATGATTGGTTTTTTTACAGCGTCTAATATTTGAAAAAACTAATTTTTAGTTCTTAAAAAGTCACATTTTTTCTATGTCTATGTAAAGCTCATTTTAATTCTGTTTTTATTGTTGCTTGCTTGATTCGTGGTGGAGTAATTTTTCGCCAAATATAATTGCTTTCGACTGCAATTGGAACAGCCAATTAGCTTTCTGTTATTGACGCAGAAATCTCTCTGGGATTGAGCTCTGGGAAAGTGGTTTAGTGATACCGGTTGCAAAATCAACCAACCAATCTATCCTTTATTTGTCACATACACTGTGGCCAGAGGGGTCCAAATTTACTGCATGCAACAAACACAGACAAGGTGGGTAGACATGCCATTGTTGAGAGGTAGCATATAGAAAGAAAACAGAGAAATTGGTATACGATGAGTAAGGTAGCTCAAAAAAACAGCCCCGTCCGCACTGTCCATCCCAGAGGGCAGTGTAGAGCAGGGGTTTAAAAAAAAAACATTGCAACCAAGCACATATAGACATAATGAATATGAAAACATAAAGAAAAACATTGCAGCAGGGGGCGGGGTCAGGTAAAGTAGGTGGGACCACTGCAGTCACAGAGCGTCTCATTATCTTGCTCTTTCCAGGGAGTGTTTTTGACTCCTCAATGGCCTTTTTGAGAGTCTCCATTTCTTTTGTGTATATTTTTGATTACATTTTGTATTGATTTTGAATTTCTGTATGATGTCTTGACCAAATAATCCAATTCAGATGACACATTTATACATCAATAAACATCCGCAGAATACAGTAGTATAATTTCAAATCAGCCACATTCAGAAGTATAGAAGCCACATTTTTTCAGACATCATGTTGTATTTAACAGTAACAGATACAGAGATTCTGACAATGAACAAATAAATGGTTCAAACTCCAGATGGTTCAAGAACAGAATGCAACTTACTTTGTTTTTTTTTTTTACCCATTTTAGAAACCTTCAGAAGTAAACTATTGCTGTCCTAAATAATCTTGGGGTTGTACCTATTTGTTCTAATATTATTCTATTTTTGCATTAAAATCCAAAGATTACACCTATTCGTTGTACATCATAGTGTAGCATCAGAGCGCATTTTAAAAAGAGAGATTATTTGCTGAAATTTGGGAGCACAGTTGCTCGATAAGCACAATCGTGAGAGTAGACCATTTGCTACAAATTCAACCACTTAAAAAGCACCATCTATCGCCTGCAGTTGCATTGACCCATTTGGCATGATAATCAGCGTTTTAATTAACAAAGTCGGTTTGGAATATCAATTAGACTTTTTTTTACTCCCTTTTCAGCCTGAAATAGGGAGGTTTTTCCATTCATGTCTGGTGATAATTTGTAGCCTCAATAAATCAGATTTCTCCTCGTATTAATGTCACAAACACCTACCTGCTTTACAATAATGCTCCAGTGAGAGCCGAGGTTATTTTTTTGATTCATTATCTTTTTCCTCAATCTGCTTGGGTCTGTCTCCTGTTGTCGCCTTTTCTAGTTAGATTTTCCTCACTTTTCATCAGGTTGACATTTGCACATGACGCTTTAGGAGTGTTTTTCAGGTTCAATGTCTAACTTCATTTTGAGTTAGGTTCACAAACAAACTCCTATTGGTCAAACGAGCCCTAAATTAACATTTACATTTTCCCACTGTCCCCATTTATGCCCTCTTCACAAAATTGCTTACTTGTCATCGCCCACATTAAAATATTGTAACAATGAAAAGCAGCATTTGGCTTTTAGCTCACAGAATGATTTGGCAGCAAATCCCCGGGCCGCTGTGAGGCGAGCAGATCTTTACCTGTTTGTCTGCAGAAGCTGTGCAGGGATTACACGCCGTCGCTCACAGGCTGCCAGCAGCAACTTAAAACCTGCGAAAGAAAAGACGAACGCCACTACAATGTGTTTGGCTTGTGCAGAAATCATTTCAGTCTGGACAAGAATCACCTTTCCAGACGCCTGGTCACTGAACCATGTCGATGGGCTCTGACATTTCTAGACATTTTCATAAGACTGTCCTCCTGAGGATTACCGAGCTGCATTTTTCTGACCTGTTGCATCTAACATCGTTCGAAATGAAACGAGACGGATTTAAAGGGATTGCTTACCCAAAATGAATATTACAAACTTGTAAGATTAAAAAACAAATGAATCATCTGTAATCCACTGTGCGAAGGTCTGTTGCAGTATATTCGAGTTAAGGTTCAAAATAGTCGCGGATGTATTTTTGAATAATTGATGCATTTACATTTACTTTGGCAGACGCAATCTTTGTGTTGTTGGCGCAATGCTCTATTTGCTAAGCCACAGGAGATTTCCCATGATGCTTTGAAAATTATGATAAGTTTTATTTAATATCATGAGATTATCGTAGGGCTAAATAACGATACGTCCTTTGTATCGATTAACTCGAATGCATAGTTTACATCGGTTTATTTCTCTCTGGAGGGATGATTCAAGACCATAATCAGTGTTGACATTCGAGATCTCTGCAACGAGGGGAACTAAATTTACACTTCGAGCGACTGTTTCTGTTTTTTATTTTTTATTTTTTTATTAAATTTCCCATGCAACACCTCGCCAATTTCTGCCAGCAGTGCAGAGTAGGGGAGATGGGGAATGTTACGAAGTGAATACAAACAGTTTCTTGCATACTGAGAATGAGGCCCAATGGAAAGCTTTGATTGCGGAATGTAGAGATGCTGCCCCTACATTAAAATCTGTTTTGAACTGATTCTTTTTCATCTGTTTATTTATTTTAAGTGTTGGGGAATACAACCTGTAAATAGTAAATCTGATTTTCCATGAATCTTCAGGGACCATTTTAACTAGCCCTAATACATCATTAGTGTATCGTATTCTTACTAACCCTTAGAAATCTGGGATTTTTTTGACCGTTTCTTTCTACTTCAAAACAGTTTTTTGCCGCATTGCCACATTTTTTTTATTACCACCGCAGGTTTTTTTTTAAAACACGTTTTCATTACATTACACAATAGTTCCACAACACTCCCAAAATTGTACAAAGAGTACATTTCAGATGATTACAATTTTTTTACGGCAAAAATGTCAACAAACAGTCTGTATGTTTGATAACAAATATCAAAAGTGTTGAATCTCTGTTCCGAGCACTTTTTGTCCTTTTTTTGGCCAGATCATTGAAAAAAGCCAGCCATATCACAGGTCTTGTACTTCCAAGGGTTATCCCATTTTTTAACCACTAGAAGCCGCTGATTTTGTCACATTTTAATTTGAATTACCTTGTAATGTTTGTTTAAAACCTTCGACACTCACACAATATATTTGAAATCCAAATTAAACGAAAGATGGGTCACGTCATTACAACTTAATTAGACATTGAGACTTGTAAGGGTTTGTAAACATCCTTTTTTTATTCACATCTTCTGTTGTTTTACAGTATGAGTATGTGAGCCCAACAGTTCATCCCATGTTTCTCACTGGTCTCCCTCAGTAGAGCTCTTATAATATCCTCTTCTCTGACCTCCACATACTCCAAGCTTACTCATAGGAGTACCGGTCGCTTACTTATACATGTACCTTCTTCTTGATATTTAGCACCTGATGTTTCAGTTTAAGAATCTTTAATCACATTCTAATCAAACCATGGCAACTACTAATAATAATATTTTCTTCTGTTGCCTTCTCCTCCTTGGACCCCGGCAACCACTTTCTGGATTTCATCACTGCTTTAAGATTTAATGCTTGCACTGTTTTCTACTCAGCATTTTCAAATGCAAGTCTTTCAATAAGATTTCTTTCCCTTGGTAAAAATGCTTTAATTTTATAGTAATAGCTCCTCTGCTTTCCTTGATTCGTTCAGTTTTAGCTTTTTCAAAACACAAAGTCTCCTCATTGAACTTAAGCAAGCCATATTTAAAATATAAATAGCCATTAAGGTTCGGCAACCTTTCTTTCTAATCCACAGCACAAATTAATTTGAACATTTCCAAAATATGCTTTTCGGCTTTTAAAATTCAGTTTATTCAAGACTTTGTATCTAACTTTGCAGAAAGAAATGCGCTGATTACTGTGCACAACATCTGGAAAGCATCTGCTCCTATTTCAAGCACAGTGAGGCACAAAATCTTCTGATGACTAATATTCATAAGCATCTGTTGCATGTCGAACATTGGTCAAGTGAAAATAACGTTAAATACCACAAATCAACCTAAAGTGGGCATTCGTTGAAGAAAGAAGACTGTTTACACGAGTTTAAAATAGACACAGCTTCCTCATGCTCTTGCTCTGTGTATTCAAGTATCTTCAGCTACATTATAGCTGCCCTCCAGTTCGAATCACAACCAAAATCGTTATTTTCACACACAGGCGTTTATTAGCACGTCTTAGGACATCCGTCGTCACTCCAACATACCAAACACACAGAGAATAAAACAATCTTCTCACATAATCAAAGTAAATAACAGTACTTTAAATGACAATTAGCATACAAAATAAATGACAAATGTATTATGAAGAATCGTCTTTAACTGTAACTTAACTATGAAGAATCGAACTGACGAACCTCATTGGCCTTAAGGGGAGGTTTATTAATCTTCAAATTCTTTAACCTTTCTTTATCTTCTGCATACTCAAGTCAGTCTAACCACAGTCAGTTTTTTCACATGCCATTCCTTTGCGCATCAGTAAAAACAATCCCTCTATCAACATAACAATAAAGAAAAGTTCTGCATTAGATGCTCAGTGTTTCCCCTAGGATCATGGCCTTGGGAGGGGGGGGGGTTGTGGTGTTATGGGTGGTGCGGCAAAACACTCACACAAACACTTAATAGTGTTTATATGTTTCTTTTAATTGCCGTATACCAATATATTATAATGTCTGAACAATTACTGTACAATAACTAAACAACTGTACACTGAACTAAACACTAAACATCAGATTTATTTTAATATGTTAATTATTCACAAAGTGTGCAGCTTTTGTCACTGCAGTGTATCTTTCTGGGCTTCTGAAAGAACATTTCCAGAGCATCTTGGTATGGATAGTCTGAAACTTCTGGCCCATTTATTGAGATCCGCATGCAGGCTGCAAGATGGTCCCCTTGCAGCCTATTGCGAATGTCTGTTTTGACCTGTAAATACATTAACTGTTAGGCTTTAAAAGTGATAACTGATAGTAACAACAGTAAAAATCAACTTAACATAATGATAGTTTAAAGCAGGAAATGCCATTGTATAACTAACTAGCTAGCTATTAATTAAGCAATTTATTTATCAATTCGTTCATTCATGCTTGTGTGTATTTACTTACTTACCAAGATCAGTCTTGTACAGCCAGGGGAAGTATTTCCCCTCTGACAGCCAAGCTGGGTCAAAACCTGTCGTTCTGTGGTGGCTAGACTTTTGCTGCTTTTCAGGGGCAGGACATGCAGCACTTGGGCTCTTTTCTGTACTTTGATTCGGAGTAGGAAAGCTACACCAGCTGCTGCTTGCAGCAGAACACGTGCTGTCATCGTCACCACCTTGGGAGCGTTTAAAGCGCAGTCTCTGTCCGCTGATGGGTGTGTGTACGCGCGCGCATCGGAGCGGAACTCCACGGTGCGCGCGCATCGGGGCGGAACTCCGCCGTGCGCGATACGGAGGACAATTGTAATCGCGCAAACGTTGAGACAGAAATTACATGCCATCGTATAAATAACATAATGCTATTTAGTTTAATAAAAGAAAAAAGCAAAGACCTATTATATATAAATTACTTCTGTCGTTTTTCGGCTAAAATAAAATTTACTTGACCTTCAAGGGGGGCGGGGGGTGCCGTTGGGGGGGCGGGGTAAGGGATATAATGGTAAGGGAAACACTGGATGCTCTTGATTTTCATTTTAATAATAAAAAAAATGCCTTTAAAAATAATAATTTTTATTTCTCAACATAAACATTTGATCAATTAAATTGAAATAAGTCCGTCTGACTACAGCTACATACATAATTACATGTATTTATTCCATGGTCCATCGACAAGCTAGATTCAGCTAAATTCGTAGAACCACACTAGTAGCTCCAGTTAGTTTGTTGCCATGTCTTCCTCTACATTTGCAGTAACATGGCTTTGATTGAGGACTCATTAATGAGCGAGGCAGCAATAGCAAACATTGCCAGATTTCCTGAACAAGATCTCACAATACTGTGTGTATCTTACTGTTGAAATGCAGGACAGAGATTAACTCAGATTAGTGGTCAAGCAGTAAATGTGTGCGCATGAGGGCATGCCTTACAACAATTTCATTAATAAAAGGCTCCCAATGGTTCATGTGACATGTTTTCACTCAATGATAATATACTACTTCAATGGTTGGCATCAGCCTGATCACCAGACAAACAATTAGGGACATTACACTTGTGGCCCCCTTTGTAGGATATCGGTGTAGTTTCTTGTACTTTTAATGAGGTGTATGGAGTCTTTATAAAGCATTTCTAACATTAAAAATGACCTCCTTCTTTCTTTCTGGTAAAATCATCAGGAAATTATGTTTTCCCACAAAACATCTTTCCATTGATCTTGCCCTACACCAGTGTTCAGTTGAGCATGAAAATACTTCCTTTAAAATATAATGAAATAAGTGGAGGTTGTGGTTGAAAATTTTAAATCTCTAAAAATGTTTGACCCAGCTGATTCCTAGATGCTTTCAGTGTTTTGGAAACTGCCAGGAGGTCTTCTTCAATCAGATCTTCTTTGTTCACTATTTTCCCAATATTTCCAAGTTTAAAAAGAAACAGCCTCTAAAATGTTTCACTTGAGACTGTTCTTGCCTCAAGTGCTGTGGTTGAATATTCATTTCCACTCTTTTGAAAGGAAAATAAATTATGAAAAGAAGAGTTTGTGCTCAGGTGTCAGGTCAGATTCTTGGGAATGGATTGAATGTGATTGGACAGCGCTCCTTTCTTCACACTAGTGTGTCATGCCATCGTCTGACTGTCTGTGTTTGTTAGACTCCCCCGGTCTCACCTGCCACCTGAGCCCCCAATGCTCGGTGAGTGGAGGAAGGGTTCACATCAGAGCTGTTGTGAGGGTTCAAACGTACTTATAATATCAAGCATTTCTCCGCGAGTGACTTTCTGCTGTATGTTGGTGGGCAGCACTTTTAAAAAAACACCAATGTTTATGTAAAATTGCATTTTATATTTTTTTTTAATTTCACATGAGTGTTTAATTTTTTCAAAAAGTTTGAATTTGCATTTGAATCCTGGATTAAACTCCCAAATCCTCTACATTTATGACAACTGTACACTACCCGGCAAACATTTTGAGAAACATCATCATCACATAAAACATAGCAATTAAAGGGCTCGAGCAGCTCAGACCCCATTCCCCTCAATGGCAATATTTTTGCACCATACAATTAGATTTAAGCAAGCTCTGTTTAAATTTCAAGAACAATAGACAAATTTTGTCACAAAAAATGTCACAAATGTGGGAAACAAGTACCTTATTTAAAATGATGTATTCCCTGGCCACCTGGATGCGCTATATACCGTATTTTTCGGCTCATAAGACGCACTTTTTCTTCCCCAAAACTGAGGGGGAAAAGTTGGTGCGTCTTATGAAGCGAATGCAAACCGCCGCGAAGTCCGGTAACGGCCGTATGAGAGGTGTAAGAGCTCCGGAGCTAGGCCGAAGCCGCGGCCATATTTGTTTACCAAGCGCTGCGCGCTGACGTCATCGCACATCTCTGCCATTGCGCGGACGTAACGAAAACGGGGGGAAAAACTACATTTCCCACAATGCCTTTGGCATCCGCATCCATACTTACGTCACGAGCGAAACTACAGAGATCAGCTGACTCTCGCATTTGAGTGATCTCTCACGCTACAAACCCGTTTTCTCACGCTAAAATACATTTCAAGATGTGAAATGGGCACAGCTCATAGTTTGTCTGCTATGTTTTTTGAGCCTGACAATAAGATGATGATCGATAAGCATCGTCTTCAGTCTGTGAGGGTTTTATTTCCGCTAAACATTCACTTGGACAGTTTCACAATCTTGGACAGTTTGATCCTTTGGAGTTATTTGGGTTTTCATAAGCTGACAAAAATCAAAAGGATTTATATTAGAACAAAAAGCATACGCTTGTTTCCAGCGCTCGCTCTCTATCTCTCTCTCTCGCGCTCGCGCTCGCGAGGTAAACAAAACGATCTCAATGACTGAAACTCTTCTTTAATAAACTCAAACTCAAATCATCTCTCAACGGTACATCTCACACATGTACATACGAGATAACAAACGTAAGTAACGTGTTCTACTATTAGGGAGTGTTTGATTACAGGGGGGCTCGACTAAAAAAGTTTGAGAACCACTGTATTATTACTAATGTGGGGGCAATCTTACTAGATATTATTAGTAATGTAGTGACAATGTTACTGGCTATTATTAGTAATGTAGTGACAATGTTACTGGCTATTATTAGTAATGTAGTGACCATGTTACTAGCTATTATTAGTAATGTGGTAACAATGTTGCACTGGAACAGTGATGGTGATAACGAATGGTGGACTTTAGAGTGATGAGTGGGGCAAAGAAAAACATTACAGCCTTTTTTTTTGTTACTTTTACTGTTTACTGTCTGTTCATGTTACATGTTTGGCTGTTAACTTTTACACAGTTGATATAAAATATTTTACAACAGTATTTGGTTCAGAATCTTTTTTTTCTGGATTTTCCTCTTTAAAAATTGGGTGCGTCTTATGTGCCGGTGCGTCTTATGAGCCGAAAAATACGGTAATTACAGCTTTCATCCCACAGTACGAGGCAAATTCAGCTGGGCAATTAATCTGAAAAGTTGGAAATATTTTATTTATGTTTAACATAAAAAAGAAAAATATATGTTAAAAAAAATTCCCTCAGTAATTTATGTATGGTATACACAATTACTAGAGTGTATTCAGTTGCATGGAAATGGTTCAGGTTTGGTCTTAAGATAATGAAAACACAATTCAAATCACTTTAAAAATCAAGATTTCATTTTCAGATTAGAGATTTTTTTGATCACCCAGTTCAAGAGGTAAAGTTTGTTTAGGAACTGTTTTGTAGAATATTAAAGTTACCTCAGCATCCAAAACTAACTTGTTGAGTGTTAAGGTCCCTACACATAATTCAGAATTTTCAGTCGAAGATTCATGCAACAACATGCCTTGATCGAAAACCATGGACGTCAATGGCACATCACACATCTGACTGAACAAATGGAGCCAACGAAAGAGTTTTGCACTTCTGTATCGGATCTGCTTTTCACAAGGAGAAAGACCAATGAAAGCCGGTTCTTTTGATGTAGGACATAAAAGAACAACTAGGTGATGTCCATCCTCCATTTTCCCTGCGGAGTCCATCTGTTGTTCCACAAACGCCATCTTCAGACAGGAAACATCAGTGCATCAATATTTCCTTGAACCAGACGAAGAGCATCCTGCTTACAAGTCATTCGAAGATTCGTGTAAATATCAATTCGGATCAGTGTGCAGATGCTTTAGAGTAGATTACTTGAACATGAGTTTCCCTCAGGCTCTACTTAGTGTGGAGGGGGTTCCCAAGCCCAAGACTCAATAAATTATAGTAACACAGGGCTACAGGAAAACAGTTTCACAAAAATGAAGGGTCAAAACCAAATCTGCTTCTATATGTCTTCATTGAATTTAGCTGATCTTTGTGTCCAATAAACCACTTTAACTACACAGCATGCTTTACAGATCTCCAGCGATTTAGTGAAGGAACTGCTCTGTCCTGCAGTCAGATTCCCATAGTAACAGTCGCCAAGCACCACAGGGAGTGCACTTTGTGTTTGAGAGCCCATGAGTGAACTGCCCTGGCAAAACCTTGTTTGAGAATGCTTTTCTAAGGTCTAACTGGCTAATTTACGGAGGAACAAACCAACAAAGCTTTAAATTAAATTTATTATGTTTATAACATTTCATTAAGAGCCAAACTTTCTCAAATTATAAAAAACGCAACCCACTGAAATTTGCTGATCCCCTTAGGTTCTCGTGTTTGAAAATGAACTTCAGGTGCAGTCCAACTACTGTTGTAGCAAGTTCTGTTGAGAACAGGGCGCTGTGGGGGCCATGAAATCCCTTCCAGTGCTTCTTGTTCATTATGTTAAAGAATGATTTGGCTATAATAATCATACACCTCCCTCTGTGAGACCTTGTTGATACAGTAAAATTACCTTGCGTCTTCTTGCTGTGTTCAATTTAATGACGAGGCATTTTCTTACTCTACCTCACCTTGGTAGAAGTGTTTGGCTGTTCAACTATCTTCCTACACAGCTGTTTTT
The DNA here is from genome assembly GCA_007224835.1 of Danionella cerebrum. Lineage (NCBI taxonomy): Eukaryota > Metazoa > Chordata > Actinopteri > Cypriniformes > Danionidae > Danionella > Danionella cerebrum. Next base: position 534,152 of record SRMA01025243.1, on the reverse strand, counting down.
TTATGAGTTCATGACTGGGTTTCAACCTACATGTGGCATTGATGATCATTTGCAGCTGATCATACACCTGACTATAATTCTACAAAACCCCTTACTTTGTGCAGGCTTTGTACACAAACATAAAAAAGTGTCCATCGCCCCTTAGATCTGGACTCCAAAGATCCATGACACCTAAGCAAACAAAGGTACATGAAGTTTAGTGCGGATTTCACTAAAGTTCTGAAAGACAAACCGTGGGAACCCAAAAGCATATTACAGAGCAAACCAGCTGCCAAAAGGCATGCACAAGGTTGCACCATTGCACAACTATGGGCAACACATGCTGACACTTGTTTTGTGATGAACTAACAGTATCAACATATAAATCTGTACGCATCATGAATGTAGAAGCCAGTGTCAGGAAAGTTTGTAATGTAGTTGGGAGAAGGGTTTAATTGCTTTTGATGGTGTTTGGCTGATGCATGACTATGTGAGCAAAAAAGATTTGATTGAGATCAGACTGTACATCAGAAAGCAGCGTAGAAGTAAAGATCGTTCAGATGTTTCTCTACTTGTTGATTCGAGCACAATTCAAAATCTGCACATTTTCAATCTGTTTACTAAAGTAGATGTCCTCTTACACACCTAAGCAGTCAATTTATACCATTTATCCTCTATACCATACTCATTATCTCCTAAGGTCCATAAAAGGTAATCTAGCATATAGCATACATGCTAGCAAAATCAGCTATTTGCTGTTCGTGATATTCCATAAGGTGCATGTCTAACATATGGAAACTAAGAATTTCAGCTGGAATAGCTTAGTTTTGACAAAAAACTAAGAATCTCAAGATTCTTTTACGACCTATCGATAAAAGATACTGGTTGCTGGTTTGCAGCGTTTAAGAGATAAGATAATCACCCAAAGAACTACATTTTTCATTTATTGAAGGATTGTTAACCAATTGTGCCCATGTCCCTTAACCAGACGGTTTACAAATTACTTACAAGATGTTATTTGTCAAGATGTTGAAATTGTTGTTTTTTACATGAAAAGTTAAAGATAAAACTCTTTTGCAAAACCACCCAGTCCTAGTGTAAAGGTTTTCAAAAATTAAGGATCCAGACCAACCCAAATCCTGGGATTCTTGGAGACCATCGTTACAGTTTAATATCAGAAATAGATTGTTTAACCAAACGCTGATGCACCAACCATGTTTCCTGTACAGTTCTCATTTGTTTTGGTTGTACCCAGCCAAGAATAGTCTGACCTTAAACACTGTCTATAGAGAAACCTGTAATTTAAGCAGCTCCTTTCATACACACGGAGATCCCTGAGTCTAGAGAGAGAGAGAAATGAAAGACAAGCTTGTTGAATCAGCTCTGATAGTGTGGACGTAAACAGACTCAGCCCTATGTGTCAATCCACCTGCTGCATGCCCTGCCTGGCTGCTTTCCATACATTGAGTAAAGGAGGGAGGAGAATATTCATCTATGGAGAGTGTGTGGGTTTCAGGAACACGTGCTCAGACAGCTGCAGTTAATAACAGCCCGAGGGAGGTGCTGAAATTAACCGCGCTGTCACTCAGCCTCTCTTTATCACCATCACAAAGATCACGTCGACACAAAGGATCTATTTCACTTCTATTTCAGATAGCGACACAGATCCTGAACATGATTTCATGCACGTCACTTCAAATCCAAAACAACATTTTCATACCGTCCTCCAAATGTACTCTAAGTTACAATGAAGTCAATAGTTTTGTAAACATAGCTGAATTCTTGGATCTTGATTCAAGCAAAGACGTTTTTTTAACAACCTCTGTACTTCAAAAGATTTTTCCCCATGGAAGAGGTGCTTGCATGATTTACTTGCTGGGTTAATTGAAAGCATGTTCCAGATGCCATCTGCACAGCTTAACTTGTCCTGGACCCAGTTTCAGTGCTTCTTTGCACACTGCATGTTGCTGAAATGACCGCTGGCCTGTAATCTGTGCAGTATGTTGACTGTAATCTCTCCAGCGTGTGGTAACTATAATCTTGTGTGTCCCTGCTATAATCTCCTTCGGCGTAGGTCAGGGGTGCTTCATTGCCTGAAGTGTGTTTATGTTATTTGACACATATATGTGGTAAAAGGGCGTGGTCATCCAGATGCGTTTTACAGTGCAGCTGTGATTGTAAGATTTAACTAGAACTCCAAATACAGCCCTTTTAAGAATAAAGCCTTCAGTCTTTCATTGTAAGCAGAGAGCCAGTGTGTGGTGCCACCAGCTGCGTTAAAAACTAACTTTAGAAGCTCGTGCCAAACTCTGAATGTAAGCTTTAAGGTAGAATGGCTTGTATTCGACAACCTATAAAAGTTGCAAGTAAAGGCTTTTAGAAAGAAAGCACATTCTTGCTGATTAAACCAGTAGAAAACACATTTGGGGCCGTGTCTGATGAAAGTAATTTCTGTAGGAAATCAATCTGAGATTGAAGCCTTTAACTCATTTAATTTTTTTGTTAAAGTGCACCTACAACATCTGAAATCATACTAACGAACACTGATGAAGAACGACGTCCCCGTACAATTCTAGTGCAGCACATAAGAAGAGCTTACGTCAATATTTGTAATGTGTGCTGCATTTGTATATGCCTTATTTTAAATGTACAATAAGAATGCATTGACTCTCAGATACTCCAGTTGCCAGAGATCGAGAAACTAGCAAATTCTCAAAAGTCATTGTGGAGTTAATGTTGCACCATATCGTTTACAATTAACTTAACTCTACTCATAGATTGTGTTTAGTTTTATGTTTCACATTGCTGCGGCTCATGTATTGTCGATGCTCAAAGAAAACATGAAATAAACGTGTTTATCTTGTTTTTAATAACATACTTTTAACTTTTGAGAACTTGTGGAATGTTGAAATCGAATGGAATTTTCCTGCTTGCAGAAAAAATTGAATGTTTTTTTCATTATTAACATAATTTTACACAATTCACCACATTTGCATACATCACCCAAAAAACTGTTTTGTCCATACCACAAAAAATATTCTTTTGCCCTCACCAAACAAAAATGTATTACGCTCTTAAAAATGTGCTTCGCCCAAAACACCAAAAATGAGTTAGGCCTATTTATTAATTAAAAATAATTTCGTGTATTTTAATGCTAATCATAACAAGATCAGAAACTTGGTGAAAAACATTTTTTTACAATAACTCCCTTTCAGAATATTCTTGATTTTTAAGTGCTTTCTTGTGTGTGGGGGATTTTTTAAACCACAATGTGCTTTACTGGTGAGCTTACGCTGCTGAATAAAGTATAAAAAAAATGTAGACCAGTCTATACGTTAGCCTTCTACATATTAAAAAAAACATCCCAAGTATCGAAACAAACAATCACTTGAAATCTTAGGTTCATCCTAATAATATAAATAATTTAAATCATTTGGTCATCGCTATAATCTTGCACAGTTTCTTACCGGACTCTGCAGTATCTGTGTGACTCTTTTCTTCTGCTCCATCATGTTAAAATCTTGTCGCAGGTCAGGTGACATATTGCGTGCACGCAGGTATTCAGGATCGTTTTCATTGATTCGATCGAAGTAGCCCTCTCTTTTCCCAATGCTGGGAGGTGGGGGGGTCGTCACCACCCCCTGTCTCGACTCGCCGCTCATCTTGAATCTATTTTCGTGCTCTCTTCACCTAAAGGGAGAAAGAACATGTGTTAACTCAAGCTTTGTATATTTTATAAACAAAAGCAGCAGCATCCACCCGATCAAAATAGTGTGGGATGGATGACTAAAAAAATACTGGTTGGTCACATGGGTTTACGTAACATTTTGTACAGTAGCTCTAGTACAGATTTGCATAATAAAAAAAGGTTAAAAAAAACGTTAAACCTTTGACCTCCATGCAAACAATAATTGTAATCTTTTGTGGAAGGTATGTCTATTCTTATGTAATCTTTTTGAAGGTATACTTCAAATCCGCACTTTTAGAGCAGACAAACATTGTATAAAATGTACAAAAACATGAGAGGAAGTGAAAGCACTTCATTTGAAAGGCAAAACAATCTGGATCAGACATAGCCCAGGGTCAGACACACAAACAGCACCTACACACAGTACAAACCATCAATACAGTAAAGAGTCAAATAGTCAATTAACTTATTACATTTTTGTTATTTTCATAAGGAACCAACAACAATTAATTAAATATTCGGACCAATTCTTGGTCTCAAAGTTGTAAATTCATACATTTTTATTTTAAAGGTGGAACAGGTACTGTTGACAAATGAAAAATCTGGTAACTTTTAGCAACTTTGACGCAAAAACATAGCAGCCACCTCTGCTCCATTATTCCGGTTCATGCATCATCAGCTGGTTCAGTCAGGCGTCATTGTTGCTAGTTGAATGTTATTTTATATTTTATTAAAGACTTAAGATTTATTTTTTATTTTAAACTATTATGAGATGCTGTAATATTATCACTATTTTATATTTCAATATTTTTTACCCTTCCATTTCCACATCAGTTCAATTACATCGTTATTTTGTCTCTGAGTTATGAATTCTAAGATGCTGATTAGTAAATCTACTGGAATCTACTGGAATCAAGAAGTGCAGCCTCCTGTATCTGATTTCAGAAAAATGTCAGCGATACCAAACCATACACCTTATGAAATGGCATTTGAACATGTAGGGAACCAAATCGATCTCTAATTGCTTTGTGGTAACGTTGTTCACCATTCTGCAGATCACATCTCCACTGTGCTTCAGTGTATCGACAGCAGGCTTTACTCCAACACATCTGACGTCCTGCATTTAGTGATGTATGGTTTGGATGCAGCTGCTAGGCCATGGAAACCATTCCATGAATCTCTCTACACACATTCTTGAGTTAACCTGAAGGACTTATGTTTCTTAGCCTCTACTGAACCCACTCCTGGCCTACTACTTGGTGGCTGCATTGCGGTCATTTTTCGACTTGCAGCAGATTGCATAATTTTTCAGTAATGAGCAAATATCACAACTTTATTTCGTTTGGCCTCTTTTAAAAAGAAGTGCTCTCTAAGTCAAGGTGTTTGATATTCTACACATGAAGCCATGGAAGTTCTTGGAACATCTGAAATATTTGGATGAGTGAACACTTTTGGCGATAAAGTATAAGGATATGGCATTAAGTTTTAGAAACCAATCCATATCAAGAGTATACTTAAAGTATGCTTACGTGGGGCACTACTTATAATACATGGCTTCTCAGGGTTATTCAAATCCCCAATTGCCAAAATGAGCAATCTTAAAAGTGAATCTTGGCACACAGACATTCCACCATTTCCAAATGCCTCTGTTATACTGTGCCAGGTTGAGTCAGGCTTTGCCCATGCCTCATACCTGCAGCCTCTCCTCAAACTCATTCTGAAGGGGGCGAGGGTGGGAGATCTTTTCTTTTCTGTACGTTGCTAAGCTGCTCATTCAGGTCAAATGCACTTGCAAAGATGGTTCAGATTAGAAACACACAAGTCTGCCAAAAAACCACTCTCGCACACAGACACACATGGAGAATGCGCTCAATAAAAGAACCCAAACACCAAGACCACATGTTTAGATGCGTTCCCACACGTGCAAGAGTAAAAAGTTCTTAAAAGCCTTGTTAACTCAATTAAGGGTTGCACTGTGGGTGAAAGTGGCATAAACAAAAAGTGAATGCACAAACTCCATGAGCAAATGTGGATGCAGCTCACATGTGTTGTGTTGTCATGACGACAAGCTTGCGCACCAAGTCCACATTTCAACTAATGAACCAAAAATCAAAACTACCGTATTTTCCGGCTCATAAGACGCACCGGCACATAAGACGCACCCAATTTTAAAAGAGGAAGATCTATAAAAAAAAGATTCTGAACCAAATACTGTTGTAAAATATTTTATATCAACTGTGTAAAAGTTAACAGCCAAACATGTAACATGAACAGACAGTGAACAGTAAAAGTAACAAAAAAAGGCTGTAATGTTTTTCTTTGCCCCCACTCATCACTCTAAAGTCCACCATTCGTTATCACCATCACTGTTCCAGTGCAACATTGTCACCACATTAGTAATACCGTAATAGCCAGTAACATTGTCACTACATTACTAATAACAGCTAGTAACATTGTCACTACATTACTAATAATAGCTAGTAAGATTAGTAATAATACATTAGTTATAATACAGTGGTTCTCAAACTTTTTTGGTCGAGCCCCCCCTTTAAACCTTTAAAAGAATCTGGGCACCCTCAGATGTAAAATAATAATTATTTAATAATTAATTAATAATTGTTTTAATGTAAAATAATGTAACTACTCCTTAATGTAAGTGTAACGTCCACTGCTAGGTATATGTACCACATTGTATTTGTATGTATGTTGCCCTTTAAGAGCTCCGCCCCAAACCCTCAGTGTGTGCGAGGAGAGGGAGAGACTGACAGGGAGAGACGAGTGTGTGTGCTGCTCTTCCCCTGGGACCGCTACCCTGTTGTTTATTGTTTACTTTCGTTTTGTGACGCTGAAGGAGGCTAAAAATAAAGGTTTGAGTTTGGGATGATGTGCTCGTCTTGAAGCTCCTTCTTTTTCCACTGGCTATCCGGCACAAGCGTCACATCAGGCTCAAGAAACAGATCGCAGATAAAATATTAGCTGTGCCCATTTCACATCTTGAAATGTATTTTAGCGTGAGAAATCGGGTTTGTAGCGTAAGAGATCACTCAAATGCGAGACTATTACGTTCAATGTGTGAGAAACCGCAGCTGAGGTCTGTATTTCGCTCGTGAGTATGGATGCGGAAGCCAAAGGCCTTGTGGGAAATGTAGTTTTTTTCCCCCGTTTTCGTTACGACTGCGCTATGGCAGAGATGGGCGATGACGTCAGCGCGCAGCGCCGGGTATACAAATATGGCCGCGGCTTCGGCCTAGCTCCGGAGCTTTTACGCCTCTCATACGGCTGTGACCGGACTTCGCGGCGCTCTGCATTCGCTCGATAAGACGCACCAACTTTTCCCCCTCAGTTTTGGGGAAGAAAAAGTGCGTCTTATGAGCCGAAAAATACGGTAAGTTAAGGCAGCAAATGATGAACGCAAACAGATGAGAACTTCAAGAGCAGAACGCCCTGCACAGGTTGGCTGGATAATATCAGCAGAAGTTACATACTGTTGTGCTTTTACGATCTGACTTTAATAAAATTCAAAGATAACGCAAATACCTGAACCACTTCTGTGACCAATCCAGACACATCACAAACAGACCAGAGAACAAAAAAACTCATTTTTTATCACTTATTTTCACTTAAAAACACTTATTTTCTGCATATAATCCCAGAACAAATGGCATGGGATTTTTTGTAAAATCAACACTGGTAATTTCAGAACCCTTACAAGTAATTGGCAAGGATCCCAGCAACTGTATTCTGTTTAAATTCACTTGAGGTTTTCTGATTATAGCAACAACCCTCAAGTTTCAATTGGACATGTACCCTGCTCTTCTCAATGGTATTTACAAATAACAGAATAATATTTCTCTTCGGTTCACAGCATAAACAGCTCGAGTTGAAGGAAGAAAAAGATTTAGACACTGTAGCAAAAAGCTATAAAGTTAAGTATTATTTAGAAAGATTTGCATTGGTAGCCTGCAATTTAGGGGTCAACGAGAACCATACTGGAATTATATGTCCCTAAGAAATTTAGTATCTAGCTCCGGTACCCCACTGTGGGTCAATAACAGCACAATACAAATATATATTACTGGGTTTGAACCTGTGCAAAGATTAAGGTCAATAAGATGGATAAGTGGAGTATGTTTTGTGTGGAAGAACAAGACTGGACTGCATCTTGACCTCAATGAATTAGAGAAATATTATAAACTAGGACTACATCAAACAATAATGTCTCAATGTTATTTTCAGAACTCCATTTGCCATGGTCGAAAACTGTATAAAACTGTAAACAGCTATGTAAAACTTTAATTTAGTCTTTTTTTTAACGAAAGATTCTTTTTAAAAGGGTCACTAGTTTTGTCAGAACCTCTGTGAAGAATTTAAGAGGCAGAAAAAAATAGACGTAAAAATGTACTAATTCATGCTCCCATAGTTTTTGGACATCAGTGAACCGTATAAAGTCAAAAAAGGCACACATGTTGTCAAATCTAGCATTCAATGATTAAGTTTGCCAATTACAGATAATATACTCGTAGTTTTGAAAGCTAAAGCCATGTTTTTTTTCAGTTTGCTTGGTTTGCGGGTAGTTTCAGTCCAATACGGGGTTTCTGCCTCTAATCAGTGAAAGCTGTTACACAATGACTCATTGACTATAGGACACACAGTAAATCTTGTGACCCACACTGCTGGTGTCCCTCTAGAGCATTTTATTGTGTTGTGTGGCTATTGTATTACCAATGTCCTTTCTGTATCGCAGTATTTGTTCAATGCAAATAGATCCTGTACAACAGTTCATTACTGGCTCTATCCAGAGAGCAAACAGCTGTTCTTCTGGATCTTCCTCCTTGTTTCTTTCTCCACATTTCCCACACACTCTTTTCTCCCCTGACAGTTGGAAACAATCAGCAACCTGTCCTAGTTCAACACAGAGTTTTATGTAAAGCAGTCAATAATCTGAGATTGACAGTCTGGGTTACATAACTTCTTGTAGAGGACATCTGTTTACTCTCAGTTGTTACATATTTAGCAGATTTGGATTTACAAATGCAGTTATTTTCAGAAGAGCGTTAGTTGAGGTCGTACTTATACTGGTAAAACTCTGAGTGGAATAAAGTGCTTTAAACTACAGCACATTACTATTGTGCATTCTAGTTTAGTTGGGAAAAAAAGTCTCTGTTTTCATCAATCCTCAATATTTCAGCACGGTTTCATCTAAAACATGAGCATCTGATTAAATTTTTTAAAGAAAATAAGAAGAAAACCGCAACAATACTTTAAGGTACTGAATATAAAATTTAATTAACAGTCAACTGATGAAAGGCAGACCAGAGGGTCACCACAGAGGAAGATGCGAGTTTTACATGCTTACAATCATCTGCAGATTCAAGGCCTCGTCACGTCGACCTGAATTTTTGTTGCGCAGTTTCATGCTACGACGTGCCTCAATATTAAACCAACGAAAAAGATTTTCAGAGTTATTAATTGGATTCATTTTTCGCAGGGAGACCAGTGAAAGCTGGCTCTTTTGATGACATGAAGAGGAGATTAAAGAGCCGCTCATCCCACATTTCCATTGCGACTTACATATACAGGAAACAAATGGCTCACCATAAATCCTCTCTTTTCTCCACATTTTTAACAAACAGCTTCCTGTGATCAGCCACCAACATTATAAACCTTTTGACATCTCTGATTTTTTTTCAATGTGTTCTTTGAATTCTTCTCTGTTGTCAAATTTTTCTTGTTCTTCTTTCCTGTTTCCACCTTTGTCGCAGTTAGCGTCTGTTCCAGCGCATATGCCATCTTCCGGCAGGGAGTGTCATTGCATCAATAGTGCCTTGAAGCAGATGAAAAAAACACCCTGCAGAGAATCCTTAAGAAGATTTGAGCAAATCTCAATTCGGAACGGTGTGTAGATGACCTTAGGTCCTCATTCCCACCGCACTCTCTCTGGTCCGCACCAGTTGAAAATCACATCATGCGATCCACTCATTGGCCAGATACATCTATGCACATGTTTGCTAGACTGCTTTTTTGATTGGTTAGAAGCAAATAACACCTGAAGACTGGGACAACACGATCCAACGCGACTGGCCATTTGTATTAATTGCTTATGATGCACGTTGCAAGTGATGTGCGGATTACAAACTACTCAGAGTTTGACATCGGGCTACCATGAGAGCGCTGACATCTAAACAGAAAAATGCCAACCCATAATGCCAAACACAAGCGACTACGGTGGCTGTATTTGTTCAAAAAGCATGTGGTTGTTGTCTTCATTTGTGTTTAGATTGAATGAGAGTTCGATCATGTTCACACCGTTCTAGAGTTCAATCCGCTTTTTTGGTCTGATCTAGAATTTGGTTGCTGCTTTCACACTTGCCTGAAAGGGAAGGGAATTCGAACTCAGTCAGATGCACTCACAAAAGATATTCTGCTACCAAAAATCATTGCTACAAAAATATATTGAATATTAACCTGCTTGTAAGTTTCTAAAGCACTTAAATAAGTTGGAATGCTAGTAGTACTTACCTTTAACTCTTGGTGATGATTTTAACCCACAAAACGAAGTGAAAGTTAGTGAATCAAGACTGAACCCTTATCAGAGGATATTCTAGCAACCGTATCTGAAGAACCTTTGAAGCTTCCTACAGTATGCACCCCCTGCCTGCATTCTCCCACACCCCCTCATCAGCATCAAGTATGTCTACTATCCCTGGCGTTATCTTTAGCGCCTCTATAAATAGGGCGCGGGGATTGTCGGACTCAGATTTCAGTCGTACCAACGGTTCTCGCGCACAGGACCAGCAACCCGTCAGGGGGGTGTGTACGTGCTCGTGCAGAAAATAACGATTCGGTAAAGAGGGTTAAAGCTTGAAGGAGGGAAAGGAAACAACACGAAATGTGCGCAGCGTTTGTTTTCAAACGGAGACGGTTAACTGTTCGTGCCTTTCTGTTGTGATAACAGTCTATTTTATAGTCAGGTGAACTATTTAGATTAGCTTTTAAAAGTTCTATTTGAAGTTAACAACGCCATATGAAAGAATATTAGTTGTTTCATTCAGTTTTAAGTGTTTTGAACTCACCTGTTTGCTCCTCACAGAGTGAAAGTCTGTTGAGCGCTCGAGCGCATCTCTCTCATTCCCGCCTGAAGAATCCCAGATTACCTCAAAGGATTAAACTCGGTGGAAAATACTCCTCAAAGTCCACAAACAATGCGCGGTTCCCTTCTGTTAAACTCAGAAACAACTCTGGCAGCCAGACTCCTCTTTCCTCAAAAAGGGGGTTTTCGCCTGCGGTACGCGTGCGATTGTATGACGGAGTGCGTTTGTGAGGATTTGCTTCGACTGCGAGAGAAACTGAAGCGGTCACGTGATGAATTAATCCTTCCCCTTCACCGAGCGCACAAATCTAACAGTCCAATCAGAATGCAGGATATCCGTATATCCCGCCCACAAGTGTGTTTACAATACTGGTGTCTGAAGAGTGATGGGAAGAGGTAGATTTAAAATGTTTGACAAATCTAGGCTATAAGATAAAATGATTAATAAGACGGATTCACAGACCACATCTTTCTCAAACTATCATGATTAGAATATGAAATGTTGGTCTTGGCCAGACCTTTTTTCATATGGTACTTATGAATGGAGCTAGAGGTTCGAGTCAGCCTCACAAAATGGACAAAATCCCATTCTGCCAAATAAATTTTGACTGCTAGTGCCAGAAATGTTATGCCACCTGCTTTAGGTGTTTTGTAATGGAGTTAAATATAAAACACACTGACATAAACTCAAATCAAATGCATTTTCTCATTTTTTTTTATTCTGAGCTAAAAAAAAAGAAAAAAAATCATTTCCCTCACTGAATGTGTACATATTACTTATTATAAGAATCATTACATATGCTATTATATAAAATTAATTACATGACCTAGCAAGTTTGACGTACTAACAAACTAAATCAACTAACTTTTGGGTCACAATATGCCATACACAGGATAAATAGTTTCTACAAGAGTTCTATTAAATTTCCAATATCCTTTAAACTCTTTTTGTTCTATATTATTTGGCTAAAATGAGTGAATTCCTCACTAAAACAGGTTGTTTGGTGAATCTCTGCAGATGGAACCTGTACGTACAACATTTGAGGTACAATATTGTCTTAATAACACTCTACGACAAACTTTTAACAACGGTTTGGGTGCCCCACCAATGTCTAAGTGTCCAATTGTTTCCACATTTGTTACTCCATGTGGTTTAACCAAATGTGATAGACATGTCAGTGCCACCATAATCATAAATCTGTCAAATTCACCAGTAAACAAAACCAGGTAGATCAACTAATCTACACACACACACACCTTATCTTAGGGCAATCTGGTGATGTCAGAATCTTAAACCTGTTGTGAAAATAAACTGCCAACAGTACAGTTGATCAGAAAGAAAAGACTTGTTTGAGTGAGCAGATGACATATAAACGTTAAAAATGTTTTGAATGGATTTGATAATGTTGGTATGTTGCATTTGGTACTTTATTTTTAATTTACTTTATGAAAAAGTGCATTAAAGGACCAAATGGATGTTCACCATAGGCATTTAACCTTGAAAAGAATAACTGGGTTAGAATGCCTCCTCACTAGGGATGAAAGTGCAAAGAAAGCCTAGCGTATAATTACATAATTGCCATCATAAAGCAATGAAAGCATGCTTTTCATTACAAATGACTTTGAAAGCTGGGTTAAACTACAGAAAGAATCTCCAAGCCAAGATTTTATTATATGTACAGTACAGTGCTTATGTGAAAAAGCTTATAATCAAGATCTGGTGTTCCTACGTTTGCCTTCAAGTCAGCATCAATTCTTATACGTACACTTAATCAGAGTCTTGGCTTTTGTAGAACTAAAGTCAGGTGTTTGATCAACCAATTATACCCAGTCATGACAGCTGTGTAGGGCACTGTGAGGAACCGCCAAATTTGCTCAGAATGTGCATAAAGCCATGTACACATCTAGAGAAGCCTGGATAGAACTAGTCAGCCAAAACCTCATACCTTCAACATAGGAACAAGACAAAACGACTGAGTTCATCGAAGTGCTGTAGAGATTAGTACTACGATTGTCTGCAAACAACAGTAAAGCATGGTGGAGGGACCTTGATGGTTTGGAGTTTGGTCAGGATCGTTGAAGTTCTAGACTGGATTAATGGGGCCTGATGAATATGTTGTGTTTGATGGTGAAAAGGACACTAAGGTTTTCTGGGGAGACAGGAGAGAGCAAGGAAGCAGTATCCCTCCTTTATTTATGCGAGCAGATTAAATGTTGGTGTACTCCATTCTTTTCTAAATAAATCAAAACGTTAAAAATAAATTAAATATTAAGAACCTACTCCTCTAACGTAAACATCCAATGGCTTTCGGCACTTTCATTTTCGCTTGTGATGAATGGTTTATCAGTGACTCGATCCAGAATGCATGTTATACATTTAAATGGAGTAAAAATTCAATGGAACTCATCTGCACATTGTGTATTTATGTAAAACACACTGTTGAATGTGCAGGGCATAGTTATTGATTTAAGATAGTGGTGAAATTGTTAAACAAAAAGTCCCTGCTTCCTGTATATTTGGCATTTAAGTCATCTGTTTGTTCTTGCAGAATACTTTGAGACATTTGTGACTGTAACTCACATTTGCAGATGCTTCAGAAACTGCCACAGTGATCTCAACATTATCGGGTGGCCTGGATCCCTCAACCACTGACCATAGTATCATCCAGATATTCTCCTTCCAATGAAATGTGATTCAAGACCACAGTATCCCGCTCATGTCTACTGTCATCTTGTTCTGAGCTCAGGAAAGAACATTCTTGATTACTTGATGCATAGACACAGCCACTCTATAAATATAATAATCTATATCATACAAATATCATACAAATATCAAGTTTTTCTTTTTAAAATGAGAACCAATTTACAGAGGACTGCCGGTGGTCTTGGAATGGTGGGAAGGTTGCCTTGAAAATTTGTTGGCGAATGATCAAATTGCCTTCAAAGTGGGACAAAGAAAAAGTGTCAGTGATCATTTGTCAATATTCTTTGTCACTGCTCACAACAAAGAGAGAAACTTTCATATTTTTGGAACAATCTGGTTGGGGACTTTGCTAAAAACTTTGCTAAAGGGCCAAACAAATCATCAATCAGTCGTTTTGTGTTCATTTAACCTTGCCGAGATGTAGCAGCCACAGAACGAAACGTCAGGTTTACCAAACAAAGTAAGTTCTGAAAGCCACTAAAGAATCATGCGACAACATTTGGATACCATTGCCATCTGAGTAACGAGAGACTATAAAACATAGATTCCAACAGACTATAAATAAACTGTTTCCATGAGACAGTTCATGACAGAACAGGGAGGACAGTCAGTCAGAATGACAGACAGAGGACACGGAGGAATCCCTACGAGCCAGCAAAACTGAGTGGAAAAATCTTTGTCCTGTGGTTTGGCCTGAAATAACGTCTCATTTATGATGAGACTGTGACCTGTTATCACCCTTCCAACAATTCCCCCTGCCTGCTATTGACTTAAGCAATATCAACACAACAGGTGCGCATGTGTGCCTACTTCCCTGTGGATTTACAGTATGTAAACACACGCCGTTCACCGTTTAGCATATCTTTGGCTCTGATGTGTGTGGTCGAGTCCTAAGATTTGCCCCATGTTTCCCACACGTACCACATATCATATGTTTCCAGACTTTACCCCATGATGTAAAACCCTTGGAATGCAATGACAAAACTAAGCGTTACATTTGTCTTTTAATCATGGTTCCAGCCTGTATTTGAGATCCCTCGCCTTTTACCTCTGACCTCGCATCTCAAACAGACTTTAGTCAAATGGATAACTTCTTTTGAGCATCAGCCTTTATCATTGTAACTGTTTGATGTGAAACCCACGGTGTTCACTGATAAAAACTGTAAATAATGGCCTGCAATTGTGGGCAGACAGATTAACACAATCTTAAGAATTTCCATGATATCTAATCAGGTCATCATTTCTTGTGTTCTAATAAAGTGCAGCTCTTTCTATGTGATCTCTCATAGAAGGCAGAAAATCCTTGACTAAAAGCTAATATTTAACCAATCCTGGCACAATCAGACAGTGAATGTGGAACAGCTCTTCCATACAAGCACACTATTAAACAACACTTTTACCGAGCCTTGAAGGTAACCTTGAAACACCTTGAGACAACAGTGGTCAACCCAAGCCTTTCAGTCGAATCACGAACACTCAGTTGTAATGCATGAGAGAGAATGTGATTAATTAAGCAAATTATTTATAATAAATAAAGTGATACAACAAACAGGTTAAGTCAATAATACCTACAAAAATAAGCTATTAAATGTTCAATAAACCACGCCTTTTCATCTGGAAATCTGATGGATGAGTCAGGATTTGGTAGTTGCCAAGAGAACAGAACTTTTCGGACAGCACTGCTAACCTTTGGTTAAAGACTGGGGTTGATTTCCAGGATCCGGGCTCGGCCCTTTAGTCTCAGAGAAATAAATCTTCAGCATACAAAGAGATGGGCCCTTCCAGACAAGTCATCCATAAAGACAAGGATGAGAAAGTTTAATGTGGAAGAATGTGACTGGCCTGCATAAAGTCCTGGTCCCAAACGGATACCTGTGGGATGAAGAACTGTAAGCCAGGCCTTCTCATCAGTGTCTAACCTCACAAATGCAACTTCTTAAGAATCGTGAAAGCCTCTGCAGAAGCTTTGTAGCTGCTACAAAGGGTGATGTCATTTTTTTTGGGAATGAAATGTCCCAGATATAGTATTTGGAAGGCACATCTCGCTTCTGTTCTAGTCATAGTTGCAGTGACTACTGAGACACAGGCTCTCCGATACGTCCACTGTTTATGTGATGTATAGAAAAGCAATGGGAAGGTGCTCTCTGGTTATATATTCGCTAATTTCTCTGTCTTAAGGTAGCCACATGGCCAGGTTTTTTAATCACAACTGATGGTCTAAATGTCTGCTTTGGAAGTTGTGTGGTTGGGGTACTGTAAATTTAAACTCTTCAACTGTGACAGGTCACCCAGGCCATTTATTGCAGGACAAAAGTAAGCAAGAACAGCGAGAAGTAATCCTTAGTGATCAGTTTATCTTTGATAAGTAATTTGTAACCTAAACTAATTGAAACCTTTGTTTAATCTAATGACCAGTACCAAAGCAACTCCAAATAGCTGTATAAGGACACCAGGGACAAAATTGTAGACTTGCACAGATCTGAGATAGGCTACAGTTCAATAATGGCACTTTTCTACCCACTAGTTTCGTAAAAGCATTCATAAAAGCTTAAAAGCATGGCTCGTAAAAGCTTTTGGCATTACTTTTT
This sequence comes from Danionella cerebrum, assembly GCA_007224835.1. Taxonomy (NCBI): domain Eukaryota; kingdom Metazoa; phylum Chordata; class Actinopteri; order Cypriniformes; family Danionidae; genus Danionella; species Danionella cerebrum. The sequence goes on along the minus strand of SRMA01025243.1, from coordinate 518,103 downwards.
GCTTACACATTAGGATGAGGTTCTAAATCCAGGACTAACTCTTTCGATGGCCTCCGTTATTTCTTGTTTGCATTCAGAAAAGTGCGTTTCTTTTTTTAGTTTTCATGCCAGGTTTGTGCATTTCTGTTGCAGTTGTTATGGTGTCCCCAATGAGGTTTATAGTGACATGCCTTCTCAGAGCCAATACTGGAAGTCCGTCTAAACACAAAGGTGAACCATGGTGGGGAGAGGAAAAGGCACATCAAGCGGTTAAGTGCCATAACCAGAAATCTTGTGGAAAAGCAGCATCAGCAAACCTCTGGTGAGAAGGCAGCAACTGTTGGCGCAATTATTAGAACGTTGAAGAAATTCAAGATGGTTGTGGCTCTATGCAAGAACTCCTCTCATGGAATATCAGTGAACCCAAGAAAGGTGAGGGATGAGCCAAGACAGGGACCACAGTCTTAATGGTTAAAACAGGTTGAAGCTATTTAACTCAGGAGGAAAAGGAGGTTGTATGTCAAACGATTTAATACCATATTGAGTATTATGACCTGAATTAATTCAATGTACAGCTTTACCTTCAGCAGATGTTAGCCTCATCTGTATACAGTAACGAGGTAATGCAGATCATGACTTATTAGATATCTACATAAATAGCTAAAAGATTTGGTGCCTGAATTTTCGAAAATTTGTCCTACTTCTCAACTTTCAGCCCCAGTGTTTTTTGGGATGATTAGCCAAAATTCACAGTCCACCACAAAGCTACTCTTTAAAAACAAGTTGAATCTTTATTAACTTGACTTTTTGTATCTACTTCCTTTAGCCTGCTGCCAGTTTAACTCTACTGGTGTTGTCTTTTATTCCCTTTTCCTGTTTGTCAGTCAGCCAGAAGTTGACAGATGAGTGCATGCTAGGATTCGTCTGCAGCTCCAAAGCTCCTGGATGGATGGAAGCATCACCTGATAGCAGTCAATGAATTCCCAGAGTGTAAAAGCATAACATGGAGCAGCAGACCTGAAAATACGCTCATAGATCAACAGACTGTTCTGTAACTTTATCTGTTGTCATTTTTTGGATTCCCTATACACGACACTCAGTTCCCGCCTTAGGAATGCACAGCAAACATGCACAGCTGTGACAATTTAGCTACACAAGAGCAGAGGCTTGAATAAAATGGTACAACCTTCATATTTTGTACAAAATCTGACCTTGTCAGAGAGTAAAAGGTAAGATTTCCTGCAAGCAATTTATCAGAAAACAGAGGATGCAGCTTGGCAAACACAACTTTTTCAATCATTTGTGACCTTTCTATGATATGCGTGTAATCAAAAGCAAGCTGCCAGGGGAAATAATGTTACCTTGAGCAGTTTGAGTTTTGAGCTGACATCGAATTCAGATCAACAAGAGCAAGTAGAGATGATGGAAAACAGAATGTGTTGTGCATTCATCCAAAGGTTGCAATGTAAAAGTAAACACCCTACACACAATCCGCAGAAAGTCATTGATAGGGTTATTGTAAAACGAATCATAAGAGAACATTGTCCCTCATAAATGTAATGTTACCTTGTGGTTAAAGCCCCAGTAAACCTCCCCTGGTGAATTTAATCTGGGTCTATCAATTCGGATCTCAAACTTGATCAAATCCTTTTTTCATACAAAGTGGCACCACATTTCACGCTTATAAAGCGGAGAACACACTGCTCATGTTTAGGGATTATGTAATGGATGCTGACAAAGAAAGAAAAGCTACTCTTTTGATCTTGATGAAAGCTCCAAAAAGCTCTCAGATGGTTATTCAGGACAATAAAGATGGCAACCACTTAAAACTGGAATTGACGCATCATGGAGGATGCCTCGGGAAGATAGATCAGCTATAGATGAGAATTTTATGATTCGGTTTCTTCAAGACACACTGGGGTTGGGAAGGGTTTCCCCTGTTTTGATGGCAAAATGTCACTGATCACGACATGGTTTTATGCAAAGTAAAAATTATTTAACGCGACATAATATTATGACAAATTTTTTATATGGCTATACTCTGTGTCCGTTTGATATATATTAGTGGAGATGTTTTAAAAAATTTGCAAATAAAAAAACTACAATTAGCATTATTTAAACTATCTTTGTAAAAAATGTAAACGGAAGAAAAATGAGACATCAGTTAATAATATTTGCATTATTAAATCTATCCATTCACCCAAACCAATCATATTCATTATTCAGACATAATGACTTCAGAACCAGCCTCATACATTTTTTTTCTTCCACCATGTGCACAGTGACGCCCTGAAGTGTGGTGGAAAATGTTGGAGCTCATGGTGTCTAGCAAACTTTGGATGAATCGTTATTACGGTTTGGCTGATGATATGACTTTGCCATGATCACTTAACGTACCTCTTATAACAAAAATGTGCTTTGATGCCGCATCCACCAGCACAATAGTTAAATGCTGCTGTGAAACGTCTTCGTAAAATCACTTCGTCTTCGTTCTTTCCTTTTATCTATGAAATGATGTCTTGCTGTAAAGTGTTTCCATCATGACACCATCAGGTACAGGGAAACTGTGATGCAATTCGTGACAGTTTGAAAATCGTGCGCACTGTGTACTGACTGGGAGTTTAGTTTCTAAAACCGATAAAGAAATTAATGTCTGCTTTGGAAGTTGTGTGGTTGGCCACACGGGGAGCTTAGTACTTTCACTGGTCTTGTTCTCCAACTTAACGAAGATAAATTATTACAATATTATGGTCTGTTTTAGAATTTCCGGCTAAACGTCAAGCATTATGTGTGTTTGTGGAGTGCATTAGTTTAACTACCATCCCTGATCATTTATTACGTTTATGATAGTGTCAACTTCATCATAGTCCCTATGTCATTTGTTATGTAGACAAGCCGCAATTTGGATTTTTTTCCAAAATATTAATTCACAGAGCAAGGGTCAAAAAGGTTGGTTGTTCCTTTTAACCAGATTAAAGAAACTGTTGGTTTCAGCTAGTCAAACATCCCCTAAAGATGTCTGCATTCAGAAAATTAACACCGACTAGTGCTTACATCTCAATTTCTCACCAGAACTTTCTCATTCACTATTTCTGGTTGGTGGAGCTCTCTTCCAGTCCCTATCCAGAAAGCAGAGTATCTTGCAACTTAAAAAAAAAAAAATCACCATTTTACTTAATGAAAAGAGTGGGTGATTAATTGACTTTGTGACTAATTGCTTCTCGCTTTGGACAAAAGCATCTGCTAAAGGCATGAATGTAAATATATCCAGTGTTTCCTCATTCTATGCCAAAAGACCAATTCAAAAATGTTTCACCCATGTGTAATCAGCCTCATTTTGTGAATAGCTTGATAAATAAAGGATGTTTGTGCTCTGCTATGCATCACACGACATTGCTGTGACTGTCTATGTCATGACCACACAAGTTCAAGCCCCTCAGGATGGAGTCATTTAAGAGTCACAGATTAGATCCTAATGGAGGGTGTCACTGTGCTTTCAAACGTATTTACAGTGGGCTCTAGAATTAGGTAGAATGGAAGTCTTTAACAAACAAATAGCTCAATGTAAACTGGGAAACAGTTCAGGAACTATTATAAGGAGTAGAGTGTTTGCTTTGTTTAATGGTTGGTTTGATTGCATTCAGAAATTAGCATGAGTTTAGCTAGCACAGCTACCACAGAATGGGAATAGTCAAGCAGGAAAAGAAATGAAACCACAAACTGTACATTTTTTTTCAAGCTTCAACTTCCAAAGGATAACAGTTTCCTTGATCTGATTTAAACTAAACATTTTGATTTAAACTACATAGCCCACCACCGCAAAATAATAATTTGTGAATTAATATTTTGGGGAGAAAAAAAAACAGAAAAAATTACCAATCAAACATTTGTTTTAACCATTTATTGCTTAAATTTAATGCTTAATGATTTGGCTTAAATTTCTCTTTGTGTAGGACTGAAAAGCTGCCATGAGGTGCCCTGCAACTCATATATATAAAATTTAAATTACACAAACTTATGTTATATATACACACACACAAAATGCAGACTCCAAGCACTGCATTTAGCAATGAAATGACTACAAAGTCCACATCTCAATCTGGCAACCATATATGAGTAATAGTAACATACAACTGTACGGAACTTGTGACTTTTAGCACAACATAATAAACATCTTGCTGTTCATGAAAGACGATTAACATTCCTGAGATGAAAATGTGAAACTATTGATAAGGAATTATTAAATGTAATGTCTACAAGGAAAATTGACAAAGGAAGGGACAAGTGTTTCCTGTTAGGGTATTCCACAGACAGGACAAAGTATGGGTGTGAGTTACCGCAGAAGCCACAAGAGTTTCTCAAAAGTTCAGAAAGCCCACCCCTCCACATTCCACAGACAGGACAAAGTATGGGTGTGAGTTACCGCAGAAGCCAAAAGAGTTTCTCAAAAGTTCAGAAAGCCCACCCCTCCACATCCCCACTTTAAACATCTGTCGTCCTCTCAGACGAGCCATCAGAGGTTTCCAGGGATACAAACACAAACATTGGAGATGTATATTGTAGCCCCACCTTGTGCCCTTAGAGAGCAATCAACCTGGCTAGGTCCCTCCTTCCCTTGCTTCAAACTACACATATGGTTCGTTTTACCATCTTCAAGGGAGTCATGTATAGAAAACACTATAACATAAACCATGTGTCCAATAACTTGGAGGAAACCTACTACTATATACACAACAATCTCCATCTTTGTTCGCTGCATGATACTGATTGAGATGTTACCATCAGCCACCTGCTACGGGTAACAAGCTAGAGGTGAAGAGTTTATAGGCATCCCAAAAGACGTTAACAAATGCATCAAAGGTCCTGAACTTGAACCTTGACCCTTTCAGCCACTAGATGAAAGAGTAATTTGTAGGTTGGAGGGTTGTTAAGGGGAGTTATGAGTTTTCTCTTCTCTGGGTCCCTTTGTGTTTTCAAAGTAGCCTCACTGAATGAAGGAATTCTCTCCTACATGGTCACGTTAACCTGTCCAAGTATGCCCCCAAATTGAATAGGAAACTTGTTTATCTCAGCCAAAGTCAAGAAGGCACATTTTGTTGTGTCCTTTTATGCCATTTTTTGAGTTAGGGCAAAGAAAAATGCTACTTTCAGATGCTTGACTTAGATTGAGGGGTTGGGCCAAGGGGTAGAAATGGAACTTCGTCCTAGTCTTTCAATCCAACGTCAGGTTTTCTGTGCTGATGTCCCAAGTTGGTGATGGATTAAATGATTCCAAGCAGATCTGTGTTTGAAACTTGTTTTAAACAAAACAGAACACGACTAGAGATTAAATCAAATGTTTTAAACACTTCTTTATTTTTAACATTCAGGTGTTTGGATCACAATAAACATCAGATAAAGAAAACTAAGATATCGGCCTTTGCTTTCAAATGATCCCTTGTTGCACTTTGTTCAATAAATACAGGAGCCCAAAACGTATGTCACTTGGACAAAAGTGATATCAGAAGATATCACTTTGCAGAAAAGGAGCTCTCTGAATATGCATCTGGTAAAGGTAACCAACTACAAGTGTAGTTCCGTATGAAGAGTTCCAATGCAAAATAATTTACAAAGCCAAACCAATCAGATTATCAATGTACCAATCAGATCCGGTTGATTTTGACTGAAGTAGGACCAGAAACCTTGATTCTCTGTTCCAATCTAGGATGTTTTATAAAGGAGACAGTTCGGCTGGAGGAAGTGAATCAAGTCCTTCTGATGTGGCTATTCCTCTGTTTCTTTGAAAGAACTTTGGATGTCCCACTGTGCATCAATGTTAAACACCCTTCAGCTTGGGTTTGGAAAATTCCGGAGCCTCTGCAAAGCAAGCAGAAGGTCAGTTTCAAGCTGAACCAGCATTAACGGCCAAGACAGAGACCCATAGATATCCCCTCACCCAGCAGCAGGAGCTATCACTCGAGTTGCCAAACTCATTAATGTGCACAATCTCCTGCCAGAATGAGATTCATCTAGTGCCACTGTTCTCGCAAACTGATATAAGAGGATGTGGGAATGCTTTGTTCATTCAGAGAAAACAGAGCCTGTGAGAGACTTACTGGAAAACACTGGACACATGAGCATTTACATTTCAGAAAGGTGGGGAAAAGATGGGAAAATCCAGATCAAGAGACATAAAGAAACTGAAACTAACTTACTGATGTATAAAAGAATCCTGTGGTGTTGGAGGCACCCACTGCCAAGTCAGAGAGGGAGTCATTTGTGGCTCAGTCGCACTCTTTTCATCAGTACTGGGCCAGAATTTTAAAATCTAATCAGGGTCAACAACAGTCAAGACCAAAAGAGTTTATTATTGGGTGACCTGAATCTGTCCAGGACAACAATTTCTCAAAATTTGATTGGACTGTCTATAAATTCTGTGACATACAAAGAAAACATTTCTTAATGGATAGTAACACATCATTTTTATCTAGCCAAAAATTAGGAGTAATCGTTCTAAACTACTGCTGATCACGCCAGTCGTCCAATGCTGGATAAATAGAAGCGTGTAAACAATAACTAAGAATTATTGAAGTAGTTTGTTGACATATGAAGTCTCTGTCACATCATGCGCGGGATACTACAGTTTGTGAGGTCACATTTACCTTTTAAAATTGTGTGACTGTGTATGTTCTAATTAACCATATACCAGGAAAATGACAAAAGATCTCCAATGGTACTTTTCCACAAGTATATAGTAAAGGCGGGACTTAATGCCTTAGCTCTACTCACCACGGTTCACCTTTGTGTCTCCACCAACATCCTCTATCGACTCGGATTGGGCTCAGTTTCTTATTCTTTTAGGCGTCAACAACATCAAGCTCTGCTTGGACACATTTGGGAAATAAGGAAGGTCTACCCGGCCAATCGGTGAGCTCAACAACTTCCCAGTCAGTAGTAAACAAGACGTCGTCACCCTTTTCTTTCAAATAGGACAGAAGTATCACTTTGGTCCAACCTCGCCAGCTTTTAGAACCTCATCAAATGGGAATGGAAAAAAATTACAGATCACATGGTCGGAAATCACATGATCGGAGTATTCAGTATTTCAGACTCGGATCGAAATCAGTTGTCACCTCCCTATCAGGACCTGGATTTGATCACAGCATTAAATCAAGATCAACGGGAGAAAGAGATTAATCTGCTATTTATTATTAGTATTTATCCTTGCATCGTAGCAGTCTGTTTATTTTTACCGGTCTCGCAGAAAATAAGGAACAACCTGGATCTGTTTCTTTGCTTTACCTTCTATTTGAAATGTATTAAAAGTATAATAAGTATCGTATACTGGTTCAAACTCCCAGTCGAATGACTCAGACTCAAAATCTCAAGGGAGCACAGATCGTGGTGGAAAAGTCCCAAAAGCATGCAGAATCCTGTCATTAGAATACAGGTTGGTGGAAAAGCAACATAAGGTAGAACCTACTAATTTGGCTTGCAAAGGACAAACAACTATACACAGATCTATTCTCAAAGAGTGGCCACGAAAAGTATGTGAGCCTCATTTTGTAATTTACTAAATTTTGTCATAAAATGTGAGCTGACCTTCGATCAAATTATAACGTGTCTAAAAATAAAGACGTGAACAATTCAAATCTTTGTCTGACCAAAAAATCCCACTTTTTAAGAAGTTTTGAAACCTTTTAAATATTGTTGACACTAGAGAGTGTAAACACCACACAATTGTGATTTACTGCAAAAAGAAAGAAATAAAAATTAAAGAACAACGTGAGGAAAAGAACAGCACTGAACATGAGAGCTCATAAAACCTGCTGCCAAAGTTGCCACCACAAATGATCTACCGTGACTTCAACTTTAAAGATACAAGCTGCTCCAAATAAAATCCTAATGGATGAAGTCATTTATGCCTTTTTTAATCTACACTGTACCAAATTATTGTAAAGTGGTAAAAAGTAAAATCATCATTGAGCACAAAGGACAGAAGGCTAAAAAATGAACAAAAAACAAAGAGGAACGAGTCATGAATTTACTGGTCAATGGCAAACCAATATAAAACCATGCAGGTTTTCAGTTCTCGGCAGTGGCTGGTGGGATGAATATCACTTTCACAGACTCGGTCTATCCTTAAATTCTCCCTCTGCTTAAAGAATCATCCTCTTACGAATTTGAGGATTGAGTGGGTTCAGAATGCATGGAAGACTCTCATATTTCCACGGTTAGTTCTTTGTGTTCCTGAAATGGATATGGAACAGACACAAGACCGATTATACCCTACTCCATGTCCATTATGGTGGAGATGTTTGGTGGTGGTCAGTGGAAAGATCTTCTGAGGACAGCCTCTACATGGTTCTAATATACTCTAGATCTGTATCTCAAAACAGCCCAGTGTTGAGGCACACTTTATAAAAATATATAAAATAATCTGATTCCGCAAATTTTATTATCCATCTCTTCCTGCTTCTCAATACTGCCATTCCTCTACCCATCCATGCAAACCTAATGCCCGATTCTTCCATCTCAGTGACCCCTATCTCTCGTATGTTCTTGCTCTTTGTTCAGCAGAGTGGAGAATTCAGAGCCCCCTTAGAGAGCCCCACTCTCCAATGACAGCAAGGGGAAATCACTCCCTGCCACACCCACATATGGAAAAATAAACAAGTGTCCACATGTAGCATGGAATGTTAATATCTTCCATAACTCAGCTCTCTACCTGCCAAACAAAAATCCAAAGAAAAGAAAATCCAACGCACAGATCCTGACGTACTGCATTTTCATAAATCTGTGAGAACATTTTCATTCAGAGACTCCTGAATCCAGTTTTTCATGCTTCTTTTCCTCTCCAACAACAGTTAGATCTTCATCACCTTCAGAAGAAACGTGTAATCACTTTAATTGGATACTTCAAATCTCATAATGATGGATCTATGTGACTTTTAAGAAATATTAAACACCAATTGAAGGATTTTTAAGATTAATTCACATATGTGGCAAATAGGTGGAAGGATAACAAACAGCTCTTTCACAGCTCAAAGCACATGGTTTCTACAATCATAGCAATTCAGTTGGACATTTATATGATTTGAAACAGCACAGATTGTTCATCTTTCCTGATCCTGTTTTCTCTGATGCTCCAAAGAGGAACACCCAGAACTCACGCTGGGTCAATGTTTCATTTTCCAAAACTCTCTGTGTTGTTTTCCCCTCTCGCTGGTTCCAGCTGCAGAGGAAATGACAGAGTTCCACAACAAAAAAAAAACTCATAGCCTAATCAATATGTTAATCTGGATTTGGTTTATGTTGAGTTTTGAGTGTTTCCTTCCTGGATAGAAGTATGATATCCAAGATGAAAACAAAATGTCACATAACGGTGTGCGGTACGGTTTGGGGTGCGGTGTGATGTTTTTTTCCTTCTTAATCAAGGTGAAGAATATGTTCATAGGAGTTTGTATTACCAAAAAAAGGTCAAAAAAGAAAATGATTGGTTAAGAGGTTTCAACCAATGAGATAGAAGTAGGGGCGAGACCGGGATACATTGGAAACCTTGACGGCAGGTTTGACTTCCTCTGAAATTCTAGATATTATACAATTACCTCCAAAAAAATTTCACTTTGGAAATGTTGTAAAGTACATTAAAGCTGTTAAACTAGCTCAGTAACTAGCTCATTAAGTTATAATATGTAGCCAAAAAAACACCATAAACAAAATATCTTAATGGAAACACCATAAGATTTATTATAGAATCATAGTAACAACTTAAAATTTTTATGATGTCACTAAGGGCTCCCTGCGACAAACCAAACTGTTTAACCCAGCAACTAATGTCTCTAAAATCGATCTAGCTTTGGTAAAGGATAGAGACATGAGGGATAGAGACATGGCTTATATATCATGACTTCTCCATAGCAACCAATTTGGGATATCTATTTCAGCTTTGGAAAATCATAGAGACATGGGAGGTTTGTTAATTTTACACATATAGACCTGTATATATATATAGACCTGGATCCTTAGGCAGATATGGAAAGCATGTTGACGATAAATGGAATAAATAAATGGCAATAACATATCTCTAAGGGCATGCACTATAGGTCTTAAAAGTACATTCGATAAATCAAAATGCATCTCTTCGAAACAGAAACCCAAGTACCATGATTAGCTTATCTGTCTTTTTTGTGGGTTAGGGTTAGGGGCTGTGTCTTTGAAATTGGTCAAATGGTTGTTATATGGACTGTTCCCCTAATAACCAGGAAATCGTCTGTGCTAAACTTACTGAAACCCCAAAAAGACAATGGAAAGTTGTGTTTCTGGAGACAGGATAGGGAATATTTCTTCACGTGTTCTGGCGTTTTGCTTTGTGGATGACAATGGTTATTCCATTTCCCTCCCTAAAGACTCCAGACGGCCAAAGAGGCCCAAAGCGCAGCTCAAAAATCCTGGTCATGACTTCATCCCTCTACTCTCCCACCCTCTTTCTGCCCCTCTCACTTCTGACTTTCCTTCTGCTCTTTCACAGTCCTCTCCCTCTGCCCTCCCCTGTGGTGATGGTTCACATGGCGTATGTGTGGCCTCATGCCCTAACATTTCCTGTCCCTATCTTCAGTCAACATAGCTGGAAGACTCGAAGCCTATCCACATTGTTATGAAAACAGTCAATGAACCATTTGAAGTTCAGGGTTTGATTGTGTTTTTAACATCATCATGATGGTTTCCAGTAAGAAGCTTTAGGGTTCAAGCAAGCAATCAGAATAGAAAGATTGCTTCTATTTGGTGGAGGTTAGTGGGATCCCAAATGAAATGTTGTTTAGGACGCCATCGACTTTTAATATTTGAAGCATGCACAAATGCAGATAAATTTGTTCGCCTCAAATCGTAAACGTTCTCCATGAATCTGTTTGCAGTTAAAGCATCCCTCTGCTAACTGGTGGTTAGTGAGTCAGGCCAGATGTGTTACATTCTAAGTAATCTTTCCTTAGATCAGTCATGAAATCACTGTCCGCTTTGAATCGGGCCTGGTATTCTTCTTCAGATAGCAAATATGGAAGGAAATGAAACTTTGAGGAATTGAATAGAAGAATGCATGTGGCGTGAGACTGATGGGGCCAAAAGGGATCAGATCTTCAAACAATCATTCGCTTTGTCTTAGGTGCTTTGCCGACATTTTAGATTTACCTAAAGATGTTTGACAATCTGGACTCCATATGGAAACCGAGAGGCTGTTTAAGTGAATATGTTAAAAAATATCATCTGAATTTCTGATTGGCTTTCATGAGTTAAATTTGGATTTGTTATAAGAGATCCATTGGAAGATTACACTAAGAACATCTCAAGAGGCACATAAGAGAAGTGTGTATTTCTACAAGGAAACTGTCGTTAACTCCTACTTCACCAAAGTGCACCAGAGTTCAGAGTGAAACCAGACATGCATCCCTCTTCCTGCCAAATCAGGCTCTGCCACCCTAAATCAAGCAGAATATGGCCTGATGACATAAAAATAACTTCAACCTGTTCATGAGAAAACGTTTGTTTGAAATGCACACATCAGCATCACTAAAACGGAGTAAGACCAATCCCAGGCCAAGCCCAAATCCATTTGGTTCCGTTTAACATGGAGCCCAAGTCCACATTACTCAAACGGTCTCACACAATCACCATTAGTCTACACACTCTGGGGGCTACAGGCTGCCAAGGCCCGCACACACACACATGCACTCACCCAGTCACACTAACACAAGTGTATATCGCACACCTGTAAGTAATGTGAAGGAGGTTTCCTGTTGTTTAACCTTAAAGTGAATTAGACCGAGATCAAATAGCTGATGGATTACCAAATCAAGGGAGCGTTATAAATACTGTTTATAGTCAATGCATCATGCTTGACTCCTATAGTCAGACACGACATCACAAGGTCTGCAGTTCGAGCAAAAATATTGTACCTACCGTGATCCATCAAAAGTACTTTACACGTTTTGATGTTCTGAAAGAGTCCTGTTTTAAATAAATCACTGCATTTGTATTTATGCTAACAGAGTTAATAAATTAGCTACAGTGCTAACAGACTTGTGCTACATCCTAAGTCTAGCTAAACAAAGGGTTTGAACCATGTAAGTTCAGTTCTTTGTTGTTATTTTGCTCATTGGTTAACAGCTTTGGGGACAAGTTTAAAATCTACATCATCAAAGGATGCCTTCCCCTATGTATTCAAATCTGAAAATACTCATTGAATGGCTCACAAACTCATAAACAACTTCATGTAGTGAAAGTATTATTGGAGTGAACCAAGACGTAAAGAAATACATCAAACATTTTTGTGATCATGAGACAAACAGTTCTGTTGTTGTGCCCTGAACTATAAAAAGTGCTCCTCCAATGCAAACTTCCCAAAATCTCAGGAAGTAGGATGCTGGGAAGATGTATTAATAAGTAATGATAACACAATAGTGGTGATAAAAACATTCGACTCTTAGAAAATACGGTTTTAAGGAAAAAGACGGGTGAAAGTGAACCCAGACTCTAGACGGACATGGATTCTGGAGTCATTTTGATGTGTGTTCTAGGCATTTGCAATTGTGTTCGTAATCCTCAGACTTTAAATCTGCCTACAAATGAAACTTTTTGTCAGAAAGCAAAGAAAAAGCAAAAGTCACATAACGTATATTTCTGTTTATAGCCAGCCGATAGCGATTAAATATAAAGTACAATTAGCTTAATTCTACTGTAAACCCTAATAAGTAACCCCGAAACTTTTATGCACTGTGAACTTTTTGGATGTACAGTACCATATTCTGTTTAAAGTGGGTATACTATTAGGCTCCAAAAAACATAGACACATTTTTGGACCAGCACCGGTCTAGAAAAGCACAATACTGCAAAAAAGAGGAGCATAAAATCGGAAAAGTCACCAAAACATTTGTGGAAACCGACTACCCTAAACCATTTGTGTTGACAAACCCTACTTTTTAAATAAACAGTAATTTAAATAGAAATTTTTATGAACAAAAATGTACACCTTATAGTTTCCTTAAATAATATAGTTTGGCAACACATTTTTGAGTAGCATTCATCAGCTCAAATATTTTGAACTAATTGACAATTGTAATTGACCACAAAATTTCGGAATATTGTGAACTTTGTGGGGTTTGCCATTGTTGAGCCAAGACAACAATAAATAACCACAATAAAGATGATTTGAATCAAAAAGAGGACTTCCAAACCAGGCCTATCAAAGATCAACTATTATCCAAACCCTAGACCATGTGAGCAGACACAAAAGCCAAGAGTCTAACACGTTGATTGATTTAGAACACCTCTGCGATTCAACAACTTGTGAGAACCTGTTTTAAACAGGAAATGATCTACAATCCTTAATAGGCATTTCTATCTAACAGGCTTGAAGTAAAACTGATGTAATAAATAACAAACAAGAAAATCATGTCATGGCAGTACGGGGTCATTACAATAAATCTGGCTTCCGGTCAAATTAAATCTTAACCTTTATGGCACTGGGGAAAGTGGCACTTGGTCCATTTTTATGGCGCTATAGTGACAGCTGTGCCCATACGTGTACAGTGTGACTGTGTTCTGGGATATGTACAGTAGGTGAAGTGTGAGAAGCTGATAGCATCTTTTCTCATGGTAGATTTGACGACTGGATGATTAACAATGAGCCAGAGGGCACACGAGCAGGCATCCCAATTTTCAAATGCTCAAGTAAGCAGCTGTTATATAGTTCCTAGCTTGTCATAATTACACCTTTACAACAGTTCACATGGCTGAACACTTCCATAGTCAAGAACCGACAGCACAAGAAATGCATTTATGAGACAAATAATTTGTTTTCCCCAATTGTTTACAAATTAATATCAACGAGTTCCTTGCATGCAGTACATCCTAATTGTAAAAGGCATTAGCAAGAGAAAGCAAAAAGAGCTTGTTCAAACTAAAGATAGGAACTGATGGAACACACATGAGCCATTTCTTTCATATATGCATCTATAAAATTAATTGACACCAGCCCCAGGTAAATCCCTCTCTAACATATGTCGCCAAAGTATTCACAGATCCTTTTAACTGAATTCAGATGTTTCAATCATTCCAATGCCCAAATGTGTAAGAATCAACGCAGACTTTTTCATGCAGACTTTACTCGTGTGAAATAGGCCACTCTTGGGAGCTCTGTAAATTCAAGTGAGGTACTGGGAGGTAATATGAAGGAGCACCTGCATAGTGAAAAATTTTGCTACTCGACTTCAGAGAAAATCATGATTCTCCATCTGGCAATCTCCTGAACGAGTCTGGATTTGGTGGTTGCTAGGAAAACCTTACATGTCTCGAAGCAAATAAGATTGACAAATAGGGAATTATTGTGTGAGGTTGTTTTTCAGGATCTTTCTCTAATGAAACTAATACCCTTATGAATAAAAACAAAACTCAAATTCCATCCATAGACTACAGTTGACAACCAGGGGCACCACATGTATACCCTCCATCTTCAGAAAGCTTCACTGGGTGAATTAAATTCCACCAACAGTATAACTTGCTCGACATCCATGATTTTTTTCTATGTGTTCTTTGATTTCTTCTCGGTCTTCCTGTTTCCTATGAAAACTGGCTCTTTTACGTCCTACTCACATTATCAAAAGAGCCAGGTTTCAATAATCGTTCTTGCGGAAAACCAATCCCATATGGCAGAGCTAAATATTTTCGTTGGCACCAATCGTTCAATCAGATGTGTGAGCTCCCCTTGGCCACCATCGTTATTGATCAATGGTTTTGATCTTCGTATCGAAAATTTGTATAGGTACGTAGAGGCCATTAATATGTGGTGTGTTTTTATTAAATTTTATTGTTCTTGTGCGTTCAACTGTGGATTCTATATTCCTTATGTCCTATTTTTGTATGGTATGCTTGTATGGTGTCCAGGAAGGAAATTAAATGTATTCTTATTATTAATATTATTACGTATTAAATTAATTTAGAATAAAACTAAGGCAAAAAAAAAAAACAAACACCCCTGGGTTCATTCCAATCCCTCCCACTTTCATGAAGGGTACTTGGTGTATTCAAAGGGTAGATGGAATCATGTGGACTGGTGTGGATTTCACAGCATTTCATCTATGAACGGAAAGCATTCATCTGAAAATCTAGAGCATAATGGGCCAAAGGGCCCAGGAGCAACCTACTGTTATGGCCACTTAAGATCATGTCAGTAAACAGAAACATATGAAAGACCAACAAGCCCGATGCCTTCCACACTCAAAACCGAGCATCCTGCCCTTCAGGCAATAAATGTTCAGGGAATTTTGATGACACAAGGCTTTATTTCTGCACAAGTTTATAACAAACACACTATAGCAACTGTGTTAAACAAACATGCACAAAACCTCAACCTTGTGTCAAAGCATCTCATTTTTGAGAAGCCCTCAAAACTATGAACTTTACTTGGTAGATCAATCAAGATTTGCTCAAACAGTTTTATCAAGAACCAGGGTTCATGTATTGTCCAATAACAATGACTGTAAAATGACACGGATGGACCAAATATGAATTGAATTCCACAATAATATATGAAATCTACCTGAAGAATCAACCTAGTGAAGATCAGATTCACACGCATTCTTAAGCAAGACAGAAATTGCCAACTCGGAAACGCAAACACTATTTTGTAATCGCTAACCAACCCAGACCAGAAGTTCACCTGGAATAATAAACTTTATGATGTAAACATTTCCCTCCTCAAATAAAATCTCGGACACATCAGCATATTTGTGATAACAAGGTAAAATACAAAATACAAAGTAAAATGCAGAGGAGATAGTAAAATGCAAACAAACCTCAGCAAAAGAAACCCTCACCTGCTTTTGTCCAAATACTTCCTGTTCTCAGAGTCTGGTTTTGTCCAAATACTTCCTGTTCTCAGAGTCTGGTTTATTCACCCACTTCTCAAATCCAAAATTTTAGTGTTCCATCATGGATGCAATCACTAACGTTCATATCTCACATGATTAGGAGTGGCTGATATAGAGCAAAAAGGAGAAAGAAAGACACATAAGGGAGGGCTTTGATTGAAATTCTCTTGGCACATTTTAGAAAACCCTTGAAGCAATAAAGCACCGCTGCCTGGCTTTTGTTCAAGTTTAAGGCTGGAGCCTTTTTCTTTCCAATTCTGCCTCTTTTTAGTCTCAGAGGAGTTTGTTTCTGGAAGGTGCAGGGAGGCAAATTGAAAACTAGCAGGGGCAAGAAGAAAGCTAACCCCTCCGCTTTTTTTGTCCTCCTTTTCTTCAGATGTGGAATTCATTAGTCTCTAAAGGGTTGGTTACCCTGTCCGATAATGCCCAGCATTAAAACTAAACAAAGCAGAGGAACCTTTCAAAAGGTCTTACAAGCTTGCAAGGGCCTTCAAAACTGAACGACTGCCAACTGGGAAGAGTGGCTTAGTAGATTTCAAACATCTGGCTTTAGAAGGTAAACTTGGATGTCTTTAACAAATCTTATACCATGTTGCATCTGGAGACTTCAATTTTATGAACTCAAGACCACTCATCATCATGTCCAATCAAATCATATTTAACTATGGAAATATATTTTACGTTATCATTTTTATGGATTTGGTAGATACTTTTAGTTTGAACTGGTGGTCTTTGCATTGTTAGCAAAATGCTATACTGATTGAGCCACAGGAAAGCTATTATGTGACTAAAGATAATATACTGATGAAGCATGAACCAGTGAGTGTATTTTAATTAATTTAAATTCTTCTTAATTATAAACCAATTCAAAAAATTAGTTGTGACAGTCAAATATTATCATTTAGAACAGACGCCGTGGTTTACTCAGCTGTCTGGCGGCATATGCAGCAGTATTGGTAGAACTTTACTGATTAGCACACAATACTTTTTAATATCCATCCATCCATCCATCCATCCATCTATAAGTTGAAAACAAATTGAGAAATTTGAAAAAAAAAAAGGTTCTAAATTGACAAACCCCAATAACCTACTTTAGCCGGGTTCCATTTCCCACTAACCCCTACCTCTTAGTCCTTGAAACATAACCCTTTGAATCAGGACACCACTATAATGCTGTATACATCAGACAAATGGTCAAACGATCAAACAAAAATGTCATGTTCCATAAAGGAGTCTATTGTGTAAAGTTAATGTTGTTAGTCTGATATATAATGGTGCATTGTAAAACTAGAGATTTAAATTACTTTTGTTGACCAATACATTGACATGAAAACTAACATGAATAATGATTTTCAAAACTTTAAGCTTTTATAAATTACCTACATTTGTCAGTCTCTTTGGTTGCACTGACGGCCATCTTAGCACTTTGTTTCTACAAAACAAGAGCCCCCCCCCATCCTTTCACCTTCCTCTGAAATTGACTTTGTGTAGTGCCAAGGGGTAAGGCTAAATGGTAGAAAGGAACTTGGCCTTTTACATTCTCCACAAATAAACCTCAACATGCATAAAAGTCACGACTTTAGTGTCACTAGTTAACACAATAGCATTATGCTAATTTCAGCAGAATTCCTTTCCAAAAAGTTCCCAGTTGTAGGTTTTTAGTGTTGTCTCAAGGTCAATTTGTAAAATAAAGTGGCACAAAAGAACTCTGTGAGGGTGACATTGAATTAGCATGTGAAAAAGTTTCCTATTGACCCTTTTTTTTATTCTGCAGAGCTACTAAATGCCCATAAAGTCATTAAAGCCCTGGAGCTTGATGTAAATATAAAAGGTTAAAAATAATCAAACTTCAATGCAGTTATCTAATTTCCATAAACAAAATGACTTTTTTAATTGTATACTGAACAGTTGAACTCTTCTAGGGAGTGCTGACCAAAAGAGACAGTGAGGAATGAAAGGTATGGGAGGATGAAGTATGACTGTGTACAATTTACCACAAAAACCCCAAACGAAAGCCCTCAGCAGAGCCTCTCCGAGCGTGGGCCTCTCAGGCAACGTTAAAAATCAATATGCAACCAATTACTCATGGAGGAGGGAAACTCCTTCAGTCCAAAAGCTGACAAATGCTGGAAGCTGTAACTTCTAATGTATAGCTGAGAGCTACGTACACGACATCCACACTGCTTGCGGAAAGACTAAAGAAAAGCTATAAAATATGTAAAACTAAGCAAAACTTTCAAACACCTGAATGGGAAAACTCACCAACAACCGCCATATATGAGCTTTATTTGCATAATCTTTTGATCTGGAGCATCGTATGGAACCTATATGTCTGATTATGGACACAAAACCATATGTTTACATCTTTACATAGATGTGAAAGTTAAGCCTTGAGATTTTTCAACGAACAGAAAGTGGGATTCAAAAGACCATTTTTAATCAGGTGCTATCTTTGCACAAAAACAGAATAATACTCTTTACACCAGGAGAGTAGACTAAGAACAATAAAATAAATTACAACCAATAACAACCCTTCCTGAATACACTCGGGTCAGTCTGTACAAATACGTCTTCAACCTAGTTTTGAAACTGTCTATTATTGCTGAAAACCTCAGATCCCCTTTTATCTTTAACCTGGAACCATTTTTAGCCTTTCATTTGGGGATATTAAGACTCCTGAGGAGTTGGATAGAGTAAAGCTGAATAATATACACCATGCCAAACCTTTCGAAGCCCCCAAACAAAGAGAATATATTTAATTTTCAAAATTAAGATACCCATTTAAGTTATTAGGGGCCCATATGAGCTAAAAATCTGCCTGGGTGTTTCAGCCTCAGAAAAAAAAAATGAAACAGACTCAAAACAGTCTGACGCGATTTCTCACAGGTCAACATCCAGATGTGTGCTTGAATACGTAAGCAGGAACTTGAATTGATATAGCGCTGAAGGCGAAGTCAAATTTGTTTGCGTGAGTAATGGCCAGCCTTCTCCGTGGGGATAAATATAAACAAAAACATTCACAAGTTACACATCCAAATGTTATAGCGATGGAAAGGAACAATAATGTCACAGGAATTGGCGACAAGACAAGTATCTTGAAAAGAATCTGTGCAGTTGGACTGAGTACTTGCAATGAATATGAGAACAGTTTGGGTACTATCCCGAAACTACATGGATCTAGTCAGCTGTGACCATTTGACGAAGAAAAAAAAAACACACTACTGAAATGACCAGAGCGTTTTCAAACATATAGGCACACTATAGGTTTGCCAGTGAACCAATGAATGGTTCAGAGGAGAACTAGGTAAAAGTGTTTGGGTGGGACAAGTCCAAAATGAAAAAGTTTGGCACCAAAGCAAATTATGTCTGGAGAAGGAATGCTTCCTGTATTTCAAACACCCTTCGGCTGTCAAACAAAGTGGAAACACTATGTTTTTGGGGTAGACGTCTCTCTAGCGGATATTAATATACTAATATTAATTCAATCTGTGATAAATTGGGCCATTTATTATCAAAGAGTAATTGAGAACCCTCTTTTCTTCTGCCAAATAATTGAACATGGATCACGGATTGGTAGGTTGGTATTTCAGTATGACAATAACCCAACACCCCGGGGTATGCAAGCCTGGTGGCCAGCTACAAAAATGGTATAAGTGGCTTTTTCTGGATTTTTAAAATGGGGTTCCTTTATCTCACTGATGAAAAACCTTTTGCATTGCTGATCTGATCATGTCTTTGTGGGAAACAATGTTCGTCTGACTATATATGTCTAGGGAGTTAAAAAGCTTCAAGGAAGTGGACTCAAAGGATTTAATGGCATACTTTCAAATTGTGGTAACTTCTTGTACTCTTGCCAAATGGCTTTAATAGTTATGGCGTTCTTTGACATACGACACACTCGCTCTTTTTAATTAACTGTAAAGGTCATGTGAAAAGGGATCAAGCACGCATCTCTCCGAAGATATATAGGAAGACTTAATCTAGGCTTCATTCGGAAATAAATACTCTAAATTAATTATAATCTTATACATGTTTCGACCTTATCCTAAAAGCTTTCAATCGCGTTTAAATGAACAGCAGGCATCAAGCTAATCTCTTGTTGCTGTCTTTTTGTTGCGACGTGTGAAGTAATGGCGTAGCATCTAAAAGGCAAGTTCTTTTTTATGTTTTATTTTGAAAATATAATATAATACTGGTAAAATGATATTTTTTTATGAATTAGTAATTAGTGTAATAGAAAAAAATTCTTAAATCCCATTGTTCTGAGATGGATCAGAAAGTTACGTCACAAACAGGAAGTAGCATCACAACTACGAATGTGATAGCTCTTTGAGGTTGGAAAGAAACTTTCTTTTTTTCATGTTTGAACTTTGAAGACCCCTCTCTTTCCCCTTCCCCCACCCCTTTCACTCTCTCTTTTTCTAAATGCAGTTTTGATAGCTGTTAGCATCTTCAGTGTTTGAAGCTAAATAAAACCTAATTTTTTGTTATACCTTCTTAAACATTGCCTCCAGAGTTTTCTATAATAAGTAATGAGCAATATTTTCAATAACATTAGATTTCAATAGATCACTAAACATTGGATGATCCTCTGCCTTTGGGCCATTTCAAGTGAAAGTAAGTTTGGGGCAACAACAAGATGATTAGTCGCTGCCTCAGAGGTTGGCCCAGAAGTGTACTTCCTTCATCAAAGTAAGCAGCTGTAACCAAACAGTCAAACAGCTACATCACAAACATTCTATTGAGCAATATCAGCTTTGTTTTAGTAATATTGGTTTTAAAAACTCCCATTCCTTTCACATGTACTTCAGCCATCCTCCAGGGGGCGATGGAGTGGCCTTCACCTGGATATTTCAAATCAAGAAGCCTGAGCAGATTTGGATCAAATTGGTCTGTACTGACATTGATTGAACACTAATGGTTTACAGCTGCGCTTCACCATTCTGACATTTTGCATGAAATATTTGTTAAAAATGTTTTAAAGGAATGCACAGAACAGAGCTCACGGTCCTTAAGCTGCCAATGCTTCATTTCCCTAGAAACAGTTGTGAAACTGCTTTTTACAGCATAATCATATTTACATGGTTTTTCCTACTTCTACGCCAGACTCAAAGCTGATGTTAGATAAACAGTACATCAGGATGGGGCTAACACACACTAAATTTGAATAACTACCATGTTTTGTTTGGCAAGATTAAGATTAATGCCAAAACTCATTTGGGATCTTATGAGATGAATATGTGATGGAAACTCAAAAGAAATATCAATAGTGCTATGCTATACAGAACAGGTCAACCAAGGGGATGAAAGTCTCTTCAAAATGAATCTAGAACATGAGTAATTTACCTCACTTCAGGCCATCTAGGGTCTTTGCCAGGTTGTGAACGGGTGGCTTTGTCCCTTCTCTGCGAGCCCTGAACTTTTAAAAAGTGTTTGAGAGAAAGAGAGAGAGGCAGCCAGTGAATACCCATGCACCACTGCACTCGGGTTCAATCAGGCACAATGTGTCTGTTGATGGGAATGCAAGTATCACACAAGTCTGGGAGGGGACTAAGTTAGAAAGCCAAATGTAACTGAGAAAAACAGCACATAAAAGAACACAGAAGCTCATTTCAGCAGTTAGAAGCAAAAAGGTCATTACTGCGCTAAACGAGTTACTAGCTTAAATGGATTAAAATATGTTCTGTAACATTAGCTTGTGAACAACTGCAGTGATTTCAAAATCTTGTGTTTTAAAACTTTTAAAACTGTATAAATGTGACATTTCTTAAAGATACTCAGACAGACTTTCCTTATAAAGATGGTTTAGCACTTGCTAAAATTACTTTGAGCACGATGCCATAACATGCTAGCACGTGAACATGCTAGCTATTTGGAAACCCATTCATATGTTAGTAGCATACTTAGTAACTAAGTATGCTACTGCTTTTTATTGCACGTTACTGATAAGCAAACATCACAAGCTAACTAGTGATAGGCTAACTTGATTTAGCCAGTTGCTATAAATGCTAACATGATTTAGCATGTTGATGCATGTTCTAGCCTGCAACTATTATAGGGATTGCTACCACACATCAAGTCAACATCCAGTTGCTGGGTAGAATTAACCATACACGTTGGCACTGGTTATATTGATAGAGCAACAACATAGATGCTTCATTGTTTTCGTTACCCAGGCAAAGATCATGGTGTGCCATAAATAAGTGAAAGCATTGTGTGTTACTACAGTAATAATGGGTAATCTATGTGTTTTGGTAATATGGTGCATTGTATGGTTAATGGTTTAACTCTTTCAAACACAAAAGCAAGAGGTGGACATTGAAATAATGCAGATAAACACCTTCAAGCCATCTGGGTACTTATAAAAAAAGACAACCAACAATAGTCAATGTTGACACAAGTCAATCTTTTAAATATGCAGGTGCAGAACCATTTAAACCACTGCTCTTGAATTGAGACCGATATTTGATAGGCAGCCAGAGCAGGTGTTAGAGTGTTAGAGTGATGTGCTCAGTCCATGGACTGTGGTATGAGCCAGGTGGTCACATTTTTGACAACCGCAGCTTGTTTAAAAAGCGAGTGCATTAACCAGGACTGCCGCAGCCCCGTTAGAGAGAGAAGTATGAAGACAAGAATTTATGATTGTCTCGAGAAAGTGACTGAACTAAACGAATTGCACTTAATTAAACTATTGCAGTCTTAGTGTTACCAGTGTAGCATTCTACATTTTTTTTCATGTCCTCCATACCACCAGGGGGTCTCTAACTTCTATGTAACTTCTACGATGGCAGTGGAGAGACTCTGTGAAAATCTCTTCTGCAAAAGGGCTAAGGATAACAAATTAGCTTTTTCTGAGATCAAGAAAAACAACACCAGACCCAGGTCTTGATTTCTGAGCTCTGAAAAGCCGGCAGTCAGTCAAGAAGGGGTGGTGGAGGAAATGTTTTTGGTGTCTTCAATGAAAAAGCAGTGAACATTTATCTCACATTGTCCAAATCTGTGAGGCAGGTATTTAGATCAAGAACAACATTGGGCCAAGGATTGAGCCCTGAGGTACACCCGATATAACAGCTGAAGACTGCTGCTGTACGATCTAATTTGGGCAAGTTTGGTGCAATGTCAAAGGCAGGATTCAAACCAAATTTGGATTAGACACCAATCATGTTGATGCCAAGCGTTGAAACTATAATTCGAAATTATTATGCTTTCATCATGATTCACATAAAACATTAATTCAAAATAAATTGCAAACTTGTGCACAACATCATCATAGAGAGACGTTAGAGAACATCAGTTGCTGGTTTACAGGCACCAGTGCTCTTTGAAGCGGACTTCCCTAAACATGGGCAAAAATGCGTGCAGTACACAAAACAGAAATTTAACTGAGCTGCAGCTCAAAGAAAACTCCCCACTGGATAATCACATACACACAGACCCTCAGCACCAAGCGTCTCTCTTTAACTATGTTTTCAGCATACTATAGCGGTGAAGTCACTCAACAGACGGCTTTGAGTGGGAGTGAGTCCTTTCATGAAGCCAGGCTCTTATTGCGTTACATGAGCACAGAGCAAGAGATTGACCGTCTTTCAATCTCATCTCTTCTGTTTTAATTGATGCAATAAAAAGACGGATCTTGAATCAATGACCTTTTATATCATTGCTCAAGACTAAAGATGCATTGATAATAGAGCTACATCTTTAAATGGGAGAATGGAGGAGTTCCGAATGCCCCAGTATTTTTCATTTTTATTTTAAAGTTCACATTTACAGAATCATGATTTCCTCAGTAGTTTGTTGATGCACTTTTGCTTGCAATTGCAGCCTCAAGTCTTTTTAACCCGTTTCTCCACTAAGTTGGAGAGTAGGGGTGTAACCATATATCATGGCACAATATATTGCAGTACAAAATTTTCACGAGCTACTGGGAGATGTTATCTAGGAGCTGAAGAGTATTTGCTTCTTGGAGTGATTGTGATTCTAGTCACTTCTGAGACTTCTAGTCACTTACCTTGTCTTCTGATCTTTTACTTTTACCATCACTTAAAGTAAAAACAATGACTTAATGCAAACATTAACACGGCTCCTAGTGGAAGGATGTATAATATCAAATCAAACCAGACCAGCGTTCTTAGCTTTGTGGTCTCAAAACTTTTTAAATTCAATTTATTCCAGTGATCGTTAAATAAACAGTTAGTCGTTTAAAAATATTATGGTAAAATATCTTGATGTATATCGTGGAAATAATAGCAAGGTATGTATCGTATCTTTAGCAGAGTGTATTGTTACACCCCTATTGGATGGCAACAGTGCACAGAGAAATTCAACTGGGCCACTCATGAACAATCACAAAGTTCACACGAAAAGCCACTTCTTTGAAATCTTGCCTGTGTGCTTAAGTTCATTGTTCTGCTGAAAAACTAAATCTAGGTGAAGAGCAGTTTGAGATCAGGAATGCCTCTCTACAGAGGAACACTGGATCTCCAAAAGAGTGACCAATGAGTTTTCAATCACCCTTTAGTCTTAGGATCTTCTCTCCTATCACTCAGGTAAGATGGACTAACCAGCTTTAGCAAGTTAGAACTTTATAAAGAACTTTGTCAACATGCTTTATTAGAACTTAGACTACCTCACAGATGTGTCCCAAATCATGTCTAACTTTATTTAAGCCGAAGAAACATCTCAGGGATGATCATTGGAAACAGGATACACCTGTGACCAATTATGGGCTTTGGGGCAAAAGCTGTTAATACTTATGTACATAGGATATTTTTGCAGTTATATTTTAATTTAATTCAAAACACATGTTTCATGTTACCATTATGAGGTATTTTGTGTAGAAATGTAAGGATTTTATAAAATAAAGCTGTAAAAACGTGGAAAAACTGCAGCTCTGTGAATGCTTTTGGAATGCACTGTAAAAGAGCTTTGCTGTAAAATTGTTAGTCACGATTAACTAAAATGGTCACTTGGTCTTAAGATGGATCATTAGATCTAAGTTAGGCATCTAGGTTCGAAGGTTGACTGTTCAATGCGTGCTTTTTTGTCCCCTTTAAATTTCAGAAACCTTGCATTACATACAGCTAAATGCGCCATTACATACAGCGAAATGCCCTGCAAAACAAAAATAATTACATATTTTTGAAAATCCCCAGCAGATTTAAACTTTTAGGAGAACCATCCGTCGACTTTCATGCTCATAATTGCATATGAGGTTTGGAAATCCATGATTAAAAACAGAAAGTGACAGAATGGGGTGACTGAGACTCAATTTGTAGAGCGCAGCATGCTAAACCACTCATCGCAGCCTATAAGCATGTGTTTAAACTCATAAATTCGTCAACAAATTAAAGCATAATGGAGGAATAGGCAGTGATATCAGGGTTGTGTGATTGAGGGAAAGCAATAGGAGACAGAAAAGAAGGGAGGAGAGGGGCCAGGCAGGAAAGAGTGGGCTTGAAGAGTCATTCTCTGGCTGGACTTCAAGAAAAACGTCCCAAATGCAGAGGTTGAGTAGAGCCAGAACGGCTAATTTTTTGATATTCGCACAGTGAAATCAGGGTTTGTTTGTTAAAGCAATTGGGAAATGGGGGACTGCTTTTGAGACTTGATTTAGTTTTAGACATTAATGTAGAAAGTCTCTAATACAGAAATGAAGGTCACTGTAGTGTTTCGTATCAAAATCCACGCTGCTCGCAGTGATTTATGGGATTACAATAATGACACAAACCAAATCCCCTTAAGTTGTAACCCTGATTAGAGTGGGCGCATTAACAGGGTTTAGCCAAAAATCACATCAAGCTAGAAAAATGAGACTAAGACCTCAGCAAAACAATGATCGCAGATGACTTCATGATCTTAAACAGAACATGGCAGACAAAAAATAACACAAAAAGTTCAAATCCGAGGCCAAATTATTCAGACAAAAAAACAAAAATAATGAGTCTCAATGTATAAAATGACTTGACTATTGGGATTTTGCATCAAATAAAATGTAAACAGTATGGGAAATCTTTATTTAATGCGGAGAAAGCTTACACTCTGCTCAAAGAAAAAAAGAGGACATTCTAAATTCTAAAATTTGTTGTTAAAATATTTAATTACTATTAAAATAGTTTCAACATTACAGTATTATTATTACTATATCTAGGGAAATTTGGTTAACTTTTCATGAGAGACATCTTTAATTCTTCTCATAAATGCATGAACAAACAAAACTTATAGTAATATACTATAATTAGCCAAATATATTTATTCCCCCCCAAAAAACTCTGATGCAGAACTTATTTTCTGCATCAGCTCAAACGTCTTCAATATGTATGTCATTTGATTAATCCGGCCTTGTAACAAACTGCTTTTGTTCACTCCGGAACTGCAAGTCGCTTTGGATAAAAGTGTCTGCTAAATACATAAATCCAATGTAAAGTAAATATTTTATGTATAATTATTTTCATATATGGAAATTATTATACAAAGTTATTTGTATATCAGTGACCTGGATGAAGAACAGATCACATTTTGATGCCAAGTCCATTATTCTCACCAAAGATTGAGGTTATTAAACCAACTAAACACATAATAGAACGCCATACATCAATGTGTTGTTTCCGAGCATTCTCTCCTTGTGTCCTTAACCACCCCCGACAACATCTCAGATATAAGCCAATAAGAAATGACCATCAAGATCAAGGCCACTACTTTTCTAGATTAAAAAAAAGGAAAAACGGATACAAATGCATATAGATTAATGTTATCAACCCTGCAGGCAGAGAAATCAAACCACTTCATCTATATACATGCCATCCAAACCTGCAAATCTCATTGCCTTGCATTTCCCAGATGTCAGAATCCCTCAAAAAGTGAAATCCAAGCACTTTAATAGTTGTCTCTAAGTAATTTCTTCTTAACGTCCAGTAAAACAGCTAATGCCCAAGGAGGAACCATCAGCACTCTATATTTTTTAGTTTGATGAAACAGGAAGAGCAGGAGGCATGTTAAATGAATCATGAAAGCTTAGAATAGTCTGCAGTAAAACCGCCAGGGTTTGGGTTTGTGGTCATTACAGTCGTCAGTTTCCTGCTCTAGGACTGTAAACCGTCTCGCCTGGTTGTCTGGACTGTGCTTGTGTAATTCACTCCAAAAATGAACTAAATGCCACTTGACCAACCATCCAAACTAATGCTTTTATAGAATTGGTATTTGTTATATTAAATATTGGAAAAAAAATCACTACCAATTGTTAATATTTTGTAGTTTTGGGAGTGGTGTGATGGCTCCACATTCACTTCATTGAACTCCTTGTGGTTAAATAAAATTTTTGGACCAATGAAATCCAAATGGACCAAACGAAAAGGCATTATTACATGGTAACAAACAAATATTTGTAGTTCTGAAACAAATCTTCCTGCCGAAGAAGAGCAAGCTTCCTTCTATACATGTGTATCTTTGTTAGACTAACAGTTGCTAATGGACTAAAATGGAAACACACATGTATAAATTCCCACCACATCCACTTTTAGCCTGTTAAAGCATTCCAATCTCTGACCGTAAACAAAGGTTGCACCCAAAAGGCACGTCTCTCTGTGCTCTGAACAAAAAGAGTCGCAAGTCAAAGTTCAAGTGAAGAGCTCGCTGTGGGAATGAGCTTTAAATAGCCTTACCTGCTGAGAGCCAGAGACCGATGTGTCTCTTACCGCTGAACAGCTGAAACCAAACTCAGGGATCTTCCAAAGTGAGCAACAGCTGGGACAGAAAAAGAAAAAAAAAATCATTAGTAATGCCTATATTTCTTTCAGCACTCTCCAAAATACCCAGGTGCATTTCCTCTCTGATCTGATGTACCTTGTTATCTCTTCGAATGCGTGGAATGCACTCCGAAACCAAGACTAAACACTCACCCACACACACAAACTAACATCCCTTGACAAACTACACATCACAATAACTTCCTCGAGTAATCTTTGAGACTCCCCTGTAGAAACAGCTAAATATAAAAAAAAGCTATTCATGTTTTGTAACTAACATTCTCCTAACTGTTCATTATAAAACTCAAAGCTAAACAATTAGCTTGCTAACGCTAAGCTAGCCCATTCATTCACTTCTTATGGTACTTTCTCTACCTCAACTTTCTAAGTTAGCTTGATCACACCAAAATAATCCAACAAGTAATCTGTACCTTGAATCATCACACGAGAACCCTCTAACCATAGATGGGAATTAGGGGTGTAACGGTACGCTAAAATCGTATTCGGTTCGGTACAGTGTCTTGGAGAGTTCGGTTCGGTTCATTCGGTTCTGGTACAAAACAATAAGAACTTACATAATCTTTATTTTGAAAAGCTGCCAATACACAGTAGAATTCATGCATAAAATAAACAAAAGTGACACATTTGGGTGATATTTTAAATAAATTGCACTCTTTATTAAGAAAAACACATTTTTTTAAATAAAAAATGAAATACTGCAACTAGTTAGGATAGATTACCTATCCACATTTTCTGAAGAGAGCATAGATCTGGTTATAATATCTCCAGCAGTAGAAAATGTTAGATGTGTTGCCTGCCCGATCTCCGTGGAACAATGTCGGCATACAACTTTAAATTTATCCACTCGTCTATCCCCGTTATGTATTTTAACAGAGAAGCCAAAGTGTTCTCAAACACGAGACCGTAGTGAGGTGAGAGGGTCTTCAAGCTCTGGCTTCCCTTTCGCTTTTGCCATGTAATTTTCCTACTCACGCTCGTCACTCAATAGCGTCCGTGCGGAAACTATCTCCGTGGAACAATGTCGACATACAACTTTAAATTTATCCACTCGTCTATCCCCGTTATGTCTTTTAACAGAGAAGCCAAAGTGTTCTCAAACACGAGACCGTAATGAGGTGAGAGGGTCTTCAAACTCTGGCTTCTCTTTCGCTTTTGATATGATTCCATTTTCCTACTCGCGCTCGTGCTCGTCAGTCAATAGCGTCCGTGCGGAAACTCGCCTAGGAACATTTTTCCGCTGCGCTTAATATCGCGCTAATAATACATTTCTATCATTTAATAAAAATACAGAATACCGAAACGGTACGCAAGTGTCCCGAACCGAACAGGCCGTACCGAAACGGTTCAATACATACCGTGAACCGTTACACCCCTAATGGGAATCTATGTCTCTAACTGTGCGCTGCCCAATCGTTCTATGTTATGCTTGCTCTGGCCAGTCAGACAAGCCAGAACATAGTGGAAAAGCTAACGGAAGCTAAAGCTAAAGGAAGAATACTGTACAACTGTTGAAAAACAACCCTATTCCAAACCATGAGATGTGCTTCATGTGGATCATCCAACCTACAGCCTAATCAACATTGGTAAGTTGGACAGTTTCAAATGTTAGCCAAATAACAACAACCCTTTCAGATGCAGAGACAGAAAGTACCAGAAAGCTTGATCAAAGAGCTTGGCAGAAGGGGAAACCCCATACTATGCAGTCTTGTGCCCTCTGGGAGTTCCATAGTATGTGATAAGCATCTTTATAGTCTGTACCCACACATCCGTCTAAACACGTAAGGGTCAGTCATGCGGACAGGGGGCAGTAAACACTACAGGTCTGTTAGTTATTTCGGTCAATGCTGTCAGATTATGCAACTTTCAACACTGTTCTCAGCCCAAACAATTAATCAATCCCACATCCAGCAGTCCATAGAGATCAAGGGGATTTGTAGATTTGCCCAGATTTGTGGAGATCATCAGCCTTTGCAAGAAAATGTGGAAAAAAGGCAAATGGCAACAAAAATTTCTTCAACATATGTTTCAAATAAAATTTCCATCACTGACTGCTCCCTAGCAACGAAACGGTTTACACTAGCAACCAAATTGTTTTTAAGTCTATCTTAGTTTTGGTAAATGATAATGACATGGGAGTTGGTTTATGTAATTTAAAGTGACAAAGGGAACATTTTGTTGTGTTACTGACCCCAGCAACCTGAATTTTACCATAGCAACCATTTTGGCATATCACCAGCTCAGCTAAGAAAAATCATAGAGACATGGTGGTTGGTTAAAATTACTCATATTGACATGGAGAACTTTGTATGATACCACTTACTCTTTCATAGCAACCGCAAATTCTACCTTGGCAACCATTCCATTTTGCTAATAAAAAATAAAAAGCCAAGATCAAAGTTTGTTGTCAGTTATTAATTTAAGTAATTTTAAGAAACAATTTAAGTATGTAACAATCCCATCTGTGAGGACTTAGGTCTGAGTGATTGAACAACTTCGAGGAAGTCTAATTTGAATGGCTGAAAACTATATTTTACAGAAATCCAGGCAGACAGACGTTCTGTAAACCACCTCAATATGTGAGTGTCCTCCGGCTACACACCAGAACAGATGGTGCTTGAGAATCCCTTTGAATTATTAAAAAAAAAAAAAAAAAAAAAAAACTTAGAGGCAGTATGATGGATGGTTGGATCACATTGTAAGACAATAAATGAGTTGTAACAATAAACCGCATACTTTTATTTGTTCAAATTACTAGCATAAATGTGACATGCTTTGAACAATAACCCTCAACACAATCAAATATCTACAAAATGTACTGAACTCACTTCTAAATAATACATAATTAACAACAGCTTAAAGTGCTCTTTTTTTTGCAGACTGTGCTTGGCAAATATGGTTTAAATATACCAACTCCAGAGAGGAAACCTGCTTTTAATCGCCATTGTTTATCTGATGTAATGACTCAGAGTGTCCCCTGGGAAGTGGCGGATCAATGTTGAAGAGGAACTGTGTAGGGAATGTAGCCAAAGCACAAACACATACAAACACTTGGCGAAGACACAAGGTCAGTGCTATCTCACAGCTGGAACGAAGGGGCGGGAGTCAACTTCATTCAATGAGAGGATGAGATTTTTAAACAAACAGCATGTGGTTTATGTTAAACAGGCCGTCGCTGAATCAAAGGGTGTTCCCTAACTCTCGATACAGCCTAAAAAAACTCATTAATCATAAGAGTTTATGATATTCTAATAAATTACAGACACTTTTCAAAGAAAAAAAATGGGTGTTTGTGCTCATTGTTTACTTACATACAACTTTCCACAATAATAATTTAATATTGGCATGTTTTTCACCATGAAGAATAAATAAGCATCTAGCATATTGAATTTTGAGTGTTCAAACATATGTTTAGCATCTTCGCAAATCACTAATATGTTTGTGACTGGGAATTAACTTGTGTTTGGGAAAAATACTAGCGGATTCCAACATTTTAGAAACAATGTAAAAGCTAATTACTGAACGTTGTAGCCACACTTGAATCTCCAAACAGCTAATCTCAACAGAAATCTGCATAAGCCTTTTTATCTAATAGACTTGACGAGAAGGGAGTGTTTCGGTTCATCTAACATTGAAAGAGCAACTGATCTGATCCACATAGATGTCCTATGAGGCGTGATGATGGCGGCCCACACCCAAACACACAGATGGACAAAAGGGGAAAGTGAGAATGACCTTTTCATGCACTGTCAGACTCACTCTTCTTTGCTGTTAATTTGAGTTTAACTATGCAAATAAAAAAATTGAATGTCATCTTCTGGATCGCGAACCTTGAACTGCTAACATTTCTGATAGTTACTAGTGCAAGATGGTTTAAAGATAAACATGCAACGTAGATGCACTGCAAGACAGACTAAAAATTCTGAGTTGACATGATTTTTGTAGAAACCAATGTGGCCTCCGTGAGTTAACAAGGGAGGCAATCTGTACTGGGTTCTTTGGTGGCTTTGTTGTTGAAGGTAACAATTTTAATCTGACACATTTTGGCTCTGTATTCCTTTTTCCCAGAATGAAGCAATCTCAAGTGACTTATCTGTGAGCAAGAACATTGCAGTTGGGCTCTGCTGGCTGGCATCAAGAACTTATTTGATTGCTTTCCACTCTATCATCCCCCCTTAGTTCTTTATCTTGCTTATCTCACCTTTCATCAAACACATTAGAAAAATCCCCGTTTTCAAAAAAAAAAACCAAACAGGTACGTACCATTTGAGTGCAAACATTAGCTTTTAAACCCTCCCTTTCAAACCATTTTTCTTGTAATTCAACAGTCAGTTGGTCCGACTGGGCAACTAATCCAAAAACTAGACTTCCTCCATCCATTCATTCCACATATACCATTATTTATCTCTAGGGGTCCACAAACATCTTTTCAAACTGTTCCACTTTATACCAATACTACAGTAGAGATGGACAAGATTAATTTTAGTCCAGGTGGTGCCAATAAATGTTCCCAGAGAACAACTGTGCAGAAGAGTGAAGCTTCAACTCTATTTTGCGGAACTCCACTGTCAATGAAACAGCTGAACAAGATCTTTGGATTTTCAAGTACATTCCAAGCAAGCCCTTGGAAAACATAGAGCTATAACCTCCACACCAAGAGCCTTCTAAAAGACCCAAAAAACCCTGGTTTGGTTAAAAATGACCTTTTACTATTCAACCTTCACTTGTAACCAATGGAAATCGCCTACTTATAGTAGTCACATCTGAATCCCAATGTCAATCAGCTAAGGCTAATCTGGTCTGGGAGTATAACGTTTAGGGTTGTGGATCAGCACAAAACCTTGTCTAAATGCAGGGACTAAGCTCTGTATGGATGTCTAAGATTACGATTGAACATTCTTGTCTTAGCTCAAAGCAAACAAAAACATTTCTATGCTTTCAAAGGGCTTTGCAGGAAGGAGGAAAAATAATTATTCACCAGCATTTACCGAGATGATTGACCAACACAAACCAGCACATACTTTCTGGCTGTGCTTGGATCGTTGAGTAACTGACAAGTCTACATAGAACAACTCACTGCTTTAGTTGTAATGGAAAGTGCATTTTTTTTAACCGTATCCTATCCTGCTCAAAAGCCATCACATAGGAGAGTATATACTTTGCTGAGATGGAAAGTTTTGCTATCTCCCATGAAAGTGCATTTGTTGGTAGCTTAGCAATGATAAACACCTCCAGAGCGCAACTGCTCATGTGCTTTTGGGAACCGCTCCTAGCATCTCCCATACAGGTGTGATATGTGCAATTCCAGCTCAAGGAATTATGTACTAATCAAGTTAACAATCCTGATCTTTTCATTTTCCTTTCCTTGCAGGTCCATTATAAATTCCTGGCTAAGGAGCAGGTGTGGTTTTGCTAGTCAGCATGTTGTCAAATCTCACACTAGGGTGAAGATCCACAAACACCTAAAGCTCAGCAATCTGTTCCACCGAGGAAGATATTCTTTCATGTTGTAACAACATTGTCCTTGTCAATTTCCAAAGTATAGTGACACAGGCCATGGACCAGATCCTTCCGGTGCACTCCAGTCACCAGAGAGACTCTTATCGTGACATCATATGTTCACTAGTTTCCTCTTCGTCCATGAACAGAGCCATTACAATGAATCAGATCACATTCGCTGACCCACATACGCACTGAAAAAGTCTTACTCATGGGATGAAAGTGACACTATTGACATTGTCTTTCTTCAAAGTCTGTTGTGTCAGCTTTGAGACCCAAGGGACCATCTGTCAAAAAGGAAAAAATAGCACTTCCTGTCAATGTAACAGGCAATAGGATGAGGAAATGAAATGCTTTCCTGTTCCAGCCGTGCATTGCACCTCTGCCCATGATTTCTAAACTTCTTTAATGCTCCGCTGAAAGATAAATGTCAGATTTATTAGATGACCCAAGGCTGAGGAAATGAATACCATCAGTCTTTTATGAAACTTTGCCTTTTTGTTTACTATTTGAAGTGACTAACTCAATGTGCTTTAAATTAGCAGCAGCTGCTAGCTTTTAGCTACAATTAGCTTCTATCTTCAGTTTCAAAGTAGCTTCCTCGACACCGATATCTGTTTTGCAGCCACACATCCTCAGTGGAAACTCTGATACGAGTTGGAGCCATGCTTTGATAAACCTTCAACCTGGTTATCACACAGCGGACCATGTATAGCTTATCGACAGGAAAAGACCACAGAGACGTGTCAAAGTGCAACACTGTATGGGTTTCTTTAGCAATATTGCCTGAGGTAAAAGTTTTAGGTTATCCATAGAAACACTCGTGTATGCTAAGCCAAGACTTGTGTAGTATTGTGTTATTTAAAAAACCTGCTCCATTAGACAAAGTTTGCCATATTTAATGGGTTGCAAGCATCGAATTAGCTTCATATCCCAAATACAAAAAGAATGCAAAGATGCACATAGTTCAGTTGAACACCCATTAACCCAAAGTGGAAGAAGACCCTGACCAATCAATCACGAGTCGCTTATCAATCCCAAAAACAGTTTACTTTAGCATCAACCAAGTTTTTGGCCCACGCCTCGCAAAGCAAGCCTTTTTTTTGACCAAAAGTCTTAGGCACAAAAGTCAAACAGATTCAAGTACTCAAGGCAAACAGCAGTAGCAGACTCTTCACACAGCGATATCAGCTTTACTCTGGAAGGGGGTCAACGTGTGCTTGCTGACAAAATACCGATGCTAAACCAGCTTGGAAACCATGACAGGGTTTGATTTATGCCTTTGAACTGAAAGCGTCATGAGGTTGTGGCTTGACACCAAAAGCCTTTAGGGTTTTCTATGATGGTCTTGAGTAGCGGTGAAACCAGAGCTTTTGGGCTTATAATGCTATTAGAAATCGAAGCTAGAGGTTCATGTTACAAAAGAATAAGACATTAAAATTGCTGACATCATAAGGGACATTTTTTTTATAAATTCCAAAAACAAATTCTCAGAACTTGCTGCGCCATGTAGTTTCATGATTCTGTTCCCTCATCCTTTCTTGTGAGAACTGATTATTCCGCTTCTGATGAACTCCATTGGGTGGGTCAATTATATTTTAAGGCAGTGGTTCCCAAACTTTTGTCCACTGATCCAGAAGCAGCTTTATCATTATAGACACTGGTGTTGGACAACACGGCATGGTTCACAGTTTTCATTCTGATTCCTTTCATACTTGTCTCAATTCTTGCCCAACAAACTGGACCTTCTATGATTCATAAACACCTTTCCACCACACTCCACATTTGGCACATGTTCCATTCCAACGCTCAACCAAACTTTGCTGTTGGCATGTTCCATTGATACATATAGCCTGGAAATGCAAGCCAATGCAATGCCAGATCCTAGAGTAAACTTTGACCAACAAAAAGCAACAAGATTGCAAAGGTCAAAGATTGTATTTGAAGTGACTAAGGCATTACCACCATTTTCAATGGCTACCACATTGTTAAAACACCGCTGAGAGTTAATGTGGAATATCAAGTAGTGAGCAAAATTCTCAATACTTAATAGGAAAAAAACTGCAGTTCATTGATTGGCCACTTGAGGCTTGAACCATAAAAGAGAGGATTCCAATTGACTCTAATTTTAAAGTGCTTTAATAAGAAATAAACATGTTCAAAGTGTGTTGGCAACAGGTTTTCAAATTTGTATATCCATATATTTTACCTTCACACCATGAGTGGCTCATTTTTTAAAGATACATTAAGTTAATCTTTCACCAATCACACATATTTCCCACTTCCTGACTGTACACAATTCAAATGGTCCATTAGTGACACACCGTGTGTGAAATAAATGTAGTTAACAAATAATTCAATGCAGTTTGTTTACGTATGAGTCCTTAAAGCTGTTGTGAGGTGGCCATTTTCCCAGACGCCTAAAAGGTCAGTCACAGTACATGCTTATGCTCCAGTAATAGAAGGGAATCCCTGGCGTTTGGAACAGATTGATGTCTATTCAGAATTTGGCTGCATCATCACCTTCATGAGGCATTGGTGCACTTGATTCAGCTCTCAGTAGGAAACCTTATCCTTTCGCTCATTACCACAACCATAAATACCCACCAGAGCATTTACAATCATTAACTGTCAATGTAATGAGCTGCCCAGAGAAATTTTAAAAGATCTCCCAGCAGAGGAGGAATCCTCAGTTAAACATAGACAGTTAAACATAGAGACTAATGAATCTTCCCTTTTACGGCAGGATCAAGTCATTTTAAACAAACAGAAAAAGTTACTAATTTTCATATGTAAACAGAAGACAAAAAGTTAAGTTTAGCCACCATTTCTGAAACAGTCATGGTCCGATGCTTCACACAACAGGAGCTATGTGTTGGGTGTGTCCATGTATGCATACAAGCTTATATTTAGCCCATTTTTTTTCCTTTTTTTGCAATCAGTGCAATAGAGCACATTTCCTTTCTTGGCCATTCTCCATCCTCTGAGTCCTGTCACATGCTCAGACACATTTACTCATATAAACAACAGACGGCATAACAGTTTAGGTGTTTTATGCATTTTTACTCAGCCATGATTTTACAAATTACGGTAAATTTCCGTCATTTTTGCACACAATACGAATTTGTAGAACCCCCCTTTAACTGTTATAATTGAAGTTACTCTCCATTCTTTCAGGAATAGGCTTATAAGAAAATAAAACTACCTTCAAAATTACTTTGACATTTCAATTTCGACTGTTCTGCACTTCAATCTTGATGGAAAAAATAGTCTATGTTATGAAAATTCAATCCATAGACTCACAAAACGTAAGGCTCCCATTATAAAATTATTTGGCAAAGGATTTAACAACCAGACAAAATTTATTCAAAGTTGTGGAAGTAAGTGGGTATTTTACACTGATTCCTTCGGCCTCTCTAATTGGCCATCTGTTTAATATTCACTAATATTCATCTAATTTGAAAAAAACCCATACTCATTGAAAATGATCATTGAAAACTTTTGAAAGTAACTGCTTACAAAAGTAAGCAGCTACAAGAAAGCCATTTTATGACTGATCTCTTAGTTTTGGAAGTACATGCTGCTTTCCCTACAGTATCCACCCAGACAATGAATTAATCAAATGCCCGCTAACTTCACACTTTACTGTGTATATGTGTGCAAACCGACACCTTTCAGCCAACATAGTAACAAAAACACAACAACATAGCAAAACACACAAGTGTGTTTGTTCAACCTCCAGCAGCATTGGATAATGAAGTTTAAAATGTCCATAAATAAGTATTATTTATAGAAAGCAACCAACATAACATTGATAAACGATGGAAGAAATACATTTACATACAAGATATATTATATATACCGGTACTTCAATTATCTGCTCACCTATTTTGGAATCTTCAATAAAATAAAGATAAAAAAAATGGCCCTCATTACACACTTTTTGGAATAGCCATTGGTAAGTAGAACAGCTGTACAGCTGAAAAGATTTTGGTATTCTGTGAAGCTAGCTTTTGCTTTGACTGATCGTATTAGAAGGGTGAAGGTGGATCTCCCACATATGATATGTATCTGTAACTTGGCGTAGTCTGCCACTGGCTGCAAGAAAACTACATTTTGAGTCCTGAAACATTACTTGTGGCTTTATTCTTCCATCAACACTTATATGTCAAAAGACACAGCATTTTTGGGGTTTCACAGTATATGGCTGCATTAATAGACTTGTAAAATCAACATCAGCCTTTATAATTTCAATTCAGTTCCCGTCTGGGATTTTAAATACCAGGATTTGAGATTTATAATGAAGTAAAGTTAAAATAAACAAATGGTCATCATCTTTGAATGTTGAAAAGAAGTTGGCTTTTGAAGACAGTTCATTGCAGCTCCACCTGAGATAAAAAAAGATGGGCAGTTTTACCGTGAAACAAAACCCTCAGGGCTTTATGGATACAAAGCCATGCTTTCCAGTAATAACAAATACCCCCAACCATCGGAAGCAAACTAAAAGCACTGTGGACCTACAATCAACATGTCTCAACACATTCATCTCCATCTCAATACAACAGACTAGCTTCTAGAGTCTTATTTGAAATGTCTAAAGCACACTGTGACTTTTTAGTTGCACATAAAATATGAATACGTTAACTATTTTGGCAAAATGCAGGAAATACATTTCTGAAATGTTTGAAGAAAAATCTGGCACATCTGGGAGGGATTATGCTATTTGCAGCAGACGTGAAATGACAGTGATTGGGATCATTAAACCCCTGACCTGGAACATTTTACTAATGTGTTCCCAGCCCAGACATGTGCCCTCGGGGTCAAGTCTCTCCCTTAACACCACTAACCAACAACTACATTAGAACTGTCAAACCAAAGCTAAACTAAACCACCAGCAAAGCCAAACTTGTAAGCTGCCATAAGTGAAAGAATCTGAAATTTTATACCTATAATATCAACAGTAATAAAAAAAAATAAATAAAGAGTACTCCCTTTGACATAGATTCCTAATCTCAGCCAAACTACAGATTTATATATTTTTATTCTGTCTTTCGAAATAAACAAACCATTAAATTGAAAGACCAACCATTTTTTTTGCTTGTTGGCAAATATACAAAATCATTCAAAGGTCAAAAACCTTTTCTTTCACTTTATGCATTTTGAAAATGTGCACAATCTCTTTTAAATGAAAATCTTAATCACTGCTTCATTATTTGACTTAATCTGATTTCAACGTCTTGCATAAGATGGAGCAGATCTGGCTGGAACATCAAAGCGTTTCGCTTCAAATTTATTTGAGTCAGCTCTTGGTATTTCTTCCTGTGTTTTTTCTTTTTTCGCTGCCTCCTGGTCAGGCTATGACCTCGTAACCATGGCGAAGAGAAGCTAATATCAATGCAAATGGATTCTCTGCTTGCAGGAATTTGGCTGGACCGGAGAAACCCCAAGTGCCACTCCAGAGGAGCCTTTCACTTTCATTCCCACAGCTCAGAACACAAACACAGAAACAGAAAACAGACCACAGACCATCTGCTCAGTGGCCAAGTTGCATACAGAGGTTTACTTCTTACGCAATTAAAACATAGTCATTTAGATAATAATATATAGTCTTTAAGTTGCCAAAAAAGTTGGTAAAAGAGGTTAAATGCTAAATTCTTCTGCATGAATGTCTAGAAATTGTCATTTACAGCTTAAAAACAGCTCTCAGAAACTATTACACTTTATTGCTACACTTTCAGCTGTCAGTGAGGACAAAAACCACAACTCGATGAACGGAAGGGCATTGAAAGAAACTTTAGAGACATGGAAAAGATGGCAAGACATGAGCCCATTCAGAGACTGTGAAAGGGATCCATGGTGTCCCATCCGAAGAGGTCTCCTGGGGTCTTTGGTCCTCCTCTCACTTCCTGTGGTGGGCCAGGGTTGTGTTTCAGGCTGTGTGAACCATCTCCATGGGGTTTCTTTCCACCCACACATGTATAAAGAGATTGTTCTGACCCTGATCCTACAGACATGCAATTCCAGACAATGATGCCATTTAAAAGCATGCTTAAATTATATTACAAGAGATGCTCATGTGGTCATGTCTGTATTGTTCATCTATAATCAAATAATCCCAGTGAACAATGCGCTGATATGTCTACACATTGTTGATTTGAGCCATTCTTGAGTTACATCTGCAACCAGTGCACATCACTTACCAATGGGAGGTAATTTATAGTGTAATTTTGGAGACTTCTTAGTATTTTGGTAAATAACATTAACATACATTTTGTCAAAAGTGATAGCCTCATGTGTCTTTATTAGCATACCATTCCCCAACAACGAGTTTAATATGATACCACTCTTTGCAGCTATAAAAGCTTTAACTCTTCTGCAAAGTCTTCCTGTAAGCTTGAGGTGGGTGTTTTTGAGTATCTTTTACAATAATTCCAGAAGTACCTTTGCTTTAATTCATCAAGTTCTTCTCTCAGGCGGAATTGTTCCACATAAAACTTATTCCAGGATGTCTTTGCCGACCTATTTAGCAGTCATCTATGAACAAGGATTCTCAAACCATTCCCACAGAGTTGAGAGCATGGAATTGTCTAAAATCTCTTGGTATTAAGTTGCTTCAGTTGGGACTAAGAGAATAGACCCAGTTCCTGAAAAACAAATGCCTTCTCCACCAAACTTCACATCTGGAATGCAATCTTGTAGCCTGATGTACACCTCCCAAAAATGTAATCTACAAAACAAAACAGTGCCCTAAGCTAGCCGAACGTTAGTAGCATTGTACATATCAGGGTGTTACCAATAACAACGCAAACACTGACATGGACTATTGATCTAAGAAGTGGGAAAATAAACCACCTGTACAACTCTTCTTGAGCAAAGTACAAAGATGAAAATAAAGAAAATTAAAGAGGTTTACGCAGGGTTTTCCATCATGCTATGTGCCCTCTTTCAATATTTTTTTCATACCAATTTGGATGAGGTTCCAAAAGCAAATTAAAGCCTCTACAAACTGATCCAAATTTTCGGTCCGAAGTTTTTTGTAATAATGCACCTCTAAAACAGTGCGCTCCGACGGAAGCTGGGTGCCAACAAAAAAGGAGCCTCACACTTTTTTCACAAGCATGACCAATGAGAGCTGCCTTTTTTGATGACGTGACATAAAGACATAAAAGCGCAGCTCAATGGCGCTCATCATTTTCATAGAGACTTCGTACAGGAAACAGGAAAAAAATGGTGCACCACAAATCCTTCCTTTCCTCACATTTTAATCAAACAGCTCCCTGTAACCAGGCACAAACTGTATAAACATCCATCATTTTTTCTATATATTGTTTAATTTCTTCTCTGTCATCGTCTTCTTTCCTGTTATCTTGTGTGGCATCTGTTATACTCCAGACGCCATCTACAAAGCATCTAAGATTGCTTCAATATTTCCGCTACCCAGTCGAAGAGCACTCTGTGTGATCTGTATGCATGTAGTGGCCTTATGTCTGGCCAAGGCATCACTTTCTCAGAATTGAAAAGAAAAGCATAGCACCATATCGATCACTGACTGGTCAGTTGTTGAGCTTGCTGATTGGGCAGAAATAATTGTAACTGCATGCAACAACTTCATAAAAACCAGTTTTATTCACAATCCTACTGTTCGTTTGTACAGCTTTTTAAAAGCTGACAGTGACTCAAGAAGTTCAAGTTTTCTTTTGGTGTTTTTTGCAGGGTTATGCATTTGTTTGGCATTCCTTATGAAGTCACCAAGCGAAGCTCAGAGGCGAACCGTATCAACTAGAGTTAAGCCATAGCAAGTCGAGTCATGCCGTTACTAAAGCCTGATGTACAAAGAAATGACTATACCTGTGAACAAAGCAGTGTCCATAAAGATGGATGACTTTGGTAGAAGATGATAAACCTTGAAAACAAGGACAAACTCAACTCTTTCTACCATCTCTGGATGAATTAGAGTGAAGGCTACAAGTTGAGCATTAAAAATCGCCAACACATTCCTCAACCTTGTTAAAATCATATTAAGGCTTGGGATAAGATTAGAATGTCACTTAAATTCACATGTGTTTAAAGGAAGATAAGTAGGCACTTTTGGCAATACGTGCTAAAAAGGTTTAAATCCATTACTTCTTCTGATTTGAATCCGTTGCCACGTTGCTTCTATAAAAATCAACGATCTTTCTACGTTTTTAGCGTCCCTCTCCCTGAACAAACCAAACTGAAATGAGACTCATATGGAGCTAAACTCATAAGCCAGAGTATCTTGCACAATAAAAACAACACCGAAAACGACTGACTCCACTCGTCCAGAAAACACAATGCGAGCTTTCCAAGGCAGAACACTCAGCATGTGAGACTCATGTGTTTCTGATAAGCACTAATGTGGAACTGTGAGGTAATGATGAAGTCATGCTTGTCCACTGGACAGCCTCAAATATAAGGCCGGTGCTTTCCAAATGACTTCAGACTGACTCCAGCACTGACACACTCTCTGAAACACATGATTACAAGCCAGAGAACCTGTCAGGGCAAGAGATGATAAAATTACAGTTTTCATTTGTGTTTATCTTTGCTCATTCAAAGGCAGGTACTCTAAATGCTTTCAGCGTAAACATAAAGCATTCCCAGACAAATGGAAGCTTTTCCTCCGATCTAACGAGCGAAATTCACCCAGCCGTGATATTCTAAAATATTCATGTGTTCCTTAAGAAATATGCGTGAAGCTGGAAAATATAGAGATTGAGCTCAAAAATTAACTTGTAATCTTAAATATATAGTGGTATCACTTTTGAAAATGAAAAAAAGTTTAAATCCAGTTTTAACGGTTTTCAATATACCAATATTAATTCTTCAGTGTTGATACTGTGGTGTAAATTTACCAAGTTAATGAGAATATTTCGGGTAACATTTTGGTATGGAAATGCTTCAGCAACAACAATTTGCGGAAAACTCATGCTAAAACACTGCATGCATCCACATAAAAGCTATATGTACACACGCCTGTCCACACGTACCCGGTTATTTTGAAAACAGAGATTTTTATGCCCGTTTATGTTGTTCGTCCACATGTAAACGCAACACTGTTTTCCTGTAACCGCATATTTTGAAAATGATAGCCAAAGTTAGTGTTTTTGAAGAGTTTTTTCAAGTGGACAGCGAAAAAAGCCTTTTCGGGGGTGTTGGAAGTGGGGTTTGTCATCGTCTTCCACAGAGCGATGACCACAGAGCACAGGGGGAGCGCACGTGCAAGACCCCATCATATCTCCTCCCTCACTTGAATTGCCAATTTCAGCTTCCATACCATAGTAAGGGGAAAAAAAAAACATTTGATCCCATTCACTTTTAGTTTAAAAAAAAAAATTTCAAATCAAAATTTGTATTTTTCCAGAAACCCTTGGGTAACATCATGGAAAAAACATCCATAGTTTTATAAATTCTATGTTACACTTCTTCCAGTAAACAAATCTTTCCTTTTTGGTTTTTACCTACCACAATATACTGATTTTACACATTCACTTCCTCAATACCATTTCATGTCGGCAAACACTCAAGAAAACATAATAAAAGTAAGGATGAAACGAAATATGTACATATAACATTTTTAACTCAAAAGGACAATTTTAGGAATTTCAAATAATTAACTTTAAGACACATTACCTAGGCATACACTTCAATGCAGGACATTCTCTGAGAGCCCTCAATATGAACTGAAGCTTTAAATGAAATAATGCAAGCTCCTTAGAGGATTTATTGCAGTTCAATTACTCATGTGCAGCTCACCTCACCCTGCATACACAGATTAATCTTCCATTTAAACATCTCATGGTCACGTACAAGCTTGAGTAAGTGGGGGTGAATTATGGATCAGAAGAAACTGTTAATAAAGGCTGCAACAATGACTGAAGTCCAAAGACTCTGTTAATGCAGGAGCGCTACACAAAATGCAAACGAAATATAACAAATAACACTGCAGCCTGAAACACAAAAGCTATAACACAGTGAAACTATGCACCAACACATATTATATGTACACAAAAAACTGTGTTAATTTCACAATAAAAAAGTACAATGAATACATAAATAGGCACAACAATCACCAACCAGATGTTACACTTAAAAGAAAAAAAAAAGAAGAAAAAAAAGATGATTATCGTTTGCATCACTAATGGGATGACTCTGGGAATTATACTCATCATTAAAACAAAGTAATGTGTGTACAAGAATTAATCTGCATAATTACTAGTTAATAATAAATGTTCTTATCTTTAAATTATATCATTCTCAGAAAAGTTTCTTTTTTTTACTGCACAGATGTTTTACTCACACGCAAAATATACGGCAACAACGCTAATTTAACAACACAAAGATAGAAACTACATTACAGTCACAACTTCAGCCAAGTGTAGAAATAACATCACCATTCAGCAATGCACACATATTATTGTTGTTGTTTCTGCAGTGAAGACATGCACGTTGGACAGACAGCATTAGAACAAATGGATGCTTTTCCAGAAACCTCTCAATGAACCACGTGACGTAAGCCTGAACATCAAATCTGAGCACCATTTAATAAAACGCGTTTACCTGCGATGGCTTCAGGGAGTTCCGCTCAATCAGCTTCTTTCATTCAGCGCATTGGGTGAACAGCGTGAGCGTGTTCGGCTGTAGTTCTGTCAGAGTGTACTTTCACTGGCGCAGAGCTGATGATGTCAGCACGGTTGTTTACGTCATTGTTGAAGCGTAACAGCTTTGGTTGATCTTCATGTGTAACTAATTCAAATAAAAGAGAAATTAAAAAATCTTCATGCCATAGAGATGTAACGCGGGAACGCGGCGCTCACTATACGGCAGGAAGTCAAACAGCCATAAACTCATCAGGGAGCAATTTCTGGCAAGGGTGTAGACTATTCGATTTATTTTAGTACTCTTCGCCAAATAACAGAGAAACAGCTATTAAATCTAAGTCTAAACTTATTAAACAGTATACAACGAACAATATATTTGTAAACGTTAGTGGAAACAGTTGTTCTCTGACAGCAGAATGCTCGAAGATGAGAGCTTTTTATGAATCAATGCTACCACCTAGCGAACAAAAAGCTTAACATTTCCTCAAGAAGAAATGGAAATTGACAAGTTTTGTGATAACAATAAAACAATTATTGATGCTAACTAGACATTC
The DNA here is from genome assembly GCA_007224835.1 of Danionella cerebrum. Classification (NCBI taxonomy): domain Eukaryota; kingdom Metazoa; phylum Chordata; class Actinopteri; order Cypriniformes; family Danionidae; genus Danionella; species Danionella cerebrum. The sequence goes on along the minus strand of SRMA01025243.1, from coordinate 473,788 downwards.
ATGCATCAATTGTATTTATGTCCACTTTTGAGTCATATAACGTGTTATCTACAGAGATCTTGAAAGGTTCACTCAGCCTATATTGATTGCCAAAAACATTAGTTCCTGCTTTAGTCTAGATTTCTCATTTTCGCGCTGGCCTGGACGCTGCCATTGATTGGTGCACATGCGCGCACGAAATGCGTGTTTGGCTCGCATAGTCCCCTCACACACAGTCTGCTATATTCAACTTGTTTTAGAATTATAAACAAGTATTTGAGAACTTCACTAAATTTGATAGTTAGCAGCGTAAATGATCGTTCTCACATAATGACAGCAGTCAGTCAGCTCTGTTTAGTGTAGCTGTCAATCAAATGGTCCTGCCCAGGTTTTTTTTAGGAAAATTGAGGCATCATCATGGAAATACGGAATACTAAATAAAAAAAACTATTGAACTTTGTTTATATAACTTTTGAAAACAATTAAAACTCTCGTTTTTGAAGAAATAATGTTTAAAGTCCGTTTTTTCCCCCAATTTGTGTTGGAAATCATTCTGCAGCCAAGCGCTAAGGTGGGCAATCGCTGCGGTTTTGCCTTCACTCTACCGGGCATGTGAGACACACGTGGTCTAGACCAAAATAATTACTTGAAAATAAGGAGTCAAGAACCTTGTTTTGATACCTTTAATGACCTCTAATTCAATCGCTTGGGTCACAAAGCTTCACAGACTCAGTGTACAACACAAATCCTGCACACAGGGGTTCAGTGAATTTTGTGTTGAATGTATACAAGTGGTGGAGAGTTTTGGCATCAGGAACACTGTAAAAAGACAGAATCCCTGCGTCCTCATCCAGGTAAACTGCTATTCTATTATAGGGAGTTGACGGGAGAGGTAGATACTCTCCCACATTATCATGCCATGCAATCAGTTTCTCCCCGATGAAGCAGCTCAGAATCCAGGATCTATTGTTTGCTCCAAACCTGCTGTTCCATGATTCTCCTTTCCTGCCTATGTCCCTATAGGACACAACCATGTCTCCCAAACCTCTCCAATCAGCCTCCCAGTAGCATCTTCCAGTCAGACGCTCTTTACACAGGACTTGAGGGAGCCCGTCAAATCTCTCAGGGTTATCTGGATAGGGGATTGGTTCTGGGTTCCGCACTAAAGTTTTTCTACCTTCCACTGAGAGATAATAATGTGCCGTATTTGGATCAAGAGAGAGGTCACAGAAATCTGGAATAAAATGAATACAGAAAATATGGTCAATTTTGAATTCTTATTCTGGTATAGAGTGCCAAGGAAAGAAAAAGCAGATGTGTTTTTGTATGTAGGACCTACATTCCAGCATCTCTTCTCTAGACACTGCCATTCCCTTTTTTCTTCAATATGAGGGCTGTAAAAGGGGGGAAAAAGTTAGCGTTTAGACATTCTATTGATTTTGGGAGAAACAGATAATTAGATACAGAGCTAAACAGTTATTTTTTTCACATCTCCAGACCACTTGGGGGCGTGCAAGCTGTGCATGCAACCAACATCATGGTAGTCACACCATACAGGAAATTTTGGTGTAAGATAACTTTTTCAACAGGAATGTCAGAGGATGTTCTGATTCAAATTTGATGAGAATTCAACAAACAGTCCGGGAAGAGAAAAATTAGGTCCACTATGGTTAAAATGGTATTTATGTTCTCAGATTGACTCGGGGAAAAGACCGGATTTTTGACAAATGTCTGTAGGTAGCTAGGGTTAGTACCACTGCCCAAAGAGTTGTTGAGTCCCTTCAATGCATTGTATCAAACATGCGTGCCAACGTTTTAGTTGTATGTTCCCAAAATTCAGAGATCCAAAATGGCTGACATGGTGAAATTGGAAAATTTTAAAGTTAAATCAGGAGTCAGCCATTTTATTCTTAGGAGAGCGTTCCACCAACAAAATGGACAAAGTTAGTGAGGCTGATATGAAAATGCTGAAAAACAACCATGCAGATTAGTGTGAGTCTCTGGCTTTCCCCCTTCATAACTTTGACTATGCACAGTTGTCAACTTAAAAAAGAAAATAATAATACAAATACACAATGCTCACAATTGTCATTAAGTGTAAGATTACATTGATATTAGGATTTTTTTTCTGCCTTATAGAAAATGAACATCAAGACTGGCTGTTTTCTTTCCATTTTAAGTAATCGGATGCTAATGCTTGAAAATGTATCTTGATCCATGGTGTGCAGCTGTGATAATTGCTGCAGTCTTCATATCCACACAAAATAAAGGTCCCTCTGGCTTTGTTGAAAAAACACACCACTGAGCGTTGGAACATATGTTGTAAGTAAATTGTTGGATACACTCTTTCCTCATGTTATATTTTATTTGATTCAAAAGACTTGTCTATATCTTTTCTGTAACTGGATATGGGCTTTGTTGGCGATTCTTGTTGCATCTGGCCTAATTCAGACAATAAACGTTTGATCATTCAAAAAAAAAAAGCAAAATGATAAATAAAGTTTTATGCCCATATAATTACCTTAGTTTCTTCTAGTAGGTAGGTTGGTCTTTTCAATGCCGTTCACAGATGTTTAAATCCTGAATCTTTTCTGAGTTGTAGTTCTTTAAACCCAAGTTTAGAGCTGAGACACGCCTCTACAGCACAGAAGAATAAGAGTATGGTATTATGTAATCAACCTCTGACTAAACACCATGCCCCTTGGTGACTCATGCTCTGCTAAACATTGAAACGAATAGTTTATGTATCAGTTGAGGAGTAAACAATTACATAAATGTGTTTAAACTGTAGTATGACCATATATTGAACTTTCAAATGTACACATGTAAAGGCACAGCTCAAATAATTAGAATAAAACAGTTAAAGCGCATACAATGTCACTATACATGTAAAAATGTAATCAATGTTCTTTTATGGCTCTCATAAATATCTTAGGAGAATGTGGCATGAGTGCTACAAAGTACAAAGTACACAAAAAAAGTTTGTTTACAAGGAACAGTAAAGATTGTTGTATGTATTAAAGGTGTGTGGCTAGGTCAAGACACTCCATAAAACCCAAATGTCATGAAAAGTCTTTTTTTTTTTTTTCAAATAAATTTGGTTTTGAAAGAAGGAAACCTTGGATGGAAATAGTTTAACACCCTATAGATGGTAGACCAGATCTCAGTATTCTTGCCTGAGACAACATTTACATTTAAGAGCCTAAATCATAATTTTGAAAAGTTACATATTTGGTCTCCAACAACAGATTGAAATGCATTCAAAGTCAAAACACTTTTATTATCTCTTAATACAAGTTTATTTTTACCAGATTTTTTAATGACTCAGTAATGAATCGTTTTATAAAATTTTCGCACAAAACTCCTCCTTTACGTGCCGCAACCTATGATGATTGGTAGTGTGAACCGTCTGCTGTCATTGGATACTGCGTGTCATGTGCATCAACGAAATGAACGTCTAACAACAAATATTACTCAAATATAAGCTCATGTATTGACGTTTAATGTAAAAAGTGCATTAAAAAGCAACAATACAATGACTCTGCCATATAAGTATAAACCTGGCACAATGCAGGGATTTGAGAACTTTGGGTTTGCTGAGTTTTCACAAAGTGGACATGCCATGGAAGGCATAGCACGCACTGATAAATAAATAAATAAATAAATAAATAAATAAATAAATAAATAAATAAATAAATAAATAAATAAACAGGAAAAAGTCACAAGTGTAACAGAACCTGAAAAGCGATTGGAGCAGGATTCCGATCAGTGAAAAATATCCGATTACATTTTTTACACTTTTGTAAGCTACATTTTTACTCAAATGTAGGTGCACATGTAGAAACTGCACATCTATAGCTTGGCTCTGAGAGTAGGAGGAGCTTTGTTTTAAAAAATAAATGTATGACGTGGTGGTTGTAGGAGGGGTGTAGTGTTGGGTGACGTCACACTTTTCAGCTAAAGATTTGGTTGGTAGAAAGAACTTGTTTCAGCGTCTCAGAGTCGACTATTAAAGACTATTACTCGAAACACATAGCACTTTCACGTTTAAAACTCCAAATATCTGTTCCTCTATCTTAAAGGGAAAAGAAATAATGATAGCATTTGCCCTATGAAATATGGCGCACAACTGACTGAACCGGGCAATGTCGCGGCGAGTGTTTATATGAGGAAGAGCGAAAATAAGATGAACAAAATGTCCGAGCTCATAGTTTCTCCGCTAAAATGGCAAACTGATTTAGACAGCAGCTTTAGCCACTATTAGAGTAACCTTTTCAACAGAGAGAATGACCGACATAGATGTAGAGCCTACTTACATTGTTCAAGAGCAAAAACGTTTCTTTTCGTGAAACTGCGATGGTGTCTGCTCTTTGCTAGTTTCACTTTCGTGCACACGAAGGTGTTTTCTCAGAGTTAACCATTTAATGGCAGATGTTTGTAACGTGCATTAAACCCATGTCCCCAGCAATGCGAGAATTAATTTCCTTTCCAGAAAGTCAGTGTTTTGAAGTTATTGAAACAAGGTTGGATTTGGGGAAACGTAGCTCTCCACTTATTGCTGAATTCAATCATTTTATGGAAAGTTTGGTGTTTACTACACCAAAACTACAAAAAAGTGCAACTGGTTTTAGAAATTGCCTGGAAAGTCTATTGAAAAATTTGGAAGATATTACCCCTCCTTCAGACCTGAGTTTTCCAAGTTTCAAATGATCAAAATACTTTTATTTATTTATTTATTTATTTATTTATTTATTTATTTATTTATTTATTTATTTATTTATTTATTTTACCACTGACATTAATTGGATACGATAATTAAAATAACAATATTCTTTATTTTTAAATTTAAATATATACCTTTTTATGCAAAATGTATGTGCAAAAAAATATTCATAAATGTGATTAAAACCATATGCATATGTCTATGGGAACCTGCTCACTCTTAGATTCAGCCTCTAGCGGCCAATCGACGAATAATCACTTTCCCATTACGCATGATATCGCTTTGTCTTAAAAAAAAGACCACCAGATGGCGCCATATCTCCATTGAACAACAATATTTTGCGACGTTACAGATAAATGAACTGTAGATTCTCAAATAATTTTACTTAGTTTCTGTTACGCATTTAGAATCAGAATTTGTGATATAAGGGTTTGAAGATTTAACTGCACGTGGCATTCTGGCCGCGCATGTGACTGTAATCATACAGAATTGATTGATGTCTCTCCGTATGACGTTTCACTGCCCACAGGCTTTCGTGAGGTGACTCACGGCGAATGAGCTTATTATATTGACGTGAGAAATAACAGATTTAAATATTTATGGACATTTGCAGTTCATATTCACGTTTCATCGTGCAAAAGTCCACGTGACTCTTTTATGTCTTCTCGATTAAGTTCGTTTGGTTTAACATTTCCTGTAATTCCTCAAGAGAGTCCTCACTCAGAAAGGATAATAATCAGCTTTTATTAGCTCATCCCCAAACATGATGAAATAGTAATCTATGTGAAATATATATGACAACGGGGTGCAAACTTTGTGTAACTAACTAAAACTGACTGTCTGTGGAAACTTCACACTGACCACATGTGTTGAGGTTATTTGTCTGTTCAAGGAAATAGCCATTACTGTGCAAAATTATTTCAACCCCAGGCTCTAGAAAGGGTTACACATACAAAAGAACAGTGGTACTTTACACAAAAAATGTAATAAACCATAAATAACAGCGTCTACATAAGGGCAATATGAAGTTTGTTCTCTAGACTAATTAAATAAAAATGTTGCTGTTTAGAGCAAAGCATCAAGTCTTCACAATATTGCTTTCATTAGAAATTCAATTCGATTTCATTCAATTTGTCGTCACTACATGTTAAAATACCAACACTCATTTTAAAAGCTTCTTGCTTTTAAATTTATAATTTTCTTATTTACCCCTAGACCAAATTAAGTGACCCACAAACACACATTTACTTAAAATATATCTTGTTGGGGCTTACAGACTTAGATCTTAGGTACTTTTCAGAACTTTTTGGATCTCCTGCTGGATTATTTTATTTATGAGAGCATACAGAGGCCGCCAGAACATCATGAGGTCAAAATCAAAGGTACAGTCTGTGCTGCTGGATCAGACTGCACACTGGTTGAGTGATGGAGGCCTCGAAGGTGAGAAATGACAGTGTGAGCGTGAGTAATGATGAAGGATACTGGTCACTTCCTGTCTGCTGCGTAATGGGACAGATGGGTGTCAATGACAAATCTCATTCTATGGGCAACAAAAAAAAAAACACATTCGCACAAAGCAAAAGGTGTTTATCCACTTTAGGCCTGACAGCAGCAAGTGAGACCGGAACGCTGTTCTCAGTCACTCTCTTTCTTCACACTTTAGCAACATGTCCCTGCTGAACTGGAAAACAGCAAGAGAAGAAAACAGTGCTTTTTATTTCTCAGTTTGTGACGTTAAATGACACCTCCAGTTAATGTTCGTGACGTACTCGCGAGTGCTCTGAATGCTAAGATACATTTCATGTCCATGTGATAAGCCCAGACTGTTCTTGAACATTATGTGTTTATGGAAAATAACTGGGGATCCAAAATCTAAAAGAGATACATCTTAGTTTGCGCTAGATGTGCTTCACAATTCAATCTATCTTCTGTAGTTAAGTTTGTAAATAAATCTCAAGTGACTAAAAACTATCACTCACAATCGAAATGTTTAAAAGATATCCACAATCATTTTATATCATTGTTTTTCTTTTAGCGGCATCTACGGTTACCGTTTAACCTTTTGATTTCTTGGCCATTTTTACGAGAATATCAATGATAACACAAACTGTGTTTACTCTTTTTAAATCATAATCACGACAGAAACTTTGACCCTGCGCAAAAGTTTGTTCTGGATCAGAGATGCGTGGTTACATTCATCCGGTTATAAAAGTTGCTTTTTTAAATGATATAACACACCAGCTTCAGTAACAATCACTTCCCCTTTTCTTTTCAAACCTGTGGATATTTCTGCACAAATTGTTAGACGAGCACTTGGTAGGGAAAGAGTTTTTAGGGACAGACAAAATCTTAATTTGCATGAAAGACACGGGTTCACCTATTAAGATAACTTAAGATAATTTTGTAATACAACACGTTAATGTCGCGTAAAAACTATTCAAATTAAAACACCAAAAATATGCTACCGTTATCACACATGATACTCAGTTTTACATTAATACACAATTCATTCATGTTCTTGCCCGCTTCCTTCCTTTTGGGGTCATGGGTGTCTCCATCTCCAACTCACATCGGGCAAGAGGCGGAGGAACACCTTGGACAGGTGGAGAGTCTATCGTAATCACACAATCAGAAACTTCCTGCCAACAATCTTGTCTGGCTTCTCTGCAGAGAAATAAAATGATCTCGCTCTTTCCATGTTCATTGTGATTGGTTATTCTGTGCCTACTTCAATCTCTTATGCCTGTGAACTAATCATAGCTTAAAGATCAAAACCTGACTTGACAAAGAAAGTTGAGGAGCTGCTTCATGGGAACCGACTGAGCCAGATTCAAGAGGTTGGGTTTTGTCGAGTCAAAACCAATCGAGTTTTTTCAGCCCATGGTACAGGCTCTTGGTCTGATGTTGATCTTAATGGTGAAACATGATCCACATCAATGTCCAACAGGAAATAGACTCATCTAGCCTCACAATAGGCTGTGTGTCAAAGATGCTAACATGTCACGGGCACATGCTTCAGAATCATTTAAAGCTGTAAAGTTTTTCTTTTAAAGAAAAAGTGTTATTTTAATAATGCCTGTATTATTTTACAGCACAATTTTCATCAATCTTGTCCAGATATTATTCATGTCTATCTGCAGAACCTTAAAATAAACTAAAATAAGGTCCGCGCTACAGATTGATGGCTAACATACATGCTAACATGGTCAAAAACTACCCATACTTCCACACCATTTTTGATTAGCATGCTGCTAGCATTAGGCTAACGCCAACCTCATCAGATTCAGTTCAGGTGCAAATGGATGAGTATAACTAAAGAGAGACATGAAGATAAAACCAGAAAAAACAGGTTTTGATGAGTGCTCATGTGGGTGTGTTTGTGTGTTTCTTTTAATGTCTCCGTGATTGCTTTTGTCAAATCAATTTTCCTCTTGCCATTGTAAACACTTCAATTTCCTCTTCCATGTCACTGTAATCTAAAAGAAAGCTGGTTTTTGCATATAAATATCTGAATCATTCATATTGTGCGCATGTGGGTTAGGTATCCAAATAGCACACTGTCTGGAAATTGATGTTTTTATGAAGTTTTAACTATAGGCTGTTGGGTTCAGATTAGATGTGCGTCAGCGTTTAGTGAGTTATAGCCACTACTGATTCCACATAACAGCTCACTCACAATTTAAAAGATGTCTCACTCACAAATGCTGTTGTGTGTCCTGCGTCATCGTTTTTTTCTTCTTTTTTTCTTCATGCTTATCCGCAACACGTACACATTTGATAGGCAAATAGTACTATAAAGGAGAGGCATTTGTTCATTTAGCTTTTTGAAGCAGTTTACTGAGAGAATACAGCCAGCGTGTGACTCACAAACACATCTTTGTTCCAGAGGCTGCCTATTTAGCCAAGAAATGGTTAAAGGGTAATAGGTGCTATCAAAGCATACGCATTGTGTAAGCTAGTCACTGTTTTAATCCATTTTAAGAATAATAAAAAAAGACAAAAAGATTATGAAAGCTACAGTAAAAACAAAACTATAATTGTTGCCTTTCAGCTTCAAGGAACACTTGTTTTCAATTATGCACATTCTCCAACTAACCCAGAATTATATTCTTTTGCCATAGATTAGTCAGTATGATTAGATCATAAGCATTTGCAGACAAAAAAAAATTAAATTTACTGAAAATACAATTTTTTTTGATTTTCGTGCATTTTCTACTGGCATTATTCAGATTTCTCAAACACACAATTTATCGTGATGTTTCAGTATAATTTAAGAGATTTAAAAAAGCACAGGTTGATCCGGCTGCCAATCACAAAAATAAAAGACCAAATGACATCGCTGTATCTTGCTGCAACAACCAACATAAAAACACTTGTTCCCAGATTGTAATGTCAGTTAAATGTTTATTTCCAGCTAACAATGTTATCTTACTTTTTAAACGTACCCAGCTAGTAATATTTGAATATACCCGGCTATTAAATGTTATCTAACAGTTTGAAATATACCCAGATAATAATTTTAGCTAACAGTTTAAATGTACCCAGCTAGTAATATTTGCTAACCATTTAAAATATACCCGGCTATTAAATGTTATCTAGCAGTTTGAAGTATACCCAGATAATAATTTTAGCTAACAGTTTAAAATGTACCCAGCCAGTAATGGTAGCTAACAGTTTGAATGTACCCAGCTAATAATGTTAGCTAACAGTTTAAGTGTACCTATATATTAATTCTTGCTAACCGTTTAAAATGTAGTTAGCTAGTAATGGGTTTACAGTTTAAAATGTACCAGCTAATAATTTTAGCTAACTGTTTAAGTGTACCTGTACTTGCTAACCATTTAAATATAGTTAGCTAGTAATGTTATCTAACAGTTTGAAATGTACCCAGCTAATAATTTATGGTAAAAGTTTAAAATATAACCAGGTAGTAACAGAAGCTAACAGTTTGAAATGTTCCCAGCTAGTAACAATAGCTAAAATGTACACAGCTAATAATTTTAGCTAACCATTTGAAATATAACCAGCTAAAAATGTTAGCTAACAGTTTAAGTATACCTATATAGAAATACTTGCTAACCATTTAAAATGTAGTTAGCTAGTAATTGTCGCTAACAGTTTGAAATGTACCAGCTAATAATGTTAGCTAACTGTTTAAATGTACCTATACTTAGTAACCTTTTAAATGTAGTTAGTTAGGAATGGTATCTAGCAGTTTGAAATGTACCCAGCTAATAATTTAAGCTAAAAGTTTAAAATTTGACCAGCTAGTAACAGTAGCTAACAGTTTGAAATGTACCCAGCTAGTAACGGTAGCTGAAATGTACCCAGCTAATAATTTTAGCCTACAGTTTGAAATATAACCAGCTAAAAATGTTAGCTAACAGTTTAAGTATACCTATATAGAAATACTTGCTAACCATTTAAAATGTAGTTAGCTAGTAATTGTCGCTAACAGTTTGAAATGTACCAGCTAATAATGTTAGCTAACTGTTTAAATGCACCTATACTTACTAACCTTTTAAATGTAGTTAGTTAGGAATGGTATCTAGCAGTTTGAAATGTACCCAGCTAATAATTTAAGCTAAAAGTTTAAAATATAACCAGCTAGTAACAGTAGCTAACAGTTTGAAATGTACCCAGCTAGTAACGGTAGCTGAAATGTACCCAGCTAATAATTTTAGCTAACAGTTTGAAATATAACCAGCTAAAAATGTTAGCTAACAGTTTAAGTATACCTATATAGAAATACTTGCTAACCATTTAAAATGTAGTTAGCTAGTAATTGTCGCTAACAGTTTGAAATGTACCAGCTAATAATGTTAGCTAACTGTTTAAATGTACCTATACTTACTAACCTTTTAAATGAAGTTAGTTAGGAATGGTATCTAACAGTTTGAAATGTACCCAGCGAATAATGATAGCTAACAGTTTGAAACATAACCAGCTAGTAATGTTATCTAACAGATTGATGCTAATGTCAGATAACATTTTAAATGTACAGAGATAGTAACATTTGCTTACCATTGAAAATGTACTTATCTACTAATGTTATCTAACCCTTTGAAATGTATCCCGCAAACAATGTTAGAATTACAATAAAGTAATATAGAGTTGGAGAAACTAGAATTAATTGTCGGGCAGGCTAGTGCGTATAGGCAGTGTTTCTAGGGTTTTTTAGGCATGGACAATAGCTCTTGTCAGTTTACATACTAGTAAAGCAAAGTTATTCAGTCAATAGTCCATTTAAATCCTTTTTCTCGCTCAATAATTGTCTTGGTGGTTCAAGGGGTCTCTCAGTAAGACTGTAGTAATGTTAACTTTAGCTGCAAAGGTCCATTGACATCATACTTTCCATTTCAGCAGGATACGCATGACAATGTGATCAGAAATACATACAATGTGTGTTATTTTTTTGTCCAATAACAATGTCTGCATGGCGCCTTCTAAAAATTCAACCATGCTTTGATTTAGCTACACAAGTACAGTATGAAACAATAACAGTTTGCCTATTTAGTAATTAGCTTACATTATGAAATTGTGACCCAATCATGTTTATTTATCTCTTCTGATCAATTATTGTCATTGTGACAGTGTGAATTCTTATTGGAGTGTGGGTTTGTGAGTGTCTACGTGTTGTATTTGGGCCATGTGTCTGTAGGCAGGATGCTTCTGCATAAACACTGGGATCGAGACTCGAGCCACAATTCTCTCCGGTGTTTCCTCCCCAGGCCGGGTGGCGCTGCAAAGGCATGGAGGAAGTCACTGGTTTATTGAATAGAAGATACCACGATTAACCACTGTCATTACAAACGTACCTTCTTTACACAGATCTCCAAAAGTAAATAAAAGCCTTGCACAGGCCAGTGAGGGTTGACTGTACTGCCATTTTGGCCCATTTCTATGCTGCTGACATAAAGCTAAGAAGAAAACAGCTGACAGCGCCCTCATTTGGCTTCTAAATCTCACTTCACAATCATTTGTGTGATGTGTTGAACACTATCTCTAAATTCAGAATTACACAGTAATGGTGACCAAACATATGTCAGGAAGCTGTAGTGACGGTTCTAGGACGATCTAGCAATGTTTACTTGCCCTGAGGATGTGTATTGTATCTGATGCCGGCCTTTGCTGCTGCCAGTCTCGATCTGCTGAGAGCTGTTCCCATTTCCTGCTTAACAGGAAGAACCTGCCCACTCCCCCCATACTTGCCTTCTTCAAGAGAGACAGGAAAAGGAAACGGCCCACAGGAAACACCTTCCAACCCCCATTCACACTCAGTATCCCCTACATGGAAAGCTATGCTTACTGTAAAAGTTTAGAGTTAGTGATATTTATGTGTTAGATACATATTTATAGAATAATTCATTAAATTTAGGATGCACAAAATACATTTATACAGACATGTAAATAAATAACAAATAAAATTGTTCCATTTTTTTTTCTTCATCTTTAATTAAGTTATTTTTGAAACCCAATCACTCAGTAAACTGGGTTTTTAAAGTTTGACCAGACTTCTTGGTTATGTTCTAAGCCAGATACCCAGCGGTTTATGTTTTTATAATGAATTTTTTCCTCATGGTTGCATTCAGATTAAGCAACAAGTGTAAGGCGAGACAATTCTATGTGGCAACTAATTAAAAAGGCAGATAAAACAGTTTATAACTCTATTAATACACTCTGACATAAATAAAAAGAAACATCTTTTAGCCCAAAATTACTTGAAGTTAATAATAGTTATGTCATATAGATCAGGTGGCAAGAAGACTTAGGATACAGCCAACAGACTATACCAGGATCTTTTTATCTGCATTTAAAATCTTTGTGTGTATATTTTCTCCAATGTAATGGGATTTTTTCATTCTCTTTCTCACAGCCCCTTATGTCTTCACTAACACAGCATCTAAAGTCACTATAATATATATATAATGTACCGTAGAGCTGTTGTAGAGTTAGCAAAACTTTAGAATGTGTGCTGTGAAGTGCAAGCCTTGCTCTAAGCCTCTTAATCACATTGTCAGTATGGCAGACATAGCCTTAAATTTAGCATATTTTTTAACTATTGATAATAATAACTAAAGATAAATTCAACAAATGTGCTATTTGTGCAAGTGTGTCTCCAACTGGTAGCCCTCAGCACTCACCTGTATCCTTGAAGTAGACCCCGTCCTACATAAACCAATGTTTCCAAATTTTAGAGTGGTTTTGCCAAACCCTTGAAATTTTTTAATCGCATTTTTAACAAACTTATATTTTTTTAAATCAATAACACCTTTAATGTGAGGAACAGACACTGCAGGTTCGGCCTATTTGTTTAATAAGTAACTAAAATCTACATTTTTTTATCTTTTTTTTTTTTTATTTGGTGTGCATTTTGTATTGAAAATATGACTTGAAAAAAAGGGAGACATCATTTCAAGGTGAAGAAAATTCAAGGAAAAACTAATTTTGGAGTAATCTTGGGAAACATTTGTAGTCCACTTATTTCAGTAGTTTTGTTTGCTCCAAAAACATGTATTCACTATACATTAAAACATAATTTGGATTTGAAAAATATATCTGCAAAATTAAGATAGATATCTGTTTAGATAACTTTATAAAATTTGCTATTAATAAAAACCCATATCTAACAAAAGTCATTTCCATTATATTTTTGTTGAATGTTCCATATGGTCAGAATGAGAGTTCAACGCACCTAATATTATGATTCAATCTTTTATTCTGCCAGGATAGATCTTTGAAAGGAAACATTGCAGGTGTAATTCCACAGCAATCTCACCAGAATGTGACCGGAGATGCATCTACAATCACCCAGTGTGGTTAAAACCTCATTCAACGACTTTGAAATGCACACATATATGTGGATCTGAAAGTGATACCGAGACAAGCGACGCAGCTGGTTTCTGCCACATTGAGAGTGAGACTAGATGCTTTTGCTGTCATTGGAACTTTTTTGCCATAAATGGACCAAACCGGCTGACCCTTGACATTTTAAAATGAGGAAATGTGTTTGAAAGGGCAGAAAATAACAGATATGATGTGAAATTTCACAGTTTAGATTTAACTGCACCCACTGATACTCAAAGCAATGCCAGACCTAAATTTCAAATATGCTGCATTAATGTTCTGGAAAAATCACACCTCGTATACTTTAATGACTTTTCATATCCACTTTCTACTCCTTGCATTCGGAAACGTTTAATTTGATGTTGCTTTTTAACACCTCTCTTCCCACTTAGTTGGGGTGTTTTTGGCTGCATACATCAGTTGGGAAGTTCAGACTGTGAAACCTTAACTTGATAAACCTACGTAGAAATGAAGACTAAAACAATAGAGGCATTGCATAATATTCAAATATTTTGCAAGACCATCACAAACCAGTTTTAATTGTTTCCGAGAGCAACTGTGTTAATTGCATTGAATTAAAGGAATGTTTTTAATGAAATTAAGATTATTTTTGTACTACTAGATGGATACATCATGGATTGGCACAAGTAAATTACATGAAGAAAATCCATTTCGATTCAAAAGGTAAAACTTGAATAATGTAAATATTAATTCCATAATTAATGAGCTTTCCTGTGGCTCAGTTGGTAGAGCATTGCGCTAACAACGCAAATCCCAGGGAAAGCAAGAACTGACAGAACAAAATATGTTCATTCAAATGTAAGTAGCTATGGATAAAAGCGTCTGCCAAATGCATAAATGTAAATGTAAATAATTAGTGTATGGACGTATTGAGTGTGTACCAAATTGGATAAAATGTGATAATTTAATGATTTGTTGATGGAATGGATTATTAGATGTAGAAAAGTTAATGATGTATAATGGATGAAGGACTAAATCTATGGGCACTAGTTTTATTGGTTGCGGTGTGGATGGGTATAATCCACATTTATGAACTGTACATTGGTATTTTTCCCCGACAGACTATCTAACGGCTTTAAAATGTATTCCTAATAACAGTTAAAAACTCCACCGAACACAGTTCTTCAAAACTTCTTCCCTGCTGCTCAGAAATTACCACACACAGCCTGTCGGCGCATAATTAATGTTTGTCTCCGTGACACACATTCGAGGGTTTACAGTTTGTCACTAGACACATCTAGAAGAATCCCAGAAACACAGTTTCGAACACACGCGTGTGCACCCACGCGGTAATCACATGGTGAGTCATAGCAAGGACATGTAGCGTCTGCAGGATATACACACAAATCCTTTCTCCTCGGCTTCTGGAGTCTAATTGGCTCATGTGGAGTTTGTAATGGTGGATCTGTGTTGTGTTTTGGTAAAGCTGTATTGTAGGTGAATGCGTGTCTGTGAACAGAGTCTGGTCTAATGAAGGCAGTAGGTTAGCTGTATTTTTAGCTTCTCCCTGCATCAGAGGGGAGAAAACCTCCAACTAAGAGATGTGTCACCCATCTGTTTCTCCACCACACCCCTCCCCCTTTCCATACAGCTTTCCTCTCATTCTTCATCTCTTTCCCTCCCATGGGATCCGAGATCAAGAATGTAGAAAAATGAGTCATTCACTTCATATCGTCCTTCTGCTGTGAATGTAGGGATGTGGGATGCCGACTGCAAATACAAAGCATGGAATCCATATCAGGGCTGCTAAAAATACACAGAAACTTCAACATACACTTGTTCTGGGTTCAAAAGTTGAAAACCCCTTTATTGACATTTGTGCCAATGTTTTGTACGTGAAAGTTGTGATTTGCTTTGCTTCACACTGTGTGTTAAATTGGGATAAAATTATGTTTTAGCCGTAAACATTTTTTACGGTTTTGTTGAAAATTAATATTTTGTTTTTCTTTTCAAAAGTTTTTTTATTGTATGTTTTCCTATTTTAGCTGTGATTTTACAGGCCAATTCCAGTAGATTGACAGCTTTTCAGTAATATACTGGCTTATAAAAAATGCTTCTAAATAATAATAGACATTATTTTTATAACAATTAAAACATTGGATTTCCAGTTGGATTATTTGGCATAAAAATCTATAGACAAAGGTAAACAAAAGATTAACGGAATGTAAAATAAAATCACAGGTTTATATGTAATTTGACTCAACATCTTTAAATATTTTCATTTTATTTTTTGTACCAAAATGTACACGCATGGTTAAAACTATGCTACTAAGCTAATGTTAAAGCTAACTAGCTTCTACTTTCATAGCATGATTTTAATGCAAGTGGTACTACCCATATAAAGATTATATAGTATAAAATTATTATATATTATTAATTATATATTATATTTTATAAAAAAGTTTCAGTACAGTTTTTTTAGGGCACCCACACATCAGTTTGCTTAATGCTAGTTTTGCTAATGTGCTTATTTAAAGCATAAGCCTTAAGGTATCTCTATAACAGCAACAAAAAAAAGTACCGCTAGCACTCTGTAATTTTTACCAGTTTTGTTTTTAGATGTATTTATATACATCTATATTTTACCAAACGTAGACTTTAGAAATGCACTTTTTAACAGATAAAGCTGAGTGCAAAGTTTGTGGCTTCGTTTCCAAACCAGGAAGTAGCTTGATTTAAATGGAACAGGAAAAATTTCTTCAACACATTGTTTCCAGTGAATAATTTCCTGCTGTGAAAAGTGAAGGGTCATAAATTGTCTTAATAACAAGGAGACTTCTATAATGGTAGTACCTTCCAGGGTGGGTAAAGAGGGATGGTCGCTCAGCCCTTGCCTCCAGCTGTCTCCCGTGATGTGGGCAGAGATGTAGGGTTTTTATTCTCTTTTTTTATCCCCCTCCTTCATCCAGGGACTCTGTGTGGGAGTCAGAAGCCAAATCCACTCACCAGGAATTAAATGAGGTTACCTGAGAGAAAGGACTTGAAGGAAATCGTGTTCTGAGTCACCCACTTCTTCAACATCTGAAAGCTTTCTGCATTCATTTTTAGTATCTAACATTATTAACTGTAATGGGCTTATTATTTGTTGTCAAAACACAATCCACCGTATGCATTTTTGCAGTAAAGGTTTTACAAATAAAAACTTGATGCTATTTAGGCAATACATTTTTACATAGATCCTTAGAAAAGCCAAGCCTTTGAGGTCATTGTGCAGCAAATAAAAACAGATGTCAGCAAAGGTAAACTGGACAATACCAGGTAGAACAGAACAATGGGCTTTTTGTTTGCAGTTACATAGAATTTTCTGGGAATCCCCTGGAATTCTTCAGACTTTCCAGTTGAACGTTTGAATGGTATCATAGTCTGGAACTGAAGTTTGTTATCACATACAAACATTTAAGAGAAATTATCAGTATACTTCCTCAAACAAAAGAATGCAACCTAAATGACATAAGAGGAATGAGGAACAATTTCCCATCACGTGTGTTGGTGTTTGCATAAAACTAGTCTTTTTAGACATCCTGGTCAATGATGTGGTCTTCCCACTCACCAGCAGCAGGAAACGTCCACAAAAGCATGCTCTGCTTCCCCTTGACTCCATACTTGGAGTCATCAGCAACAGCTAATTACAATTTGCAACCACAGAGCTACAGATTCTTTTCCGCTATAGCCGACGTAAAACCCCCTAGATACACCGGTTGAGTAAATCTCCTTGATCTTCAAGTATAAGAGAGTTTTTTCCTTCTTGTTTTTTAAACTTTTCCTGTCTTGCATTCAATCGTGAACATGGGTAAGAACATTTGTCTGCATTTTTGTCATTTTTACACCACTTTGATTGCTTTAGTTCAAACTAGGTTCGACTAACTGAGTCATGTGGAGACATATAAAACAATCAAACTCACATTTGAGTGTGAACAATAGTTCAGCAGGGATAATCATCTCTTACTAGGGCATAAGTCTCCTTTGCTTCTGATTGGCTGGTTCACGAGTGTCTTCCAATCATCAGTGTGTATGACACGAGAATGCTTTGTATGTTTGATCTGTCCTTAGGACCACATCCGATGGAGAGAGATGTCTTTCTTTGTCTTTTTCACACCAAACTAATTGCTCTGGTCCAAACTAGTTGAAACAAGCTAACATGCTGTCATGTGACAACATCGACCAAATGAGTAATCAATGCGTTTCTTGAACTGCTTTTCTACCAGAATTAATAAACGTGTGGAAAAACGGAATTCCTGGAGGTAACTTTTGACAATGTATAACAAGTCCTGATTGTGTCCCATATTATCTGGGGTTAACATAAGTAGCCATGGAGAGAGCATGGTGTAGTAGCATCTCAAGCTTGAGCAGCGTGCCGAAAAGGCAAGTAGGGGATTTTGCTGGTTTCGAATTTTTGAAGGATGGAACAGATTTCTGTTGCTGTTTCAATTCGGAAAGCTGAGTCAAAGTAACTAAAAGCTCTTCTCTTTCGAGAGCACTTACTACTTAACTAACTATAAATAACTAAAAAAAACTGAAGTACTGAATTTATTCTGTATCAGCTCAAACGTCTTCCTTTTGCATGTCTTATGATTAATCTGACCTTGTAACAAACTGCTTATGTTTACTCTCGAACTGTAAGTCACTTTGAAGTGTCCCCTAAATATGTAAATGTAAATCGTGCTGAAAGAAGTGACAGAATCACAGACCTGAAGCAGAGCCATTGCTAATAGGATAATGAGAATCGTGGTGGTAAGTATTTCCTCCACATTTCCAGGTAGGAACACCAGGAATGGGTCATTGCCATGACTGTATGGTGGACGGAAGGGAGGTGAGAGATTATATATGGAGTCAGGTGACACTAGGTGGTTGGCCAGGGAAAGCGGCACATTCAGGTATATGCGATAATTGGGAGATCAAATGTGGGCATGTTTCTGATGTAAATGCAAGGTGAACAGGAGAACAGAATGTTACTGATAGTAATATAAATTAATCTAGTTGTATTTGAATAACTCCCTTTAAAATGTTTCCTCGATTAGTACTCAACTTAAACCCAACCATAAAGCCTAGAAAGGGTTTCGACTAACGTATTGGTGTTTACCATATATGTCCAACCTTATCCATATTTGGAAATTACAATCCTATTCCAAATTTCTGCACAATGAACACTAGGATGAATGAATTATGACAAGCTAATCGGTCATGTGTTAGCTTCTACGTAAGTCTACATAAGTGAACCAGTCCTTTACTTGGCGCAAAAATAAAACACAGAGCTCCACTGTTCGCTTGCATTTGAGCCACTGTGCCATACACTCGCAGCGTGATCTGATTACACATAATTCTCTACCCAATAAGCTCTGCCGGCTGACTCATGTTTCATTTTAAGTCATTATTTATGGTTATGTGCTTGGGCATGTAAAAATAAACAACTGGAGCATTTATTCTTATTAGTTACAGCTCTTGGACTTAATAAAGAAACATTTGTTGAGAGTCGGGCAAGAGTCTTGTGACTGCTTCTTCCTTCCTCAGCCGCCGGTGATTGAGTTTGTACCTCATGGTTAGACTTTTCCACATTCCAAATCTTTAAAGGAAACTATACTTCCTATACATCCTTCTTCATATAAGTAATACATACATATTTTTACATTTCTTGTGACTGATCTGGAGATGTTCCAGCACAATTATTTGAAGAGTTTCGCAAAAATTAAAAATACAAATATTTTTAAAAAGTCAAATATATCTAAATCAATGTCAAGCTGCCCCATTGTACATGAGAAAGATCACGTAAATCAGGACACAAACAAAAAACAAGTTTACACTTGATCAGTTCTAAATTTAATTCAAAGTTTTAGTTGCAGAAAGGTTTGAGGAATTGCATACAATTGGCCAGAATTGCAAGCAAATCAGGGCTCGTGCTGAACAACCAAAAACGAGAGATATTGGCGTGCTAAACCTCTGGAGCTGTCATCAAGTCGCAATCGGGCAGTATGAGATGTGTTCTGAATAAAAATAACTATAAAAATAATCTGTAATTATCTGCATCCAGGGCAACGTGAAGTTGGAGAGGAGACACAAAGGCAAAGACAGCAATATCAACAATTCTTTTGTTTCAAAGGGGGCTTCTTTTCAGTTTATTTGGTCCCAATAAATTACTCTAGCATGACCCCATTTTTGATAATAATCTTAGCCTTGCGTTTTGTTTTGTTTTCTAATAATTTCTCGCCAGTGTTGCGAGACTTAGTTTGAGGACACAAACAAAGTTTTCTGCAATTCTTGCAGGATGAATTCAACAAAGATTAAATGGATCTCCAGACAGTTGTGCAGTGTGAAAGGATCTTTGACACAACTGCTCTGAAAATCGTGCAGCCTGAACCTCTCCTCATTGACTTCCTCTCAGTTTTCGCAACTCCTATGCCTATTCCTCTTATTTGGAGGGGGTGGGAGGGATGTACCCAGGCATCACTGACTACCCAGAGTCCTCTTGGGCAGCTTATGCTTACCCGCCAAACCTATTGGTGTATAAGAAAACTTGTAAATTCTTTTTTGGGTACTTTAGTGGGTACAACCTTTCATATTTGAGGAGTTAGGCCCCATCACCTACCTCACCCAAAGACACTCCACCAATTCTCTCCCACACTCAATCACCAGCCTTCTAGTTTCACTGCTTCCTTTTTAAACAGCCACCATACCACTAGATTTGCAACTAGTCTACAGTGCACACTGGCTAAAGATTCCTTCCAGGCTATAATCTTCTTGGACCTTGAAAGTCACTTACCCCAGCAATCTACTTACCCGGAGATCTCTGAATGCTTTTGTGTTTGTGGTGTGTTTAAGTAAAGTTAAAGGTATTTCAGTTCCAATCGTGTTGGTGCCGTGACCCAGCAGTTGATTCGTCTATTCCGTCCATGATTAGAGATGCAAAAGAATGTAATTTTTTTTTTTCTTTAAATGCTAATCAATGTATCCACTTTCTAAAATAGTACGGTTCATTGAGGAGAATCAAAGGGTCCAAGATGGTGCCATGACCCGGGTTAAGTGAGATTTCAAAACAACATTAATCTTTGTTCAAATGTGTATCACACACTAAAGTTGAGTTATATTTTAGTTTATTAGACAATAATTGAATCTTTAGAGCAATCTTTGCAAGATACAAGCCTTCCAAGTTCCATGTCCACTGTGAATTATTCCTCATTGGTGACTGATGGACAAGCAGTGAAATTCTGCCCAAATGTGGTTTCTCGTGTAATTGGGCAGTGCCTACCAGCACCTGGAGCCTGAGCTATTTTTACTGCTCCAGAGATGCTTTGTTGTATTGAAAAGAAAAGACGAGGAACATTTAAACCACTCTCTTTCACCACCCTGAAGTGACATATATAAGAAAAGGGGTCTGCTGTCTGATTCATCCCTGTCTCATTCTGTGTGAGCAATTTCAGCAGAGATCTACTTCAAAGAACTGTTTGGCATTAAACGCCGCAGTTCTTTAGCTTTAATGGCTTCGTCTTGACGCAATGTTCGAAACTTCAGGCACAAGCCGTTTCAGTTCAAACACATAACGTCACATTCCTGGAAGACTTGGCCGAGCTTCTGGAACATATCCATGTCCCGAAAGTGTTTTAAAGCCTCTGCTTCTTCAACTCTCCCCACTCCAGAGTGTCTGTTATTGATCAGCTAAAATGCTTTACTGCATGTGTCATAACAAGATCCCACTTTATAACCACCACACAGCTGAGTCTGGGAATTCGGACATTTACCTTCGTCATCATCTCCTACATCATCTTCATCTAAGGGGTGGAGCTTGTCATATGTGAAACATAATATTATATAGAAGCCACTTTAAGAATTAACATGTGCTTGTACATCATCCACCGTGTTTATTTTAAGAAATGCTGTGGTCAGCGAGGAATGTTTGTCAGGAATCCAGGAAGCACCTGCTCCTAACTCATGTTCCTTTGTTGTGAGTATCCTACAGCATTCATAAAGAAGATCTCTCTCTCTCTCTCTCTCTCTCTCTCTCTCTCTCAATCACTCTGACAAGAACAAATATAGAGGATTGCAAGAGAATGACTCACAAAGACAAAAGAAATCTATGTAAAGGAATGCCATCTACTGTGACTCAAACCATGGCATGTATACTCTTAATGTGATGTTTTGAAACATTCCCCCAATATTTTAACAATCACACACCTTTTTAACATGTTAAAGGCTTCTTTGTGGAGCTATATGTAGAATACAGAGTACTGGAGAACAGTCACTTTTTGGGAGAAGGGAATGGGATGGGGAACCGATCATGAGCCCAGAACCACACCCAGGCTACCCCGTGTGAAGCAATACACCCCCCCAGTAACATCACAGAGCGATTACTCTTTCTCGATGTAAGGAAGTAGAAAGAGAGTGTTTCAGATATCCTCTGATAAACCTTGTTTGAGGATGTGAGGATTGACCTCAGAAGATGTGCTTCAGTGACGAGCGGCAGTGCCTCACCTAACATAATGGGAGGAAAAAATTCCAAAGAAATTATTGTATTTATTTTGTAATGTATTCTTCTAAATTAACTGCCTTTTTTTGTTCAGAATTGTATTCAGAAGCAATGAGTGCCTTGTGTGGAATAGGACGGTTTTACTGTCTCTGTTTAAGTTGGAAATTATACACTCTGTTCAAAATACCTCGATATTATACCCATGATAATATTTACAACACTATTTTTAACCAACTATTCAAACTGTTTCATTGGAAAATCATTGGAAAGTTTTGAATTTTAAAAGTTTTTAGACTAAGAACGCATGTGTCTAGTTTGATGTGTATGAAAGCATTTAATGCCATCCACTAGGGGGCAGTGTTAATGTTTGGATTAAGGGAGTAAAGGATAATTACCGCCTAATAAATATTATATAAAACAAGAAGACGAGGTAAAGAAGTTTTAGAAGTGACTACAATCACAATCGCTCAATGTACAGTGTTTTTACCAACAACTATATGTGTGTAACATGTTTCTTGGGCCAATCAATAAAAAAAAAAAAAAAACTGCCAGGTGAGGCACGCAACTCTCCGGCCTCATGCTAGGGGTGGTGGTGATCCCAAGAGATTACGAATAGCAGTGGTAGTAATCACCTTTGAGACAGAGATACTTTTAAAGCTGAAGAACACTTCTACAAACAAGTTGCTCCTTCAAAAGGAGAAGTGCATAAACTCATTTTTAAGTAAAGGCAAGGCCATGATTAAAAATGTAAAAAAAAAAATTGTATGATACAATGTGTACATGTAGTTTTAAACAAAACATGTTAATGGTAGCCAATCATATGGGGAATAAGCTCCTCTGCAATCAAAAGACTTGATGCTTTTCCAACCAGGACACTTAAGTGACCATCATGATGGCATTGCTTTGAGGGTCACACGACACAAATGCGTCTGTGGGAAACATATACCCGCACAATCTCTCATGGTTGTTTTATCTGAGTTTATTTTTCCATTCGATTACAGGTGTGAGGGAGAGTTGGCCATGTTTGTGTTTTTGTGTTACCCCAACACACTGTGATGTCATCAGCCGAGAGATTACACAGGGCCATATGGGTGACGGCCTGCCAATGTAATCCTCCAGCAGCCTGCTCTTCCTGTCACACACACACTCACTCTCTCCTCACGGTGGGATGCTTTCTGGGAAACATTTCCTCATATCGGCCAATAACACAATATTTTGAATCTGTTTTGAAATCAGATTCTTTGTGCTTGAATCGGTCACAGAAAACAAAGCTTTGTTGTATTTATTCTTCTCTGATCTGTGACGGAGGTGACGTATAATCGCATTAGTGGTGTTGGGATTATGAGGAACGGATATAGGACAGGTGGATAGAGAGAAACGGAAGTTTATTATCCATTGCTTACCATTCACAACCATTGCCAGCAGGAGTTGACTGAGCAGATTGAATTTTAGAATTCACAGCTTTATGCATGAAAACCTTGTTCGGATGTTCAATAATCATTAAAACACTGCAATAACAAATCTATGTCTGGTTCAAAATTTCAAAGGTTCTTTGGATATCAATGTATAGTCTGAGAAATATAGGTAATAACCAAAGGTCCTTACCATAAACCAGCCTTTTTGCTTTTTTTCTTTTTTGCACATTTTTTTGTGAATTTTACCAAATGCTAAGTGAGCAAACAAAAGAAAAATCAAAATGAAATCAATATTTGTCGTTACTACCTTATGCCTTCATACCAGAATAACCCAGTCATGAACTGAAACAGAACCAGCTGTGTAGAAGGCTTAAGAATTGACCTAAATATTATCAATCTGAGGTTGAAAAGTTGACTGCACCTTGTTATGGCAAGAGTGAGCACAGCAACAACACTCAAGGTAATTATGCTGCATTAACAAGATCTCTCGCAGACAAAGATTTCAAAGCAGACTGAGAAAAAGGTATAAAGAATCATGAAACCTTGAGGATCGCAGACACAGTGCTCAGCCAAAGAAACTAAAATCAGAAGAAGATATCCAAGTCCAACAATGCCATCAGCTCAGAACTGGCATAAACCCGTGAGACTCGATATATATGGTATCTGTATTAAAAATACCTCTTGCACCTCAAACAAGATCTAAACGCTGAGGGACACAACTGTAATTGGCTGATCTTTTCTGTCAGGTTGTGATGCTAGCCAATCGACTACAGTACAGAGCGTAAGGAGCGACATCATTGCGTCCACCATATATGTAGGGTGACACCTCTGTTGCCATGGTTACTCGTTAAGCAGAGCAACTCCTACCTATGTAATCCTTTCCAATGTAGTTCCTAAAATGGCATACTATATGATTTTGCCACATTTAAATATGTACAGATGTACAAGTAAATAAAAACAAATACTTATAATTATATTTACACAACAAAACCATGTGAGACTCCTAGTGGAAACTACGACTGCAAACAAGATGGCCGATGTGATGAGGCTTCCTCCCGCTCTAATAAACCATAGACAATATAGCTTTAAAATAGGTAACTGTTGACAAAAACTTCCCATACTCAACTTTATAGTATTCTAACTGAACATCTGTATTGGCTTCTCACTGAAATCCTAAAATCGTGGAAAATTAACTGGAATAACCTGAAAGAGACACGCGGTGAGGACACAGACGTTATGAACTGATGATTGAAACCTTCGCTATTTGTTTCCATCACTCCACCAAGGGCGGGTTCAGTCAACCGAAAGTGGGCGCGCTCTCGCGTCGGTGTGTCCATATATGGTTCGTGACGTCAGTCGCCGGAGGTTCCGTTCATATAAAACTGATCGGGCGGAATCCCCTTGGAGGAAATGTAGACTCAAGCACTGTAGACAGGGTTTCGTAGGCGACCTACACCCCTGAAATATCCACACACAGTTCAAAATCCTCCACTTCGCTTGAACATTTCACCATGAAGGTCTCCAGCATAGACTGCCGTCGCCTGAGGAAAATCCTACGGAAGGAATGTGGAAGTTGTCTTATTGTGGACTGCAGACCGTACTTCTCCTTCTCCAACTCGTGTATCCGAGGCTCCGTCAATGTCAATTTGAATTCGGTGGTGGTCCGGAGGTCCCGCGGCGGACCCATCCCGCTGCAGTTCGTCATACCCGATGAGGAGGCTCTGTTTCGGTTGCGGGAGGGCAACATCTCCGCTGTGGTGGCTCTGGATGACCGTACACCTCACGTCCAGAAGCTGAAGAAAGACAGCATCGCTCAGATTGTCATTAATAGTTTGTCCCACCTGGCGAGTAGTACGAGAATCTGCTTTCTTAAAGGTAAATAGAGAATTAATTAAGGTTTCATTTTGTTTATGCCCAGTCAAACTATAGTGGTTCTAATTTTTTTTAAAAATATTTGGTCCAATATATTGAAAGTGCACTTTTTTTATTAATGTATGAAATGTATTTTTAATTTGTGAATTTAGTTTTTATTAAATTTGACTCTAAATTCTGTTCATGATATGTTTGTTAAAGGGGGAGATATATACAAAGCTATATAATATTGTTATTATATAGGCTAATATATATGTACACAATTATACAAAATATATGTAACTTTGCTGTTAAATGTCAATGGAGCATATTTTACTGGTGTGTCTGGTTTACAAGTGATAAATTCTCTGTGCGTCAATGGACAGATGAGTCACAAAGGGGAGCGTGAGAAACAAAATGTTAATATTTATATTTATGATAAAAATAATCAGCCGTTCAATGACTTGCAAGCTGGGTTATAATGTTCCCTAAACCCTAGTTCAGTTTAATCAGAGATTTTGGTGAATGAAAAATAAGCCCTTGAGATCTGGAGGATTTGCTTTTTGCCTTGGCTTGAACTGCTCCATGTGAAGCACTTGATAAGCTCCGCGTCTCAACAGTCCTTGAAAACTCATAATAACTCGAATCAACTGTTGTTCCCATCGCAGGAGGCTATGAGAACTTCTATTCCCATTACCCTGAGCTGTGCACTGAAACGAAGTCTGTGGATCTGAGCGAAGACAAGCGAGAGCGGGGCATCAGCGGTCAATGTGACAAACTGGCTTCTCACTACAAACCAGACTATGATCAGGTGAGGGAGACGAAAGCAATATGTTCCTCTTTTCAAACCACTTCCTCTAACATGTGGCTCATTTTGCACCTCTACGTTGAACACAGAAAAAAAAACCCAATGTGGTTAAAGAGAATTATCATGATTATAGCAAATTTCTATCAAACATCAGATTTAGCAACCGTTTGACACCCAACGAACATCTAAAGTCTTTTTTATGAAAACTCGGGGGTTAGCACTTGTTAACCTGTGAGTAATGAAAGTAGTGCCACCAATTTTTAGGTTTAATGATTTGTTTTACACGGTAATAGCAGGTTTTAGATGTAATTCCCAGTCATTTTCCCTGCACTGTTAACCCAAAAAATGGATGGTACTCAAAACATTTGTGTTTTAAAACATATAGTACTCAAAAATGAGAAATCTGTCATATATGTTTGAGAAATGTTTACTTAAAAAGTAAAGTTGGCCAAATCAACGGTTTTGTGGCAACTAGTCTCCAAACAGTTTTGAATAATGTTCATTTTGGGGAGTTTACAGTTTGTGCAGTTAACAGTACTCAAAATGTCTCTGAAAACTGATTACTTCAAAATATCAACAAACTTTAAGTAAACATTACTCAAGTAGAATAGTTGTGTTTTATGGCTTTAGTCATGTATACACTAAAAAGTAGTGCTTTGGTTTTAACGGCTTTTATTGTGTGCATCCAATACTCTCGATCAGAATGTGACAGATAACATGATTTTATTGTTCATTTAATTTGAAACATGTTTGTTTTGCATATTTTGACAATAAAATCAGTTAATTCAAATGATTCTTTTTTTAGTGTTCTGCTTAGTATATACAGAAAATAAATGAACGAAACACTCTGATGGATTTGGATTTGGAAATGATGGATTTGCTTAGTTTTATTGTGACACACTACAACTAATTTGAATCCAGTTATCGCAGACAAGCTAACAGTGAACCCTTCTGTAGCTTTACTAGTTAACATTTCATAATAATACAAAAAGTAACTCCAGACCCCTTGATTTTATAGATTACAGGTAAACATTTTATAGATGTTTAAACATTTTATAGATGTTTAAAGTTGTTATTGTGTTAGTAATCACCGCTGATACAGTGTAAGAACAAGACACGACATGTTTTTAGTGCTTAAATACAGAATTATAGTTAAAATAGACAGCAGTAAAAGAATCCGAATTTTCTTTTTTCTGTAAAATTACAATTAAAACCTGTACTTTTACACCACAGGTTTTTACAGGAGTGTTTTTAAAAAGGTTAGGTAGGTCTTTGAGTAAATGGAAAACAAAACACTACAATTTTAACTACAAATTTTATTATTTGTATTTTCAGGGTCGTCCGGTGGAGATCCTTCCCTTTCTGTACCTGGGCAGTGCCTATCACGCCTGCAGGCAGGACTATCTCAGTGAGCTACAGATCACAGCACTCCTGAACGTGTCGCGCAGGGACTCGCGGCCTAGCAGAGGACAATATCAGTACAAATGGATCCCAGTAGAGGACAGTCACACTGCTGACATCAGCTCACACTTCCAGGAGGCCATTGATTTCATTGGTAAATATCTTTCTGTGATCGTTTAGTTGACCTGGGTTGTTTTTTCACTGTTAGCTTTGTAAGGAAGTTCTAATTACTGAGCTTTAGTGTTATATAATTCATTATTTGTGAATCTGTTCCCAGAATGGGTCTCAGACCTATAGATAGTTGAGCTTAACTTGTCCGGTTTAAAAATAATACTTCCTCCTCAGTCTCACTAGCACAATTTCCATAATCCCACCGCACCTTTATTTACAGCTACAAATCCTTTGTTACTTATTTTCTGTGAAACCCAATTAATACCAAGCTCCAACAATAGAAGAAGATGTTTAGAGGTACAGAGATAAAAGGGCGAGCCACTGTGAGTCATGGGTTTGACTAATCCAATATCCTGCTTATCACAGGCGTGGCCAGTGTGTCAGTGGATGAGTCGATGATTAGTGTCGTTAGGTGACTGCGTGTGTGCTATGAATGGACTGATAAGTGCTTTTAGTTTTTCTTCTCATCAGGCAAATGTTCTGCTAGTGTTTAAGGACAATTCTCTTTAGGGTTGAAGAAAAAACATTCCATTATAAAAATATTTAGCTGGAAACTGTAATATTTTATGTACAATAAATATCAAAGGCAGGGTTGATGATTTCTTTAAGCCAATGTTTACCTTCAAATTTACTTCAAAAATTAACCTATACTCTAGTTTTTAAATGTAGTAAATACTCATTGTAGTATTAATGGGGCATAGACATATGCCGGATAAGCGTGACTCCAATTATCCAGCTAATAAAATTTAAGCCTATGTATTTTTATAGAAAATTGTGTTTTATTTAACATTTTTTATTTAAAAAGGCCTGACCGACCTTGACTCGAAAATTTTTATATTTTTGGATGACTTGAGACCATGAATAACTCTGAATGATCGCAAACACAAAAAGTGGCATTGAGGAGGAAGTAGAGAACATTAGGAGAGATTTATTAAAACTGAAAATTTACCAATGTAGTGAAACCTTTAATTGCTTTAATACTCTTTGTTTTATCTATTGATAATATTTATGTATCAAAATATAAAAGATGAGAAATGAAATAAGGCAAAGGTGGAGCAAATAAATGGTAAACATAATTTTTTTTAATAAGGGTTGTGAAAAAGACAAAAGACTGTTCAGCAGCTCCTCTGTATACACATTTGAAATTAAACAGGTCTTATCAAATTGGGGTTACAAGATGCAATGCTAATAAACTGATATTAAACAATATTTGAATCAGGTCATACAAAAAGTATGTAAATATATGAAAAATTGTCAAGATAAAATCAATGAAATTTAACAACTGTTACTTATTTGTCCTGGTGTTATTAGCTCTTTTAGCTATTCGTATTATTAGCTCCTTTAGTCTTAACAATGCTTTCATGATTATTGTTTGCCACCAAAATAAATGTAAAAAACAGCAGAGGATAGACTCTATTACATAAGATGATGAGAGATAAAAAAAGGCTCTGGCTGTAAAAGCATGGCTGTGAAATGAGGGAAATATCCATCGAGCGCTTCATCTAATGAGTGTGTGGTAATATTTAGTCGCATTAGCAAGTGTGCTAGTCATTATAACGCCCACAGCCCAGCTCCAGATGGGCTTCAGGCGTGATTCACACCAGCGGGTTTCGTTTTAAAAAGACCAGCCATGAAGCATCTCACTTGAATACAGGCAACACTTCCTGATGAGAGATGTGAGTCTGGAATCTGCTTAGCTTTATTACGTTTAGAAAGGAAACCTGGAACCTAAGCTTTTCTTAATGTTGTGAATTTATGGAAACGTCGAAGGGGGGAAATGAAACTGATATGACATTAAGATAAAAGGGTCAGGGAGGAAATGAGTTCGCGGAGCGATAATGGACAGAGGAATTGTGAAAGGTAACCAGGTGATGATGTTTCACTCCAAGAATATCCACTCCCAACGTCATTTCTGGTGTAATCTAATTGTGTTCAAATACTGGGCAGATTAAACCCACAGTTATTTCGCCCATCAACTCTCCCATGCACGATATCATACACATTTAAATGAGGTGTTAAGAGCATTCCAATCCAACAACTACCGCTATTATCGTAACCTTCGAACCACATCTGCCAATTTATCATTAAAATCAGCTATTTCTGGTTTTGGAAAAGCTAAAAGTTTTGGTTTCGCAGTGAACATAACAGTACTGGGTCAAGAAAATACTCCCATTGAAGGAAGGAAGGAATTCTCCTTACTTTGTTCAAAGTTTGGACGTTTGGTCTGGCGATTGGTCTTTAGAAGCTCCAAAGTATACATATTTAACCGGTTCAGCATAGCAACACTGACTCAAGCCAATTATGTGAATTTCGGAAGCGGCTATTGGTTTCCATCGCAAACTAGTGGGGGAAAGCAGTTTTCGAAGCAGTTCTTTTCCTTGAAATGTACTTTATTTTCAACATCCGGCATAAATACCTTGTAGTTGCCTTCTACATTAGAATAATTTACTTTACTTTAATTATTTTACTTTAAATAAACTTAATGTAATAAAACAGACACTTTATGTAACAAAAATTCTGGTTGATGACGTGACTAAATGGCAAAAATGGCCATCCTAGTACATTTTTCATGTAAATCTTAACAGTTTTTGAATGTCCTTTTCAAAACAAATATATTTTTGGGCTTTTAGCGTTTATTGATAGGAAAGTAGGAATTGAAAGGAAGTTAATTGGACGAGAGGGGGGGAAGGATGGGAAATCTGTCCTCTATATCACAGGAGCACAAAAATAAATTATAAAGTTAATCTGGTGCTATTTCAAGAATGTAAATAATGAGTATGTTTTCTTTTTTCTCTGTAGAACGTGTGAAAGAAGATGGAGGCAAAGTGCTGGTCCACTGCGAGGCTGGAATCTCGCGGTCACCCACCATCTGCATGGCATACATCATGAAAACCCAACGATTGCGTTTGGAGCAGGCCTTCGATGTGATCCGCCAGCAGCGTGCAATCATTTCACCAAATTTTAGCTTTATGGGCCAACTTCTGCAATTCGAGTCGGAGGTGATTTCTCCCACACCTCCATCTGTCACTCCTCCCTCACAAGAGACTCATACTTTCTTTGGTGGTGACTTCTCAATTGAAACTGAGAACTTTGAACCCTCTGTGTTCAACTTCCCTACCTCCTTCCTGGCACCACTGCCCATCCAGCCATCAGTTCACCAGTTCAAACTGAGTCCAATAACTGCGCTGCCTTAAAGTGGCTGCAGACTCAGTGCAGTCTCAGTGTACTTGAAGAATAAAGAGTAGTTGAATAGAACAAAGCAATGGTCAATCACAGGGAATTACAAACAAATGTTGGAATATTTAAAAAATATTGAAGGCAGTGTTTGTGTTTGATTTTGTTTGCCTTAGAGAAAAACACTGCACAATGATTACACTGCAATACCTGCCTTAGCTTGATGATGTTCTGCCTAACAGCGCCTGGCTGCAATGGCATAATAAATTATTGTTCTTTTTTTAACCAAGTTTTCTTTTTTTATGAATTGTGGATGTCAATAAATGTTTTCACAAAAGCTTGTGAGTTGTTCTCTGTGTCATTGGATTCTGATGTTATTAGTATTTGCACACTATGGTGGTGCAGTGGGTAGCTCTGCTGCTGCAGTTTGGGTGGATCAAGACCAGCCCGTGGCTTTCCTGAGTGAAATTTGCATGTTTTTCTAGTGCATGTGGGATTTTTCCAGCACAAAAACAACATGGTCGAGTAAGAATTCCTCTTTGCACAACCCTGCACTGGTGACTTGTTCAGAGTGTGCAACGCGTTTGCTCGTTTCTAGCCTTGAAAATGAGTAAGTGTGTAAGGAAAATGGAGAATGTATGTTTGTAACAATTTTTGCTGTTTAATTTGGTTTACTTTGCAGTCCACTCCTATATCAGCCCAAAATACATTGTTTGCTCTGGCATTTGTCATTTGCGTTCTGAATGTTGAAATCCCCCAAAAAGACAACAGTGACCTCTGCTGTGACGTTAACTATGCTGAAAAATAAATATTTATGAAGAAAAAAAATTATGTTAAATATAGAGAAATGTGAATGAGGTATTTTAGGCGCATATAATTGATAAAAAGGGCACTTTGGGCATCTGCATGTTCCTGCTAGTGACCCTTCAAAAATGGAATTCAGCATCAGCTCAGAGTGTGACCCAGATACACTGTCCCATCTACTATTTGGCCAGAAGTGGAGGAGTTACAGCTAAAAAGCCATTCCTTTGACATGGGAGCAAGAATGCATGAAAATATAGAAACTGAGGTGGAGTAAAATGGCACCAGGTGCTCTGGATTCAAAAGTCAAAATGTTAAACATTAGGCTGTAGTGGAAGTTCATGAAATGTCTAGAGAGAAGTACAATAATGACAGTGAAGAATGTCTGCTGATCTGAAGGCAAAAGGTGGCTACCCCAAATATTGATATGATTAAGACTGATCTTGTATTCATTTGTTGCATTTGTATACTGATGAAAATAAATGATTACCACGTCCACTTTATCAAACCATCATTAAACCATTTTTAATTACAGACCTGTTCACACAAGGCACAACATTCGCAAAATTATATCAATGAAATGTAAACAAACGAAATAGTCAGTCTTTCGAGCTTTCGCTAACGTTTGTCTCTTCTTGGCGCCCAATCTCTGTCGCTGTGGACTGAACCATTACTTTAGAAATTGGTCCAGTATTCCAGAAACAAAATAGATAACCCTCTCTGACAGTTTGCAATGGATTCATTAAGTATAAAATATTTGAGAATTTGATCATGTGGCATCATAATAACGAATCTAGTCAAGCTATTTTGTCGTTCTTTTAATAGTTTTCTACAAACGCGAACTAAAAGCCCCCCCTAAAATATCAAGTACACACAACCGTACGTCCCGCCTCTGTCGCCATTTTGACTGTTATGTCTAGAGCGTGAGGGGAGGGAAAATAAAAATTGATAGTAAAAGCGTAAATATTGTATTGTTTTCCTAAGTGTGTGACTTTTTTGTCTGCACAGAAGCCCTTCTTCTCTCTGAGGAGGAGGGGGTTATATTTGTCTTCATTTGAAGGGTTTCTGAGGAAAGTTTTGCACGGAAGCCGCCATGTACATTAAACAGGTTAGTGACTGAAAAGCGCTGCGTGAAAAAATAAATGCAGGGTAGGCGTTGTTAAATTAGCAAAAGAAAAAATTGGTTAAGTTTCTCGTGAAAATTGTCATAGGTGCTTACGCGAGAGGTTCCCGTTACCTTGCATATGTTAGAAAGTAAGTTAAACGAGTATAAGGCCTTCAATGAAGTTAGCATTAGCCTTAGCATTAACGTTATCTGTCAAAGTCCCAAACAATGCGGAATATGACATAGGGTCCCTTATTAGTATGAAAGTGGGGATTACAAAGGCAAGCAAATATCGCAAGCTACTAAAGTGATTAATGTGATAACTTAACATTAATACAATTATACGTAAGGAAGAAAAACCACTGAAAGAACAAGTTACACTATCTAAACAGTAAACGTCTAAGACCCGTTACAAATGTATCTGTGATAAATGATTTCCATAAATTGCAATATGTTTCTGAAGTTATATAAAGTGCAGTTCTGAAAAATAATATAATGTGCAAAATACTGATAATTTCGAGTAGATTAAAATTGTGTAAATTAAACATGTGGGCCATAAACAGCATGAGTTATGAAATTTATTGTAAAAATATGTTTCAGGTTATTATCCAAGGCTTTCGAAGTTACAGGGACCAGACAGTGGTCGATCCCTTCAGCTCCAAACACAATGTCATTGGTAAGAGTAACCCACAATAATTTAAGGATGTTTGTATGATGTAAAATATTACATTTTACAACTCTGTAAACTGTAATGCATTACATTGCGATAATGGTGTATTCTTTAAAAAAAAACTATGGATCTTTTCACAGTTGGCAGAAATGGATCAGGAAAGAGTAATTTCTTTTATGGTGAGTAAATATTATAACTTGTGTAGTAGATGAGGTAACTGATGGTGATATATTTATCTTTTATTTATTTATTTTTTGTTCCAATAATTTTCATTTTCCCCTCATCAGCCATTCAGTTTGTACTCAGTGATGAGTTCAGCCATCTCCGACCAGAGCAGCGTCTGGCTTTGCTTCATGTGAGTCTTTGTTCAGAAGTGTCCGCTATTTTTTTTAATAGAACATGTTTTTAATTTTCTGCAATATTTGCTAACATGAAGACATCCTGCCACTTACCGAATCGGCATCAATTGGCCATAAAATCCTGAAATAAATGATATCTAATCAAAATATTCCATTCAAAGACAATATAATTAATCTTGGTGTTCTTGTTTTTAGGAAGGCACTGGTCCTCGTGTCATTTCAGCTTTTGTGGAAATTATTTTCGACAACTCTGACAACAGGCTCCCGGTAAGAAACAGGGTTACAAGTGTTGGGAGTGTCCACCCAAGTACTTCTGTGTGCGTATGCATCGTACAGAGCACTGGACAGTGTTTCCCCTATCATTCAACAGGAGGGCCCTGCCCCTTTAAGACAGGCATAGAAAAAGCTAACAATATATATTTCTTGCTAATTTGCTGTGCATAAAACATGTCTAGAAGCTTCATATTTAGATCAAATACACTCGCTAAACCTCCCCTTTCTCTCAGGATTGTCAACTTAGTGGTTTACCTAGATTTAGCCGTTTTTCCATACCTAGTTTTTCAAATCTAGTGACCCTAGTTTTCTGGTGTTCTTGGAGACTTTTCCTGACTGTTCTGTGAAGAAGCAATGTTCTCAACTTCTCCTGGCACACAGACATGCATCCTCAGAAATAATCAAGATGTTTCCCAATCTTTTAAGGGAGCTATTTTAAGCTCTGTTCTCAGGAGGTGGAGATATGAAATTGGAGATTGTGGCTTTTGATAAAAAAGCAATGCTAGAAAATGTAGGGCAGGTGTGGCCTAGTAAATAATGAGATTGGCTGGTGATCAAGGGGCTTCTGAACTGTACCTGAGAATGAAATGAGAATTACTACTCACTATCTCTTGAAGATTTTCTAATATTATGCTCTGTTCTCAGGTGATGGAGAAAATGAATTTAAAATTGTGACTTGATAAAAACACTGTGAATACTGAAAAATATTGCATTTACCTTTACTTCATTCATATATTTCTACAGCGTAGGGTTGGAGTGTAATAAAATATATAAATATATATTATGTTATTTGTTTTTCTCTCAGATTGACAAAGAGGAGGTTTCTCTGCGCCGTGTCATCGGAGCAAAGAAAGATCAGTATTTCTTGGACAAAAAGATGGTCACGTGAGTGAAATATTTGATATACTGCTGAGAAAATTATTTTTCGTATAATTAAGCAGGAACTGATTGTTTTTGCTTTGTGTTTTTCAGGAAAAATGATGTGATGAATCTTTTGGAGAGTGCTGGGTTCTCCCGCAGTAACCCTTACTATATTGTCAAGCAGGGAAAGGTATGCTCAGCTTTTCAGAGATCATATCACTTCGTTTTAAAAAAAGTTACGACTGAATTTTGCAATCAAGCAGTTCGTTGTGCAGTTGTTATTTTCTCAGTAGAAAGTGCCTGAAGGGATTCTGATGATATTTCAAATCTGAACACAGATCAACCAGATGGCAACTGCACCAGACTCTCAGCGTCTGAAGCTGCTCAGAGAGGTGGCTGGCACCAGAGTCTATGATGAGCGTAAAGAAGAGAGTATCTCACTCATGAAGGAAACAGGTGGATCTTCCACTCTTGTGCCTTTGTTCAGGCTCCTGTAGTCAACATGTTGCACTGTCAAAACTTTTTATGACTTCGAATTGAACAACAAGACATAGACCCAATGGTAGTGAAAAGTGG
Organism: Danionella cerebrum; assembly: GCA_007224835.1. NCBI lineage: Eukaryota > Metazoa > Chordata > Actinopteri > Cypriniformes > Danionidae > Danionella > Danionella cerebrum. Next base: position 438,298 of record SRMA01025243.1, on the reverse strand, counting down.
TAAATAATAGTAGGGGAAACACTGTGTTTCATTGGTAAATACAACTTCTGCTTTAATGGGATCAAAATCGTATTCATTGTTGACCTGAACAGAAAATAACCACTAGCTCTGTGATTTAAATGTCTGTTAATCAAATTAATGTAATGTAAAAGAAAAAAAAATGCCATGTAAGTGACTAAGGGGGACTCCTTGCTGTTCAATTATAGTAGGTAACATTCTGTTCCCCTCATCTATGCGCATATGTCTGCAGAGGGAAAGCGAGAGAAGATTAATGAGCTGCTAAAGTACATCGAGGAGCGTCTGCACACTCTGGAGGATGAGAAAGAGGAGCTGGCTCAATACCAGAAATGGGACAAAATGAGGCGAGCTCTGGAATATACCATCTACAACCAGGAGCTCAATGAGACCCGGGCCAAACTGGATGAGGTACATGTGCTAATTCTCTCATGTCATCAGCCCTTCTGACTAATTCTCTTATACATCAACCAGTAACACGGGGGAACATGTTCGTGCTGATGTGTTTAGTGCAACATTGTAATGTAAAGATGTGTTGTGCTTTCCCTAGCTGTCCACCAAGAGAGAAACCTGTGGAGACAAATCCAGACAGCTGCGGGATGCTCAACAAGACGCCAGGGATAAAGTGGAGGTAAAGTGGACTGTTCATGAACATTGGTATTTTGAAAGGGATTCAATGGTTAAAAAGTGAGATGCATAAGGGTGCATGTCAGTATAGAATATCAGGATTGTTTCTTTGTAATCATGTATTTTGCTCTATATATTTTTTTGAGATAGAAAAAAGTGGACATTAATTTAACCCTTAAGTTAACATTTATTTGGAAAAAAATATTAATTAATATATTTATGTATGCATGCTGAAATGACAATTTTATTGAACCTTGATACAAATACAAATATTTATTAAAGCGCAAACAGAAATTATCTTTACAAACAGCACACCAAACAACTCCAATATGCGTGGTATGCAACAGTCCTAGAGGCTTTTTTCCAAATCTAGCAATTAGCAACACATTTAGCAATTTTCTCTGTGTTTTAGCAGCCATGTCTGTCTTCAACTGGCACAAGCTCAAACCTCAACCTCGGACAAAATTCAAATTACGCTCCAAACTTAATTGGAATTTAACTGGTTATAACTATTTAGCCAAAAATTGCATGCCAATAATTAACTTCAGCTGTTCCAGTTACTTCCGCAAATGCAAAGCAATCACACACCTAGGCATTTAAGGAAAGAATGGCATGAGTAATTGCATGCCATGAAAGTGATATAACTTATGATACTGTAACTTATTCGTTATTTATAATTATAGCAACAAAATGAGATTGTTCGGCATATAAAACGACTAGGGTAAGACTTCCAAACGTCATGCGGTTTTGGATTAGCTCAAGAACAGTTCATAGCCTTGCAAAAGATGAATTGAACAGTTATTTTTAAAAAGTATATATTTAATATTAATAAGTTTTATTCTAAAATCTAGAATGTAAACAAAACACTTCGTAGAAACTAAGCATCAGTGTATGGGAGTAATGTTATATAACTCCAATCTTTGTGCTTCTCTGCAGGAGACTGAGCGTGTGGTGAGGGAGCTGAAGTCTCGAATCTCCGCTATGAAGGAGGAGAAGGAACAGCTGAGTGCCGAGCGACAGGAGCAGATCAAGCAGAGGACCAAACTAGAGCTCAAAGCCAAAGATCTGCAGGACGAGCTGGCAGGAAACAGTGAGCAGAGGGTACGAGTCTCAGACACATACAGGCACACATATGCACTCCATACACTACCATCCAAGAGTAAGTTACTGTTTGGGGAAAAATGGAACTGAAACAACTTTAGCTCGATATATTTGGTTTAGTACAGTACAGCAGAACTTTATTTAAACATTATAATGAAAACACAATGAAGGAATTTAGACATTTATGGATTTGGTGGCGATTAAAGAATTTTTAAACTGTATGAATGATTTCCAAATGATGCATTTATTTGATTTTCACTGGTAATTTTTGTGGTCAAAAAATGATAATTTATTTTTGTAGCTTAGCCATTTTTGCTAACTGTCTGTGTGCTGAGTCATTGTCTTATTGGCCAACAGAACTTTAATAATGCCTCTGAAATGGGTGTGACTGATGTCGATTTCAAAAATCAAATGAGATTGTGTTAGATTTGCATTTGTACCTTTTGCAGATTCTTTTATCCAAAGCAACTTAGATTCTAAAAATCTAAGTCCTTTATTTCTCTGGGGTTCAAACCCACAAACTTTGCTTCACCATTTCAATGCTCAATGGACTGGGACAGGGAAGCTTTAGCGTTGATGAACACGTACATCTGTAAAAGTCCAAGATAATCATTTTGTTGCAAAAAAGTTTTTAAATATTTTGTGTGCAATGGTAAATATTATGAATGAACCAAATATTTTTTTTTGTATGATGACCTTTCAGCAAATTTGTTTGTGACTTACCTTAGCGCATCATTGGACTAGTTTAACTTTTATGAGTCTCAAAATGAAGCTTTGAATTTGGAGCTTATTTTTATTTTAGTTACTTTTGTTGGTAACTCAATTTCTAAACAAAAAGGTCAACATTTAATGATGTCCTTTTTGCTAGTGTTGAATCACTCATCCAAACATGAGCTTTATACACATGCACCCAGTCTCCACACTGGTGTGTGTATAAACTGAATGCCAGTGAGCTGCAGGACATGCTGGCAGGCTCCAGTGAACAGAGGGTCCGCAGTGTCTCCGTCTGCGTCACTAACTACACATGCTCACTCCAGCCCAGGCTTCTCGCCAGACACACACACACTCACTGCTCTTGTGAAATACACACTCTTGGTCATCTACTCTACATCCAGGCTTGGCTTAGAGAAGGATTAGCCCCACCTGGGCAATTGTGTGTGTTTTCCTATGGAGGAGAGGTAGAAGTGCGTCATTTGCCCTTTGTGAGCTGAAAGTAAATCTAGGTTTGCTCATATGGAGATCCCCTTTGTTCTGCTGGTCAAAGAGCTATGTGTGTGGGGGTTTCTGTTCAGATAGGATCACCTCCATGTACTTCTCTGTCAAACTTACTACGTTTTTTATATTAACAATTGAGTCCTTTTGTGGTTTTCACACTGGCTTGTTTTCTAACAGAAACGGTTGCTCAAAGAGCGTCAGAAACTCTTGGAGAAGATTGAAGAGAAACAGAAGGAACTGCAGGAAACTGAGCCCAAGTTTAACACGGTTAAAGAAAAGGAGGAGCGAGGAATTGCTCGGTAAAGTGGCTACAGCACCATAGCAGTTTTTTTATCATTATTCCCATTTATTTGTTAAATGTTACCCATGCGCACAGTTTATCTCCGTGTACATTCATAAAATTTACAACGTGACTGCCAATAAACCATGAAACTATCAATGATAACGATTTATCCTTGAGTGGCATTTCAGAAAAACACATTTACAAAATAAGAATAGACGAAATGGCTACTCATTTCAATGATCGGTGCAATACTTATTTACTCTAAGGAACCCAAGTGAAGAGTGAATGCTCCTTGTATTGAGGTAATGGTTGGTAGAACTTTGCTTTTGTGTTTTTGGCATTCAGACTGGCTCAAGCTACTCAAGAGCGTACAGATCTGTATGCTAAACAAGGCAGAGGCAGCCAATTCACCTCTAAAGAAGAGAGAGACAAATGGATCAAGAAGGAGCTGAAGTCACTCGATCAGGCCATCAATGACAAGAAACGACAGATCGCAGCCATTCACAAAGATCTGGAGGATACCGAAGCCAACAAAGAGAGGAACTTGGAGCAGTACAGTGTAAGATTCAGATGTTTGAGCTGTCAATGTATAACAGCTTATACAAAAAGTTATATATACTTTTCTTTGTAAATTTTCCAACAGAAACTTGACCAGGATCTGAATGAAGTAAAGACTCGAGTGGAAGAGCTGGACAAGAAGTACTATGAGGTGAAGAACCGAAAGGACGAACTTCAAAGCGAGAGAAAGTAAGTCAACATTGGTTTTTGTTCAATAACCATGTTTTTACCGGTTTATCTGCTGTTTTCGTTATTAATAATCTGAACTCAATGTGTTCGTAATGCCACCATGGTTCAAAGAACCAACGCCGATGTGTGTTTGTTCCTTCTCCCGCAGTTACCTGTGGAGAGAGGAGAATGCAGAGCAGCAGGCTCTGGCAGCCAAACGAGAAGACCTGGAGAAGAAACAACAGCTACTCCGAGCCGCCACTGGAAAGGTTCAACAATTTATCGTTTTTACTCCCTATTGTAGGCTGGTCGCAGTCTGTATATCAGCAAGTGAAAAATAGGTTTCTGTGTAAGTCTTATTTAACCTCTTAAGCCCGAGAGTCCCCGGTACCGGGGACTTGCCCCCTTGTGCGTTACATTTTCACTCATAGCTCACGAACCCTGAGAATAACCCACACATATTAAATACTGTTGTGTTCAGCGGAAACTCCTCTAAAAACGTATCGAATTCAATTTCATATCCGTTAACCACAGCTCGAACGCCATGCAAATAAACAACAACATGTCCGGAGTATAATTCATGACCACGTTTTTGTTTATGTGCGACATGTATCCATAATATAAACGGAAACACCAAAACCATGACATTAAATGAAAGCTAACAACCAGCTGAATCCAGTGATATGCAACTCATTAACATTGCATGAAGTATTTCAGAGCAGGGAGCGAAAGTTCCACGAAAAAACGCCAGCGAAAACCAAGCAAGCATGTAAATCTTGTCTTACCTTTGCCGTTTTTTCAACAAAAAGTTATTTCCATAGCGATAAAGTCCGTTTGTTGTTATGTCCGGTCAATAGCTTCGCGAAAACTCCATTTTGCATTTTTTCTGTGGCTCCTTGGTCTCATGACGTCACCAAATATGGAATGACTCCCGTGCGTAAGAGGTGGTCTCTCCACGCTGCGCGTCGTGTGATTCGTCGGCGATCCCGTCAGTCTCAAAATGGTTGAGCTGATTGGTTTCATAGAATCAGAGCTTTCCGTCGATATATAGATCTCCTGGATTGGACAGATGGTCGGGGGGTAGGGACACGCAGAAGCTCGACGTCGAAAGCGTTTGTGAATGAAAGGTTCCCAAAAGCGCAGCAAGATGGGGTAAATGAGCTTCCACCCCCCTTTTACAGCGTTTCTTTAGGAGTTTTTTTTGCTGAAATCATGTCCCGTAAGCAAGAAAAGAAGACTATGAGCGTAGCTGAAGCTTTGGACAAGATTTTTTCCATATTTCAATTATTGTGCCAAATTGTGCCAAACTGTGCCAACATGGATTACGCCTGAACTTTGTTCAATCAAAACCTTTACAGAATATTAGTTTCTTGTAGTATGAACACCAAACTTGCTACAGATGTTCTTGACATGTAGTGGTTACAATTGATTGTGTTTATTTGCTTTGTTATGAGTAAAATAAGGAGATATTGGAGGAAACATGTGTTTTTTTTTAGGCGGAGTTCATTTTTTGGCCATTCCAACATCAATTACTCTTACCCAGTGTTCTTGACTGTCAAATTAACTCATCCACACCACTCCCCAAGAACCTATCTTCATTTTGATACCAAGATTTGCAGTTTAGGCCTTGTAAAAGCTGAGAAATGCCTTAAAAAGTAAAAGTATAGGATTTTCGGAAAATAGGCCTCAGGGCTTAAGAGGTTAACAAAAAAGGCTAAGATTGTATTGAAATCTGTTCAAATTTCAAGATCCAAGAAATGGTCAAAAAGAAAAAAAAACATGACTTTTTTTATATTATTTTATTTATTTTTTTGGGATTGGTAAGAAAATTTGTTTTTGTATTTTGGTGTTCGCAGTGTTGATCGGGAGGTTTAAGTTCCTGCTCTAAACTTTGAGTTACGATCGAAATGACAAGATGTTTTAAGATTTAAACGTCTCTTACCACTTTTCCACCCACATGTTTTATTATGGCACCAGTAGACTAGCCATGCCATGTTTTTGGTATCATCTACACTGTATTCTTTACCCTTCAGCTGTACTTTACAGATACAGATCCTGGAAGTCAGTAAAAGGAGAAACATTGCGAGAGATAAGTTATGCCAAATCGTGTCATTACTAAAATCCGGTGGAAAGCATTAGAGATAGGGTGGGGAGCTCGGTCACTTGGGAGGAACTACTCCTACACGTCCACTGGATCTAAGGAAAGTGGCTCTGGCATTTCGAATAGCACCTGGTTGCTTGTATTCAACAGGGGCCTTCTTTAACTGAAGTAAAACAATCTGAAAACATTGCTTTCGAGATTTTTACTAGTGCAGCTTACATTTGAGTTTGAGTTCTATTTAACATACCATCCAACCTTTTTTTTTTTCTGTATTTTGCTTGAATGATCCATTTCTACCAAGCTCAAACCATGCACTGAGTCAGTCACTAATTATATCCACTCTCCCACACACGACAAATATACATCAGGAGAGAGGAACTCCTCAGCTGGACTTGAAATGAAAATACAAACTTTGAGATGCTCTGTTTCTCTTTAGGCTATTTTGAACGGTATCGACAGCATTAATAAAGTCCTGGAGCATTTCCGCCGGAAGGGCATCAACCAGCACGTCATCAACGGTTATCATGGCATTGTCATGAATAACTTTGAGTGTGAGCCAGCCTTTTACACTTGTGTGGAGGTGACTGCTGGAACCAGGTTAGGCACGGTTTTAAATGTGTGATTCCTGCTTTTCCACTCTGAGCATACTGACTCGTGGATTGTGACGATGACAGGTTGTTTTACCACATTGTGGAAACGGATGAAGTGAGTACCAAGATTCTGATGGAGTTTAATAAGATGAACCTGCCTGGAGAGGTCACCTTCCTGCCCCTCAGCAAACTGGATGTTCGAGACACTGCATACCCTGAGACTAATGTAAGTGTGCAAGGATGAAATGATTCATCTACTCCCAGCTTTTGGTTAAGTACCACAAGGATGTGAAAGCAAAATCACCTCTTTATGATTTCAAATCCCTGGGCACGGGACACTGATGTGTACATATGGGAATGGAATTTTATATAGATTCTGCTAACTAAAATAAAATATTCTCATAAAATAACTTGATATGTAAGTACATTTGGTAAATACCTGCACTTTATTTTGTCTGACAAAAATAAATATTTAAATGCTGAAGGTTTTTCAAACAATTGGTTCTTTCTCTGTAGGATGCGATCCCTATGATCAGCAAGCTTCGTTACAGCCAAAACTTTGACAAGGCTTTCAAACACGTGTTTGGGAAAACTCTGATTTGCCGCAGTATGGAAGTATCCACTCAGCTGGCTCGAGCATTCACCATGGACTGCATCACTCTGGAGGGTAAACCAACACTCTTTCCTTACGCACCTTCTCAGATCAGTGCTGGTTTTCTGAGTACCCCATATATATTTGGCATTAGGTGATCAGGTGAGTCATCGTGGTGCTCTGACCGGTGGTTACTATGACACACGTAAATCCCGCCTGGAGCTGCAGAAGGACATGAGAAAGGCTGAGGAGGAGCTAGGAGAACTGGAGGCCAAACTTAACGAGAATCTTCGCAGAAACATCGAACATATCCTTCTCATGCATATTGTGAATTTGTTTAGGTGGAAATGTGCTGCGTGTCTATAGCTTCAAAGAATGAAGAGCCTTGTTTGTAAAAGTGACTAGAGTGACTCATGCTTGTGCTCTGCATTTAACCCATCTAAGTGAACCCAAACTCTAAGCCATCCAAACTACCTTTAACTTCCAGTGGACCTTCTGAAACTGTTAATAACTGGTCAATTACCGTTTTCACTAGGCCATAGCTTTCTATAGGCCATCACTGTTGGACAATTAGATTTTACTAAGGTGAATAAGTGGATTCTAGGGGTTTTGTACATTAAATATTTTATTTTATAGGTCAGCCAGGTTTGTTATTGATCCAATTGTACTTATTGTGCACTTAATCACTCACTGACCAAAACCAAAAAATGGAGAAAATCAACACTATATGCTTCTTAACCCAGTTTTCCACGAATCAATAATGAAATTGATCAGCTGATGAATCAGATGCAGCAAATTGAAACCCAGCAGAGAAAGTTCAAGGCTTCCAGAGACAGTATACTCTCTGAGATGAAGATGCTGAAGGAGAAGAGGCAGCAGTCTGAGAAAACCTTCATGCCCAAGGTAACACATGTTTTCTACTGTCAGTGGTGATGTAAGCTCGTTCAGGTATAACCGTTTCTTCCTCCCACAGCAACGCAGTCTTCAGAGTTTGGAGGCTAGTCTGCACGCCATGGAGAGCACTCGGGAGTCTCTGAAGGCCGAGCTGGGGACAGACCTGCTTTCTCAGCTCAGTTTGGAGGATCAGAGACGGGTGGATGACCTCAATGATGAGATCAGACAGCTGCAACAGGTCGAGCTGCTGAACAGCAAATCTTTGATTTGATCAATTCCAGCACGACCATTTTAACAAAACTGTTGTTTTATAATTAAGTTAAGCTCTGTTTGCAGTACAAGCATCTATGGTGCTGTAAGGTCTCAGGTGTTTTCTGGAACTGTTTATTGAGTTTTTATTGGTTGGGTGCACGTCTGGGCAAATTTTCAGAAAACATAACTGCATTTAAAACTACTGAAAGCAGCAATTAGACGATGTGTTTGTGTATTAAACAGTTAGCTGAACTATTGAGTCTTAATTATTTTTGGGTTACAAAAACTACATAAGTTTGCGTGCGTGTATAATCCTGCAAACATTTTTTAAATATTGTTTCATTATATTATTTCAGCTTTAAGGAAATGATGAAAAGTATTGACTGTTAATAAGGTCGTGAAACTGAGACCAATGTCAGGGTAAATTAAAGTAGAAAACTGTTGATGGAGGGTTCTATGCTCCAGATCATAATTTTTCAAGAAACCATTGAACTTTCGAAGTATTTCCTTAATCGTTTTGATGTTACAGTTGAAATGTTTAGGCAGGTGTGGTTAAAATGATGTTAAAAAAAATAACCTCATTTTGAAGAAGTCTAAGAGAGACCTTGTTGTTGCAGCATAACTATCTTGTGTCGAGTTGCTGTGCTCAATCTAGCCATAAAGCACTGTCTTTAGCAGAGTTTGCCTGTTCTTCACGCAGTTCTCTTAAGCTTTATCAGCTCTATTCTTTTATCAAACACAGACTTTTACAGTTTAGACTTTAAAGCTGATAAAAATGGAGCAGGCCTTTCCAGAGTTTAGGGGCGGCGACTGAAGACACTCTCACCCTTGATTCGCTAAGTCACCAAAAGTCTCTGATTAGAAGAACTTGTTGCTCTGGTAACCAGCAGTCTTGTTTGTTCCCTGTGAGACTTAACAGGCATTGATTTTTCACAAGCTCACCGTCTGATTTTAGAAAAGTCACAAAGTGGTGTTTAAAATGTCTCATGCTGCAAGGAAAAAAACTGAGACGCTGTATGTGTATGATGAAGCTGTTCCAGCTACTGTGATCTCATTCGAGGGCGTTAGTTCGTCTGAACTGTTGTCAGAGGTGGGTGAGAATAGCACTGGAGCCACAGCTGCAGCCCTTCACACAGAGGAGACAATTAGAAGCTACTTTAAACCTTGTATAACTGGCCCAAATTAGTAGCCTTTGTTGTTTTCCTATTGGCTTGGATTTGGTTTGCTAATTTATCGTCGCTTCTGTTCTCAGACAGACGCATATGTTAAATCAGTTTTGTCTATTCTTTTAAATGCCTACCAAAAGGCACATTGTTGCCCTTTTAGGTGACTATGTAACTGTTTATGAAATTGTGGAGTCAATTATTTCATTCTGTTTGTGCTTCAGGACAACAGACAGCTGCTGAATGAGCGAATTAAACTGGAGGGGATCATGACCAGGGTGGAGACGTACCTCAATGAGAACTTGCGCAAACGTCTGGACCAAGTGGAGCAGGTGAAAAAAAATGGCATCACTCATTTAAATACAATGTCTTGCATTTTTCTAATATGTTTTTGTGCAGGAATTGAATGAATTGAGAGAAACTGAAGGAGGAACAGTCCTTACTGCGACAACCTCGGAACTGGATGGCATTAACAAACGCATCAAAGACACCCTGGCCCGCTCTGAAGGTGAGTTTGTGTGTGTTATTTTTCCTTTGTCGGTCTGCCTTTTTATAAATTGTAATTATTGCTTTTTCACAACTTATACAAACACAAACACAGTTTACACTTATATGGATATGTACATAAAAATAAATAAATAGAAAATGCCCCATAAAAAAAAATAACCAAAAAGACAGGTCAAGAACACAACTTATTTAGGTTAGTGGATGTGTGAAAAGTCCATTTTGGTACCCCAAGTCTTTAGGAACTCATAATGATAACCAGACAAGTTATAACGGATCTCTTCAAGCAACACACTGTTTCATTCAGACATTTATGAAAACTTGGGAATTCAGGAGCGTCCCATTCTCTGAGAATAAAACACTGGGAGTCACCATCAGATTATATGGTCTGCATTTTCTTTTTTCTGATTGTCAGATTTGGACACGCTCATTGATAAAACTGAGGTGGAAATCAAGGATCACCAGAAGAGCATGGAGCGCTGGAAAAACATTGAGAAGGAGCAGAATGAGGCCATCAATCACGACACCAAGGAGCTGGAGAAGATGACTAACAGACAGGGCATGCTGCTTAAGAAGAAGGAGGAATGCATGAAGAAGATTCGCGAACTTGGCTCACTGCCGCAGGAGGCCTTCGAGAAGTACCAGACGCTCACTCTCAAACAGGTGCGGTTGATTTTTTTTTTTGTTTTTTTTTTGCCAATTGATATAATGTGTTCCATCAGAAGCTTTTGCCAAATTTTATGTTCAACAGCTTTTTTTTTTTACTTCAAATTTTAGGTTTGCCCCCTTGTTTCAAATGCTAAGACACAGATTTTTATACATCATTGAAAACCGTTGTTGACAAGTGCAGTTCATAGTTGTATAACTATTTTTTTTATAATGTTTTAATTGAAATCTTACAAGTCACAGATCCACTCTCATAAATCACAAATATATGAAACATTTTGTCCTTGTTTTCAGTCACTGTAACCATTGAGATGCGATATTGGGCACAGACACATTTGAAGCGTTGCTTAGTGGTTTTGTTTTTTTCTCTCTCCATAGCATCCCAATCATATTGATGCCAGAGAAACATTACTGTTGGTTCATTTTGTCCTTTGCTGTTTCTTCCGTTTTTGAACAAGTGAGCAAAACCTGAGCAAGGGAGCATGAGGTGGAACGGGGCTTATGTAACTATGTAGCACTGGCTTTCAGGCACTAGCTCTAAAAAGGTTATTTTTAGACAAATAGAATTCTTTTCCAACTACTTCCTCACATTGTTCCTTAGTTCGTAACCATTTAAAAGGATATGAAAAATAAAATGAGCTTATTAGCCACTGAAAACAACAAGTTTGACAACAAAACTTCCAAATTTCTGCTATATTTCCATTTTTCTAAACTAGGGTCATTGATTTCAATGAAGATGAATACATTTGTGTCTTGAGAAATGTTTATTTTATTACATATTTTCCAATTGTAAATCCCTTTTTGGAAAATTCTTTAAACCTTTCCAGTTTGTGCAGTTTCTACTGTTTGTTAAAGTTCTATATGTTTTCTCTGACTCATTCATCACACTTTCCTTTGTGTTCAGGAATGCTCTCTGAATTGGGTCGTTAAAATTAGGTTAAAGCAGGCATTGCATAATCACGTAAAGGCCATGACTTGATGGGTGGCCTCAAAGAAACCCCTTATCCTCCGCCTCCTCGTCACCTGTCTGGTTCTGGTTCTCCCTCTCATCACCTCTCGCAGTCTCTCTCTCTCTCTCTCTCCTCCTCTCCCATCAGGGGCTTGAGTGTGTCAGGCCTCCTACACAGAGATATGACTCATGTTTAGTTACCCCATGATCACACGGTTGAGGAGGGAGCTCGAATTGTGTCACTGCTGCTGGAATTTTCCAGTCTGTTGTAGTTTTTGGATAAGTATTCCCCGCTTTGTGATGACTACCAAAGTTACCATAAACGTTTATTTTCAAATGCTCACGGAAGTAAAGCTTTTCACGTTCAGATTGAAGTGCATTGATTGTTTTTGCTTGTGCATTGGTGTAGCTGTTCAGGAAGCTGGAGCAGTGTAACACGGAGTTGAAGAAGTACAGCCATGTGAATAAAAAAGCCTTGGACCAGTTTGTCAACTTCTCGGAGCAGAAGGAGAAGCTGATAAAGAGGCAGGAAGAGTTGGACAGAGGCTACAAATCCATCATGGAGCTCATGAACGTCCTGGAGCTGCGCAAATACGAGGCCATTCAGCTCACCTTCAAGCAGGTACATGGTTCGGATTTGAGAAACATCCAACACACAGTTAACTCCTGTTACACTGGAGTATGTAATGTACGATTTTTAAAATGAGGGAAAGAAAAACCGTAGGTTTTTATAATAAAAACTGGTTCTTGTTTTGTTTTACATACTTTTTAACCAATTTTATTTAATGATCATTGCATGGGTTAATGATGTAGAGAATATCTTTATTGTTTCAAACTTTAATTAAACATTTTGATTTAATTTTCATCTTTTTGTTAATCAGAAAACAGAAAAGTGTGCCTTATATTTTAGAAGAAAAAATATTTCTCAGTATGGAACTCTTCAAATATTGGTTCATTGCAATATTTCTGAAGACTTAATTATTTTTCTTTTTATTTTATAGATATTTAGGAGTCAGTGAAATGTGAATAGTACACGTTTGCCTCTGCTAACGTGTTTTTTTTTTTTTTTTTTTATTTGTCCAGGTGTCCAAGAATTTCAGCGAGGTCTTTCAGAAGCTTGTTCCTGGGGGTAAAGCCACTCTTGTGATGAAGAAAGGCGACACAGAGGGTGGTCAGTCTCAGGATGAGGAGGGTGACAGTGAGCGGGGCTCGTCCTCACAGAGCAGTGTGCCCAGCGTGGACCAGTTCACCGGAGTGGGCATCAGGGTAAGCAGGGGACAGAGATGCAAACGTTTCTGTAAAGTTACTTGTAAGAATGAACAGGATTTTACTTGAGTTCGATCTCTGTGTGTCCACCAGGTGTCATTCACAGGCAAACAGGGGGAGATGAGGGAGATGCAACAGCTCTCTGGTGGGCAGAAGTCTCTGGTGGCACTGGCTCTCATCTTTGCCATCCAGAAGTGTGACCCAGCTCCGTTCTACCTTTTTGATGAGATCGACCAAGCCCTGGATGCCCAGCACAGGAAAGCTGTTTCAGGTAGAGCTACTAATGCTAGAGTTCAACTTCTAAAAAGAAGACAGTCCATTAAACCCCTCACTGGGTATGAGGGAAAGAATTCTCTCTCCTCCTTTTTATTCTTTCATATGACCAAAAAAATCTGGAAACATGTATTTGTAAAAGATTATCTTATTTGTATGAGGAAAAAGTTGTAGTTCTCACTCACTCTTACACCTTCTCCTGCCCATTAAACCTGAAGGGCTCTGAAGGATCAATAAATGGATCAATCCTGGTAGTTTTGATTATTTTAAACATTAACCGTAATTTGACAGGCTGTACTTGACTCCAAGCAAATGCTATTAAACTAAAATGGCTCATCAATACTGTAAAACCTGGAAAATGAATCAAAATTGACGTTCAGAGGCTATAATCTGGTAAAATTTTACCAGGTCAATAACTTTTCCTTTAAAAGCACTAGTCACAAACACGTAGTCATGTGACTTCACTCCATTTCCTTCAGTTATTTTAATATAAAGTAATGCACCCTTCTTTCAAAAATCTCTTACTTGTACAATGTGATTATTTTTACTGTACAAAACAAAAAAAAGTAATAATAATTAAACAAAATAATCGTTCATTAATCATAATTGAGTTAAAATTTTACGTAAATCAACCAGACCTACCAATATATCTACATGGGGCTTGAAATGGAACATAAAACAATGTTTTTTGGAATTTAAAGTGTATAATTTTTTTTAAATAATTATATAATTTAATATTAAAAAAATACATAATCAAATGACTTGTATTCGTGGGTCTTTTGCGACTGTCGTCAGGTAAGCAACAAATGTATGTGCACTGCGGTGTCTTCCTGGGAAATCAACTTAACGCCTTTGTTTGAAGTGTGGGTTCTGCTTTCACTGCTACTCGCCCTTTTGGAACGACGCCTCACAAAAATCACTAAACAAGAGTGGAAAGGGGTAGAAATGGAACTCAGCTTGAGTATATGATTACTTCGGAAAACATTTTGTGGCATTTCACAGAGCTTTCTTGTTGTTTGCATTTAGATAATTGATGCATCTGATGCCAGCTCTGTCCATTAATCTGAGGTATCGCAATATTAGAATTTTGCTCAAAAAAACCCTTGGATGGAATCAGAAATATGAGCAGGACTGAGTAGGAAAAACTTTTTATCCAATAAGAAAAAATGTGCATAAACGACTAGCGAAACTCTTTTTATTGAAGAAATCCCATTATCCGTACAGTTCATCATGGCATTGTGTGTTGCCAGTTGCTTCCTTGGTCACCGTTTCTTTAAGACTTTTCATAGTTTTTTCATAGTTTTTTTTTTTTTCGTTTACCTAAACAAGTTTACGGTTTTGTTGTTACTTTATAGTTATTTGTTTGTTTGATCTTATCAAACACATTTTCTTTAGATACAGTTCAGATGGGACATAAAAAAACGTATCTTTTTCATGAAAAACTTTTCTTCACGGCGCATTATATATTCTTTACGGTGCAATATTTTCTCATAAGTGCAATGTGTAATTTAACCCCTATACCCCTTTATAAAAATTAGAAATCGAGATTGGAAAAGTGCTTCAAGTCATTCAATCGCTCTTGTTTATCTTCTGTCAGATATGATCATGGAGCTGGCTGGACACGCTCAGTTCATTACCACCACCTTCAGACCAGAGCTCCTTGAGTCTGCTGACAAGTTCTATGGTGTCAAATTCAGAAACAAGGTGAGGCACGGCGGTAGCATTGAGAGTTTTATCAAGTTCCTGCAGTTTGATGCTCTCTCCATCTCTCTCAGGTGAGTCACATCGACGTGATCTCAGCAGAGCAGGCGAAGGACTTTGTGGAGGACGACACCACTCACGGCTGAGAGGAACAATACACCTCTATTACTCATTCTTTGAGCTTCTCACTATCTTTGTAGAATCCTTTCTGTGTCTGATGCAGATCTGTACAGTAGATGAGGACTTATTGTTTTACTGTTTTATATTTCCTCTCTATGTTGACTGTATTTCAAGGACAGTACTGAATTGAAAGAAAATGATCTTTCAGAGTGAGGGAGCAAATGTTATAAGCTGAAACTGAAAGTGCAGGTAGGTGTTTTTAAAGAGGTTCTCTGTTCTCGTTTGCTCTTGACTTGAAAACCAGCATGAGCTGATCCAGAGTCATCACTTTTTCAACGACTTACAAGAGCACTCTATCTGAATGAGCTCTAATGTTTTTATCATTGTTGATGTTTCATTTGTTCTTAGGACTTTGTGATTTAGCTGTTGACTGTGTTTTCTGTTACCCAACAAATAAAATAACCCTTTATCAATATGATATGGTGGTTTATTGCCACTAGGGGGCACTCTCTCATATCTATGAGTGCTGGGGGGGGGTCTTTTTTTATGTTTTCCAATTATATATTTTTAGATGTGTAATTTTTCTTATTTTTTAAAATGCAATGATAATATTTATTAATACTCTCTTTTGTTCTTTCAATCCAAGAGCAAAAATAGTTAATTTTCAGTTACTTTGGTCGTAAAATTCACAAGGT
This sequence comes from Danionella cerebrum, assembly GCA_007224835.1. Taxonomy (NCBI): domain Eukaryota; kingdom Metazoa; phylum Chordata; class Actinopteri; order Cypriniformes; family Danionidae; genus Danionella; species Danionella cerebrum. The sequence goes on along the minus strand of SRMA01025243.1, from coordinate 422,565 downwards.
TTATCATTTTTTTAATAAATGTTGTTTCAGAAAAGAATCAAGTTATAAAGTAAATCTGCAAGCAGCAATCAAAGGGTGGACCATCCAATATGGATTTCTGCACTTATTTAGGAGATGCATTCAAGCACAAACTGGTTACTTTTCAGGGAAAAATGAGCAAACTAAAGATCATTGGAGACATTGTCATATCACCAGGTGGCGCTAAGAATGGAAAGGGACAATACTGTTATTGTAATGTTGTAAAGATTATCACAAAAAAGTGTGAAATTACCTCATTACTGTTGTACACAGTATTTTCTGTGGCCACCTGGTGGCGCTATAACTGATTCTGTAGGTTGCTATATTGATGTGATCAGTTATGGTATCTGCACAGGTGGCAATTTTGTTTCAAATCTGGATCAAAAGTTGTAACTGATTTGTTTTAATTCTGTTATGTGATGGCCACCATCGACCAATAGTTTAAAATAAAAAAAGCTTTGCAAATAAACATTCCTTTTGCCTTAAGATAAGGGTGATGGAGTTTGAAGATGGATGGACACAATCATTAGGAGGAGTTTGTTAAGGTATGCTAATAAAGTGCCGACTTTTAAAGGTTTTTTCAAAATAATCGACTTCCTGTTGAATTTGGAAATATCTATATTACTAGATTGCAATCAAGACCTTCGTTCACTTACAACAAACTGCGTTAATAAGCTGACATGTGTATCAACAATCACTTTTCAAATCTCAGATGTACATTTTCATCAGTTCTAACGTGTGACTTTTTGAGATGGACATTTAAATCGTCCGAAATCTGCGAAACGGCAATACTCAGAGCAATTATTTTAGGGTTCTAAAGACCTTTGGTGCTCGAGCCCAAGACCAGACCAGTTTTAAAACTGAAAATAGATCATGGGGAATTTTGGGTAGATGGTTTTTAGAGTATATAGGACTCAACGGTGAGTGTGTTGGTGTAAATTTTGGAATGACTAATTATCATATTAAAATGAACTACAAAGTTGATGTTCACCTTATAGATTAGATTAGATTCAACTTTATTGTCATTACACATGTGGGTACAATGCAACGAAATGTAGTTAGCATCTAACCAGAAGTGCGTTTTGCAGTGCAATGAGTTTAAATAGCAATAAATAATTAGCAATATATACAATATATAAAAAAATATATATGTACAGAAGAATATATATATATATATATATATATATATATATATATATATATATATATATATAAGATGTACAACAGGTAAGTTAAATATAAAACGGGATTAATAGGGAATATACAATGTGTAGAAACATTATATACATTGTGCAGGTATGAAGAGTTATATACAGTGTGCAGATACATTACATACATTGTGCGAGTAGTAATGTAGAGATGTAATGTGCAATGTGCAAATGACCAGTGGTTATGTATGAGTGTGAGGAGATAAAGTGATGTAGTGATTCACGTTTATGCATCAATGGCTGTAAAAATGTTTCATTTTGTGTGTATGAGGGCAAAACAAACATTAAATTATTAAAAACGTGGTGTGTGACATCCTCCATAGGCTTCTAATAAAATGCTAAGAACTACAGTTTTACTGGAGCCCAGGCTGACCATTGGGCTTTTGTTCTTCCTGATTTTGACTCTTCTCAAAATAAAAGATTAAATGCGTTGCCTTCGATTTCCTCCATAGGTTTCTAATGAAGTGCTAAGAAGCACAGTTTTCGATGCCAGTGTGAGTCAGGATGGAGGTTAAGGAGATCAGACCCACATGGACCGTTTAGAAGCGATGCTGGTTCCTCAGAGGTGAGTCATGCTCACTGAAATGTTCTGGGGATATTTAATCCTCAGCCTCTCTGCCAGCAGCACAGATCTACTCAGGTGATCACTAAACTGATCCTAGACTCCTTTTGGCCGGTCTGTTTTTTTCTTCTAACTGTTCACACACTCATCTGTGCCAGAGTCACCCTCTCGTGACCCAGTTAAACATCATAACGTATTAAACCAGCACATAATCAGGGGGTCTCGATAAACCACACATAAATTTGTCCCTGCTTTACAGTCATTCACCACACAAGTTAATTTGTTGTCTGACAGGTGCCGTGTCAAAGCCATAAGCACTTGGTCAGTGTGCCCTTGACTCTGTGAAAAATGTTTGGGTCGCATTAAACGCGTCAGTTTTAAGAGCCGCCCCGCTGGGTGAACAGATGCTGCATCTCAGTGGCTCGGGAGCAACATTGGACTCACAGCTGCCCATAGGAATGACGTGCTTTGGGAGGAAATTCTAAATTGTCTTTATTTTTAAAAAAAAAACAAAGAAACCAATTGTTTTTTGTATTTAGTTAAAAAATATTTTATTTGCTTTCAAGACATGTCTCATTCTGATTGGGATCATACTGCTTGATCAAAAGCCATTACACTGCTAGGGTGCTTTTTTATATAACGCAAAGGCAAGGCGAAAAATCATCAGCAAAACACAGAAATCTTGGTTTTCTACATTGAAATAAATTCATTTTACTGTTGCTTTTCACAGTGTTTTAGCAGCTTTTTAACCATAAATCCCTCTTGTCATTCCTGGAGGGCTACACAGTTTAGGTTAAACCTTCCTGGTAAACACGATTAAACTCCCTTTGGTTAGTTTGAAGCTACATTATTTTTATGTTGGATAGGGTTGGAATAAAAACATGAAGGCCTGCGGTGCCATTCAGGAATGACTGGATATGCCTGACATAGACCATCGACTTTAAAATGTATCTTATGTTAATTGAAAACTTTTTTTGCAGAGATATGTTAATGTATTGGCAAAAAGAGGTGTTTTATTTGAGAAAATCAAATTATCTGACTCCCAAAATGGCAGAGGTAGCTAAATGGTTAATGTTCAGCTCATCATGAAAGTCAAAATGTATTAAAAGTTTGTATCCTGATCACTACGGGGCACTGTTCTGTGCTTATGGTTATTATAACTTACACCAAGTTTTGTCTCAATATACTAAAGCATTTTGGAAATATAGCCTTCTGACCTGATCTTAGCAAGCATTGTGTTGACAAACGTGTCAAGTTTTGTAAAGATATATTGATGCTTTTTCAAAATAAAAAAAAAAACAGCAGTTTTTGACCAAAAACAAAATGGCTGACTTCCAAAATGGCTGACCTAAAATTTTAGGATCTAATTTATAGGATGTATATTTGTTTACTCCTGACCACCAGGGACACTGAACTCAAACTGTGACCATACCGTTCCCCAAATATTGTGTAAATACATGTTGTGTAAATAAATGTGCATTATGATTATTCGCGAACTATTTGTAAACCACCGGACGCATCAAAACTAATTTGATCAGCATGGTCAGAAGATGAGTTGGAACAAATGTCTCTTGTTTCTATAAATTCAAAATGGTGGTTAATTAGCATAATGGATTTTTTTTTTTCAACCATACAGTTCAAAAACATGCACATTAGTGAAAATTTAAACTTGAGGGGGCGCTATAGAGTTTGAGATAGAGGGTCCAGATTGATAAAAGTGACTCAAGACTCAGTTGTATCCGTGAGCCAAATTTCATAACTTTCCTGCAAGTGGTTCATAGGGCTGCCATTGACTTCACCTTCAGTGCTTGGCCCCTGATGAACAGATCTCTGCAATGATATATTTGCAAAAGGAGGTTTCTGCAGAATGGCTGAATCCTTGTCTATTATCTCCCATGTTTAAATATGTGGGGTTGGGTTCCTTTAAGTGCTTGCAAAAAGTATTTTAAAATGTATTAAGTTTACTGCCTTGACTAAAAATGCTGGGGTCACACAGTCTTCTCGACCTCCTGTTCCTTCAGATTTGACCCAGCAACTACACGCTCTAGATTTAACCACTGGTCGCGGCGTCATTGTGTCACTGCCATTCCATTTATACTCATGTAAACCATCACAGAGCCTCAGCCCTGGTCAGCAGGCATTTACAACCTGCCCTTCCGAGCGGGAACGGCATACGTGCCTTTTTAAAGCAGTTTTATGAGCTCATACAGGACCAGTCAATCATCTGCCCATCGCACCTTTGAGGACAAAACACTCACAAACTTTGACTCTGAACTTAGTCTTGTAGCATTTGCCTGATATTGGTGTCCTGATGAGTGACTGCTGAGTGCTTAAATCCAGTGTGGCATAAACATTAGGGGCGGCTTCTGATGAATGGCATCCGCAGCTGTGCCCGTTTCAAACTCTAGCGCTCTGCGGTGGTAATGAACAACGATTTAGTGCTTGACTGTTGTTTACCATATTATTCATCTTTTTTATTCAGTCTTCTTCATATAAGGGCAGTAAAGTTAAAATTTTACTTCACATTTTTAAAGTTTATTAGATAACTTTTTTTTTAAAATGCAAATTTTAAAAATACAAATTCATTGCATATTTGTTGATTAAATGATATCAATCTAAAGACCAAACAAAAATGTACAAAATTCAAAACTTAGTTGTGTTGACATTTTTTATTTTTTCAGACACCTTAAAATATAATTGTGTTTAAATGCAAGTACAGCTAAACTTTATTTTTGGGTACTAGTAAGCTTCCAAAAATGTCCAGTATTTTAAAGTACCCCCACTTTATTTTCTAGGATTTTAAATGTCTGATATCCACTTTAACGGTGTAATATGTAAGAGATGTACTCCAATCTGAGGCGGCTTCGGTGTAGAGAATATTATTTTAAATCCACAGTAAAAACGTGTGAGATCAGAAGCTATAAATCAATAAATGCTGAACAATATTCCTTTTGGGATTCTTTAATGCAGTACAAATATAGACGTATGCTTTACCAACGTTTTATTGTTTCAGGAAAATATAATGTTTTGCTCTTGTTTGATCAATTTTCACACGCGTTTCTTTATTGAATTGGTTCAGAACACCCTTGAGACTCAGCAGGGTGCTTTCACCCATCACTTTTGAAAAACTCTATGAAAAGGGAAGTGGATAGCAAGGAGTGGCTAACTGCTGCTCAATAACTGGTTGCGTACAAGCTGTTTTCTCTTTGTATTGAAGCTGTCATTAGATCTGTTTTGCAGAGGGCCTCTCAATGATTCCTTCTATGATTACAGTTAGGTCTTTTCCATGGGCTGTATAAAACTCGTGTCCGAGATGTGAATACAAAAGTAAAAGTAAGTATTAACCACTATCTTGCCATGGTGAAACAGAGAAGCTGAAATTAAAACCTTTGACTATCTATCTATGGCCGTTGCTCAAATGAGTGTTAATTATGCAAAAATGGAGAACACTCTCCCCTTTGGCTTAGGCCCATTTTCCATCTCCCCCCAAAGATAACAAGCTAAAATATATAAAAAAAAATATTGAATCTGTGTTTAGCAATCTTTTTTTGCACATTTGTTTTCTTTACAACAATCTCGAGGAACACTCTTTAGCCTGTATTGACAATACAATGATTTCTTGCTAAACAAGTTTCGGGAGAAGCCAATATGCATGTAATGATCACATCAATTTTTCTATTAACCCATGTCCTTATAAGCAGGTCCAATCCTTATCTCATTTGACTCATTCGAACCTGCTGTGCCCCACTTTCCACCAACTCTGCACACATGGGGTCATCTCAGAGACATATGAGCAAGACAGCGAGCCCATACGCACTTCACACCCGCATTTACTAGATGCAGATGACTCTTGAAAGTCGAAAATGAATTAAATAAATGTAAAAATAAAGGTATTTTAGAATAGTGTGAAACCAATTAGACCAGGTAGATGAAATTGGATCATTTCCTACTGCACACCAGACAATATCTCACGACACACGGGTTGAAAAACACTGGATAATTATCCTGTAAATATGCTTTTTTGAAGTTTATCATGTGTTTTATCATGTAAATAACTAGCCTCAAGTGTCGAGAAAAGAATCACTTCTGAATCAGATTTTGAGTGGGACTGTGGGAGGTTGTCGCTTTTGTTTCCCATGATTCTCTTCAGTTGTTTCGTTGAAATCATATTATATTTCACTAATCTCACAGACTTGGCAATGTTATATTTCCCAACAAACTGCTTTATGCACCGTTCCCCAATGTTTAGTCTCCCCAAACCTCAAATCCTTCCAGTTATTCGTCGAGTCAGTGGCTGAAACACTCTGTGTAGTCTAATGTTCCCGAGCTTTACAGCCGGAGAATCAAAGGCTTTGCACGTCGACGTGCTTCAGAGGCCCCTTTTGTCCCTCTTCAAAATGTTAATGGTCGGAAATGTTAATAATCTGCACATGGGGCCGTTGACGAAACTGATCCGACGCTTTTTGAGTGACTGGCTAATGGCATTCCTCACACTTGCTCCGTCATTGGCCAGAAAGAGAAAAAAGGTGTCCAGCAGCCTTTGGGGACTCCCAAATGGTCAAGTGCCTTTAACCTCACTGCTTCCTGTCGTATTCCTGCAGCTTTACCCCCAGCCCCTTTTTTATCCGCACTTTTTTTAGACCGTCTTTGCAGGAGCTCGGTGACAGGGCCATTACCAAACGCTGATCCCGACAACGCAGCCAGGATTCAGTCCAGAAAACAGCCTCCTTGAACTGTCAGGGAGCCACTTGTTGGATTCTTCTTTGCCGTAGAGTTGCTTCTAACATGAAGCAGGCTTGGGACCGGGGGGTTTTTGAGAATGGACTGTCTGCGGTTCCTGGGAATGTGGGGAAATCTTCAGGCGAGCATGTTCAGAGGTAAGACACCTCCTGCTGTTGGGGAATAGATTGTGTTGAAGTGTGTAAAATGGATTTGTTCACATTCAAGTATCGAGTACAACAGGAAATGCTTGAAATCACAGGGTTCTTCTGAAGATGATGAATGGGTTTGATGAGTGCGACTTGGAGCCACTGTGGGTTTCCTCTGTGATTGTGAGCTATTGTTGTAGCCATGTGTCTCCAGTATAAACACTGTTATCAAGGCTGTTATCAGTCACCCGTCCCTGGATGCTTCCCGCCTAATCTGACACTTAAACCTCAGCATTTCACATATTCCATTCACTGTAAATATTACATCCACAATCCTTGGAAGCTTTGAAATTTCTATCCAAATACAATTTAAAAACCCTTCATAAAAATGTTTTTTTCAAGAGGAAATCAACAATTTTTACATGTTTTTGTTACAAATATGAAATAGACAAACCCCGATTTCTAATGAAAAAGAATAAATATATAAGTGACTTTATACACTTTTAAGTAAACTTTTGTCTCTCAGACTTAAAGGATTTTAAGAAATCTTGACTTGTTTAGCTTTTAATTTTTTTGAACCAAACTTTTTACATTTTATGGAAACACCCAAAATAAAATGTATTTTTCTCATCTGGAATTAAAAAAATATATCATTGTGGAATAATTACTGTTCTTTCAGTTGCAGAGTGTACGCCTCATTACAGTATACGCAAGATTTTATTCGTTTTGGGGATAAAAGGAAATGTCAGCGCTAGCCCCTAAAATATGATTAAATAGTTGAGCATCTCACGTAATTTAAAATATTTGTTACCACTTCATACATATGTTCTGCATGTTAACTGGGTGTTTTTGCTTTCCTTGAATAATGCTATAGTTTTATAAATAGTACTAATATTTTCTTTAAATTTACAGCTGTAATGAATCTCGATTAGTTAAGATTTTTTTTTCAACATAATAAAACAAAAACTTGTTTTTATGCAGTGTTGTTATAAAACTGATAGACATTTGAGTGTTGATTAATCTTTTATTTTCATCCAAACAGAGGTGGAGAGTAAGAGTAAAACAATCTTATTTGTTAACTTTATAAGAGTAAAGTATCTGATCTGAATTTTTGCTTTCATTTTCAGTTAAACACAAAAGCACGGAAACATCTCGTTTTAAACACAATGTTGTTTTGAACGTCAACAACTTGCGTGGAGAAAAGTTGCTTTTTTGAAGACTACAAGGAAAAACCCGGGCGATTAACTTGAACCAAACCATTGTTTGTACTTTTATCAAGGCTGTTATCATTCTTTTACTCTTTCCTTTATTCTTCTTTTTAATGCATTTTTAAAAAATCCTTCACAAAACGTTAGAATGCGCATTCGAAGAGAAAACCCAAAATGGAGAGAAAATGACAAATTTACGTCATGTTGGCAGAAATAATAAATCAATTTAACACATACGTAAGTTTAAGGAAAACCTTTTTCTGTAAACTTTAACCCAAAGTCTCTGAGTTTGACTGAGAACTTTCAAAATCTTTTTACATTTTAGACAAACAAACAAACTCAGTTATACTATGAACTTCCATATTTGCATCAGATCTTTACTCTTAAGTAAAAAAATACTTTTATTTGATTAAATATTTTCTTGAGAATTCTGTACTCTACCAACCTAGAGTACATGCACACATTTAAAATGTGTTTTCAGAAGCACCGTCCACATCTTAACATTAGCACATTAAGCTGAGGATACTCCAAAATACACTTGGCAGTTCCTGAAATTTCAACATGTAATTTTGTTTGATTAATAACAATGAATCCTTTTGTTTTATGTGGACAGTAATTTTTTTTATTTAATCAGATGCAGGAATTGGTGACGAACATCAAACATTTTTATTTTGTATGAGGTGCCATTGTTCCCAAAGGAAGGAGATTAAAGTAAAAGCCCGAAGTTGTCTCCACATCAAGTTCAGTTCAGTTTTTCCACTGATTGTTTTGAGCAGATGTTCCTGGTGACAATTTGCTGTTCGCTTGTTGCAGATGAATAGCCGATGGTGTGATGTGAACATACTGTTAGTGACGAGCGCATTCCTGCAACATGCCTTTACCAAATCACTTAGCACTTAGTCCAAATATAAGGCTCCTTCCTCGTGCAGAACTTTGATACAGAGTTCATGGAGTTCTTGATCTGCAGTTGTCAGAAAATGCGTGTCACATCTGTTCAAGCATGCTTTGACCCTCTCAGCAAACTTCAGGGGCTACAACTTTGAAAAATATTTACTACAGTTTACCATTTTACCAAGTCAACAAAGAAAAATAACAACGTTTTACTTTGTATTTAAAACTCTGCAAAAAGCTAATTTCAGGAACTTGTTTTAAAAGTATTCTGTGGCTCCTATAAGCATTGTTTTGTGAACCAAACAAAGTACGTTCGCTGATTTAATAAGGGAGACTGACGTTGAATAACAAATAGATTCCTGCTGTTCACTTAATTCAAGTATTTGTGTACACCTTCTATCAAAAATAACTCCGCCATGATATCTTTTCTACTGTCGCTATTATTGCCCTGTGACATTCCTCCTGATATCTCCATCACACTTTGCTTAATTATTTAACGGAGCTTCCATGTTGGCTGAATTAAACTCTGCGTGATGAAGCTTTTCACAGCCAATCCAAGGTCGTTTGCTGTGACAGAGCTGTGAAAGATGGAGAGTTTTTGATGGATAGGTTTTAAATAGCACAACGGGTTGCAGTATTACGCCTGGTGTTGTCAGGAGGTTTTGTTGGCCTTTTTTCCTACTTGTTTCTCCTGCTCCCTCTCTTGTTTTTCCCATATACTACTGCTCAGCTGCTGTCTAGATCACTGCCCGCCTGAATATGGGGGAAAGTGTTTCCACCCCTGGGGATTTGAGGGTTGGTGGGAGTAGCAGACACTAATCAGAGTTTTCCAAACTGTTTGAGTGGAGCTGTAGGAATCTGAATGTTCACAAATCATCCCAGTTATTCTTTTTTTAATGAAGTACATTTATTGCTTGAGCGTCCAATTTATTACATAGACAGCAATGTTTGGTTCATTAAAACTCCAATTCAACCCAAAGCACAACTTTATCAATTAAAACAAATTCAACACAAAGCACAACTTTATTTGTTAATTAAAACAAATTAAACACAAAGAAATATTTTTTAAGTAATTAAAACAAATTCAACACAAAGAATAATTTTATTAATAAATTTTTAAAAAATTCACACAAAGCACAACTTTATCAATTAAAAAGATCAACGGAAAACACAACTTTATCAATTAAAACAAATTTAACACAAAGAAAATGTTTATTAATTAAAACAAATTTAACACAAAGAACATTTTTTTTAATTAAAACAAATTTAACACAAAGCACAACTTTATCAATTAAAAAGATCAACAGAAAACACAACTTTATCAATTAAAACAAATTTAACACAAAGCAAATGTTTATTAATTAAAACAAATTTAACACAAAGAACATTTTTTTTAATTAAAACAAATTTAACACAAAGCACAACTTTATCAATTAAAACAAATTTAACACAAAGCAAATGTTTATTAATTAAAACAAATTTAACACAAAGACCATTTTTTTAATTAAAACTAATTTAACACAAAGCACAACTTTATTAATTAAAACAAATTCTACTCAAAGCACAACTTTATGAATTAAAACAAATTCAACTCAAAGCACAACTTTATGAATTAAAAAACTCAACAGAAAGCACAACTTCATCAATTAAAACCAATTTAACACAAAGAAAATGTTTATTAATTAAAACAAATTTAACACAAAGAACATTTTTTTTTTATTAAAACAAATTTAACACAAAGCACAACTTTTTTAACAGCAGCAGCGAATGAACAATTATCTCATCTCCCGTTCTTTTGTATCAGAATTGTCACACGGTATTGCCAGACAATATCCATGCGTTTACCTCTTCAGTTGATTTTCTATCAGCAGCATGGCACACCTCATCAACAGCCACCTGGCATCCCTTTTCTTCTTTGAGATCTGAAAATGTCAATAATTTAAAAGTGATGCTTTTCGAATGATTATTAGGCAACGTTTCAGTGGCACAAATGGATTGCCCTTGAGTATTGGGATTGAGTCAGTGACTTTATTTCAGTTATAAAAGTGTAAACGTTTTTTTACACTGTTCCTAACAATCTTTTCCTTATTTCCTTTGCTTCTCGGCTGGCTTTAAACCTTGTTTTTATGTGTATTTTAGAAAAGGCACGAGTGGCATTTTGACCTTGACTCTTCATAGCGTGCATGCTTGCTGGCATTACCCAGAGATGCTCGAATCACAGCTGCGAAATATGTTGTGAATGCCTTTGTCCCTTCAGCTCTTAAGACCAGTGGCTATTCAGTTGCCTTTTGTCATTAGCCTCATGCCATAAAACAGTATGGGAACACAATGCCGTGTGGAAACACTTGTGCTTTGAGGTATTCATTTAGATGTGGCAGCAGAGGCCTGGTAACATCTAAATTAATAGGAAGGAGTTGAGCATCAGTTCTGAAGCTGACTAATTTTCAGTGTTCTTACTGTAATCACACACTAACTACCTGTAAAAATGCACTTGGAGATATGACAGGCATGATTTTGTGCAAAGTCTATCTTTTAGCCCATTTTGTTGCCGAAAAGCGAGTGCCAATGAACCCTAAAGGTGGTTTATTGTGGAACTATATCGGGCCTGATTTTTCACAGTTAGCTGAAGTTCTTTCTTTGAAGTGTTTGACCTACTTTAACTAAAAGCTGACAACACCAAACTGCTATTTGTTTAATTCTTTAAAAAAACGATAGTTGTTTAAATAAGAACACCAAGTTGAGCAGATAATGGGCGCCTATGTTGAGTATGAATACATTGAAAGTTATCTGTGAGCCTGAAGATTAATTTGAGGATCATATCATTGTAAGAAACTAAACGGTGATTTTTCTAGTGTATTTGTCCTTATTTTCGTTTAAACGTTGCACAGCGTGCCTTTAAATGGAGCAAATAACACTTTTAAATATTCATAATGGAGTAGGAAACTGGAGTAAATCACAGGAGCAGATGGAGTGATGATTGACACTCAGAAAAGACACAGCTATTCACACGGGAGAATCCAGGAAGGCGGAAGCGGTCATGGAGAGTCAGGGTGCATGAATCGTAGATTTGACAACTAAGGAGGTGTAGGAGAATCGTTTTAATCCATGTGCTCTGATTAGTTGCTTGCGGTGATTGTTTGCCATGGAGGTGATCTTGATTTCTCTCTGTGTCTCATCTGGGCACACAGAATTTCTAACACAAACAGACAATTAATGAACTGTTGCTCCTTTTAACTCAAGAGCGGGACCAAATTCTGTCTGATTCATTTCACTCATTTACATCAACATCATAACTGGCAAATCTGTGCCAACAATCTTAATAAATATCACAACAGCATGATTAAAACATGATCAAAAACTTAGATAAAATGTTAAAAAGTTTACACTCAATACAGAAATTGCACATAGTGTAGAGCTGCTAGTAGATTGACCGTCTAGACCGGTTAGATTTAATGTCAGAAGTGCCCATGCTATGGGCAGCAGTGACCAAAGCCATTTCCAAAACCAAACTGTTCCATGTTTGAGTGCCTTGATTCCTTTGGGGGCTTGGATCACATGACTATTTATTTAGGACGATGTTATAAACGTCACCACTCACCCTTTCAACAGCAATAACATGGTTCCTGTCAGCACCTGACCGATGTTCGCTGGTAAAACCTTTAGTGATTATTTTCTTTCACCAGTTTGGTGTGGTAGATCTGTTTAAACAAATTCAGCAAGTGTTGTTTTTCTGGTGTCGATGCACAACTAGCGCTAATTCCTTCAACCACAAAACAAATGAATAAAGTACAGTGTGAAAATGTTGGTCAACAAGACGCTTGGCGAAAAGGCAGCAGGCTTGGCCTATGGAGGGTGTCAACCGCAGTCAGCCTATTTATGGGGACACTTATTTGTTTTCATCTTTGCAGAATTGCGGTTTTCCTGCTGTGCCTTCAGGGTTTGGGCCTCTGAGCATGTGTTCATTGCTTTAGTGACACGTCGTAGCAACTGCACTCAGCTTTAAGTTCAATGTTTGACAGCTTTATGGTTGCAGCAACGTCTGCTATTTCACTGAAAGGGAGTTTATGGCCTTCGAAGAGAAAGAGGAATTTGTTTTGGGCATATTGGGATGAATGTGAATCAAGAGAAAAACTTTGTGCCTTTGTGGTGATGGTTTGACAGGTAACAAGACGATACACCCTTTAACCCCTTCAGAAGACATCATAATTTATTTACCCAACACATGTTTTGGGGGTTTGGGGGAATTTCAGGCAATCTAAAGCTTAATTTCCAGGCTTTTATCATCAATTTGTATAATTACAATGTTTTCAGTTGTTTTATTCACATTTATTGATAGAATTGCACATATTGTTTGACCCACTCAAACATAACATTTTGTAGTATGGAGTATTTTAATTTGGCAGAAATGAACTATATCCCTTCTTTTTATCCACAACTGTATATAATGTGTTTTATATAATTTGTTGTTTTTATTCACCTTGGATTTTTCTCCTGTAGGATGTGTTGTGACCTGTAATTTTTATTATGAGCCTTGTTTTATGTCATTTTATTTGTGTAATGAATGGTTTTCTTAACACCCACTTGAACAGAAGAGCTCTTGTGAAATTATATATAAGTCTGGTTTCATATTGCAAAAATAATTATTGCTCAATCGTATGTAGTTTCAATATGCAAATGGTATTCCACTGGGCATTCCACTTACGCTATTTTTATTGTATGTGAATCTTAAGAAAAATAAAAACTCTTTGCTAATTTAATAAATATAAGGTACATGGGTTCCAGATGATTTTGTCCGATCACTTTTTCATCAAAATGGAAATACAGTCTTTCTGTATTAGAGGGCAAATAATTATTTAATTGGGAATTTTAAATTTGACTTTTTTTTTTTACATGGATGTATCTTTGTAGATAGATCCATGTATTTTTTTTTAATCCTAAAGGTTGCCCTAAAGCTAAAGGTTGGAGATAAAGTAAGTTTGGGGTGAGACAACCATCTCTAAGAGAGAATCTTCACAAATGTTCAGGAAACTACACATTGAAATAACCTAGCAACCACCTGGAGTACCCTAGCAACCAGTGATGGTAGCCTGCTGTATGTGTCAAAGTTTCTAGTTGCTAATAAAAATGGTTAGTTTATTAACCCTTCGTGCTATATTCTTTGGTTTTCCCTCCACCATTCCTCTGATGTGTGACCTGCACATTTTACGGAACATGTTAAATTAATAATGACATTTATTGATCATTACTTTAGTGCGCTACATGGCCTTTATGTTTAATGCGTGTTACAACAGACTTTACTGTCCTCTTCTCTTACATAATCCAGATTCCACATTTTGTTGTCCAATCACAACACTGCACCTAAACGCTCAAATTTTACCGGCACATCTTCTCTCCCTGGTCAGCACTGCACCAGTTTCTATTTAATGATATTATGCATGGGAAGCCAGGTTTGATGAACATTTCACACCAGTCCTAAACCTGTTTCCCTTTTTAGATGCCGCTCAGTCTGGCGTCACTGACAGCTCTATATGCGTGTGATTAAATTATTTGTAATGAGCTCGTTCCAGCTGTGTGTTGAGGACAAGCTGAAACCACTTTAGCCAAGTGTAAAGGTCCCTGGGTAAACATCGTCTAAAATTAAAGAAGGTGTTTATCTGGGCTTAATTGGATGTCTGTCCCTGGGCAGATTCAAGGTTTGATGTGATGTTGCTTTTAGACGTTTAGACTTTATTTGATTGTTAAAATCTATATTCTGTCCTTCATGGACTGAATTTAAACTCATCGTCATACCACTGATGCATAGTGACTTACTATGACTCTGGTAATAATCCTGGATTTCGGAGTAATTATGGATCTTTCTTAGAGTGTGTAAAATATCTCTAATCTGATTCTCTAATCTGATTGCATCTAAATATGTGTATAATGTTTTATTTACCAATCACTAAAGATTGCTTTATGCAAGTTTGGTCAAAGGAATGGCTAAACTAATCATTTGGGAGTCAACTGGTAAGTATTATACATTAACAAAAGTGTTTTTGACCTTCTATAACTGTTGTAGACTCAAAAAACCAAATAAGGAAGTTTATTAAATTATTTGAACCCTTGAACCCTCTAATAAATTACCTTTAAAACTGTTTTTTGTGAGTGCTTGATTTGCTTTAGTACAACACCAGCTTCTATTTAAAAAAATATGTTTCCATTTTATTTCCATAACAATCCTGAAATTGTACAAAAAATACTAATTTGACTGCTACATTTTGTCATTTTACTGAATTTTTTCCAGTTTTAATGTTTTATATAAAACCTAAAAATAAAAAACACAGACACTGTCAAAAAAAACTGAATACAATTAACAAGCAAAATCTCTTTGGTGCCATTGTGCTTTTTTATGCCAGAACTTTAAAAAAATGCAAGCCGTATCACTGGTATTGTACTTCCAATGGTTGACTCTTCTTTACACCGTTGGCTGGCACTGATTTGGGGTCTGTAAAATAAAACATTTTCTCACATTTTAATTTGAATTACCTTGCAAATGATGTGTCATAACTCTTGTAACGTTCGTTTAAAACCATAAATATCAAAACTAATAACATTTTTGAAACCTACGTATTATATTTGAGATCAAAATTAAACAATAGGGTGGTCAACGTCATTCCTACCTAATTCAGAATGTAGTACCACTAATATTTTTTCATATCTCTGAAAGCATTCTTTGTTAATGCTGGTTATAATACTATATTAATTACTGCACATTTACTTGTAGGTCTTTCTTTTAGACACTTAATTGCTTGAAACAATAATTATTTTTTATGATAAAATACCTGTTCACAAATTAAAAAAAAAAAAACATCCCAAAACTTGATAGTTTTGTAAGTTTGCAGTTTACATTTGACAGTTTCATTTTTATAGGATATAGTGTATCGTTTGTGAGTGTTGAGGCCACTCAGTTAAATATTCTCTGGTTGCTTTGAGCTTTATGGTGTTTTTCTCTCTTCTTGGGGCTTTGGTATGTTGTAAAATGGTGGTTAAAGTTCAGCTGAAACATGTGCAGCTCGATCAAAGAAAGTTCAAGTGTCACCAATCTGTTTTTCCAATCAAGCAACACCAGAAGCCAGTCAATAGTTGCTTTTTTATTTTAGGTCCTTATAAAGTCTGTACGTCCCCAATAGGTCGTTGTAGTCTGGTTGGCATTATCTGAACCACCTTTTTACATTTATGAAACTAAAGATGCCTGTTCGGGAACACCATCGTCTGTCAACAGATGGGTCCACTTGGCTGCTGAAACTGAAGCATATGATTAACATACAGGACAAATAAAACCAGACATCTATGAGGTGCAGCTCTGACATGGTGATAGAAGATGCTGGGTGTTAATAATAGACTGACCGCACATGGTTTGATGTATGACTTCGATTTATGAGGCCCTGACAGAATCTCGCCGATGTTCTTGTTTACAATTCAGTCCCCTTTTGAGGAACAAAAGATTTTGAATTTGAGCAAACACATTCAAATATATGAGATTCATTTATAAAACAAACATATTTTTTAAAGAGGTTTAAGATGGAGGCTGCAGTATGGTTTTAAATTCAGTTTTTAATGGTAAAAGGTCATGTGCCAAATAACTATAGTTTATGAATGCAATTTTTTTCACGTTTTTAATCAGGACTTAAGACTTTTCGGAAGCATACCTTCTATAAATCTTCAACTCATATTATAAGATCAACAGACAAGGATCTTACAAGGATTTTGATGAGCAAAATGTAACTGTCAAATGAAAACAGCTTTGTGAAAAAGGACAGAAGACCGTCAGAATTAAAGGCGTCGGGCTAATCATTTGAGAAATCAGGACTTTGGTGACTTTTTGACCTATATAGTCACATTTAACAAAGTAAAAAAAATTGTATGTTTTTTTATTGGAACCAAAAAAAGAAAATGTCCAAAGATGACGCTTTGACAGGTAAAAATGTGTTTTAGCCCCACCCAACTTTGTGGCGATGAATAATCAATTACATTAATTGATCAATTATCCTGAAAATTCTTGCTGCAACTTGGACAAAAACAGAATTCTGCTCAAAATTCCAAAAAGACCATCAGGAAATATTCAGTGCAGGCTATTGTTATACTGCTTATCAAATCCTGATTTGAAGAAAGGGTGGATAAAGTTTATTCTTATAAAGTACACAGAAGAGTGTAGAAAATGCAAACATTTGCTCATTTCACCACAGATTATTTAACAAACAATTAATATTTTATGGCTGGGTTTGTCAGAATTTTGCCCACTGATACTGAAATTGGAGGGAACACTCAATTTCTGTTATTTTCAATGTATTTTCATTCAGATCAATGTCAGGAATATTATTTTCCCTGTGCACTTACTAAAATAATATTATTGTTTTAGTAAGTGCACTTTAAATCTATGAATTGATGAACTGTAACTGTTTGAATGTACAGAAAACCATAAGTCTATATTACTGGTGATCATTTCACTGCACTGTAATGGGCTGGTGACCTGTACGCTGGAGAGCTAAAGAAGATGAATGAATAAATGAATGAATTTCACCCCAATCATAACAGAAGGTCTGTTTCAGCAAATCGACTGGGATTGTCGTTTGAATCAGAGCCCTACATGAATCATTAAGTAAATGTCAAATCCTTCCGCTTCACACGTCTTCTCAAAAAGGGTTAAACACCCAACATATTATACCTTCAAAATAATGTTTTGATGTCTGTGAAATGCCGGTTCATAATGTTTTGAAACTTCTACACCTTGCTGCTGAAACATTTTCACAACAGACCAATTCCATTTCACAGGAATTGTCTAAGCATCTCGACCACATCAATTAAATTCTGTCTCCACCTGTTTGCGGAGAAGCCTAGGAGAGGTTATACATTGACACTTTTAAAGAAAGCTAAGATGTTGTTCGAAGCACTAAATCCATCCCTCCTTCAAACTCTGACAACTGGAAGGTGATTTGTGGTGTATTCTGATACAGATCCAAATTTTAGATGAGATTTGAAATTTTATCTGCTAACCAAGGCCCATGTTAATGGATTGCGATGCATGATATTCCTCACAGACTTACAGTGCTGTTTGTCTCTGGTCACGTATTCCAGCTCAGCCAATAATGAACCAAGTGTGACCAACATTTCGTTAGGCTGCTGACAGTTGAAAACAGGTCACCTTCTGTTGGCTGCCAAGACTGTGGAAGCTGGTGGCTATTGTTCAGCAAGTTGGATAGATGTGAATGATCGCAATACCTGGAATAATTATCTCATAATCCAATGGTGTCAACACCTAGAAGCTTTGTTTCTCACTTGCTGGAAGAATTACTAACTGTTTATCGTGTAAAATAATATAAAATAAAGTTTACGCTCTGGAATACACAACAGACAGCCAGTGAGAGCTTCAAGAATAATTTAGAGGGCACAGTGGCAACAGCCAAACCATGTTTTACAGGGATTAACAGACCCTGTGACAGCTTGTCTTTCTCTCAGGCTCCAGATGATCTCTCTTGTAATACAATCTCAGCTTCCCTTGTCCGTCTTCACCATATTAGCGACAAAACTAATAGCTGAAGACACGTGGAAGATGGGAAAGTGTATAAAGTGCATTAAACTTTCCAATTTCTAATAACTCATCGTTAATAAATATAGTTTTTCAGCATATTACGTTTATTATATTAAATAAATATTAAATATAAATTCATGAAAATGACCAGTGTTTTCATGAAATGGCACACAATTTTACTGTACTACTCTGTTGCACGATGAAATTGAAAGATGAAAAGCATAGATACATTTTTACGTTTGTATTTTTGTGGGACTCTTCTATTTTTTAGATATCTTCTTTGGATTTTCTAACAGAAGTGATCATATTTAGAACATTATTTCATATTATTTCTTGGAAAAGAGTCTAAGAGAGCTTTTATTTTGTTACAAGTTTTTACAGATTTAATTTAATTTTATTACAGAGGTAATTTTGCACCATTGAAGCATAATAAAGCATGTTCATCAACCTCCAAGAAGCCTGGCAGAATTTGTTTCTCGAGGCTGTGCCGATTGTTCTCTTTTTTGGAAATCAGAATACAGTCCCCTTATAATTATCATAGCATTCTTCTAGAAGTAACTAAGGAGGTCAGGTTACTGATAAGAACTACCAAGTAATGTACTGTATTATGAGCAGAGTTAACTAGCGCTAACCAACTAGCATTCAGGTTTTTCAGATCATGACCAAGATTGTTTGCAAGGTTGTCTTTTTTTTATATAATCCTTGATAAGTTCCTCATAAACAACTTTTTTGTAGTAACATTAGCATGGTAGCCTATAGATGTAGAAAGTGTTAGCAAATGTTAGCTTACTAGCGTTAACATTTATGCATATTTGCTGAGTCGTTTTTGCCATGTTCAGCATAAGGATGAATAAGCTACAATGCAGTCTGTATAAATAACGTGTTCTAAAATGCTAAGTAAACAGTAGCAAATTAATAATTATCATAGCATTCTTCCAGAAGTCACATGGCTAATGAGGTTACAAATAAAAACTAATGAGTAATGCATAACATTATGAGCACAGTGAACTAGCGCTAACTGACTAGCATTCTAGTTTTTCAGATCTACGTCTACAAGTTTCTAAAAGAAAAGCTTGTTTGCTTAATGATGTAATAGCATTAGCTTAGTTGCCTGTTTAAAAATGCACATTTAAGATATGGACGATGTTAGCGGATGTTAGCTTGTTAGTGTTTACATTTATAGTAATTAAGTAATGAAATGTGTTTGTCTATAGGCATTTGCCATTGCCCAAGGTATTGTTTTGTTGTTCAGCCTTAGCTATCAATGTATATAATAACCACTACAGGTGGCTAAAGATGGGCTAGATTAGTTTTAGGTCCCGTCCACACATACCAGGTTGTTTTGAAAAAAAAAAATGTATGTAGCATTGTTTTCTATGTATCGTATCGCTCTGTGCTCGTCATCAAGTGTAATGGTGGACAAAATGATGACTGTTTACACTACTATCATAGCTATAGTACAGGATTACATGCATATGGATCCTGCTTGATCACAAATGCGCGTGTGTTTTTGCAAACTCAATGCTGAATACTTTCAAAATGGCACAATATATTGTATAGTCTTTACAGTGTTTGGGGAGTTTTGCATTTTAATGTGTATGCAGTGAAAAAAAATTGTCAGAGTGGACATAGCATCAGTTCTCAGTTAGCAAAGCTGTGTTGGTGTCCTGGCTGTGTCCGATTTTATTGAGGTATTTCCCCACTGCTATGCATATTTTGTCTGATTCAAAGTCTGACTTTGATTTCAGTTTTGTTCTTCAGGTGTTATTAGGTGGACTTGATAAGCCTTCCAAACTATTCCCTCTGGATAGTGATGCTTGCAGATGACACATTGCACATAAACTCACGCTGCTGTAGGCTGTGGGATACGGTCTGTGAAGGTGTTGGCTATTCCTGTTCTTTCACAATGTAAATATCAGGCTGATGTATGAAGAGTGACTCATGTAGACGTTTTAAGTCTTGGGGTGACTCATGTCCACCCACAGTACGTCTTACATAACACTGAAAATATTACACAGACACAGGTAGATCTACCTTTCTTTAAAACATCACAGCCATGATGTAATGGACAAGCTAATCTGATTTAAAAATATTTATATGAGTCAAGTGGGAACAATTTCAACAATCAATAACATCTCTAGAATATATTTTTATAAATTGTCGGAACTGTGTCATTTCTACTCATAGTTCCCAAAAAGAGCCAACACACACCGTCTATTTAGCAAATGCTTATTTTAGCTCAGATAAAGAGAACAATTATAAGAATAAAAAGGTTGTGGACTGATTTTTTTACATGGAAGTGGTTTTGGATACAGGAGGTTTTAAAAATTGATACACATGTTTTCTGAACAAATTGCACAGTTCACGAAAACTATAGCATTGATAAATGCACAGAAAATCCCAATAACATTATCTGGTCTTAATTAGAGGGTGCAAAAAAGCAATAAGGTCATAAAAAACATGTTTAACATATACTTATAGTTGTCTGGGCAGCTCTAGCATTGGTAAATGCACAAACAAGTGTAATGCTGTTCTTTGGTTATCTCCAGTAGTGCAAGGGTTGTGAGCTTGGTACAAAACTGGGCAGGTTTCCTGAACTCTGCATCATTTGCCAAACTTTTCTCTCTTTCTCTCTCTCTCTGCTTATAATAATAAATAATTTTATATTTATAATAAAAAAATGTTATTTGATTGATCTCAAGAGTGCAGGTCTATTTATGTTGCTCGTTTAAGAGATAACATATACAGATTTTATTCTCAACCAAATATGTAATATTAAAATAATGATCAGTGGGTTTTCAGAATATTGTATATGTATAAACAACAACCCCAGCATTTAGTGTGCAAGATCGGGAAAAAAACACTACAGTCTCAAATTAGGCTTTTTTTTGTAAAATAAACAATCAGACAATTAAGACAAAATGAACCCGTGTTCTTCTGGACCTGGACATCATTATAAGCCTACTTTTACATGAGGATTAGCTGGTATGTATACAATATTGAGTACCTGCACTGAGTATCTCCTGATTATATGTAAAGTCAAATTTAGAAGCAAATTCCATGTCTTTTGTTCTGTTTGTGAAATTAGATTTCATCATGGATGGGGAAGGGATTTCTCGTTATTTTTTGGTAATTTGGTATTATTTCACCAGATCTGCCTTTAAAAAAAATTTTAAATGGAAAAAATTACTTTTACATTAAAAAAAAATTACGAAACACTTTTTATTCAAACTTATTAACAGAAAAAAATGCAAAATATTTTCATGACATTTTTATTAGTTCACATGAACAAGTTGATAAACTCATTAGGCACTAGGTCTCTGAGAGACCCATTTTACCATTTATTTTGTTGTTTTTTTAACAAAATTTGGACAAAACATTTACAGAAGCTAACAACAAATACCACTAAAGTTCATAATTGTGACATCTAGAGGCAAAAACCTGGATGTTGTGTTACATAAGAGGCTGTTCCCTTTTAGTTCATTTAAGAGCGATACAACATTAAAGTGGAAAACCAAGCTAAGTCACAGAGATATCTCGTGATTCTAACCCTTTGTCCTCCTGGGCTGTCTACTTAAATCAGCGACCCAACATGAAGCGTCATTGCTCTATTCTCAGTCACAGCTATCAGCTGAGCTCAAGCCAAGGTTTATCTCAAACCAGTTTTGAGCCTTCACAGAAGCATAGACGATGACTCGGCCAGCTAACTGAGATCCAGTGTCTAGTTACATACGCAGTGACAGATAGATGAGAGGAATCGGTATCTTCCCAATTTTGTCGATGATGGGAAGGATCTGAGTGTGATCTTCAAAAGTACGTAATTACCCTCTTGTAAGCTAGTGTTCATAGCACAGTGATGTCTGGAGAGTGTACAGCTGTCATCATCGGATGATCTTGGTTAATCAATGCGCTCTGTGGGGAGGAAGTGATGTCGTGACCTCTTGTACTGAGCAGCAGTGACTGAATGTCTGTTGATGGGCCCAGGAGTTAATGTCTGCTCTGACTGTGATGCCTGATTCTGAGGGTCAGGGGTTGATTAGCTTGATAGCCCTGGCTGGTGCAATAACAGTGTATGGCTGAAAATAGACATTTAATGCATTGATTTACATGAAAAATTATATTTTTAGAAGCAATCAGAGATGAGAAATATGTATTTGACCCCCTACTGATTGTCACCGTTTAGCCACAGCAAATGAAAGTATCTATCCAAAGATCTAATGGTAGCTACTGAAAAAAATAAAGATTCCCAAGAACAAACTCCACAGTTTTTGTATGGAATTAAGTTCTGGAGACTGACTAGGATCCTCCAGTACCTTTATGTTCTTTGTTGTCTTGGCCATGTGTTTGGGACATTATCTTGCTGTAGCCAAAACCCAAATCCTTGGCAGACCAAGGATGACCCAGTCCATCAACCCCTTTTTGATGCAGAGCTGTTTACAGGAAACAAACTCCAAAGCTCAACATTTCCACCACAGTTTTTGACGTTGCGAGTCATGTTTTTATGCTCTTCCTTTTCCAATCCTGGTGAGTTGATCTGACACCAAAGAGTTTGATTTTTGTCTCCTGCAGTCATGTTTGCATTTGACGAAATTGACTGTAGACTTTCACAGGGTTCCATTTCTACCCCTTAGCCCCAACCAGTTCCCCTTCCATTCTGCACATTCACTTGAGGCAAAAGGAAGAAGTCAAATGGCTTCTCTCTGGGATTCTATTGTTAAATTACTTTTACTGATCTGAACATAGGAAATGGAATCTAATGTAAAACTATAGTTTCATATTTATAAAACTTTTATAATTTACCAAAATGCATTTAAAGGTCTCTTCTACTCTTGAAGTGTGGGTCCAGACCTCACTGTTTTGAAAAGCTACACTACCCTTCCCCTTCATTTAATGATGAGAAATTGCTACTTTTACACCAAGAGTGTGCCATTATTACCCTAAAAACATTAACGTTACACAATAGCAAATGATGTAATTTTTCTTTTATATGCTTACAATTTTTTTAAGTACCAGGAGTGGAGCATTTGCTGATCCTTCTGAACCATTAAGCTAAAATTTACGTCTATGTAGGGGTGTCCCATATATTTAGAGCCCTTCATCTTCAAATGCGTTACCCTCTGAAATGTTTTCTTAAATGTAACGCACATAAATATAATATTCTGGTAAATGTTTGTGCGCACTGATGCATCTACATCTGTCAGTGTGAAGGCAAGAGATGTTTCTGGCTGTTGGCGGACTGAAGCGGGCCTGCTGCCAATCACTATTATTTTTTGGCTTTACTGCTGCACTAACTTTATTTTAATAGGGTTTATTTAAAGAAGTGCAAAGTGCAAGCTCACAGTATGTAAGTGTTAACTTCATCAGCAGCCTGCTCTAGAGCAGAGGTTCTCAAAGTCTAAGGCCGTGGAACTTTTTTCTTTTTTTTGGTGCACAATATCTACTACATTGTATACAGGCAGTCATGGGCATTCACATTAGAGCATTTATTTAATTTACACTGATGATTACTTATTAAACGAGGGAAACGTGAACATTTAATTAAACTTTGTGTTCATGTTCTTTTCAATCACTTTACAGCAAGCACTACCCAGTTTCAGTTATCCACCATCGGGTATTAAATTATGGTGACCCGTTAAATCATGTGAGGATTTGCAATGGATTTTTAGAGACAGATGATCTGAATATCTGCTTTGGAAGTTGTGTGGTTGACGGCAAAGCCCAAGAGATCAACAGGGATGTCTACATTTGTTGCAGTTTATTTCTGTTATATGTCATTAAACAAGTGAATGTTAGCATCTACTTATATTAGGAAAGAAAACAAAAAATATTTTGATTATTATTGAAGTTGTGGATTTTTAAAGAAAATTTTTTACATTGTACAAGTTTGATGTGGTAACCTGTGGTTGTTCTGAAAGAATATGCTTTTTGTTTTGCTGTCAGTAAATGTGCACCTTGATTTTCACGTCATTATCCACTGTTTTTATATTGTATTTTAAGAGAAAATAATGAACAAGACATTACTCAGCACAGGGAGTTGAAAACCAAAGAATAAAAGTGTTAAAAAGTTTTTTGTTTTTGTTTTTTTTGTTATACTTGTTTTTTTTTTTTTTTTTTTTTAAAAATAGGGTCTCTTTGTGTTCAAAAATGTGTCCAATACATCTTGAGACAAGTCTTTCATGCTTGTAATTTTCATCAAAAAGATTAAGCAGTTTTCCAATCTTGGCAGCTGTTACTAAGGGGTGGGGCTTAACGACACAAATACTTTTTATTTTCCCAACATTGACCTCATTATTCGTGGAAAATTTATAGATTTTTTTTTTTACATACACTATAAACTATATAATTTGACAAAATAAAATGTGTTTTTTACTACACAAAGTCAATAGCTTTTTAAGAAATGCTTAAGAGAAAAGCTACACAAAATCATTTCACACTTGCAGCTGTCGTCTTTTGTCATTTTCTCTGCATGTGTGTGCTGCACACAACTAAATATTTCACTCTAGTTTGCCATTTATCACTTTGTTTCTCCTGAAATTTTGCAGTTAGGATTCACTGACGTTTTTAATGCATGTTCCAGTTTGGTTTTAGCTAATCTTAACAGACAGAAGATGTAGAGTATTTATAATGAACATTGAATGCTGTAGTGTTTTAATATACCACGGTGTAGTATGTCTGTGAGCGTTGCTTCAAAGGTTAAACAACCATGTCACTCTTCCGTTCCTTTGCCACTGAAGTGTCTCTGTGGGTGTTTGGTTAGACCTGCAGAGATGAGATGTGAAGAATGGAACAGAAATCAACTGGAGATTTATGAGCAAGAAAAGCCTCAGAGCAAGACCCCCTCATTACACAAAGACATTTGGACAATGGGAGGGGTGTGTTTACTTTTCAAACATGATTTTTACAAGTTGCAATTTTCCATTGCACATATTTTTACAGGTACTTTCTGATTATTGTGAGGTCGATTTAATGAACGCTATTACAAAGTATTTTTGCAATAAACCATAAAAAAGAAATTTGTTGAGGTCTGTCTCTCTGCAGTGGACTGTGTATGTCTGTGTGTATGTTTAAGTGCAGGCATAGATTTCCTTGTGAGGACAGAGACAGGTGGATGAGGCCCTGGCTCCTGATTGGACGATGTGTTTCCAGCTGTGCTGTGATTGGCTGAGTAAAGTGGTATCTCTGTGACAGGCCGTGATTGGCATCCACAGGCTGATGGTGCTGACAGATGGTAAAATGCTACGCTAGCTTTGGACAGATCTGACTCACGAGTGCTTGCTAGTAGTTTGGGAGGTAGAGGTGGGGGGTCAAGGGGCATAATATGGGGTAGGAAATGTTGGAATGGATGGCTAAAGGTTCTTGCCCTGAAATTGGATAAAAGTTGCTTAAGGTTTGGAAACAACAGCCTAGTCTTTGTTGTGGATTCTCTTTTGTAGACGTGGAGATGAAAATTGGTTGAATGTCAACGTAATTCACTGTGGCATTGCAATGAGCTGCATTTCAAATCTGGTTCGCATGCAATTCGCTCGATTAATCTATTTTGGTTCCGCCTCGTCGAGGTGAAAATTTACACCCTGGCTCAAGGAATTCCTTAAAAGGAAAGACTCACTCAACATTCCATATATTATATATAAAAGACAGCAATATAAATAATGATAAGAATTTTTTTTTTAATTAAAATTGAGATTTTTATGAGATTTAAAAAAATTTTCATAAAATACAAATTGAGAAAACGGATGAAAAATCGAAATCAAATCAATGTCTCGTGTTACTATCTTTCAAACCAATTCTTATCCTTACACTTGCACAAACTATTATCAGGTGTAAGATCAACCAATTGAACCAAACACATGCTAATGATCATCATTTGAAACTCAGTCATATG
The DNA here is from genome assembly GCA_007224835.1 of Danionella cerebrum. Taxonomy (NCBI): domain Eukaryota; kingdom Metazoa; phylum Chordata; class Actinopteri; order Cypriniformes; family Danionidae; genus Danionella; species Danionella cerebrum. The sequence goes on along the minus strand of SRMA01025243.1, from coordinate 396,360 downwards.
GCACGTGCAGGACGCATAAAACTGAGTGAGGAAGTGAGGCTAGGAGTGTGATTATGTTTCTCGTGTGATAGCCATAAGCCCCTCTGCAAAGATATGGACAAAGTTAAGGTTAAATGTAGTAAACTGCATAGAGCAAGTTTTTGGCCAAGCAAAATTCTGCAACAGATGACCCTAGTGCAGGGGTGGGCAAACTCATTCCTGGATGGCTGGTGTCCCTCCTGGTTTTTGTTCCAGCCCTGCTTTGGTACAATTACTGGCAGATTTAAACAAACCAAGAGAGCTTAATCAGTGGAATCAGGTGTGTTTCATTAAGGTTGCATCTAAACTGTGCAGGACTGCGGCCCTCCTTGCCCACCTCTGACCTAGTGGAACCTGTCCAGAGAAGTATTTTCTTGGAAGAGTTGCAGCTAAACAGCTATAGCAAGACATTTTTAAAATAATACTACATTATTACGAATAGTTGAACCTCGGATTTAGGAGGAACAACGCAGTTTTCAACCAGGTCATGGAACACCAGACCGGATCTATACCCAAAACACGGAGATGGAATTTGCCCAACGAGTCCAGATGTATTTTGTGGATCTGGAGAAGGCATTTGACTCCTCTCTAGGAGTATATGGTCTGGGCTCCTTTGCTAAGGGCTGCTTGGACCTTGTGCGACCAGAGCAGGAGCTTGGTTCTCATTTCTGGCAATATGTCAGACCTTTGCCCGGTCCTGTACGTATTTTTATGGACGGGATTTCTGAATGGAGTCTGGTTTTGGGACCCCAAAGATTTCATCTCTGCTTTTCACAGATGATATGTTCATTTTGATTTATCTGTAAATTTACAGTATCTTCCTACACTTACCTATGGCTATTAGCTCTGTATCAAGCATGAGATCCCAGATACAGACAGCTGAAATGGGTTTCCTCTTTAAAGTGGCTGGGTGCTCTCTTATAGAGGGGGTCTGTTGTAAAAGTATTGATGACTCTTGAACCAATCAGCGCTCATGTACGTCATTCTAGTTCCAGAAATGGTGTTGTTCCACGGCCACAATGCAGTGGAAAGGGCATTAAAACGGCGTTGAACTGTGCTGTATCGAGCAGTGGAAAAGTGCCATTAGAGATAGGGTGAGGTGCTAAGTTGCTTGGGAAGAACTCGAAGTAGCTGCTCCTACCCACTGAGAAAAGCAAGCTGAGGTGGCTCAGGCATCTGGTTTGGATGTCTCCGGGTTCCGGGCATGTCCTGTGTACAAGAAAAATGTCACATAAAAGATTTGTTCAAAAACGACCCATCACTAGTTGGAGGACGTTTCTGGAGAGACGGTCGTCCTGACATCCCTGCTTAGACTGTTCCTCTGCAACCTAGCCCCTGATTAGCATAAGAACAGGAAAAGACGATTATATTAGAATATATTCACGTGCTACCATTATATTTTCTATGATTCTGCTGCAAATTAAGTTTCATAGTCAGATATTTCTGAAATGAATGCTAATCAAACCAGCACTACACAGCTAGTAGAAGGACTGTTGTAGTGAATCTTGGTTTGGGTCCATGTTATGATGTGCTGAGCTGCTTGGATTTAGATATTCATAGACTGGAGAACAGCCAGAACTGCAGGTAACTTTCCTCTGCCCTCAACACGTGCATTGGCATCTACTTGCAGCAACCTGCTGACAGGTGGGCATCTCTTCCCTCAAGTTGCCAGCATGTACATGGTACCTTTCATCCAAGATCATCCCCACATAGTTGTAAAGTGAATCCAAAAACTCTTGGTTTGCCTCGTCTCTTGCACAGGCATCATCCTGAAATGGGACTAAACTGGAAGCCTCTAAATAGACTAAGAGGAATAGCATTCTCTCAGCAAAGCTTGGTGAGTGTTAGCATGGGGCCAAGGAAGTGAGGCTTAGGTGCTTACTTTGGGATAAAACGGATCTTAATCTTACTGGGTGCCACCCCTCACTTCCCTCTGGGTCACAGTGTCAATGTTAAGCCTAACATTCTACTTGATCCAATTAAATTGAAGCCTTATGTTTTTAATAATGTTATTTCAATAATATTTTTATAAACAAAACCATCGTCACATTAAACTATTAGAAGCTGTAGATCTGGGGTCTATGCAAACTACCATTGCTTCTCTCCCAGTCAAGTCAAGTCATTTTCATAGCATTTAGACCTTTATATAGCACCTATATATGCAGATGCTTGAAAGCAGATTCACAGAACAATGAGCCTCTTGTAGATTTCTTCTGATGTGGTTGTTTTTGTCTTTCGTAAATTTGCAAAAATGTAAGTTGACATGGGAAATTTTGAATAATCATTTAACTCTGTGGCATCACCACAGAAAAGTAAGGGTAAAAATACCTAACTTACTATCCACGCGGAAATATTTCATGCTGTTTTCTTCGTTAAGGTCCACTGATGGGGATCCCGGTCAAAAAATAGAAAATAAAAACACTGTAGTTTTAAACAAAATGACAATATGAGGCTTTCAGGTCATCTTCAACATGGTCCGTTGATTGACCAAGTAAATTGATGGTGTGCAAATTTGACATGATAAATTGAAGAAAATAGAAACTTTCTAAAATACGTAAAGCATAATGGATCGTTGTCAAATTCCCAGTAGCACCAGAAGATGATTGGGAACCTAATCACATTTCAAGCATCTCTTGCCAGTGTTTTCCTAAGGTTCTGTAGCAAGTGAATCCCAATAATGTTAATGCCAAGCTGAGAAATATTTTTGTTGATTTAGGTTGACCTTGGAGCCATCTTTAGAAGCAGATTTTTACTTGAGTTAATTAAACGGGGGACTCCTGCGATAAATCGTTGTGAAAGACAGAAGTTGCCAATATAAAAAAAAATGGCCAAAAATGTACAAAAAACAAGGTGTTATGTCAAAAAGTATTAATTTTTAATCTGCCCAAAGCTCACTCTCACAACTTTTTTTGAAGTATCTGTTAGTGAAAACGTTTTCCCTTTCATGCACATGACTCCGCTAACTTTCCCGCCTGGTCATGGCACCAATTTAATTTTTTGAGGTTTACTGATCACCCTACTTATAAGAAATAGGGAAAGAGTAATGAGAAGAGAAAATCGGGAAAAGCACGTTTTATATACCACTGCTGTGTTGACACAATGCAAAAAATTTTTTTAAGAAAAACAGGTTATGAGGTAAAAAAAAATGACTTCACAAATTTGTTGTTGTTGATTTTAAACACATTTTTATGTTGATCCAATTTGCTTTCTTTTGTTCAGATTATTTATTTCAAGTCAAAGTTTTCCAAACAAAATATAATTATTAGCCACATTTTTAATCGTGCATGTATATTGTGGTTTAGCAATTGTTATTTAGCTTGCATGTATTTATATAAATAGTCTTAAGCAAACTCATCCTACCAATATGAAAGTTCTCAAGAATTTCACTTAAAAAACAATTCAGACATAGTGAATAAGTAAATATAATCATTACCTTGTTTTTGTTGCCTGCATTTCTTGTTTGAAGGCAAAAATCTTTTACATTTAAGAGGCACCTTTAAGAATTTAATAGGCTCTAAACTGCTCTTTAAATTTTATTTCTGTCCTTGCCCCATGGAAATGACTAGCCTGCCTCATCTGCTAGTCATCACCTTTGGATCTGCGTGTGAATTAGACACATTGTGTTAATGGCACAATGTGCAGTTCATTCACATGTTTGCTTATTTTAGAAAGTCTTGTAAAAATCCCAGTGTGACTAAATGTGGCTTTAATGTGTCTTAAAGAAATGAAAGCAATGGTTGTGATGCTCGTATACACACCCAACATAGATAATGTGTCACACTTCAGAAACTCCACTGTCAGACAGCACTCAATGTCTGGTTTGAGTGTGCCATTCCTTTGGGAAGAAAAGTTTAATGTGTCAAATAGTTTTGAATCATTTTCCAGATTTCATGGGTCTGTCAAAAAAACTTTAAGAACCGTTTGTTGATATGATATGGTCTGAGGATCATCTAAATAAAAATTCAGTAAAATTGGACAAAGAGTAGATTTTGGGAAGTCTGCATGGCCCAGGGGAAATGGTCAAGGCTGCATTATAAAACAAGTCAAAGTTTAAAAAGTTACAAGCAATTTTCAAAATTTGGATGGATTTCTTGTCAACAAAGGAATGCTGCCAAAAGGAAATATAACCGTACGCAAGTTAATCCATGTGACTCTAATCATACTGAAATACATCTAACTGAATTCAAATAGATTGAGCGGTATTTAAAGTTTTTAGTTTTTTTTTTGCTACAAAACTTGTTGAGTAGACATGCAAACTGCCCAGAATCACCATGATGGTCAGAACATATTGAGACCAACTTTATGATTTTATTGTAAACTGGTATGGAATAAAGACAAAAAGCCATTTTTTAGATCTCATGAACACTAAAGGACAGTAAGCTAGCAAAAGCTACTTCAGTTTTCCTCAGTGTAATTATATATTTCGACCACAAGGAGGTGTTACCACAAATCTTGTTGGATACCTTCAGGACAAGTTGGGAAACATGCAAGCAAACTTTTGTAAAGATATGTTGATGCATTTTCAGACAAATGGACTTTTTGACTAAATCCAAGATAGCCGATATTCAAAATGGTTGACATACTTAAAATAAACATGCTCTGACTCTGCAAGATGGTCTGAACGGGTTGAGCCCAATTTTATGATGATGAAAAGATCAGGGTTATTGTAACACCCACCAAGATTGGTGTTGATATAATGATGCATTACTGAGATATAGCCATGTGACCATTTTTACGAGCATTATGTCATAATTGTTCACACCCCATTCATAAATGCTTTGTCGAATCAGCTTGAATTTCGTACCATTTAGTCAGCATGGTCAGAGGGTGATCTCAGTGAATTAGGTGAAAATTGGATAATCTGTCCTGGAGGAGTTTGCATTTTAAGTTTTTGAAAAAGAATGAAAAATTTTGTGTAAAAAGCTCATTGGTTAAAAATCAGACCACCATGGGGTACTATATAGTTAAACTATGCAAGCTCAACGGCATAATTATTTTTATAACTTTTAAACTGCATGGCGAGAAGAGGATCTAAGTACATATATGTGTGAAAGTGTGGCCAAATGGCTTAGGGGAAGTAAACAAAAAATGTTTTTTTTTTTTTTGTTTTTCAAAAGGGTGCATGGTCAAAAATGAATATCACAGAGAAAATAGATGAAAGGGAAGTAATTTCTAGGCCTTACAATTCAAAAGTTATATACATGCAGTTACTTGGTTATGGGTTTGAGTAAGAAATGTTTAATTTATATTTGACAAGTTCGGCAAATGCTATAACTTTCCTGCAAATGGATCCTGCCATGGAAATGCATGGTGGAACAAGAAGAGGAAGATGAAGATAATGTAACAATAATACAAATTGTGGAATCGAGAGAATGGGCAACTAGGATTTTTTTAAAACCTACACAGTAAAATCCCAAGAGTTAAATTAACTCTACTCTGAGTGTATTTGGTCCCACTCTATATAGAGTTAAACCGACTCTGAGAAAGAGTAATTTAATAATCTATTTTCTTCATGTTTTTTCCAAATCTGCATGGAAAATGCAAATTAAATATTAACTATTCAGAGAGGGACCAAGTTCTCTCCAGAAAGAGTAAAAACAGACAAATATAGACTGTTTAGTTCAAATAGACTTATTTAAATAACTCTCCTTCAGAGTTGGTTTAACTCTATATAGAGTGGGACCAAATACACTCTGAGTAGAGGTAATTTAACTCTTAGGATTTTACTGTGTAACAACAGAAATCAATCTAATTTCACTGCATACTTTTTATATTGATTAACAATTTATGTTTGTTCATATTTAAAAATATATGCATTTATTTTCTCATAGGTCCTCGTTTTTTTAAATTGCCTTAGGTGACCTAAATGTTTACTGTTGTCTTCGAGAGTTTTGAAAGTGAATATTTACAACGGTTGGATCCTCTATGTTACAGGAAAGCCAGACTTGTTGTTTTAACCACACAGAAGAAATTCAATCACTGCTCCGTGATTAACTATGTGACCTTCCAGTGCACACTGCCCTCATTAGGCTGTGTGTGGATGATAGGACATAGTCTTTGTGTGCGGTGTGTTGTGACAGTGAGAAATCTGTCAGCACCATCTAGTGGATTCACTCATTTCACTGCTTGTAGAGCAGCTGGAGACCAGTTCATGGAATCAACAAGTTTGTTAGGGATGAGGAAGTTTGGAAGAACACGATCACTTTGACGTAATGCAGCCGGATCGACGTTATCAAATCAGACACTGAGGGGCTTCAGATGCTTAGTAATAACTTTCAAATTGGGGGTTTGCTGGGGATATGAACAGACATATGTTTGTAGTATGAAGACATGTTTGGATCAAATTTGTCTGAATAATAGACCCTGACTTCCCCAACTCTTGTAAACTGTTAGTGCCGTCAAAGCATTTAATGGTAGTTTTCAGTTTGTTCTCATCGGTTGCTGTCCGGAGGTTTGGGCTTAGGCTAAAAACAGGCGTTGAATCTAAAAAGCTGTGTGTTGTGTGTCACTGTCCTGAATGCCAGCAGATGCCCGGCTGTAAATCTGTCACATTGGCACCTCGTGGAGAATAAGCCAATACACCATGGACCAACAACAGCTCTGTTTGTGGTAGACTGAGAGAAAAATTACACTGTTTATTATTTTAGAAAACAGAAGTGCAAATATGTAAAAAATAAACGCCAAATAATGTGTTTGCCTTAATATAAACAATAAAATAAAATGTTAATACAAAATACTCCATATTTGTTTAGGGGTACCGCATTTAAATATGAAACATTTAAAAAAATACAATTTAATTGTGTTATTTATTCTTCTTTTATATTCTTTAAATAAACATTTAAAGAATATAAATTATATATAAAAAATATATATAAAACACTAAAACAACTATGATTCAATTGTTTTATTCATGCTGCTTTTATATTTTACATATGAAACATTTTCAAAACTTTCCAAATTTTAGGTTATTGTTAAAAACAAATATTTTATTTATGCTGTTTTCATGTTCTACAAATAAAACATTATATATACAGTTTAAAAAAATCCAAACATTTTTGGTTATTGCTAAAACAACTATTTAATTGTTTTATTTACGGTGCTTTTATATTCTACAAATAAAAGATTACATACAGAACATAAAGAACTGGTCAAGCAAATTATATTTTATATATTTTGTGAGAGTATGCTTCCAAAATGATTTGGTGGCAGGCAAAACAAAGTTCAAAGACACAGACTCTGAAAATGTCTCTCAACATTGATTTTCACTCGGGAATATCCCCTGGAGGTTTGACCGGTCTGTCTCTGGTCACTGTACGTGATGTGTGCGTTACAGTTTCTGTCAGCGCGTGTGTTTGTCACGATAATCAGATCACACACTCGCACATTCTTCTGTCAGCACCAATGTTTGTAAAATATAAACTGAGATGAAGAGCTGCGATGCGTGACACTTGGAGTCAGGTGGACAGGGACAGCATGAACACATTGAGGATTTAGCCTGACATTATAGATACTCTAACATTACTCCCAAACTCAGACGTGACTCCTGGAGAAAATTCCAGGTGTATTAAAACCCACTTGGGCTCTGTTTAAATGTCAAGCTTTTTGGTTTGGTTTTTGCCAACTTTTTATTCGACACTATTTATGCATCAGGATTAGTAACAGTTTTAAAATGAGGTAAAGGCCCTGTAGGTGACCTTGAATTCCAATTTCTAGGAGTGAAAGAGTTAGAACCATTCGGTTTTAGATGATTTATGGCGATTAACATAATGTTGTGGATGGATTTTGATCACTGTACGGTGGTAGTGTTCACACCCTGCTGGTAACATAAACGACAGTTGCTGTTTGTTTTGAAACAGGGACCTCCTGTGATGAAATATTTCTTAATGTTGGGATGTCTAAAGTTGTTTCTGGAGTTTTGTTCCCAAACTGCTCAATTCCAAATGCAGTCTGCATTCAAATAAGTCAAGAGCACCCTATATAAAGAGTCCCCCCATGTCTGACTCACTTGGGTTAAACATATTCTAACAATTGTGAATAAAATATTGTAAAAACTGATAAATGACTACAAAAACGTACATTTTTTGGTAGGAGTGTAATGTTACATGATACAAAATGATACAAACCTCGATGTTATGTCCACAATACTATATGAGTATTGCTAGGGTCTATGGTGATTTTTGTATGATACCCATCCACTAGGGGGCAGTGTTAATGTTTGCATTACGTCATCTTTTTTACTCTAAATAATGGAGAGAGCTAATTTTATAACCCCTCATGCTTAAAATTTGAGTAAAGGGTAATTGTCTCCTAGTAAATATTACATAAAACTAGAAAACAAGGTAAAGAAGTTGCAGAAGTAACTAGAATCACAATCACTCCAAGAAGCAAATACACTTCAGCTCCTAGACGATATCTCCCAGTGGCTCCACGATTCTTATTAAGACAATTTTTGTATTGTGCCACGATATATTGTTACTCCCCTAATATCTGTTGGCTCAATCTGGCAACCGCTTAATATGTGAGGTGTCTATTTGGGTGTTCACATCAGGTCGCCTCCCTGTTTCCCCTTCACACACTTGGTAGAGGCACATGTGACGCCTCATCACTCCCTCAACACACACCCCTCACACACACTTATGCACAGGAGCACAGTGGAAACTGAATTCTCGGCTATAGAGGTATAGTTTCTTTTCATTTTATGTGGAGTTCAATTTGAGGAGTATTGCTTGTGCGTGTGTGTGTGGGTGTGTGTGTGCGTGTGCTTTGGTGCAGGGGTTAAGGAATAAAGAGAGGTTAGGTTGTGTTTTGTATGGCAGCATGAGTTTGAAGTATACGGCTGTGTGAAAAGCAAAAATGAGTGTTGACCACTTTTCAAGGTGTTATATTTCTTTGTTTTGGGGCACGGAAGCTAAACTACTTTTGTTTACATCATTTTTTGCAGTCGTTTTTCATAGTTTATTTCCTTTTCAGAAGTATTTTATACATATATGCTATTTTCTTTGTCATGGCAGAAGTAAAGTCATTTGTATGATCATGTGTTTATTTATTTCTCACAATGTTTCAACTTAATTTGAAACTAAAATGTACAGTAAACATGTCTCCCTCAAGTTACTTCATATGTTAAATAAGCTTTTGTTCGATTTAATAAAAAATATACAAGGGTTACTTCTTTTATATGTTGCTGTTTTATTACAATATCCTTACTTTCATCTATAATGGGTGCTATGATTAAATCGTGTTATAATACGGTAATACACAAAAGACTTTTAGTGAGGTTTATAAGAACTCAAATAATTTAATAAATTTTTATACTTTTTTTAAGTTATAAGAGGCTTAAATTGCTTAAATTTATTTTTTTTTTATTTTTTACAATATACAGTGCTCAAAGTATAAGTATTTTAATGTTGCTTAAACATGTTAAATTATGTTCATAATAGTTACGTGTAATTATTTAGCATTACGTGAAATCAAATTTAATAGTTTAAGTTCATTTAGTGCCATGTATGTTAGATTGTGTAGAATCTGATCAACATGTCATTATTATCAATTAAAACATTTAAGAAAACCTATGTTTTTTAAAACAGTAAATGTTCACTAAAAACAGACATGTTTTAGAACTGATAATAAATATGTTAATGAAACGTATTAAATATTAAATATTTTATATGAACTTTATAAGTTGGAAGAAACTTCATAATTTGTATAATTTTATTTAAGTTTAAATTTGTTAATTACATTATAATCAAAAATAGATTTTTTTTTCCAAAAAATACCCTTTCATTTATCAGGTAAACTGTTTACTAATCATTTTAGGAAATTTTATTTTAGGACTAAATTCATATTTTAAGTACTTTTTTTATAGATACGTTTGATTAGACATCTTTAAAGTACACTTTAAATTTAAAATCTCTCTCTAAAATTTGGCTGGAAATAGTCGTTAATAAGCAGGTCAAATCGAATTGAAAAATCTTATTCTAACCATTTCCAAAAAAAATCTTTCCTATAGAGCTTTCATTTATACTTTAAAAAAAATCCCTTACGTTCAATTTAACTGTATTTATCATATAAAGATTTTATCCAAGCACACCAATAAATTTGGTACCACTCACACCGGCTGACGCAACCCACCGATTGTTTCATTTTGATCTCAGATTTAATGTGTAGGTTTCAAAAAAGGTTATTAGTTTCGATATTTTTAGTTTTGAATAACCTTTACAAGAGTTATGACACAATATTTGCACTGTGATTTAAGTAATAATGTGAGAAAAAATGCGATCGCTTTTTCAGTTCATTTTACAGACCCCAAATCGGTGCCATAAGTGCCATCTAGTGGTGAAAAGACGGAATAACCCTTATAAGTACAAGACCCGTGATATGGCTTATGTTTTGTCTGTTTTTTTTCTTACTACAGTTTTCTCTTTTTTTTACCTGGTCTTTGATTTTTGGAGGGCTTTATGAATTTTTTATTTTGTCTAAACAATTTTGAAAAATGTGAATTCTCAATTTATTTCATTTTTTTGCAGGAAAATAGCAAAATTTACAATTTCAGGTTTGTTATGGGATTATCATACAATATAAGTAAAAATATATATATATTTGAAAAAAATAAATATTTTTATCACTAAAGTAGTAAAAAATACCCCAAAATGCTCAGAGGGTTAAAATCTATCAATAGCAGATTGATACCGTTTTAATACTCTATTCATTCACTCAGTTTCAAACATTTAAAATCTGATTTAGAACAAGATTTTTGTACTGTATGAGACTATATTCTTATATGTACATTAGTATGGGAATGGCAGACACCACCTGAAACTGAATCTGGAAATGAGTCCACAGCGTTTGAGGCTTGTAAGAGCTGTCAGCTGAGACACGGCTGCTTAAACTCAGAATTCTGTGAGAAGAGAATCTCACAGAGTTCAGTATCTTTATTATCTTTGCTTATCTTATGTTTTATTTATTGTCCAGTTAAGCCTTCATTTGTCTCTCTCTTATAAAACAGAGCAGTTGTTAGAAGACAGGCTCAATATGGGGTCAAAGGGACTTGACCTCGATGCTCCTCACAGTTTATCCCTGGATTAGCTCGGAATGCTCAAAGCATCATGCCACTGCTTTATTCCCAGACCCATAATTTGTGCAAAGATGGCTATATATATATATATATATATATATATATATATATATCAGAAGTAGTAGAATTTACAAGTGCTAATGTTGCTAATGCTAACTTTTTTTCTCACAATTATTTTTTCAGATAAAAAACATCAACTAATGTTTACATACCTCTTTACTCACATTATGACAGAAAATGAGCATGAACTCAAGGCATCTCAATGAAACTAGTATTCTATTCAAAGAAACAAGTATTCTGAAAAAACTCAACTTAAAAAAATTTTGCAGTTAAATGTATTTTTCCTAAATTTGGCTGAAAGTTCATTTAAAATGTATACGATTTTAAAGCATCTGGTACCATCATTCTAGGAAGTTCTAGGAAGTGTTAGGAACCACTACTCGATACACCCGGACAGAATTTTCAGTTATTATTTGTTTGATATTCTATGTTAAAACAGTTAGTGATGCTTAATATTGTATATTCCCATATCTCCATATTTGACAATTTTCTATTATTATTTATTGTGCCACAATATACCATTGCACGCCTGTTTATAACCATATTTATGCTTTTGAGTCATGTGTACTTTATTAAAATCTTCAAAATGTTAAATTCTGCAATAAATATAGTTTATTGAAATGGAAAATTAAAATGTTTTTAAACTATGAAAAAGATTGCATTGAAAAAGTGACTTTTGAGATACGAGTAACTGGCATCTGCTAACATGATCTAAGAACTGAGATCTACTTTCTGTTGCGAAATTGCACCTTACAATCCTTTTGGCATTCAATTTTACTTGCAGACGGCTAATATTACAGTCCTTTTGAAAACCGGAGATCCATTATTTTGACTTTCAATGTTTAAGATCTTTTAGTTGGATGCCAGCCATAAAGCTCCATTCCTTTAAATGCTTTTCCTCCAACGCTTGTGCCTCGACCAGCTGTCGGGTACCAAAGGTCAGTTGTACCATAAAATCTAATTCATCTGTGTTATGTCTCAGCCCATGATTTCCATTACATTTTCGCATGCTGTTTCAAACACTAGGCTATATTGTACTGGGAGAAGTGTAAATGTACACTCATATTGAAGTACCCCTTTTAGTTCCCTTACACAGCTCCTACTGCTTCTGATAAAGAAAGTTACAATGTCAAGTTACATTACAAAGTTTCATTCACAGCTAAAGAGATTAGCTATATGCTAGCATATTGTATTTAACGATTATCGATATGGTACGGAAAACAAAATAACCATTTATTAGCATGAAGATATGCTAATAACAATCCACTAAAACCTCTGTATTTTTGTTCTGTATTTACCTTCACAAACACATTTATTTAATTTCCAGCATAAGAAGCTCTTCTTTCCTCACACGTTTTCTCATATCCAACAACAGTTGAAGAAAACAGATAGAAAAAAATGCGCATTTCTTGAGTCATGGTGATCTAATATTCTTGAAACAATTGCACCACTGCTTTGATGTCAAATAATTTTGTGAAATATGACAAACAAAAGTTTTCAAATCAAATATATCCACATTATTTTGAAAGGTTAAGGGTCCACCATTTTTACATTACATGTGAAAAGATCAAATTAATTTCACCTGTAAAAAATACAGAACAAAATGTTTGTAATTAAGTTAAAAAAATAGACCTTTGACAGTTAAAATGTAATGAAAATACGGTTTATTATTGTAAAAATAACTAATCATTTTATTACATCTAATAGAAAAGGCATTTTTAATGTCTTAAAGAACCCTTAGAAAGGTATAAACCACAAAAACAAGATAACAATATGGAAATTTCCTGTAAAACTAGTAACTATTGTATATTTGACAGTAAAGTTTCGGTAACCACAGCTTACTGTACAATTTTCTGCTATTAATACAACACAAACCTTTAAAATAGACAGTTCTGAACTCTATAAAAGATGACCAGGAACAATAAATATTATGATTTAAATCATTTAATTGTACAGGTATGAAGTACATTTATTTTTAGCAACAAAAAATATGGTACTTTGACAGTTTTAATAGTAAAAAAGAAAAATTTACAATACAATCCTGTAAAATCAATAACCGTCTAATCATATATTTGACGGTAATGTTCTGGCAATCACAGATGCTGGGTTTTAACAGTAAATTTGACGTTTTTAACAGTGTAATCCATCTATAACTACATTGTTTACATTAAAGTCCAATTTTGTACACATTAAACCAAAATCCATCTGTCCTGATTTTTTTTTTCCTAAACCATGTTTTCCCTAAACCATTTCTTTTGCCTGTGTGGCTTATTTCTTGGGGTTTAATGTCAGGGTGACTTTCTGGAATTAGGAATGCTCATACATAAGTTACCTCTATGCATGCCAATATCTCACTGCAACTCTATATCTGTAATGCTTGAAATACACATCTAGCTATGTGCTTGGAATAAATATATGCAAAGTAGGGGGTTCCAAATGGATTTCATAGTGCATGTGTACCCGCTGAATCTTAAGTACCATACAAGATCCAACCAAGGAATCTGGAAGTGTGGAGCGAAATGTCTCCAATGGTTACTATAGAGTCTCCGGTCTCTATACAGCACGGCTCATTCAAGAGTGGGCATGAATGTGTGAACTTTACGATTCTAAGTCCATGTCCTAATCCCAAATTACTCCGGCACCACTTTGGAGGAGTGTTAATCCCTCTGAAAGATTCTGTTGCACAAATCCATGTTGAAGAGGATCCTCCACTAGTTCTGGTTTTTCGCAACGACTCACCCAGAGCTTCTCAAGGCATCTCAGAATCTTACATAGCATTAAAACAAGACATCTGATCAGTTCTTGCTCCTGGTAATCAAACCTACAAATGTGACCTTACGTTATCTCTAGTCTGTACCCTTGAAAAGGATTGTTGTCAACTAATATCTCTTATTTGCTTCTTCGTGCTCTTCAGCTTGGAGGGTGTGTTCTCAGCTTGCACACTTGTTTTGATTGATAGAAGTGCTAGCTAAATTTAGCCACCATGTGAGCACATGAATCAGTCCTCTCAAACAGGGACAGACAGTCCACAATGTCTGTTCTCACATCTACGCATTAAAAATGTGTACAGACTGACAAAACTGAGGATTCATGTAATTACCCAATGTGTTGGGTTTTAGTGTTGACAAAAGTTCCTCAAGTAGAATGGAACTGGGAAGATCATTTCATGCCAAGGGACATCTTTGAAGACAGCTACATCATCACAATATTTGTTTGTAAAGGTTTTAAATCAAACCAGAAGACAGATGAGGTTGGCTTTCTGGATGGTAACTATTCCATGCCTCTTAGGTATTTATATAATAAGAATGTTTACATCTTTCCACAGTACCTCTGGAGAAAAGCTTGATGGTGCATCTGCTCCTCTTGTTGGCGCCCATGTTGGAACAGGACAGAACCTGCTGCTGAGTCCTGCCAGTCTCCAACTGGCACAGCTTCAGGCTCAACTTACCTTGCACCGTCTAAAACTTGCCCAAACCACCAATACTGCAGCTGCTGCCACTGTCCTCAATCAGGTTCTTTCTAATGTGGCCATGTCGCAGCCCCTCTTTAACCACCTCCGTGGAAACAATGGGCCCCAGACCCACAGTGCAGCCTTTCCCCCTCCACCTATACCCTTTCCTCCCCCAAATACTGCTTTGGGACAATTGGTTGGGGCCGGATTTACTCAAAACCCTGCAGGCATTGGCCCTACCAACTTCAGTGGCATTTCCAACCAGAAATCAAGTCAGCATAATGATTTCACCAAAAATGCTGCAACGTATTCGACGGATGTGGATTGTCGCTTTAACTTTGGATATCCAGGCGGGACTTCAGTGATCTCTACTAAAGCCAATGATGGGGTACAGTACAGCGAAGCTTCTACACAACCCAGAAACAATGTCCATACCAACTTTCAAAGACAATTTTATCCTTCTGAAGCTCCAGTTCAACAAACTGGTTTCATGGGGGGAACAGCCAATCAAATTCTTGGATCAGTGTCTTCAACAGCCTCTAAGGAACACTGGAAAGGCCAGAATAACTTTGGAAAGATAGATATTGGTGCAGGAGCAAATTCGGGCGGTTGGGCACCACCCGGATTAGCATTTGGGGGTCCAAGAGCAGAACTATACAACCCAGAAGAACCCACAGCAGATCAAAAGTTCAACTCAACATGTGGCCCAGGGATTGGTCCATCGATTGCACAACAAGGGGGATTTCAACAGCAGCCACATGTTTCTCAGGGGGAGGAAGGGGTGACGTTGACATTACAACCCCATCAGTTCAATGACTATCATGGGACAACACCTTCACACCTACCCCATCAGTGCACCATCTGTGAGAAGAAGGTTTACAACTTGAAGGTAAGCAAAATATACTTTTGATTGAGGTTTAAGGAAGTGGCTCACTCCATATTGTCACCCAATTTGCCTGTGTTTAGAGCTGTTTGCCAAGTTCATCCTTAAGTATGAGCTCTTGTAGTCTCGTACTCTTGTAGCCATGCAACTGCAGAGCTCTTGGTAACGAGGCAGAATGGAACAGAACTTTTATGCAAAGTGACCAAATAATATTTTTGAAAATGACAGCCAGGTGCATTTTTTTTACGTTTCTAATGGCGAACGAAACAAGGACTGTGTTGCTGTTTACTGTGGTATCAGACCGGAGGCACCAGGCAGCAACCATATCCAGGTCTCTTGTGTTGACAAAGACTTGTTTGTAGGCTTCTGATTGGCCTGTTTGTTTGGTATAGTCTTTACACTTTGTTTTATGGTGAGTTTTTAGGGTGGACATCGTTTTCAAAAAAAGCATGTGTGTACGCAAGTTTTTTACTCTGTGTGAGAAAAATAAATGTTTTAAAAATAACTATTTTAAGGTTTGCTGGTTTTTAAGGTTCCCAGTGTTTACTTGGGGTTCATTCAAAGAATATCTTTGGTTGGTTAGTAGTTGAGGGAGAAACATGTATCCTTACTTGTGATTAATAGATCTTTTTTCATTCACCTGTGTGAGTCACACTTTTCCAAGAATTCATTTAGTTCTGTATGGTTTACTTGCTTTTCCATTGGATTTTAGTATCACTTCAGAGTGCATGGCACATCAACTATGTGCAACAGTGTAAAAGAAACAGCCAGAAGAAAAGTGTCTTTTTGTTTATTTTACAAAGGTTTGTCTGTCTCTAATCAAGTTGGCTCAGGGTTGGAACAGATACCAAAATGTGCCAGTGTTATAGACAGAATCCCCCAAAACATGCTCAATTAAAATGTGCCATATGATACCATGTAGTAATTCATTTATTCATTCATTTATTCATTTTCCAACGCATTTATTCCAGTTTGGGGTCATCGGGTTAACAGCACACATTTGGCGAGAGGTGGGGGTAGACCCTGGACAGGTCGCCAGTCCATCGCATACCATATAGTGGTCAAGTTCTAAAAAACAATGAAGTACTCCCAAACAGCATTTGGATCTAACTCAAGATTATGATTTATTTTTTTATTTATTTTTTCATTTCACTGTCTACTAAACATCAAGTTGGTAGACATCAAATATTATTTCAGAAACAGATTTCAAGCTCTGGTTAAAGTTTTCTTGAGTTACAAGAAAAAAAACACTAGTCCCTGGTGAGAACATACACAGCCTTTGAAGAGATGAATTTTCAGAAAACAACCCGCTTTAAACTTTCCTTTTTCATTATCGGGATGATGACCTCTGAATTCCACTAGTGGCCTCTTCTTATTCTTACATACAGTATATCATTCCGGATGTCTTGGCTGAAGTATATAGTCTCCAGAATTAAGATCCATTTCACCAGAACTGAGTCTGTTTTAAGGATACTTGGCTAAAACAAACCTCATTGGATAGACTGGAGTGTGAAAGCTTTTGTGGCAGCTGGCATGTGTCGAGTGGAGGCAGGTTTAAAGGGGGGCGAGGGCACAGTTGTTCCTCAGGAGTTCGTCATATTCACACTCGTTCTTTACTCTTTCTTCTCAAAGAAAGTACTTGATCTCTAATTGCCCCAGTGTTGTGGTTCTGCCAAGAGAAAAATCTCAGACAGAAGGATCAGAGGGAAGACTTTCTGATAGGCGTATCGTGTCTTCTTTCAGGATTGGGACCAGCATGTGAAGGGCAAGCTCCATCTGCAGAATTGTTCGCTCTACACTGAAAGGTAAAATACTAGATTTTCATTACTTCAGTGATGATCAAATCACTTAGCAACCAAAGCTAACATGGTGAAGGGAGAGACAAGATTTGTTTGTATAGTCTATTTTGATCCTTGTTACATTCTCGATTCTCTTGCTAAGCATTTATGAGTAAAACCAATCGCCACAGTGTTTTATGAAGAGTTTTATTCTATTTAGAGGGGGTTATGACCTGAATTGGAGCTGTGTCACAAGATCTAGTCAGACCAGATGCACTGGGATTTAGGATCTAAATGCAGTGTGTTGCCCTTGCAGCCCGGCGCTCGGAGCTGTGCACTTTCCAGTGTCGTCTGAAGGATGTCTCAACATGGCACTGAATAACAGCATGGCGTACACATCAGCTGCCAGTCAAGGTAAGGCAAATCTCTGAAATTCTGGAGTGTGAAGGGTCTGGTGCTTTTGTATTGAGAGACTAGTTTAGTAGAGATCAATGATGGTGGATTTATGAGTCTGGACCATTGATTTATGTGTCAACGCCAGTTATTGTTTGTGTTTGAAATGAACAATGTAGCGCTAATCGGTTTATATTGAAATCTTAGCTTTGAGGAAATGTGTGTGGTAGTGTAGAAATATGTGTAGATATAGTAGAAACATGAGGATCTTCGGATATTAGGCAGGTTGGTCTTGTACTTATAGAAATGGTTACTTTCTTCAGAAAAAAAATTGTTAGCTGATTGTTAGCTGATCAGTTAGCTAATCAGCTAGCTAGTCAGTTAGCATTAGTAAGAAGCTAAAGAAGTTACTTAAAGAATATCTTTTGATAGCGATATTAGGTTTTTGGAAATACTTTGCATGACAAGAAACAGACTAAAATATTTTTATTTTTATTTTATTTATTTTTTTCAGGAAAAGTGTTTTAACTTTAAATTAGCTGTTTTTTTTTTTTTTTAGCTTAGCTTTAAACTAGTGTGCAGCAGGTATAGTAGCTAAGCAAACATTTTTTTGGGTTCCTGTAGGAATTTTGATTAATTTCATCACTATATTTAAATGAAAATAAAGCTAACATAACATTTTGCCTCACTGCTTTTATAGAATAAACGTTTTTTTTAAACAACTTTAGTTTTATGAGTACTACGAATATGATTTGTGTGGTGTTGTCTGTGAACATTATGCTTGTGTGTGTGTGTGTGTGTGCATCTTGTTTTAAGCTTGTTCAGCACCCTGGTCAACTTTGTAGTTGTGGTGTGGAGCTTTATAAATAAACTTTGATGTGATTTAATTTGATACAAACTTTTTATGCCGACATTCATAATTATAAAATGTTATAAGGGTTCAGTGTTGTTTTCTTCCATCTTCAGATGTTTCAACAGGAAGTGCATCATATTTACCCGCAGCAGCCATGGCATCATTTCCTGTCTCAGGGGCGGGCTTCAATTCGCACCAATCAGGAACAAAGGTAAAGGCTTTCAAATATAAAAAAAGCATTTGTGTGTAGGCAACAGAGGACTTTTGGAAATTTAGCCTTATTAAACATCAGATAAGATCTTTGAATGCTAGCTGGCTTATCTCGTAGCCTTTTAGCTCTCAGGGTTTGTAAAGAAGCCAAGATTGCTGAGATACTGAACATGCTATATTTAGGTCAGAGTATTTCTCCAACTGACAGATTACTTAGAGCTTATTATCACTGTCTAATGGTTATTATTCAGATCCATTTTCACAGCTACAAAGCTCTATTAAGGCTACAGCTCAAAAGATATGTTTTAATGGTGATTTCGAAGCATTACATGAGAATTAAATGTGAATCTTTTAAAAATATTGCTTTTAACATTAATAGAAATGTTACATGAAATTATTCCTAATTTCAAAAATAGTCATAGTTTTTCAAAAATTGTAACACGTGAAACTTTCAAACAATAATAATTTTCTGTTCATTGTTTCTTCTTTTTTTGTATTACAGCAGAATATTTACATTTAATTTGGGTTGAAATCTTTTTACACAAACTTTAAATGATTAATTTTATCCAATAACAGCAGGTCAGAAGTCATTAGTGCCCCTCTTGTCAGTGCAAAATCATGTTTATTTAAAAAAAACATGGCTGCCCAACCTCATATGTAATGAGTTAGGAATGCAGCAGGCAAAGCTGATCTTGTGTCACATGGACACTTGTTTTTGTTCTCCTGTGACTCGATTTAGCTCTGTGACTGCAATCATGCTCCAAAATTATCCTATTTGATAGATCTAACATGGCTGATAAAGTTACACAAAGCATAATCCAAAATATAAAGTGTATAAAATTGTCAGTTTGCAGAACTGTATTATCATCTGTTCTAATGAATTAAAAGGTGTTGACCGATGTTTCACATTTTTCTTTTCACTGCAAATTTCTTTACAGTTGTTTCAAGAGTATTGTAACATGTTATAAACCTCTGATATAATGGGCATTATATAATATGTATTCGAATCTAATATGTAACTTGATGAGTCAAGTCAACTCCTGAATTAATACATTTGTAGGTACTTTAAAAGTACTTTAATTTGAGTTTTATGTTTACAATATAGTTGCTTTTTCAAGTGTACTATGAGGTATCAACAAGAGATTCATGTCTGAAATGGAACAGTAATGACAAACAGCCTTTTGGCATCATGAAATAATGTCACTTTTGGGTTATGTGGTTTGAGGGCTGCAACATTGTTGACACAGGTTCAATTCTGGCCTCAATTCTTTGACCATTTTTAAGATTACCTAAATATTTTGAAGAGAGAAGGTACGTACTGTACCTTTACAGAACAAAAAGAATGTTCCTAACAGTTCCTCTTTGAGTTCCTCAAATGACTTAGCTACATGTTCTCTTTATAGCTGTGGAGATGTTCCCTTAAAGTTCTCTAATGGTACATAGATGACATTTTGGACATGTAGCATCACTGTCCTCTTCTGGCCACATGACAACATAATAATGTTTGCTTTCCAAATAGTTCAATATTTTTTATAAAGGTCGCAAAATCATTTTCACCAACCCTCAAGTGAGAGCAAGCATCCTAGAGCCCTGTGGGGACATTCTCGGAATATTATATGTCTACTGTTGATAATGGCATCATGGCTAGAGCATCATCTTTTGAATATTTGTAAATGAAAGCAATCCACACCATTATTAGATTATAAATAGATATTCCAGTCTGGCATCAGTGCATCTTCCTCGTGATTCCTGTCATCAGTTTGTTCTCTGACGGCCTGTTTTTCATCTCATCTCTTGTTGCCAGCTGTCTGTCTCTGGGCTGGCTGTTTGCGTGTCTTGAGTGCGACTGATGGCTTTTCACAAATGGATGGGTGAAGCATTATTTCGGATTAGATCTTTTGACCTCGCATTGAAGTCCAGTGACCGTAATTGAAAGCATGTCCTTGCATTGTATTGATGCAGTTGCCAACATTTGGATTGAGAAACTTGTATTTTATGGCAGTTATTTATGGTTTAGTCTAATGTTAGCTGCTGTAAAAGTTCACCTGTTTTAAGTTTTTAGCCACCTGTACACTGGCGGTGCTTTAATATGTATTTCAGCTTAGGACAATAAAAATCTGTACATGGAGAAATTTTGAGTGATGCATTCTCAGTGTCTACAATCTCTTCGCCTAGTCATGCTGTGAAGATTTGAGTCTTTCTCTGGAGGTTTTGAGACTTCATTCTTAGTAAACCAAGACCTTAAGACAAAGCCAGAGATCTATGAAAATCAGAAAATGCAAGATATGCTGTAGGTTTCAGATGTATCCATTTGGTATCATAAGTAAACCCTCCAATAAACATGGAAATAGATATTAAGACATTTGTTGCAAAGATCGCACTTGGCTCTTGTTACCTTTTGGTATTCACATATTACCATCGTACAAAGTGATATCTAACCTTTCTATATGGTTTATAGAGAGCAAACCAATAAACCCAAAAAGTGCTATCCAAACAGGAAAGAAATAGCGTGCCACGCATCCTCTCTTTTCTCCACAATTTTGCCCTGTCCTGTGATCAGCCACCAACAGCTGTTGCCAAATTGTTTCTTATCACATAAATTCAGCTTTAGCTGACAACAAACATTCAAAATTGTCAGCCAATCAGAGCGGTGAATGATTTATGCTAGAAAATCACTGAACATCCTACTGAAACCACACATTCTGAAAGCAGCCATATTATATTTTTTTTTGAAACCATGATGCTTGTTCATTCTTTTCTAAACTGGTTTATCAATAAAAATAAATTATATCATAAAATGTGCTTATTTGCCCAGAAAGCAATTGTCACAGGGTTTTAATTGTCACTGGAATTAAAACCCTGAATGGCATTTACTCTCTAAATGGCATCTACGCTATAAAACAAACCCAGTTGTTGCGTTTAAGTACCCTCACACACAGAAGTTATTTCAAGTTACAGATTTAGCATTTTGCTGAGGCATAAACAGCCTATTGGATGGTCTATTTCTGTATGTGTTTATGGATTGAAACCAGGCGTGACCTTTTTGGCACATTTGGGCAAAAGGGTGTCTTGATGTACGTTGATTTAAGCCCTTGAATGCACAAGCGTTTGCACGCTTGCTGAGTTTTGGCTCTGCTTTGAGGTTCAGTCAGCGTGGGGATTGTGTCTGGAACTGGACGGATCTCATTCTCGTTGTGTGTGAGAATGTTGTGATAATGAATGTGCTCTCACACACTCTTACAGTGTGATGTTCCTCCTGTGCTGTGAAAATTGCAGTGTAAACACAGTGCTGATGTGGGAATGACATCACATTTGGTGCCGTCAATCAAACGCTTCCCAAAAAACACCTGCTGAGATCATGCTGCTCACTGGGGATTTTGTTACAACTGTAAATCTGAGCCGAAATCCATTCGACAAAGTAGAAACAGGCTGGAAGTTAATGTGGAAATATGCAATATGACATTATTCATAGTTTTAGTCAGACTTATTCTATTAAGAGTGCATTGATACACTCTGCTCATGATACAATATGCATTACACAAATAACCAAAACATGTACAAATCAGTTTTATTACCATCTGTTGCCAACGATTTTGTTACACCTATAATTATAACTTACCGGTAATTCAAATGTTTAATGGTTTGCAAACCCAATGAGATTTAAGTGTTAATTTCACATGAACTTTCTTTAAAGTTTAATATTTTTCCTTCATTTTATGAGATGCAAACTTATATTGATGAGAAGCAAAGTCACAATTTAGCATTTTTTGTAATAATAAAACAAATCTTAAAGGTATGCTTTATATTGCAAAGTTAAAAATATCTGTAAACTTACCAGCAAAATACCATATAAAGGCTACACAAAAAGTCCCTATTTCACAAAACGTGATAATCGTAGAATTTACAGTGAAAAATTTAATGAAAATACAGTTTATTGATTATGATAAAATTATGACATATTATATTATATAAAATTAATATGTCATATTTATGACTTGTGAAATATGATAATAAAATAACTCATTAAAAATCTGATAATAATATAACTCATTAAACATGTCTTAAGTATTGGATTATTATAATCAGTGTATCTCATAATTTTGACTTGCATGTCTTAATGTTTTTTCCCGTTGGTGAATGCATTAAGCTTCCTAACAACATTCTAATCAACACATCAAAACTTTTACACCAGTGTTTTTCAACCTTTTTTGCTCCAAGGCACTTTATTTCAGAAAAATCTGAAAGAAATGAAAAATAAATGAATCTCTGTAACCTACTCTGAAAGTTGATAAAGTAGAAAAAGTATTTTATAAACCATTAGACCAGCTTGATTTAGACCAATAGAGCATCATCTCTTACCGATGGAAACCAAAACTGAAATATTTTTGAGTTTTAGTATTTTATTTTATTAGTAATAATTGTTTAGTTTGTATTTTTAGTATTTAGAAAATATTTAACCTCAAAACAATTCAAGCGCGAGTCCTGGTAGAAACTAAGTAAACAAACAAAATGGCAGATGCACCCAATGTGACAACACCTCCTCCCGCTCTATTATGTGAAATAGGATAAATGCAAGTGTAATATGTTTGAAATCATGTTTTTGTATATGCTCTCTCAGTTTGTTGAGCACAAAGTTGGTCCGGGACGCGTGGTGCACATCTGCAACCTCCCAGAGGGGAGTTGTACTGAGAATGATGTCATAAACTTGGGTCTTCCCTTCGGCAAAGTGACCAACTACATCCTCATGCGCTCCACACATCAGGTAGGTGTCCATACTGATGTTTCAATCTCTTTTAGTTTAAAATTCAATCATTAAATTCAATCTGCTTTTTGATTGATTCAGTCAAAGGTTGGGTTTCACATTTCCCGTGAGCGTAAAACGACTGCTATCAAATGAATCTTGTAACTGTCGAGAGGATTTATTTTGCAACTAAACACAGGATGTGTTTTTAGATCACAAGTGATACCTTTTACTGTTTGCACAAGGCATTTCTGGAGATGGCATATGTGGAGGCGGCTCAGGCCATGGTGCAGTTTTACCAACTGCAGCCGGCTGCCATCAATGGGCAGAAGCTGCTGATCCGTATGTCCAAGAGATATAGAGAGCTACAGCTCAAGGTAAGTGTTCTGTCAACACTCAGAATTAATGGTTTGACTCTATGGAGGCTTCTTTTAAAATTAGGGATTACAGTTCTTGTTTTTGTTATACAGAAACCAGGGAAAGACGTTGAGACTATAATCCAAGACATCCACTCCCAGAAAGAGCGAGATGAGATGCAGGAGATTGACAGGTGAGTTCAACACTCAAAGCACCCAATTCTTGTGTCTGGTCAAACATGTTTGGTACCATGGCAACAATGTACCAACTATATCAGGCCTGCAGAGGGAGTGCTCCGTTTGTAAAGGAACATCATATAACAGTGCTTACTTCTAAAGCAAAACCAAAAATGGTTCCTCGCTGATTGTTTTGCAGATTTTAAGGCTTTTTGGTTCTTCACTGGTTATTTGCAGGTTCTTTACAGTGTTGAAGGTGCTATATTTGCTCTAAAGAACTCTTTATGAACTCTTGGTGGTTTTTGAGCACTTTGTTAGTGTAAAGTTTTGGCCTTTTTGGTACTTGTGGTTCTAAAGTAGTTCTTTGTTGTTTTTATTGTGCTATTTATAGGTCATATAAGGGTCATATCATGCCAAGTTTATTTATTTCATACATGTGATGGTTAGTTCTAAACAGTTTTTGACAGCCATCTAAGTTTTTTGACTTTTGTTTTTGATATTGAGTTTAGTTTTCGTCATAACAGAGACATTCAGGACAATCAGGATCTGTTCATTTGATCATTTTGTCTACTCTGCAGGTATCAAGCAGAACGAGCCAGGTCTCGCAGTCCAGTCAGTCGTTCTCTGAGTCCACACTCGCACAGCCCAAGCTTTGCCTCCTGCAGCTCTGCTCATAGCCCACCAGGGGCACCCTGGAGCAATGGAATGGGACCTCGCCGGCCCTCCTGGGACTGGACGCCCCACTCCCGAGGTGAGGATGAACCTCGTGAGAGAGATGATTGGAGAAATGAAGAGGACGAGAGACTCAATGGATGGGTTTCAGAGCGTAGGAAACCCTTCCTAAAACCTGGAGAACGGAATAGTCCCCGAACGGGCCCTGGAGATGAACGGGGAAGGGATTGGTATCCCAGAGGAAGCCCTCAGGGTGCCTCCTTTTCCTCCTATCACACCAACGATGACTTTTATAAAAGAGACTCGCCATATAGGAATGAAAAATTGAGGTCACAGCATCAAAGGCATGATGGGAAGTCAAAAAGGAGGGAAGGTGGTGATTATCACAGATCGCGACACTCAGAGTCAGATATCATGGAGGAAACTAGCGCGAGCAGGACAAATGAAGAACGAGGACGAAGCAAGAGGACAAGCCGAAGACCGGAGAGAGAGGAAAAGGAGCAGAGAGAAGATCATAAACCCAAAGAAAGATCAGTATCTCCTCATAACAGTAAACCTGTTCTTTCCTCAACATGTAATGACGACTGCGACAGAAGGGTGAGAATTTACTTCAGGAAAAAAAACTGTTCACAATAATGTTTTAATGCAATTTCTAATTCTGTCAGGCCCATGAGAGTGGAGATGATGGTGAGGAGGAGAGCTGGTATCCTAAAAGCTTTGAGGAGCTGGTGACTGTGGATGAAGTAGGTGGAGAAGACGACTCGATAATTGAACCTGATTTGCCCGATCTCCAAGAGGAGGATAGTCAGAGAGTTGTGTCTTGTCAGCTGAGGACAGCGAGCCCAAAACCAGAAACACGGATTGCAACACAAGATGAAGGGGTAGCAAGAGACTGTCTGACACCTCCTTCTCAAGATACCAAAGAAATCTCTGAATGTACTCAAATGGGAATTGTACCTGAGAACACTGTTTCTCAGCTTCACCTGTTCCCATGTCAAGAATTCAAGAGCGCTCTGGAGGATACCTCTTCCTTCAAAGAAGGGGACTTA
The DNA here is from genome assembly GCA_007224835.1 of Danionella cerebrum. NCBI lineage: Eukaryota > Metazoa > Chordata > Actinopteri > Cypriniformes > Danionidae > Danionella > Danionella cerebrum. The sequence goes on along the minus strand of SRMA01025243.1, from coordinate 370,648 downwards.
AACACAGTAGCGGATACTACAGAGCAAAGCAGTCCATGCGAAAGAGAAAAAGCTGCCGACTCATGGAATGGAGAAAAAAAGGCAACCGAGAACACGGAACCATCGCTCAGTCAGAAGAAAGGTAGGCCTATCTTTGTGGGCCAACTATAGTCACTTTCTCATTACGGCAAGGGCAAAGGTTTTTAAGAGTTTAATTTCTCAACTAGTTATCTATTGGGAATTTGTTTTGAATGAATGGGATACTTCAATTTGACCAGTGGCTACGAAACAAAAATGTTGGATTTTGGCAGGATTTGGATTGTGGCCAATTGTGAACCAAGATGGAATGGAGCTTCTCCAAGTCTATGTTTTTTTCAACTACTGGTTATAGGAAAGATGCTGTCTGAATTGGAAATGTCTTGCAATTTTTCATGAATTAGGGGAAGGATAGGGAATTATTTATACTTTTGTATAGGGCTATGGCACAGCAGACACCAAAGCCTATGCATTTATGAGCATTTAGCTCTTCAATAACCCTTCATAAACACTAGTTGCTATTGAGCTTTCAAGCCTACTCTGTGTAGACACAGGTCATGCGTCCATTCCCTGCATTGATGCAATTAGAAAGGCCGAACTGGAATAAGGTCAGACCATTCCATCCAGCAGCAGAGGGGCATATCCTCTCATGGACCATACCATTATATGGGTAGTGCAAGTGGAAACACAAAATACTTCGTAACATAACCACACACTTTTGAAAACACCGGAAAAGGTGTGTTGGTGGAGTTTTGGAGGTGGGGTTTGTCATTGTCGTCACTGCTTTGTTTACAAAGAGGAAGTGTGATGGTGGAAGAAGCATGCCGCTCACAGAACAGAGACGCCTATGTTTTTACATGCTCAATGCTAAATATTCATTTTAAAATTGGCCCTTCCGGGCTAAAGGGAAGGGATAGTTGGGAGAAATTTATCTCATCCTTCGGACTCATAAATATTGGTTTCACTGGAATGATGTACCAGTCTGTCATCCTGTTAAAAGAGTTGAAGGACAAAGCTCTGGATTCGCTAGTTCAAGATCTGAATTTGTTCTGTAGGGTGTTTATAGACTCCTTTAAATATAGGACAAACGTCAATTCCACTTGTGAGAATCTAGAAGTACAAATGCAACTGAGAAGGTTTGGCCTGCTTGACACCCTCATATAGAAGTTTTCTAAGCATTCCCAAATGGAAGATGTCTCAAGACTCAGGACATGCTGGAGACACAGTGTCTTTCAGTTGGCACGGAAACGCCTTGGTTTTCCCCTGTAAGAGTTTTTAGAGTCTTTGCAAATTGGTCAAGCATAAGGGAAGGATGATAGATGAATGGGTGTGTGTGGAGGGATGGTGGATGCCATGACACTAGTATTGAATAAGTAATCTTCTGAGGCTTGTGTATGAGCTCTTAACTAAACTTAAATTAAAGCATTATTCCTAATAATTTCTTAATTTAGGTATTCCTGACTCATTACCAGCACCTTCACCGCAGCCATCAGATATATCTGCAGCGTTCCCCTCTCTGGAGCAGGAGAAGGTCATCAGCGAACACAGCATACCACTGGGTACGTCCGAAAGATTTCATAAAGTGGTTTGACTAGAAGCAGAGAGTTTAAACGATAGCATTAGCAACCCTTTTTGAACAGCTCTGGCTGTGATGTGGCCTCTCGCTGGGTAACCAAAGCCTTTAAGGCCAGTCATCAGCAGAGCATTTGTCATCCTGTTGAGTGAGGTGTGAATTGCACCCCTGAGGCCTGAGCTTGTGTTATCATTACCACAGAGCTATAACGCACTTGATTCCCTCACTGAAGAGCTGAATTTACACCCTGAACCAACCCAGACACATCCATCACTGCGAGAAAGTGACTTAGAAGCTGTGTTGCTTTGGTGTTGCTATGATTTCCAGCTGGTGTTATTTGTTTTGGCAGGTGTGGAGTTCATTGTGCCAAGGACAGGGTTTTACTGTAACCTGTGCGGCCTGTTTTACACCAGCGAACAAACAGCCAAGACATCACACTGTCGGAGTACGATTCACTACAGGAATCTACAGGTCATACATACAAGCACTCTCTTTCTTTCCATTTTCAGCTGACTGTAAAACATTTTCTCCTTTGGTCTATAAAAATGAATCAACTAATTTAGATTCTCTACAAAGTCCCATTCTAATGTCATTGTTTTTTCTAGTATAGAACTTTTCTGACCACCCCAGGCAGTATTTGTTTGTAGTGTTCAGCAATTACAGTTTTGAATGTGCCTTGCAGTCAGATTAAAGTTGAATTTGTGCTCATTTATGTAACTCAGAATGTAACATTAGAGAGAAAACGATTAGGTTTTCTAATATAGGTTAAAAGGTTTGAAGTGGTAAAGCTCTAGAGAGCACCACACACTGATCTTCCTCTAAGGAGAGTAGCTTTAGACTGTTGAATAAATTGTCAACAATATACTAGAGAAAAGTAATAAAACATTTCACATTCCGCTTGTAAAGATCAGCAAATTACTTAACTTTTCTGGTCTCATAAAAGTGACAATATAAAAAAGTTTCTGAATTGGAGGATTTGCTAACGCTAACGGCTAATCCAATCCCGAACTCTACTTTTGACAAACCATTTTCCAATGAGATAGCTCATCTTTTTTTTATCTCTTCTAAAACATTGCTCAAAAAAGACATTTGCTGCTGAGTGTAGTTTAAGAGATTAGCATGACTGCTAGCACATAACATGAAAGCACTGTTAGCTACACTACAGTCTGACTATCGAATCATAAATTATATGCTCAAACCTGTTCTAAACTGTATTTATTCATCGACACAAATCAGCAGTCAAGTAAAATTGTTTTTAAATAGTTCTTTTATACAGATGCTTCAAAGTAGCTAAACAGAAGGAAGAGTGTAATATAGATGAATTCTAGTATGAGCATGTTTCACAGAAAGAATGGCTATATGTTTTTTTGGCAAAGCCATAGTTAAACAGTATTTTAAATGTGTAAAGAGAAGAAGAAAAAAATTACGTTTAAGGGATTAATAAGGATAATGTTTTTGACAATACTCTAGTTAACAAGTTTTAGTATATTTAATTAGCCTAGGGTGCATGTTTTAGATGTGTGGGAAAACCGGAGATCCTGGAGGAAAACCCACACTAGCAATTCCAATTCATATTGGAAATTATACGGGGAAGTTACATGCTACAACATACCTAGTGTGTACGTGCCCAGTGTTGCAGTTGCCTCACAAAGCCAGGTGAGCATAGGGCTAGTCCCTTCATCTCCATGTGGTTCGCTTAATTTTGGAGATCTCTAACAAGCTGATCACCAACCTTAACGTGTAAAACAGTAAAGTTACTCGGGGGCATTACATATTAAATCGGTTAGCGGAGCATGGTTAACAATTACATCAGGTCTCTTTGTGGTAAAACCACTATGTAACAAAGTGGCATTGAAACAGTGATAGTCCATTTGGCCTTGATACCCTTTGGATGTTTACTGAAAAGGCCATGCTTACTCAGTTACTGCTGACAGAAATGTCAGACTGACTGATCTGAGGAACTCAGTCCTTAGAGAGGGTTTCAGTTTCTCATTAAAACCCTTCAGAAACAAATGAACACACTTTCCAATGCAGCAAAGTGGGGGACATGGAGCCGGACATTCCTCGCCATCCTAGACAGAGCAGAAGAAGTCATTGTGTCTAGCAGACTAGAAATGGGAGTTTGTCACCTCAACCTTCACTGTAATCTCCCAGAGGAAGTTGGCAAGTAAGGAGACAGGAGAAGATGAAGTGCTATTTTGAAATGGTGCATAAAGTTCCGCAGGGTATTCAGAGTTGGATTAGAGTTAGGTTGGAATTCAAACTGCTACAATTTTTATGAAATATAAGGAAAAACAATGCATTTTTTTATTATGTCCTCACAACAATCATCAATTTGATTGTCTGTAGCCACTGGTTCTTCTGAAACACCTGTGATCCTTTTGGCAAAATATTGGTTAGTGCAACCGTAAATGCTAAAACCAGATATTTTGATACTGAGAAACAATTTTATGACCTGGCTACCATGACTGGGGCACACCACCACTTCCATTGACAAACTGTGCATGCAACAATTTGATCATGTGGACTTTAAAATGTCAATAGGCCAGAATTCAACATTTGAAGGCAACTATTAAAAGCCAAAAAATATGCTGGGTATTAATTATGTGGGATTGTCTTGATTTCTTGTAGAAGTATCTGTCACAACTAGCAGAGGGAAGTTTGTTGAACTTCCACACGGAGCCCTCAAACACTGAGTGAAGCTTGTGGGAGAGAAGAGTGGGACTGAACTGAACGTGAGCAGAAAGCTTCGAGAGGAAGATGCATGAGGAAAAGTTAACTAATGGTTCTCATGGTATTTAATATATTTCAACTGTGTATAGTTCAACATAGTATACACTTTGTTCGAATGTGTTTTAGAATGACTTTGCTGTTGTTTTTGTTCTATATATGTGAAAATAGATGGCCAGAAAAGACCCAAAGAGATACATCTCGTTGCTGAGGTTAAAAAGAAAGGAGTAGGGGTGTACTTGTGTTTTGGGGTATGGAAAAAAGCAGTTGGAACTTTTATGGGACAACATATATAAATATTTCATACACATATTTGTGGGATATATTTCTCTAGATGAATAATCTTTATTTGTAGGACTAAAGCCAGTGTGTGCCCACTACTTTCTTACACTGTGAAAAAAATTACAATGATATTTTTAATGTGAAATGCACTGTTAAAGTGTAATGTTTACATCACTTGCATCTGCCTCATTCACAAACGCATAAAGGTTGCATTGATATGCAGATTTTCCTCAGTGGTGGACAAATAGAAAAGTGCCTAACCAATATTGGAGAGGTGTACCATTTTCCTCAGGTCAATACTTGTTTATATGCTTATAAATTAAGCTATAAGTGTTTTGTCTTTAGACTATTTTCAGGCGAGGGATCTGTTAAAGCTCTTGAAATGTTCAAATCTGCCTTATTTGTGATTGAAATGTGTTGTTTCAATGGAGTCACTTTGGATAAAATTCTTTATTGTATATGTATATAATTGCATAACATGCTGACAACTGTTTAAGGCAATTGAAAGATTATGTCATAATAAGCTGGTTTTGGTTTAATTGTTGCTGTACACAAAACTCAGACTTCAAAGACGCTTGAACTGGACCATGTTAATTTATCTAAAATTTAAACAAAAACTGGTGTAATGCTAGTGCTGGAAAACATTTTATATTCTGTTCCCGTTTCCAGAAGAAACATGAAATGCTTTGCTGCATTAATTGAATAAATATTTTACAAAATAATGTCTGTTTTACTACACTATCTTCAAAATGGCTCTGTTGATAAAAACCGTTCATCTCTTCACCTATGCGCAAACTATTACATAATGACATCACTTCTGCATTACGTAGCTTGTCTAGTGGCGAAACTTCACGAACTTTACCGAACGCCTCTTAGAAAATGCGAGAAAGACCAGCGCTGGCAGAGCTCATTTCTCATTGGTCGTTATACATCCGCCTCTATTATTGTGACCAATCAGAGAGCTCGTTGGTCAGCATTACCCCGTTGAGTTACTGGGCAGAAAGCGAAACATCAACAACGGAGAAGAGTGGGCTTGAACTTGGACTACTAACATTACGCGATAACGCAGGTTAGTATGATTCGTTGAAAATCAACTTGCAGTTTTTAAAAATAGCTTATCGTGCGTTATAATGGATTTGTTGTGTTTAATATGCACGATGGTTCAAATATTACATAAACGAAAGAATTCAAGATCCATTCATAACGCTTTGTTTATGTTTGCGATGTGCTCGTTCAAATGCGCGTTCGTGCAATATATTTTGGGTAATAAATTTATGCAAAAATTGAAGTATCAACTCGTTGACGCTTGTTTTGATAAATGTAAGTTTGCCATCTTTATGGTAATGCGATTCATTCATTGTGTCAAGGTTGTGGATGAGCCAGATGGACACTGCTGATTGGAGCAGCTGCCTTTGGCTTTACAAAGAAATTAGGACATTAACGTTAACCTTAATATCTTTCCAAACTAGGTGGAAAACCACATTTCTTACCCCACAAAAACACATTTCCTTATCATGGCAACTGATTGCGAGGCATGGTTGAAGGCTAACCCTGTTGGTAAGTTCATGTTTATTTTCAGTTATCTTTAGACTTTATTCTTCTTTTCAGTGTTAAAATAACATTGAAACGTTTGATAAGTTGGCAAAGCCAAGACAGTAAAGAGTGAATGAAATGTATATAACTGATTGAATAGGGAAGTAGGAAAGTTTTCAGCTGTTTTATGGGTATAGAAGAGTAAAAATACAATTATATGTAGACTTTTATTAATTTGAAAATGTACTAAATACCACCGTCTGAAGATTCTCTATACACTTGCATATTAACTTTAACACAGTATGATTGAAGTCCTGTAATAATAATAAAAAAAGTTTAATATGGAAAGGTGTGTGAATACTTTATAAAGTTAAGGACATACTTTTATAAATGTAAATTGTGCTCTTAATACTTTTTGTGCAAGATGTACAAATATTCAGATTGGAGCATCTGATTTTTTTTGATGCCTAAGTGGACATGAGTCCATGATCTAAGGTGAGATTGTTATTTCCAAACTATAGAATGGCTATAGTTAAACTTTTCTAAATTGGTGTTATTAATAGGTTAATGAGTCTATAAAGAAACTGGAGTGTTACTTAACATATCATATTCATACAAAGGATTTTCTCCTGTAGAGGCTGGAAATCTTAGTGATTCCTTTCCCTCTGGGGATGAAGATGGTCCCCTCACTGGAAATGTTGCCAATGAGATCAATGGGAACTGGAAATCAGCTCCCACTGGCACCCTTCATGAAGCGAGGCTCAAGGCCAAACTGAAACGGCGTCTGAGGAAAAACTCTTCGCGGGACTCAGGGCGGGGTGATTCTATAAGTGATAATGGCGATGTGATCCGGTCTGTGGTTGCACCCACAAGCCCAAAGAGCAAACTGCTGAACCGGAGGTCAAGAACAGGCAAGGGGCGAGGCCTGCCAAAGAAAGGTATTTATGCCACACCAAAATATTATCTGCAAATGTGGTTGCTCTAAAGGCTAATGACTTTTATATAACATTATACCTCACAAATGACTTACAACAGCTAAAACAGTCACAAATGCCTGGTCTTTGTCTAATTGAAATAAAAAAATATGTAATAATGTATTTTTGCAGATCTCTAGGTCGAAGGTGATCTCAAATATAGATGTTAGCTAGGTCTAGCATGATGCATGGTATGGATGTTAGCAAGGTTTCAAGATACAGTGAATGTGGAATTAATTTTTCTGATTCTATTTCATTTTAAAAGTTACATAATTCAATGCATTTACTGTATGTTCAGAACAAATGGAGGGTTGACTTTTAGCTTAATAGAAAGACATGAAACTAGACAGACTGACCAGCCAAACTGCATTTTCAGTTGGTGTTTACCAGTTTTTTTTGACCCAGTGATGGTTTGCTGTAGGGGGGAGAACAGAACTGTGTGCAACAGACCTGAATTGATTTGAAAAACGCTGGCCTGCAACAACAGTCTGTCTGGAGCATCTTTAATATGCTGCCTCATTTATGCAATGCTAGTCCTGGAAAACCACGTCTGTCTGGGGTCACTTAATCGTCTAGCCCAGATTTGAAGTGTTTTAACGGAGATTATCCTGACCTTTCCTCCTCCACATCATTCACATGATGGCTTAATAGTAACGTTTGTTGTTGTAGTTCCTCCTTCGATGGGACATGAGAATTTTAGGTTACATAAAAGCTAGTCAAGACAGACCGCAGGGCAAGGCAGAAGCTTCTTTTAGCTTTTTATTACCAGATTGCTGAGTGATGTGGCATGAGGATGAGGGCCTCTCTTTATACATAGAGGCCTGAAAAGTGGATTATGGGATGATTATGGGCCATCTTCTTTGGAGGCTTTGGTCAGTCTGAATCCATTGGTGTGTTTTGGGTTTACTTCTATCTGTAGATTTGAAAGAGTGGGAAAAACCCCAGACCTCCCACATATTTTTTTCACTTATAAAAAACATTTGATTGTCACGTTGGTAATGTTTCAGCCACCCTTGAGAAACTATAAAAAAGCAAATGTAGATCAAGAGGTAGTTTTATTTTTCAGATATAAAGAGAAAATCCAGTACAGATAGCAACGGTTTGGTTGGCTTCTGTCATCTATTCTCTAGTTTTATTTTAAAACACAGTGCATAGCACTTAAGGGTTCCATCACACCTGCCATTTTTGATTTGAATCACACTATGGTGCATTTTTGGCTTTTGGTATGGTTTTTTTTTTGGTCCGGTTTGAGTGTATCAATCAAAAAAAAGTATATTAAGACTTCCAAGAGGTCTCAGAACACTTCCAAGGGATGGCTGGAATGGTTTGTTTGTATTGAGAACAAACTCAAAGAGACATGGATTCAAAAAAGCTGTGTCTTTTTTTCAACGTGACATTATCTGAAGACAGTAGCAGCTTGTTGACAACGTTTTAGGGTCTTAAGAGATTCCTAAAAACTGTATGGGAATTTAGGACAAACAATGACACAATTAGAGTTGTGCTTTTATACTCCTGTTAATTGCTTCATTGAGTTCCAGTGGATTTTAATGTATGTTCTGACCAATTGAATAGCAGTTTAGGACATACTTTTAATTAAAATGCAAAATATGCTTCACTGGCAAAGGGACACAGCTTTTTAAGTTTCTCCAGAGCATGATTTTATATAATCTATCTTTTGCCTCCCTAGGTGGGGCTGGAGGTAAAGGTGTTTGGGGAACTCCAGGAGAAGTTTATGATGAAGTTGAAGTTGACCGTAAAGATCCCAATTATGATGCAGAGCAGGTATGAACATTCCATTAAAAAATTCCATAAATTACCAAAATATAGTAATAAGTTACCATCATACTTTGCTTCTCCAGGAGAACTGTGTATATGAGACAGTCGTCCTTCCTCTGGATGAAGTAACGTTTGAGAAGACGCTCACTCCTATTGTTCAGGAGTACTTTGAGCATGGTGATGCTAATGAAGTGGCGGTGAGGTTTATTAAGGGTTTTGAATGATTCTTGTGGAATAAACAAATATCATGATGCCCATCTTGATTTCTTCCTCCAGGAATTGCTTGCTGAATTGAACCTGGGCAGTATGCGCAGCGATGTGCCAATGCTAGCTGTATCACTAGCACTAGAAGCCAGAGCGAGTCACAGGGAGCTGACATCACAGCTGCTCAGTGAGCTATGTGGGCGAGTGTTAACTGCTGGTGATGTCGAAGCCTCCTTCCACAAGTTACTCAAAGATCTACCAGACCTGGTACTGGACACACCAGCCGCTCCACAGGTAACACACTTGGAACAAACTCTCTCATATGTGCCCTTTTACTGTATATAGACTGAATTAAAATAGTCCAGAAACGAATAATGTACATTTTATTCCATGAAATGCGTATTTAATGGAATAGACAATAGATCTCAGAAAAAGAGGTCAGAGGTTTCCAGTAGTTCGTAACCAGGTTTCCACATACTGCATTAGGAAATTTAAATTATATCCTGTTTTGGGGAATGTTTCTGGGAAACAAAGAGTTCTTTAGATATTCTATTGAGTTCAGGCCAGGACAGTGGCTAGGAGTTTCCTTTACTGGGGAAGGAGGTTGTATCCCAAGATCTTGTAATACATCTCTCAACACTGTTTAGTTGTCTATTGCAGAAAAGTAACACACACGCGCACACACACACACACACACACACACACACACATATATATATTAATATCACATCAAACTTACGTGCAAGTGTCAATTAAATGCAAATAGCAATTATATTAAATTGGAAAGTGGAGCTATTTGAGCTATTTTTAGAACCGGTCGTGGGCGACTCATGTGGTCCTTACGGGCACCGTGTTGGTGACCCCTGATTTAGACTGTGCTTCCAGTTCCCTTCAGGTCTTCCTGTATAGGCTGATTGCTTACCCATATCAGGTTTACTGATACTCCACGAAGCGAGATCTTGCATAAAGCCCTGTCTGTAGGAGATGGAATGTCATCTTAATTTAAAAAAAAAAAAAAAAATCTAATATTTGCATGAACTGTTGCTACCTTATCACCAAACCATGTTCAGGTCTACAGTTTTGTCCCCGGTGTCCTTAGAAAGCTTGATTGTGTAGATATGTGCTTTTTATTTTACACATAACATGTGCCATTGTTCCAGTTAATGAGTAGAATATAGAAGGTCTAATAAAGATAAAATAAATGGTTGAACCAGCAGTCTTTTTGGTTTAAGGGTATCAAGACATTCCTCAAATAAAATGTTTTTAGTCACATTGTGACATTCTGTATTGTTTTTAATTCAGTTTTCTCACGGTTGATGTAAAAAGTACACTTACATCTCTTCTTTCGTGAGAGTTTGCACCTACTAAACAAAAGTGACTAGTAAAAGGATCCCATGTGTTAAAAATAGCTAATTAGCCTGGTTTCAATTCTTATTCTGTTTTAGCTAAATAGCTAAATAGTTCAAACTATAGAAGGCCTTAAATTACCAAGGATTTCTGGTAGTGTAGCACTTCTTCTGTGCTGCTGTTTACTGAAGCTGTGGTCGACAGTGAAAGCTCAGAGAAGTTCAGCTGTTTCCTCTGCCTTCACACTAACAGCAAAGCTTGTGCTTTTTTGTGTCTGAGGACAGAACGCTTGCTCAGCGCTGCACCTCCACATACACGCGGCTGTTGTACAAACACATTCGCCTCACTGATAACCACAGACAAAGAGCAGACGTGCCAAAACAGCACATGGACAAATATTGACCTGCCACTGTATGAGCAGAATGGAGTTTCGTTCTACTTTATTAGACTGCTATGCATCGCAGGCCATAGGATCAGGAACCTTGAAAATGAAAGATAAGAATGAATTAAATATTCTTTTTACAAAACTTTGTTCAGAACCTGTTTTTATGGAGGTTCAGACTTGGAGTTTAACTAAAATTTTAATTCAAAATATGCTTTGATGTAATGTCTATAAAGCAAGTTTAGCCGCACATGCCTGTGTTACCCTAACAAGCCATTGTCTCGGTCCTGATGAGGTGGCGGATGGTCTCATAAGGCACCTATAGCAACCATCTTTGGTCAGCGTCCAATAAAAACCTTTATTTCAGACAAGAACAATGATCATATCGCTAATATTGAATAATAACAGGTTCTATATACAAAGGTCCTCTACACACTCTTTTTGAAGACATTTTTTTTGATGTGGAATGCAAAGAGTATCTTTCTCCAAAACCAGATGATTGCTAATCCTGAGTACACCACCGTGGAATAAGATAAAATCTCCATTTTTATGGGAACCTTAGCGCTGCAACAACTAGTTGAGGTTATCGATAATAATCAACAATGACAATAGCTATCGTCTGTAATAAATCTTGTTACCAATTCAGTCTGAATATGATGTTACTGTGAGTTCAATCAGGAAGTTTCGAAATAAAAAAGTCACAATGTGTATTCGAAACTTGCTTCTAAAACGAAGTAGGTTATGTTTATCTACCGTCCCTTTGGGATTGATTATTTCATTTTTTCCTCTCTATACTCCACTTTGTTTATTGCTAACAGCTCCAGGGAATAATTAGTAATTATTGTATTCATTCATTTTCCAAACCGTATTCTGTTTTTTGGGGTCACGGGGGTCTGCTTTATCTCCAGCGCACACTGGGCGGGAACCGGGGGTACACCCTGGACAGGTCGGCATCACAGGGCAACATTCACACCTAAGGGGAATTTAGATTAATCAATGAACTTCGTGCATGATCAAATATCTAACCGTGAGGTTTTTGGGATTGTGGGGGGAATCTTAAGTGGAAGGCCACAGTGCTACCCACTGCGCCACCGTGCTGCCTGTAATTATTTTATTTTTTTTTCAAATGTATAAACATATATATATATACACATACATAAGACCAAATAAGAAAAAAAACAAAACAACCATTAAAATATCTACATTAGTAAGAATGATCAGAACACGTGTGGATATGCTTCGAATGAACCTCTCTCTCAGGATTTTGTTACATTTTGTAGAACAAATATTCACATTTTTTCCTTTGAAACTAGTGACCCCAAAGATGGGGATAATATTTGTACAAAAAAATCCACAATCTTTGGTAATGTTTGTGTTTGCTGTAGTTTAAAAAATCACATTATTTTTGGAATCCTCAACAATAGAAATGATATCGGTGAACACTTTAGGAAACAGTTGCTTACAGAAACCTCTAGTTTCTAAATTGAACGCTTGAGATATATAGCATTCTTTCTGTTTTTTCCCTTCTATTTACACAGGCTTTCTGTTGTTTGTACTTTAATTTGATCTGGTCTTGTGAGGTGATCTGAAAAGCACCACTTAATAAAATATATTATTGCTATTACTAATGGTATAGAATTGTTCAGAGCCTGCAATAATCAACTCTTGATTCTCTCTAGGGACTTAATTCTTCGTTTTAGCATCCTTTCTTGATAGCCAATGGCCGGAGCTTGCATTTATCCTTAAGTTTAGCTCATGTACTGTACGTAAAAAAAAAAACACCAGGTCCTTTTTAGTAACTCATTCACAAGTCCATTTTCATCTTTCAGATGCTTGGCCAGTTCATTGCTCGAGCTGTTGCGGATGAAATTCTCCCTAAAAGCTTCATCGAAAGCTACAAAGGACGAGTAGACTGCGAATACGCCCGGTACTGAAGCCCGTCACTGCATTCCTCGGTTCCTCCTGGATTTTGAAGTGATCTGAAAAGCATTTTTGTGTTTGCTCAGAGCTGCTCTGGACCGAGCTGCAGTGCTGCTGAGAATGAGTCGATGGACCGGCCTCCGCATCGACTGCCTCTGGGGTTCAGGGGGTGGGCAGAGACCCGTCAATCAACTCATCAAAGAGGCAAGACCACACTTCCTCAACTTCACAGCATCAACCATCGAGAATTATGTCATGACAGGCACTAAAACATGACAAATTGGGAGATTATTTGGCGCAACAACTCTAAATATGGGTTGCGTAATACATGTTTCAGGTGAATCTCTTGCTAAAGGAGTATCTGCTGTCAGGAGACACAGTGGAAGCCGAGCGTTGCCTGAGAGAACTGGAAGTTCCACATTTTCACCATGAGTTTGTTTACGAGGTAAATAAAGCAAAAAAAAATGCTACTTACAACAAATCTTTGTGGGCTGTTAGAGTCTTTCAGATAAAGACTGATCAGGACAAAGAAACTATCATTAAATCAATTATTCTCTTTCTTTCAGGCTGTGATCATGGTGCTCGAATCGAGGGGAGAGCGGACACTCCAAATGATACTGCAGCTACTCAAGTCCCTCTCTGCCTCCATCATCATCACTGTTGACCAGCTGAGACGGGTACAAGCCGCCCCCTGCTGCTCACTGTTAGCCACAGCAGCTTTAAGCACGCCACAAATCTGATCAGTGTCCTCTTTCAGGGCTTCGAGAGGGTGTACCTGGACATACCAGACATTAGCATTGACGTGCCTTGCGCGTATTTGCTGCTGGAGCAGTTTGTAGAGCAGAGCTACAATGCTGGGGTCATCAACAAAAAGCTACGAGACCTCTGTCCAAGCCGGTGAGCCACTTTTTATATTTTTCTTTTTCTTTTTTCAATAATGTGGTTAATTGCATTAGTACAGTATATGTTCCAACATTTTAAAAAGTCCTTTCTTTGTATTGATCTTATATAATATTCTAATTTCCATAGATGCTATTTTGGCGAGAAATAAACACTTGAAATATCAGTATGTGTGGAATGAACGTATGGGTCAAATAAGCTTAACTTTTTGAACAGATTAATGGTCTTAAATGTTTTACTTCACCAACATATTTCTGCTATGCGTATCGTAATGAACTCGATGGATCTGTCAGTAGAGCATTCACCACCAATGCAAGGTTTGTGTGTTCACACCCCAGGGAAAGCAAGAACTGACAAATTGTGTTGAATGCTTGAAAAATGTAAGTCACCGTGGATAAAAGACTCTCCTAAATGAATGTGTATTAAGAAAAGGGCTGTACATAATATCAGTCTGATGGTTTACATGTAAAATCCCTAAGAGCAGCAATATGGATGCAATGTGAAACAACAAGTTTGTTGAAAACTTCCTTCCTTTGCATGACAGTGTTGCTAACCAATTGGTTTTGTGGTGCTGCACAGTACCAAAAATCAAACTAGAGCATGTGTTTGAGAAGAGATGACATCTGTAGATAAGCCAAGGGTAATGAGTCATTCAAACTGATACGGAACACAGCAGTGTGAGAGTATTTTGGGGTTTTAAGCAGATGACACTGAAAAAAAATATATAATATGAACACAAAGTGTGGTATTAGCGCCTCAAAAAAAGTTTATTTCAGTAAAGCAGACCCTGAGCAACTTACATGGAAGTGGTGTGCCATCAAGAGCTGGTAAGCAGCACCAAAGAACACTATCGGCCATGTTTGCAATTGTCACACCATTTGAAATTAGTTCAGATGATGCCAGTCAAATTTGTAAAAAGAAAACCTCAAAGTGAATCGCAATATGTTCAATTCAATGTGACACAGCCCAATTTAGAATAATGTCATTTTTAAAAATATCTTTGTTTAACCCTTTGAATTCTTTTTGAGTGTTTTAATGTTTTCTTTTTCATTACATTACAAATAATTCCACAACAATCTTGAAATTGAACAAAAAAAATACAATTCTGAGTAGTATCATATTTTCACTGCAAATGAACAGACAAAAGAAAGTGAATACATTGTGAAATTTGTATTTAAAAAAAACTCTCCTAAGACGTATACACTGTTCCAAACACTTTTTGTTCCATTGTGCATTTTTTTGTGTGTCCCAGAACTTTGAAAAACACAAACCATATCACAAACGAGGTATTGTACTTCCAAAGGTTATCCCTTCTTTTCACCACTAGATGGCAATGAGGGCACCCATTTATGGTCTGTAAAATTAAACTGATTGCACAGTTGCTAATTATGTCGCATAACTCTTGTAATGTTTGTTTAAAACCAACAGTATAAAAGTTTATAACCTTTTTGAAACCTACATGAAATCCAATAAAACAATAAGTAAGGCGTGTCATTCCTCATTGATTGACAACAGCTGCTGTGATTGGCACATGCACCGGTGTGAGACTTCTAAAGGTTAATATCTAAATATTGATTTAATGTGTTTTACTCACGTTAATTTACATTTGAAAATCAAATTGCTGGAAAACAAAATGTTTCTGATTAATCACAATCCAGTTTTCAACAGTGAAATGCTTTTATTGTATGCACCCTAAATGAACGTGCTCGTTTTTCTTTCTTTTCGTGGTGGGGGTACAGAGGCCGGAAGCGGTTGATGAGTGAAGGAGACGGTGGGCTTGCCACGTCAGAGAAACACTGAGCTCAGGAGCCACTGCACAGCACTCGGTTCTACTCCCACCAGAGATTCGTGTTTCAATCAGATGCTTGTATTTATCTTAAAAAACACCTTTCCTCCTCTCAGAACACAATGGGACCCAAACAACAGGCACTTTTCAACCTCCCCACCCCAAATCCTGATGAGGCTATGATAAGCTAATCCTGAAAGTGCCACATTTCAAACGAGTCATTCCATGTTTGTATCGCTGAGCTCACTGTTCTCCAGTCAGTGTTTGTGTACAGAGCTTTATAATGGAGCCCAGGGCTTTTTGTAAACTGTGCTCGAGTTTATTTTCATTTCAGAAAATGCTAAACTGATCAGTGATCAGGGGAAGAGATCATTTTACAGAAGCAGGAGTCAGGACGATTTATTTTTGTATTTCAGTAGACGGGTGGAAGTAAAATGGTCCCAACTTAACCTGATCATTGTTTGAAATGGTTGACGAATAAAGAATGTTGCCATCTGATTGACTCTAAGCTTTTTTCATCCATGAAATATTGATGCACATCTGGAAGATTTAAAGATGCTGAATAATTAAATGAAACTAGGACATTTGTTCAGATTTTAAAGCATTTTTTTTTATTAAGATTCCAATCTTTTACAGCACAGTTCACCATACTGTGAAATATTGTTTATTAGAGATGCCTTCTTTTGGATCTTTCTAGAAGCCATCTTTAAATGTACAACTTAAACAAACCGGCTCAATTTGGATTGCTGTTCCTAGAATGTCACTATTAAAATCAGTTAAAAGCAGAATTGTGCTAAAGCTACATTCAGTAAACATCAACGATGAACTCTGAGCTTTCAAAATGAACGTATAGAATGCCGGTCCCATTCCATTCTCGTGTTAACTGCTAATGTCAAAAATGTTGAGTTTTCCTGTGTTTTCATTATTCCAACTGAACTCTAGCGAAGACCCTCCCACCTTGGTTACTGTTACCAACTCTGACCACCAGAGAGCCCTTTATTGCTGTTAAAATTGAACAAAAACGAAATAAAGATTAGAGTTTGTCAATTCACTAGAAAAATATATTTTAAGTATATAGTAGTTTATTTGTGGAGATTTTGGGCACCGTGGGCTTAGATTAAATTCACTTAAACTACACAATTTTACCAGGTCAATAAAATCAACCTATAAACACACCCCAGAGTTTAGTGACACATTTAAAATAAATTATGAACAACAAAACAATCATTAGTTTACATTATTATGGATCTGTTCACTAACTCTTGAGGGCTCACTCCTCAGCCCTTCCCCTCCATTGTGCGCATTAACGGGAGTTAAAGTGGTGTCCTAATTTAACAAAGGAGGAAGAGAACCCTTATAGCATTTGACCCAGATTTGTGTCATTTTGTTATTTATAAAAGTATAAACATTAACACAAATGTGTATATATAGGTCGGTAAAAGTATTTGAAAACTCATGTTTTACAGGAATAATGTATAAAATATTGTTTATGTTTGTATGTTTAAAATCTGTTAGGAATGATCCATTTACTGAGCCTTCATAACCATTTGGCTGATGAATAGGGGTGTCCCAATTCATAGTGGTATGTAGGGCTAAAGGGAAGGTTTAAGAGAAATGGAACTGAAATTTAGAAACACTTTTGGAAACGGACATTGCTAAACAAAATGTCTGCTATAATTATTCAAAGCACCTGTCTTGGAAAAACATCACAAATATTTAGGAGAAAGTCAGTGGTTTTTATTTAAATGCACACTTCCAAAGTGCTGTAGAATCCTCTGATTTGATTGGCTGACGTTGCCTATAGAAGTGAAGCTAAGCAATGGGTGCATTTTCCACAATAATAGAATTTTTAGATGTTAATCGGGGACTGATCTCCTTTCAGGATTGATTTTTGTAGATTTAAATCTTAACTACCGGTAGTTATCTGGTATGATAAAACAGCTAAACCGGTAAATCAAATAATCTACTTAAAAAAAACAAACAGACAAAACAAAAATCTGAACATATTGGTAGATTTATTCAGTATTGCTGATATTTTATTTCCCAAAGCCCATGTTTACTGCAGTCAGTTATGTCGAACTGAACATGGTTTGACGATAATATAAATAGAAATACAGCTGCTTGAAAACACAGCTTTATATTTTGTATTCTGTAACAAAACATGAGCCATAAATATTTTTATTTGGACATAAATACGACACTGAAACTACTTGAACATCCTTAAGCATTGTGCATCTATCAAAATTCAGTCTTCGAGCCACTACCTCAGGGTGAGGTAAGGAGGTAGTTCCTCCCTACTCTGTTTTCTCAGCTGACATCTGCTGCTGCTCCTGTTGCTTGATGAGCTCCTGAGCATCTCGCTGCATCTTCTCCAGCTTCTCCAGTGTCACCGACTTCAGAGGAAGCAGTTTGGGTTTGCATAGGACCAGAGTGGGGACGTCTTCCATGGACAGTTGACCTGCAAGAACAACAGGTTTGAGACTGGCCACCACGAGTGAGCCTCAGCTGCGATTGTGCTTCACAACTTATCTTGAGATTGAGATTTCACATATTATCAAGTAAAACAAGATAGTCACTGAAAAGCATTATATGTAATATAATCAATGCAGACAAAACATAAGCATAAGGATTGAGAATGTAACCCTCACCCTGTTTGGGCAAGACTTCCCGAAACATTGACTTCACTTCAGGCATTGTGACTCACTGAAGTACTGAAACCTGAAAATGAATAACAGATTTAAGCCCTAATAGTATTTAAATATAACTTCATGTATGCTTTATGCTACATCGGTTGAGTAATAAACAGCGTTATTTCAAGAATAATATTAAATGTTTAACCCCAAAAGCTCTCAAAATAACAGGAAATTACATGTTTTTTTTTATCATAGCGCTCTTAGGTTAAACGCAAAGAAAGCAGGCGGGTTTATTATGTTTAACGTTAACACCATTGACAACTAGTGAGTGAAGAATGTTAACACATTGGCAAAATCAATGCATTAGTTTACATCTTACAGTAAATGGACATAATCTGCTGCGGTGGCGTATTACCGTTTATCGCTTCTTCAGCTGGTATTTTACGTACTTCCGGTTTATCTTCTTCTCCAACGTATCGAGTTTCCCATTTCCGCTTCTACCACCTGGCGGACATGGAGTGCTATTGATACACAGCAACCGTTTTGGAGGGATTCTAAAACGTTAAAATTACATTTTAAATAATTTATTTAATTAAACATATAAATTACTGTACTAAATACAATAGTCAATTAAGATAAAACAGTAATAAATACCTGTCAGAGGTTGTCTTAATTAATTAAAATGTAAATTAATTAATGTACAAAAGTAATAATTTAACTATTTAATTAATTATTCCACTGTCTTGCTGCAGCAGTTTTCCTAAGTACGGTAGATCCCAACACATGATTAGTTACCTTTTCCATTCAAGTCAAGACAGAATGAGTCCTAAAATGTATAGGTGCTAAACTATAAATAATTACAAATATGTAAACTTGATACTAAAGAGGCTACACTTAATCAGAAGATATCATTAGCAGAGCCACTATCACATGTCCGCCATACAAGTTTGTTTCCTCCACTTACTAGCAGCTCAAACAAGCTACCAATCATGTGATTTCACCTCCTAAAAATACTAATTGAAGTTTGCCCACTTTTGATAACTATCAAAAACGATTGAAGTTGCTTAACATTGAAGTTAATATTCAACCAACCATCATCTGAACCATTGATGACACAATGAACATGTTTTATTAATAAAGAAAATGCAATGCCATCTATTGCAACCCAACCGAAGTGTAAGCTCTCAAATCTTTTCATCAAGGACTGCCCTGGGAACACAGGTATATTGTAGTGTTTGCCATGAGGTTCAATTAGAAATTTGGATGTGTAGTGACTGTGATCCAACCTCGGCTCCAGAACTAGTGAGGTACATTGTTTTTAAATAATACTTCCAATGTTGTTGAGTGGCAGGGCAAGCAGCCTAGATTTTTGAATGGATGCTTTTTTCATGAGGTCAATGGTTTTCTCAATGCAGAGAAATAAAAGTAGATCATCATACAAAAGAATGTTGTTATTTGTTGAGTCCTAAGCATAGATACCTAATAAATATATGACTCGTATCTATTTAACCTTTTTAATGTAATTGTTTTCATGGCATAATATATGTAATTGCCAAGAGCGAACATGTACAGGTGTACAAATAAATAATTGGTGTTTAAAAAGGATTGAGTATAATTATATTTAGCCGACAAGATACATTCAAAGCTAAGCGCGCAACTCCTAGTGGATACAAACAAGATGGCCGCTGGACTGATGTGAAGCTGCAAATTTATTCTGCAGCAGGACAATGACCTCAAACATACATCCGTGAATTATCTACAGCTTAAAAAGAATTGCTGGATGGGATGCCTCACACACATTTTAACTTCTTAAAAAAGAAATATTTTAATTGTACATTTAAATGGCGTTTTTTAAAAAATACACAATAATTTGGATTGTGTATACATTGTTGAAGAATCAGTCGTTGCAATCTCAAAAAAAAACGACATTATTGTGAAAATATCAGTAATATAATTGCTCATGGAAACGGCTGGCAGACGTCCCGTGTGTTGAGGATTTTCTTGCGTCAATTGTTTCACTTCTGACGCACACCCGCTGTAATGCTAGCGCGTTACGAAACAGAAACATTCCTTTCTCGTAAACTCATCCGAATGTCCGTTGTCAATTTTTACGTCCCCCGGTTCTCCGCGCTCTCTCTCCGCCGGAATAGTGATCCCGGGGAGGTTCTCTTACTGCGTAGCTCGCGCTGCACTGGCGCCTCGTGACGCGGCTGTGACGCGCTTCTTTAGCTCGGTACAACCGGAGAAAGAGAGAGGGAGGCGAGGAAACGGGGATGGCGGAGACAAACCGCGCAAGGTAAAAACCGTTTTGATGTTTTATTGTGCTCTATGTCCCAATTTCTGAGGAACGGAGTTACAGTCCGCGCTGTAAACGGTAGCGTTCCTCGTAGACTGGGGAAAGACTTAGGCTCTGAACGCGGGTCTTTTGTTCGGAATGGCTGCTACGTTTTGTGTGTGTGAGTGTGTGCGTGTGTGTGTTGGGGGGTGTGTGAAAGAAAGGGGGATTCAGAAACAGAGGATTGTCTAAACATGGTCACAGTCACCTCAGCCATCACTTCTAACAAATACAGTACTGAAAAGTGTGATTATCACCACTGCGCACTTCGCTTCGTTTTTATCAAACGACATTAGAGATTTGGGTTCATGAAATATAGGAAAACAGATTTTGTAATTAAAAAAAAGTGCCAGCTCAAAGACTACACGACTGCTGCGCGTTCACGCTCTAGCCAGCGAGTCGTGAACGAGTCATCTTTTCCTTGAATCGGTTGAACTGATTCACAAGTGCCACACTACCACGGCGTCTCCCTGTACTGTCAAAATATGTGCTCTTTTTTTGTAAAGTAAAAGTGCATGTTCTTGAGTGTATAACACTAGTGTGTTTATTAAAAACTGGATAATTTCTGTATTTTACTTCAATACTTCTGACCTGTTGAAAATCAACTTCTCCAGCTTCTCCACCCGCACAGTTGTTTATCCACGAGAGCCTGCGCTCCCTTATTCTAGGAGAAGACACAGTATATTAATTATTAATGTTTCTTGACATGTCATGTTGTTTGTTGAATTTCCATGGTAAAAGCCTACCCAGCGAACATATGTCCAGAAAGACAGCCGACCATAACATTTCAGACGCCGCCCCTGAGAGAGTGTGAGTTTGTTTTCCGGGGGCAAAACTAAATATAAGTAAAATATATAAGCTTGAACATGTTAATGCATCTTTAGTTGGGTCAACTTAGAATAAGTAAAGAAATATGTTTTTGGAGATCTGTCATATGGGAGGAGCTTAGAGTAGAGTCGCAGCTCCCCATCAAGAGGAGCCAGCTGAGGTGGCTATGGCATGAATTACAGATGGAGGACTTCTTAGAGTGGTGTTTCAGGCATGTTTTTTTTGCTGGCTCGGTATATCCAAAATCAGATGCGGTATTTGATCGTCAATATTTTGTAGGCAGATATTGTCTGCACCCACTCCATTTATTGTAAAAACCAAGAAACACAACCTACAAAATACCAATTTTTTTCATTTTACACTGTTATTACATAACAATGTAGCAAACAGAGTCAAGGTACTAGGAAATATATAGTATTACTATAGAGCGAGACGAGTAATATCATTAAGTCTGTCATATTTGTAGTATGACGCCCGCCATTACATGGTTATACATCAAACAGGGCGACTCCTGCTGATATAAACTAAATCAAACCAATCAAATCATTATTTTGGGGGTTTCTTTTTTTATTTTGTTAGTAATAGTTCATTTTGTATTTTTAGTATTTTGTAAATAGTTAACCTCAAAACAATTCAAGCGCCACTGGTGGAAACTAATAATACAAACGGGTGGGAGGAGGTTTCGTAACTTCAGGCGCAGCGGCCAACTTGTTTGTATCCACTAGGAGTCGTGCTTAGCTTTGTTATGTATCTTGTCCCCTAAATATAATTTATAAGTTTTCCTTTTTAAACACCAATTAATTACTTGGACAACTGTACATATTTGTACATGGCAATAGCATATATTATGCCATCAAAACAATAACGTTGGAAAATAATTATGAAGTAAGTAGGATAGTGTATATAGTATAATTAGGTGTCAATATGTTTAACATATCTATGGGTTACTTTGTTTAACGAATAACCATGGCAACGGTACCGTTGCCCTACAAATATGGCGGACGCAAATATCTCACCTCCGACTCTATAGAAACTCTTTCATAATTCTAATCAGATTCAGTGATCTGTGCTATGCTATCACCTGATCTGGAACAAAACGTTGAAAAGTTTCGTATTTTCTCGGGGTAATATGGAGAATGCGCGTACGGTTAACAGTGTAGTGTTCCTTTAAGGTGAATCGATTCCTGAATTGAACCACTCGAAAGAATCGACACCCGAAAACGAGGCAGACTCGCTGCGGACACGGTTCTTCCCGCTTCGAGCTCAAGCGGCTCCGACCGAGCCTGATCGGCGGATGACAGTTTGTTTTTACACAGGGCCTGTCTGAAAACAGAATAACGAGCGTTTTCTCTCTTGCAGGACAATGTACTCATTTTTCACCAAGATGAGACGGTTTTCCCAACGTGTACGCTTGTGGTGAGAACCGTGCGATGACAATTATTATTTTCGCAGTTTTTTGTGTGAGCTTATGGAGGGCTAATGTTGCTAGCTTCAGTTGAAGGGTGGCTAACGTTAATGCTAGCTGAGATTTCCTTAGCCACCTCAAACATTCCTTTGGTTCCCAAATGCCACGTCGCATCGAATGTACTTTCTATAAGTGTACTTTATTTTTAAAAGTACTTTAAATCATTTGAAGTATTAGTACAAACAATTGTCGCTTACTCTAGGCGTTAAAGAGCTTTAACTGTGTGGTATCGTTAGCTTGTTAGCAGCCTCTAACAAACGTACATTACGAGTCTTCTTACATATTACTCTTTATTGCCAACTGTTTTATCGTATGTACAGACGTGCATTTACTTAACGGTGCGTTCTGCAGACAATGGAAGCCAATTATTTGCTGATTTTCAAAACCACCCTTTTTAAAATGCAGGCCTCCAATTAATTAATATTGCGATTTATTGCTATCAATGTGTTAATGGCGTTTTTGTATGAGATGTTTAGTTTGGTGTATGTAGAGAGTTGGTAGTAAGCTTGAAAAGTTACAGAATTGCTTGTCAGCCTAAGGTTGTAAAATCTGACAAATGCTTGGGATTTTTCTGAATTGTCTATTGAAACATAGACACTTGTATGTGTTCTATATTTCTTCTCTTTTAATTTTGCAAGGTACACATTTTCAATGTTTCTGTCGATATTGATATGAATATCTGATAATAAATCAATGTAAGAATTACCAGAAATCAATATTTGTAAACACATTTCAGACAGGTATTTGAAACCTTTGCATGTAAAACAGTTATATTATACACTGTAATGGTCACAACTCACTTAAGATAACATTGCAACTGGGTATAATTTTGGGTGTTTAATTGAAACAAGCTAATGGCCATAAAAGTTTATATGTATGCATGTATATGTGTGTTTGTTTGAGAGCTATATAATTGCTCTAGCATTTCTCTCTCAGTAAAAATGCTTCTGTCAACAAAGTCATGCCCTCACACTGTTGTGCCCATATTCAATCAGAGGAGCCAGCTTAGGCCCAGTCCACAAGTACCCAGTTATTTTGAAAACTGGTAATTTTATGCGCGGTTACGCTGTCTGTCCATGCATAACCACAGCACCGTTTTCAAGTAACTGCACATTTTTTTAAAACGTTGACCAAGTTTTTTTTGTATTTGAAACACTCTGCACCTGGGGTCCGTGTGTACATGGAAACCAGAGTTTTATGTGTCCTGTTGACAACAGCCAGAGTAATGGTGGCTGAAGCAATGACTATATCGTTAGATGAAACCATGCTGCGTTTATGTGTGGACCGTAACCGTGCAGAAATTGCTTTAAGACCACACTTGATAATTTTTTTGAGCATTTTTTTGCTTTTTGCTCTGCATTTTTAGAATGGGTTCAGTACAGGCATGGCTGTTGATCTCCAAATGCTTGTTTTGTTGTACTCTTCCCTAATGGCAGGGCTTTTCTGTGAAACCAGAGTCATTGGTATCAAGTGGCTTTTCTGTGAAATATCAACAGCTTTGGGATTAATGTGAAGCTTGTCTGAAATAGTTTGGGCTTACCTTTATCTAATTGAGTAGAGAAGACTCTCCACTAGTGTCAGTTTCTTATGTTTGCAGTGGAAACACTGATCCCCATGTGTATTACTGAAGAAGTCAAAATAGCATGTGTACAACTCAATCGCAGTGGTTTCCTTGACCACATATAAAGACAGCTTAGCAGAAATGGTGGCTATTCCCTCCACGACTGATATGCAAACAAGATTAGATCCAGCAAGGTCATGAAACTGACAGCTAGTTTGTCTTTGCTTCAGCTGACCTCAGTTACTCAGTGGTAGTGGAGGTCAGTTAACATTTAACACATCACACATGTTAAAAACAAAGGTTAGCGCGGCTTCAAAGTTCATTCGCTTAAACATTGAGTGCAGGATACAGGCAATCCCGTCTTTATAAAAAAAAGCTTTAGTCTTAAATTATTCAATGTGAATGATAAAAATTAGAATAAGTGTGAATTAGGTCTGGATGGTTTTGCAAAAAATTAAGATCTTGGTTTTCTCTTACATTTTGGCCGATTCTCCAATTAAACATTTTTTATTATGTAATAAGTCAGTTTGATTTACGTGAGATTCTCAATATTAGTAACATGTCAAACATTTTTGAATAAATGTGAAATAAGTATTCTACATCGCTATGTTTGCTTATTAACTTTACCAAATTTGGCATAAACAAAAATACTTGTGAATTCTGAGTTGCGATATAAAGTGAGCCAATGTAAATATTTTCTCATCTAATAAAACAGTAGGAGTTTGACATGTTTCTGTTAACAGTTGGCTAAAAACAATAACTGCATTTCCATGCACCTTTTTATGCGCATTTTGCAATATCACATTAAAAAAAAACCCTGAATGGAAATGGCTAGACGCGCATAAACTTTGAAAATGCACTTAAAAAAATTACTGAGTAGGATAGATAGATGACATGACTGTATATTGTGTTTCGTCTACATGTTCAAGTAAGTCATCATACACAAAAAAGGCCTTCTCCTAATGCAGCAACTGCCATTTTCTTTTGATATTTGGTGCCAATTGATCAGGATGTGAAAAGTTTAATCTCTTGGACTCGTGCTGTATTTGCAAATATTTTATTCGATATTCCAGTTTTGTGCATGATTTTAATTCTTAATTTAAATCTATTTTTCAGTTCGGCAGATTGAATCTTAGTTCATCGATGTATATTATTATTCTGAACCTGGTCTTTTCCAAACCTCTGACAATCCCATAGAATGTGCTTGAATTAAATTGAATCTAATCTATTTGAATTGAATTGGTCTATAATTAAAGGATAAAATTTTTGATAGAATAGTAACCTGTGTATCTGGATGCAATCCGAATTGTGTATCCACGAAAGATGTGCAACCCTTCATACTATGAATACAGTTTAAGCATACCGTTTGGTGTGAAATAGTGTGGCTTTTGTAGAACTTAAAGTGCCTTCATATGCTAGCTTTTAAAGTGAATCCACTACTGTTGCTTAATTGTTTCCTGTAATAAACGGCATGCTGTGCATTTAACATTCTGCCTTTTCCAGCTCTGAGATTTAATTAGGTTTAATTGGTTCAATTGGACTGATCAGGAATGTATATTTGATTCTTTCTATAAGTGCTTGTGGTTCTAGTGTACAGGAAACACTTGAAGAGTTGTTGGTCAGCTCACAGATTTTCATTACTCACTGTAAATTTGCTCAAAAAGACTTTGTTTAGGGAATTTGTTCTATTTGTCTTAATCCAATCTATTTGTGTTTAACAGCAAAAGGATGTGAATCCACACATCATGTCTGTGTAGTGGAGCTCCAGCAGAGGCCTGGGAAAGAGTGCTATTCACACAAGCATGAGGCTGGTAGCCTCCTTAACACACTGACTACATCATTCACAACGCCCACATGCAGATTTAACTGCTATTAGAGCGCGGAACACGAGTATGTATGTATTATATCACATTCTGATATAATAGCTCCCTCCTTTGGATTTCCCCAGAAAAACAAACAGAAAAAGAGTGAGCGACAGACTGAGAGTCCCATGTGCCATTGGGCAACAGGGCTTTCGCCATGAGCAGCACTCTGGGCAAAGATAAAGACTCTAAGGAGAAGGAACCCAAAGCAGAAGGGAAATCCAAAACCAAAGGGAAAGATGCCAAAGATGGGAAGAAAGACACGAGTGGAGCTTCGCCTGCTGTGGCTTTCACGTTGGACAGCACGATAAAGCGGCCCAATCCGCCACCTAGTACCCGCAAAAAATCCAGCAATGCTGAGGTCATCAAGGAGCTAAACAAGTGCCGTGAGGAGAACTCAATGCGCCTGGATCTGTCCAAGAGGTCCATACATCTCTTGCCCTCCTCCATTAAGGAGCTGAGCCAGCTCACGGAGCTCTATCTGTACAGTAACAAGCTGCAGAGTCTGCCATCGGAGGTAGGGAGTCTGTCAGGTCTAGTGACGCTGGCGCTTAGTGAAAACTCTCTGACCAGCTTGCCAGACTCACTGGACAATCTGAAGAAACTCCGCATGTTGGACCTGCGGCACAATAAGCTACGGGAGATTCCAGCTGTGGTTTACCGTGTGTCTTCACTCACCACACTCTACCTGCGCTTCAACCGTATCACCAGCGTAGAGAAAGACATCAAGAACTTGTCTAAACTCACCATGCTCAGCATCCGCGAAAACAAGATCAAGCAGCTGCCTGCAGAGATTGGTGAGTCAAACTACTGTTTGTAAAATCGAGAAATTTATACCTAATTGTTTTTTGGTTATTGGTGAAAACATCGATTATCCTCCCAAAGTTGTTGCAGTTTTGTTATTGCGGAAAATCATCAGTTATTATCCATTGGTCCATGTTACTTCTTAAATGTATTTTATCTTGGGCTGGTGTGGCTGCAAGCTGTCTCTGCCAGCTGGGAAATGAGGACGGGTTTGGAATTCAAACCCGCATCGCTCGCCCTGCACAAACACATGTATATGTCCGGCGCTCCTTCCGATACACCACAGGGCTGAACGAAAACATCCAGTTTGAGAAATAACGTATCTAGTTATTGCGGGTTAATTACAGAATACCAGCATTCTAACAATTTTTAGATGATGTAGATATGGAACATTGTCCTGCCTCCCACTAGTTGCATGTGTTCACCTGGGAAAATGTGTCAATCATGGTTTCCTGTCCCAAAAGTATTTTTTTAATCTGCCAAGAGACAAGGTTGGCGAATAATTTCAATTATTCCTTCATATAACCATAGCCCTGTGCTTTGAATTTGTTTTCTACGTTACATTTCTGGCAGTAGTCCAATCACAAAAGAGTAGCTCTCTAACTAACAATCGCTGGTGAATTTTTTCACGTCATGAGGTTTGCAAAAATTAGTTGCTGGCAAAATAATTTTAGAGTTGAGAAAATAAGGTAAAAATACATGTATATTAAAAGACAACAAAACAGCTTTTTGAACTTGCATGTATATCAAACAGGAGAGTCCCAAAATCAAAGTATGATGCTTTAATTTACATAAAAAGGGGTGTTTTGAGCAGCATCTGGTGACACTACTGTTTACTGATAATCTCTAATACATTCATCAGTTTTGTGTTGTATTTACTTCCATTCCATTACCTGACTATCACAGATCCATTGGCTACTCTGAAATGCACAAAAGCTACAAAATCCTCCCAAAAACTTTACTGGGTTTTTTTTGTTGTTATTTTTTGTAATTGGGACAAATGTTTGTGATCCATTTCGGACGTTTGTGAACCATCTTTGTTGGTTCATTTGTGAACATTCATGAAGATTTTCTGGCTTGTTTTGTAGGTGAGCTCTGTAACTTGATTACGCTGGATGTAGCTCACAACCAGCTGGAGCACCTTCCGAAAGAGATTGGAAATTGCACTCAAATCACCAACCTTGACCTGCAGCACAATGACCTGCTTGACCTGCCTGAGACTATTGGTGAGGGGTTTTTTTCTGGCCTGTTCAGGGAAACCAATTTGGTTTGGCCATTGCCTAATTTAGAAAGTGTATAATGTTTATGCTTGGATGTTCATGTAAACATGGAATTAATATTGAATCAGTCTGGAGTTTTTCCAATCGTATAATTGTTTTTCTTTTGGACAGACCTGACTATAGGAACTTGTTTGTCCATAGTTTCACATTAGTTGGAAAAAAAATGATTTGCTGTTTTTGTGAAAAAGAGATCAATTCCTTTGTCAGCAAATGGTGGGTTTTCTCACAGTTGTTTAATGTTTCAGGTAACTTGTCAAGTATAAACCGACTGGGTCTGAGGTACAACCGTTTATCAGCAATCCCTCGATCTTTAGCAAAATGCAGAGAACTAGAAGAGCTCAATCTTGAAAACAATAACATCTCAGTGTTACCTGAGGTGAAGCTTGTCTCCTCCCATTCAAGCCTTTAAATAATTTCAGTATCATGGCAGTGTATAAGATTGGTCTTTGTCTGGTATAGGGGCTTCTGTCTAGTCTGGTGAACCTGACCAGTCTGACACTGGCACGCAACTGTTTCCAGTCTTACCCAGTGGGTGGCCCATCCCAGTTCTCCACAATCTACTCACTCAACATGGAGCACAACCGTATCAACAAAATCCCTTTTGGCATTTTCTCTCGAGCCAAAGTACTCAGCAAGCTCAACATGAAGGTGAGGCAGTGTTTTTTTATGGTCATGTTTGATAGAAAGGGCATAAAAAGGGGGAAGTTGTCAGAGGTTTTTGGAGTTGTGAAAAATTGTGTTGAACCTTGTTATCAGGACAACCAGTTGACGTCTCTCCCGCTGGATTTTGGGACGTGGACCAGTATGGTTGAGCTAAACCTGGCTACAAACCAGCTTACCAAAATTCCCGAGGATATCTGCGGCCTTGTGTCATTAGAGGTAACTTTTTGTTTTTCTGTTCAGGTTCCCATTGAAAACCCATTTTTGAGTTTATGATTGGCTCATAAAGTTTTTTTGTTTCCATCAGGTCCTCATATTGTCCAACAATCTTTTAAAGAAGCTGCCTCATGGAATTGGCAACTTGAGGAAACTACGTGAGCTTGATCTGGAGGAGAACAAACTAGAGTCCCTCCCAAATGAGATTGCATACCTGAAGGATCTTCAGGTTGGACAGCAATTTTTAACAGTCAATGTTGTAGTCGCTTTTCCTTTTCATGTTAGTGTTCTGTAGAGTTCGCCTCACACGCTTTTTCGGGCCTTCTGTCCTTTGTACAGGCATTTTTTTGTTATGCATTGTAAACAAGGTTTCATAGCCCTGAGATTCACACAAATCTTGGGATGGCTTCTCAGCAGGGTCCTCTTCCTCTGTGTTGATGAAATATTAATGCAATGGCACTTGTTGTATGAAGATGGCGTTTTCCGGTTCAAATAGCCTCCTGTGATCAGTCACAAACAGTATAAACTGCTCGACATCTTCTTTACTGTTTCTGTGTGAAGTCGCTATGAAAATGTGAGATTAGCGCCACCAAGTGGCTCTTACAATCTGCTCCGTGCATCAAAAGAACCAGCTCTCTTTGATCGTTCCCCTTGCGAAAAACTGATCTGGTATGACTGAGCCAAACTTTTTCGTTGGCACCACTCGTTCTGTCAGATGTGTGAGCTTCTGTTGGTGCTAATGGTTTTCAATCGAGCCTCGTTCTTGCATTTAAAATATAGTTAAAGATACCTACAAATTTTATTGTCTTAGTCTAGTAAGAGATATCTCTTATTGCAATTTTACTAGTGATATGCATTTTTTTTTCTGGTTATAGCCCACTTGGAGATATCCTTGATTCGTAAAATCTTAAGGATGTCCAAAATACATTTTATAGTTTATATTTCAAACCAAATGTAGTATTAGTCTCATCAGAGTAGTAGGTATCACAAATTTGATTTCTTCATAGTCAAAAATTGCCAAAATCTTTTTTAGGATATCTCAAACTCAGATTTTTCTATAGGAGGATACTTCAATAAGGATATTTGTAATTAGCATTGTGACTACTATGAATTGTTGATATCTAGAATGAGCAATCAGACTGCTACAACTTGTTTACCATCTATAGATGCAGGTTGAACTGGCATATGTTTAAACCTTCTTTAAGTGCTGCCACAATTAAGTTTTAACAATTTTTCTCAGTCCATGTATACTTTTCTTTTCATGCAATTAACCCATTTTTATTGGTTGCACTTCTGTGGCTCTTTATTCCGGATGCATTCACGGAGAACTTGATTTAGACTTGCTATTATAATCTTTGCTCAATAAAATGCTGAAAAGGCTTTACCGACCACTTGTCATACTTGACAAGAATTTGTCGGGAGAATAAAAAATAAAATATATTAGTTGCATACCTCATCACAGGCAGAAAGATCCAGTGTGATCATGATTGATCCAACACAAAACTGCTGTGATGTTTATAAAAGTCACTGACACGAGACGTTCCATACCACGCAGTGGAAAAAGCACCACATTCAGTCCCCAGGGATTCAAATGGTTTTGATTCTCTTACAAAAATGTTATATTCCTCCAATAAAACATTCTCCCACTGTTAACATTCTTTTGGTCTACCAAATGCTTATGGGAGAATCCAAAAGCTTTAGCAAGCTCATGGGGATTCATGGGGGAACACAAATGTTTCACATGCAAACACAACATTTACTAAAGGAACCCAAATATTTTTCAAGAGAAAGCTGATGCATCTGTACCGAAGTTCATAAGGGCTTAGAAAGTATGAAGATTCTTTTGAGTAACCCAAACTAAATAACATGGAAAAGAAAATCGGTTCGAGTTAAGGAGACTTAGAAAGAGTACGGAAAGCAAAACTTTGAATTCAATGATGTGATAAAATAGAAAACAAGAAAGAAGTTCACACTATTAACCCAACCTTTCAGAAGTCGTTTTTTTATTGTCTGTATATTTTGTCCTTCTACAAACTTCCGATAAGATAAAGCATTGACTGCAATTGCAAATGTGTTCTAAATGTTTTCACAGAAACTTGTGTTGACCAATAACCAGCTGACAACTCTGCCAAGAGGAATCGGTCATTTGACCAACCTGACCTACGTGGGTTTAGGAGAGAACCTTCTGCAGCACCTACCAGAGGAGATTGGTAGGACGCATTGGCTTTTAAACTTTACAACTCTTGATTTGGAATATACTGAAACATATATGCTCCAAATAGTTTAAATGTGGGATTTAATGAATGAAAATCATCAGGCGTAAATTAGAGGACAACTTCAAAAGATGTTTAGTATGCCCACAACTATCATGAGAGAATGACTAGACAGACAGGGCATGAAGCAGAGGCCTCATAAATATGGAAAATAAATCACTGAGCATGAAAATAAATGGAAATTTCTTCCAAACAATTTTTAATGCAATAATTACAATTTGACAAAGATTGTTTTCGGCCCTTTCAGTGTGCAAATAAAATGGACAGTACCAAGATTTAAAAAAAAAGGTGAGACATTTTGTGAGATTTTCCGAACATATTTGCAGCTCTTGAATGCAATAAACTTTTAAATGTGAGTTTCTTTTTTTTTTTTTTTACATCAATGTTTCCGTCAACAGGCTTTTAATTGTCACTGAAGTACTGGCACCAGGTTTCGGTTTACAACCTTGTTTAGAAACCTGCAGATAAACAATGGATGGTGGATCTATTTTAGCATTTTTATGTTGTCATTACACCCACATCTTTTCTTTCCAACTCTCAGGCACACTGGAGAACCTGGAGGACCTGTACCTCAATGACAACCCTAACCTGCACAGTCTCCCCTTTGAGTTAGCACTCTGCAGTAAGCTGTCCATCATGAGCATTGAGAACTGCCCCCTCAGCCACCTTCCTCCGCAGATAGTTGCAGGAGGCCCTTCGTTCATCATCCAGTTCCTCAAGATGCAAGGCCCCTACCGTGCCATGGTCTGAGGTCAGGGTTTTTAGGTCTCGGACAAGTAACTGCTTCACTGGGCTCCAACCGAATGAAGAATCACAGCCAGTAAGGTGCCCCTTCTCCCACATAAAACCACATCTAGGATTCTGTTGCCAAATGTTAAATTACATTAGTGATTCCGAAGAGACGATCTACAAATATCATTTTGCCAATTTTATTGCTGGTCATTAGGGGTTTGGATGCTAGGAAACAACGGTATGCAAAAACAACTTGTTTAAGGTTTATTTTTGCTGCTTATGCCATGCCATACTGTATGTGAGGGGATTTTATTCTGTTATCGTCATCACCCCATAACCAAAAGATTTTGTTGTACAGAGGATCTGTTTATAAACAGCGAACAAATTTTAGTGTTAATTTTTTTCATGTTATTATAGAATCGTGCCTATCCAGTGCAGTTGGGTGGTTTGTTTCTTGATCATAATTATCAAGAGATTTTAATGCAAAAAGGCAAAAATTGCAAATCTTTAATTTATTGTGTTTTAGTTTTGTAATTACTGTTTTTTTTTTTATATATTCATTCCTGTTTGCCATTTGGACATATCGTGGCTCGAATGCGAAATCGACAGTTATTTTTATGTGAGATAGTAAACAGATGAAATCGAGAAAGGTTTTGATGACGATCGCGCTTGGGGGAGGGGTCTGGGGTTTGCCATATCCACAGTGTTGTGCTCTGCTCATGCCCCATAAGTGAGAGCTGCATCTTATATCAGGTGCTGAACAAGGCTCGCAAGGTTTGAGCCCCATGTTTACTGCAAGGAAAGCCAAATGTCATCACTTTTATCAATGTTTGATTCTGCTTTTGAAGGATTTCCTCACAAGCCTGTGATGTCAGCTCACAGAACAATCGTTATAGGATTCTTTGCACCACAAACCGCCCCTTATTGCTGCTGCTTTTAATGCACTTTTTATTGACATTTGGCATCCTCTCAAGTAAAAGGGTCGAGATACTCATGTTACAGAATTTAACCTATGATTGGGGCATTTATTAATATTATATTATTATTTCTGAAGCATTTTATCTTTTTTTTATTATCTATCATGTACATTTTATAACAATGGATGAAAACGTTTTCCTTTAGCAGATTTGAGCGTTACCATTCAGTTTTTTATTTAGGCTTTGATGCTATTAAATGTTTTGATTTAAACTTTAGTCTCTTCAGTTTGCTCTCTGTATGTTTAAAATGATTCATATCATTTTTCTTGGTGCAAATCAAATGTTGGAACTTTTTTTGTTTTATGAACGTGGAAAGTATAGAATGGAGCCTTGCATGAGGGGCGCTATAGCATATCTGTACGTACTCTAAATATAATGGCCACAAATTAAATTTGTTCCAGTGGATAATTACATTATTTTTAGTGCACAGTACATTTGTTATTTGTTTTATTCACAAAACTAACAAGTGAGAACCATGTAAGCTATCTATTGCTTGCACAAATTAGTAGTTTCTGAACTTCTCAACTCTTCCTTTGTCTGTGTTTCAGGCAAACAGTTGATGTAAGACTCGAGTCATCTTGTAATTTTTGGCATAATTCATTGCCGTGTTCAAAGCACACCACAAACATGAAATTATTATGTTGATTTACCAATATGTTTTGTTTAAAAGTCCACATTTTATTATTCAAAATCTAAATTATATTACCAAATGTGTTCACTCCTCTGCATTAAGATTCCAGGATGAATACATGGGGTTTAATATGACGTCGACACATTGTTCATTGTAATTTTTATTCGTCTCTAATGCTCCAGAGTCTAGGGTTTTACATCACTTGGTGCTTTTAGACCATGTAAAGATTGGAGGTGACTTAGTGACCGATCATTGCCATCCGCTCACACTTTTACACTATGCCATTTACAGAATCCCTTCATCTTTTGTGTAAACCACTGAAAGTTGGTTGTGGTTACTTTATTGGGAGGAAATTTCATGACTGGGCTTGCACTGATGGTACGTTATCACAGTTTCATTCACTGAGCTCCGGAGAGTGATCCATTCATGGGAACATTTGAATTCCATTATTAGAATGGGTGAATGAACATTTTTGGCTTTATCTCAAGATTTAAAAGTGTTAAACTATTTGTAAAACTATAAATGCATAGTATCTACACCACCAATCACTGTCTAATGCTGTGTTTTTCACTAGTGCGCCATAGGACATTTACTTAATTGGTCTAAATCAACTTGATCCAATTGGTTTCACACTGAAAGATTATAAAAAACCTTTCACTAATGAGAACAGTGTTATACTAACATTATAGGCTACAAAGTCAATTTTTTTTATTTGTGATGTGCCTAAAAATAATCTGCCCCAAAAATATTGAAAAACATTTGGTCATTTTAAGTTGGTTTCGAAACTATTTCAGTGAGCATACAAAGGTACAAAAGTGCATTAAAACAGAGAAATGGCCATTTTATTATTAAAAACTGAGACATGACTTATGATGTCGTCATGTTGCATTTACATATTAAGCTAGCATTTCATAAACAACCTCTTTTTGACCAACCCTAAATACTGTAATACTGACCAGTACCACAAACGTACTGGAGGAGCCACATTGAGGAGCCACATTGAGGTTCATTTGGAAACAGTGGTTGTTCATTGGAACACGTGTTTAATTTGTGGCTTAAATATAAAGTATCCTTTGCAGCCCTGTCTTTTGTTCAAGATATTTTGTGTTTGGTTTAGTGTTATATCAAGTGATGGCAACTTTCCAGCTTCACTCTGGTTTTATCAAGCCAAATGTGTTTTTATTGTCCACTCTGTTTCTTTATAAATGTTCCCACGCTCTATGGTTAAATTCGTAAAGACGTGTGAATGCGCAGCAGTTGGTGGGGCCAACTTGAGGACAAGCTTTTTTTTTTTTTTTTATATCAACCAGCAGAACCTATTGCTGCTTATGGACCGGCTCTGAACATGATGCTGTGCAAGGGCCGGCCTGTGCGAGAGATGTTTCAGACTGGTATCTCTGGCCGGTTCAAGCAGCACAGGTGTTCCGCTACAGATGAAATAAATTTCTCCGGAACTTTCATGCTCCTGATGCAGGTGCAGAATAAAAACGAAAAAACAAACAAAAAAAACATACCGAACAATGAGAAGAATACAAACATTGTAAAAAGGGCTTTCTCTGTTCATGCTTAACTATACACCAGAGGCATTGCATTCCTGGTTTTGTACAAAAGCTTAGAAATGTACATTTGAGTTTTCTTTTGTGAAGAATGTGTGCGAAGGAAAGAGTGAATCCATATGTGTGCGAGGGAATAGTTAGATGTTAACAAAAACAGAGTTATTAAGTGACAATAAATGCCTTTGAGTACTTCAGTTGAGATGTGCATTAGGGACAAGTTCCCATGTAAGTTGAATTCTCTGTTTTTAATTATTTCAGAATTTATGTGCCATTTTTATCTGAGGGAGCTGGGCAGGAATTCATGTGGGATAACTGTATGGTGGGTTTTGGATGAGAATGCATCAAAAATCAGGAATGTAGTCAAAAAGACAATAAAAAAATGATAATTGTACTTAAGTTTGATCTCGTTTTATTGCCTTTGCTATTGTGTCATTGAATATTGAACCTTTTTCATTCTTTAGTTGCCATGTTTTGATATCTATTAGCTTTATTGTAGAAAAAAAAGTTACTGTTTCATAACGTCTCATTTTTATTTTAACCTCGCAATATTTTAAAGGTGCAGACTCATCTGCAGCGCGTTTCTTTAGAACAGATGTGTCCAAATTTGTTTGCTTGTTACTGGTATGTGCACCAGGGATGGAACTAAAATGAAGTCAACAACATATTTGGACATCCCTGCTCAGAGAAAACAGCCATAAACAATGTTTTCTTTAACGGCTAAATTAACTAAAACAAGAGCCCTTTCCATCAGATTATATTTTACTTTTGGATCGGAAATCTTCAAATTAACATTATTTTTACTTTTTTAAGATTGGGTTAAAAAATTCAACCTGTTATTTCCTGTAATTATGTGAATCTGTAAATTAAAATAATTTACCTGCAAAAGTTTCTTGAACCTTTAACGATTAGCCAGATTTAGAACCAACAACGCCCTGCAATGGACTGGCCACCAGTCAATAAGAGGGTTGGAAAATGAATGAATGTAAGACATCTCAATTCGCCCAGTTCTTTATCATTTTTCAACAAAATGCAAACTCGGAAAGGGGAAAGTAAAGTAAGGCACTTGACAAATATCTTAGGAAAGGTCAACAGATGATTGTCACCGGACAGAGCAAGGAGACAGAAACCTCCGGATCTTTTCGAAGAGCACCTTTGGCACTATGAAACAAAAACACTGATTGGAACAAGCTAATCATTGGATTGGCAAGCAATAAATAAACACTGGCATAGAGACAAAGTACGTGCGATTTTCCAGTGACGATAAATTACGAAACATGAACGCATGAGATGTAAACAGCCATAACGAGTAATCAAGATATGCATATCCTAAAAACCTAACAAATGTCTTTTAGTCTGAGTCGTAGGCTACATAATCATAGGGAAGTCTGTGAGTTTGCACATGTCTGAAAGACAGCCATAAACCCCCTCCGCGTGGAGGGCTAGTCTCAAAAGGCCATTGCTAAAGATGCTTGTTTTTCACATTGTGCTGTTAAGCATTAAACATTTTGCCTTCTGCTGACAAAGATACTGATTTTGTTTGCCAGGGCTTGGCACCTGCTCACCAAATGCATCAAAATCTTTAATGACCACAGTGCTACTGTGCTTCTTTGACCAGCAAACTCACCTGGCTTGAACCCCCCCAGAAACACTGCTGGGTGTCAAGATGGTAAGGCACCACACCCAAACAGATGACCAGAAGGCTACTAAAACAGCAACCTACCTTCATTACTCCTCAAAGTTGGACATATAGACTTAAGAAGCCCAATTTCCATTGGTCGTTTTAAAACCAGTGTTAGTTTGGAACTGGTCTGATGTGGTTTGCATTACCTTTAAGCCAAAATTGAATTAAATGTCAAGCATAACATTTTAAACACAATTCTGTGTTCTGCAATGATGCGTAGCTATGGTTTTCACTTGTTTTATTATATTCATGAGATTCTGTCAAACATTTTTAAATGAAGATTGCTTAAAGTAATTGTGAATATAAACTTGAGTAAAACGTGTTTTAGTGCTTCATCTCATTTAATTTTTATTTCCAAAAACGATAGAGAACATACAGACGTGTAACATACTCATAAAATTCCAGATTAGAAAACAGTTCATTTATTTTCAGATATTGTTTTTTATTTGTGTTTGCAGCTTAAGATTCATATCTAATCGCGTATAATGAACCTTTTAAAATGAAAATAATACATTTCCTAATCAAGATGACCGTTTATATCAGCGTTTTCCTCACTTTTGTGAGTGACGGCGTTTCCGTTTCCGGTAGGTGTCGCTGTTTTACCGCTCTCGCGTCTCCTGAGCGCGCGCGCGGGCAATGTGCATGAGCTTCTCCGTCTCTCCATAAACTTCTTTTGAGTGATGTTTTCTAATAATATTAAGGTTTCCGTGGTCACTGCAGCCTGTAGGATATTAAAACTGGATTTCAGCAACCGGAGACAACATAGAATCCAGTTGGCGAGAGATTAATAATTAGTTTGTTCAGTCATCCATGAAATATTTCATCATGACAGGTTTCCCTCACAGGCCAGAACGGCTACGGCAGCCGATGTAAAACTGCGTTCCTGTTTGAATTTAATAAACATATTTACCCACATATTCACACAGTTTTTAATCTGTAGATTGACATCAGTGTGTGGGTTGTTTTATTTGAATTCTTCATAAATTCCAGCATTACGTTAACCAATTTTTACACGACGTCCAGCTCTGCTTAAGTGTCTTTTTTTCTCTCTGTAGTTTCCCAAACAATAACAGGGGTCCATTTTCTAGTCGTATTTTTGTTTTAAAGGAACTATTAACGTTATGGAAAATTTTAAAGTATTGAAAACTACATTAAAAGGCCAGTCTGGAACACGTAAAGTGCGTAAATGAATTTGGCGGCTGCTAAGCAACACCAACTGGAGGCTGCCTTGACGAGAAGGAGGGCGTTCCTCGCGTTCGGCTCTGGAGGGAAATCATTTACCGGGAGTGAACGCGCGCGTCCAGACCGATACACGGACACGCACACGCACATATAGAGCGCGTTCACAGCTGATGTGATTACAGCGCTATGAGCCAAGTGCGCGAGACGAGTCTGTTCCCGCGCGCGCACAGCCGAGGACACGGTTCATCCAGACTCTCCGTCGAGGAGATGCGAAAGATTAGTCATGAACATTTTCCTCTTGATGAACTTATCTAAACAAAGAATTTACACCCTCAGCAACATTTCAGGGTGGCTTAATAAGTGTTTGGACACGTGAGGCTTTTCCAATAAGGTAAGGTACATTTTTAACATACTTTTCTTTTTGCTTGAAATGTTTTTTTTTTATTTAATAGTAAGCATTTTTAAAATGTATTTTAAGGGTGTGTACATGTTATTCTTTTATATTACACTTGGCCTTTTTTAATAGTACTTTTACCTTCTCATTTTTAGATGACAAAATGATGAAATTTCCACCAGACTCAATATGGAATGAAGCTTCATGAAACAAAAACATAATTTCCCTTCTGAGGAGAAGAGACTGTGATTTTACAGCAATGCCTTGTGGCCCTGTGCTCAACTGGACCAATGAGACCAGCGGCCCCCCATACACCCTGGTGGTGGCCCTTCCTCTGAGCGTTCTGGTGGGGCTGCTTATCCTCCTCATCGTTTTTGGCAATGTTCTGGTTATCATCGCCGTCTTCACTAGTCGGGCTCTCCGGGCACCCCAGAACCTGTTCTTGGTCTCGCTGGCCTCAGCTGACATACTGGTAGCCACTCTGGTGATGCCGTTCTCGCTGGCAAATGAGCTCATGGGCAGTTGGGCGTTTGGCCAGGTTTGGTGTGAAATCTACCTAGCGTTGGACGTTCTCTTCTGCACGGCTTCAATAACTCACCTGTGTGCAATCAGTCTGGACAGATACTGGTCAATCACGCAAGCCATTGAGTACAACCTCAAGCGCACACCTCAGCGGATCAAGCGGATCATTTTTATCGTGTGGATCATTGCCGCTGTGATCTCCTGCCCGCCTCTTATTACCATGGAAAAAGGGGAGGGCTCAACTTGTGATATCAACAAAGAAAAATGGTACATAATCTCCTCCTGCATTGGCTCGTTTTTCCTGCCTTGCATCATCATGGTCCTGGTGTATATCCGAATTTACCAAATCGCCAAGAAGAGAACCAGAGCACCTCCTGGGGACAGGAGGAAGAATGAAGCAGAAAAGAAAGGAAATGATATGGAGAAAGAGCATGACGAGAAGTTAAATGGAATCCAGAATCCCGAACCAGATGATAAGGGTGAACTAAATGGTGTAGACATGGAGGAATCGTCCTCCTCAGACCACAAGGTCTCCAATCCTTGCTCGCTCAAGAAGAAAAGCTCAAAGGGGAAAACAAAGTTGAGCCAAATCAAACCAGGAGATGCGGAAAAACACGAGGTGTGCCAAACTACAAAGACTAGTCGGTGGAAAGGCCGTCAAAACCGAGAAAAACGTTTCACATTTGTCCTGGCCGTTGTCATTGGCGTCTTTGTCATTTGCTGGTTCCCGTTTTTCTTCACCTACACCCTGACAGCTCTTTGCGACTGCTGTGTGCCGTTAACACTTTTCAAGTTCTTCTTCTGGTTCGGCTACTGCAACAGCTCCCTCAATCCCATTATATACACCATCTTCAATAATGACTTCCGCAGATCCTTCAAAAAGATTCTCTGCCGCAGAGATAAGAGGAGAGTGGTGTGAACAGACTGCTATTTTTTGCACATTCCTTTATTAAATGTAATATGTCACCTGTGGTTTTACGGGAAGAACTTGTGTAGTCAGCCAACATGGTGTGTGTCATTATTCAACAAGTCCAACTGGGGAAAAGACTTTCACATTCTTTCCAGAACTCCAACAATGCATGGTTATGCAATTACAGCACAAGATGTGAAAGTTTTGTCCATTTCAGAACTTTACTGTGTTGTATTGATATGTGGTGTAGTTAGCTGTGCTATTTTATCATCTTCCACATGGATAAGAATATACAAAGACACTAAAACCCTGCTGTACGCCATTGAAAATGTGAAATACAATTCCAAAGTGCCAAAGAAGTAAGGACTATTAATTTGGCCTTTGGATTCAATTTTGTGCTGCAAAACTGAACAACTGCTCCTCAACGTGCATGCCATTGTCTTTTTGCATGGTTTGTTTATTTCTCTGACATGTTGTATAATTAATCGTGAAGGCGTGGACATTGTTCAGTGGGCAATCTTTCTTTTATATCCCTGTCAGTAATGGTTCATTTCAAATCTTGCACTGGACCATTAGGCAAAAAAGATGATAAGCTTGTGTGACTGGAACCTAGCTGGCCAGTGTCTAAACAAATCTTTCCAGCAACTGTTATAGACCGTACCCATCACCTTAGATGTTAGTTACAGTTACAGATATGCAACCAATGCCCTAGTGATGGTTAGTATACTGTGACTAAATGTGTAAAACAGTCTGCAGAATTGTGGAAAGCCTCAAGAAAACAGAGTTGAATATTCAGCAGATATTGAATGTCTTAACACAGAGGGTCAAGGTGAGGTCAGTTTGTTCCCTTGGGAAGCCAGAGAAATCCAGTTTGGAGCAAATGTCCAGTCTAATTTCGGTGTGATACTGGAAAATGGTTAAAAACAAAGGTCTAGAGTGACATCTACAAACTAACCGTCAGTGCACATTATTGCCATATCTGGAAAACTAACGGTGATGTATGACTCACTGGGGGTTATTGGCTTTTTTGGTTGTATTCTCAACGTGTTAACAATCAAGTTCTAGAAAAAAAATAGTTTTCAACAAATATATAAACTTAGAAAATAAAAAAATTCAGAGCATTTTTGTCTGTTACCCTGTAAAGGCTTTGTTTGGGTATTGGGTGGGTTTGTTTGTTTTTTTTTTAAAGCCAAATAAGGGAGAAAATATCTTTCACTTTGATTATGCAAGCTAGACTACATCAATGTGTAAATAAGGGGTGTCCAAACCTGTTCCTGACTAAAGCAATTTAGCTTGAATCCTCACTAAACATAAATGAACAAACTCAAGTTCTTCCGAATTTAGGTGAAGGTGTTAAAGTTAAATCGTGTTGGACGCATTGGCTTTAAACGAACATTCAAAATTGACAATAATTAATAATTTCTATTAAAATAATGATCATTTCTATTTGTATTCAAAAATAATGTAGTGTGTGACTATAGCAAGCAGTTGTTCTATGATATAAAAGCAGAGAATTTTCAACTGTATAGGAGACTTCGGTTGAAAATCACTCAAGCAAGTTTCAGATTTCTGTAGATCAAAAATAATAAAACATGACTAAAGTATATTATATTATGTATTATCCCCACAATTCCTGAAAAAGCAGCTCCAAATCGGTAACTATGTTGGTTAATTCCCTAGTTTTGCTCACGAGGAGAGACAAAGTCTTTTATGTCTATGCTGTGTGTATGTGTTCTGCTGCTGTTGGGTATATGAAGACAAACAGAAATGTAAATAAACGTAAATATCATTCCCCCAACAACTCATAGATGATATGGTTGCAATCTTCCGATGACAAACACTCAATGTCATTGAGACGTCAATCTAAAGTCTTCCACTTCAAGTTCAAAAGCAGATAAATGTCTTGTGGAGGATCAGACTGAAAAATGAGTTTTGAATAGAGCTGAAAGGTAAAAGTGTATCGTTTCTCAATGCTGCTGACAAATGTACCATTTCTCTCTGCTTATTTGGTATTCCACTCAGCCGCTAAAACACATGAGCTGAAATGCTTAAAATGTCTTAATCTTCTGACAATTTATACATGGAAAACAATA
This sequence comes from Danionella cerebrum, assembly GCA_007224835.1. Lineage (NCBI taxonomy): Eukaryota > Metazoa > Chordata > Actinopteri > Cypriniformes > Danionidae > Danionella > Danionella cerebrum. The sequence continues at coordinate 328,631 of SRMA01025243.1, read as the reverse complement.
TGGATGAGTCTTTGAGTAATTCTTAGTGACCAGTTGGCTTTGTCTCCTACTGGCTTGCAACTGGCTTGCCATTGCAGCCTGTGTCATATTCAAGAGAGTGATGCTTTGCGTACAGAACAGTGACAGGGTCAGCACCATACTACCTTCACAAAGTCTTGCAGTCCTACACCCCTACCTTTGATTACATAAGAATTTTTAAAGGTTATAAACTGACTTAGGCAAAAACGCCCAAATGAGTTTTTAAGAGTTAAAAGGGCTCTAACTAAGGCTAGGAAGGAGCTAGAGAAGTCATTCAGGGTTCAATATTCTCAGTAGGACGTAGGGAATCTGAATCTAGAGTATTGAGTTGTTTGCACAAAGTACTAGACCGTGACAGCCCGTACAATTGGATATTTTAATGAAAAGCCGTTGAATTATGGTATGAGATGGTTCCCTGTAGGCCCTCTGAAGGTCCAGCTGAGTCAATGAGGGCTTAAAATGACCCCCTTAGAGCCCTGATACGTTATCCAGAGTTTGGCGATGATCCATTGAAGCACTGATTTTTTATGAATTTTTAAAGGTGCGAATAGGAAAAAAGGCCGAAGTGAGTTTTAAAGAGTTCAAGAGGCTTTAACTAAGGCTAGGAAGGTGCTAGAGAGGTCATTGGGGGCTTTTTATTCTAAAGGGACTCTGAATCTAGAGTATTGAGTGTTTTGAACAAAGTATCAGACCGTGACGGCCCGTACGATTGGATATTTCAATGAAAACCCGTTGAATTACGGTATGAGATGGGTCCCCGTAGGCCCTGTGAAGGTCCCAGCTAGGTCCTTGAGGGCTTAAAACGAGCTGAATAGAGCCCTGATAATATATCCAGAGTTTGGTGATGATCCATTGAATTCATATGCATTTTTAAAGGTTAAAAAGTGACTTAGGCAAAAAAACACCCTTTGAGTTTTTAAGAGTTAAAAGGGCTCTAAGGCTAGGAAGGAGCTAGAGAAGTTATTCAGGGCTGGAAATCTCTCACCAGAACTTTATCTTTCGCAGTTCCCAGCTGGTGGATCTCTCTTCCAGTTCCATTCTGAAAAGCAGAGTCTCTCAGAATTTTTAAAAAAGCAACTAAACTTGTTTGCTCTCTTGTAAAACTCTTTTTTTTCCACTAAAAACTCTTGATTAATTAATTCTGAATCAGATGGAACCTGTGAACCATATGAATACCTGACTGTGTTACAAACTGCTTGTTGTGTTTTCCTCCAAATCATAATAATTCAGTGAAAATGTTCAGTAGCAACACACATGCAAAATAAATATTTTATTAATGATTTCTACAAATGTAAAGGCACTTTCACCTTTCCTGCCTTGTTTAATTAGATTGAATTGGACTATGATGTATCCTTGTATGGTGCATTTGGGCAAATTGGCGAGTCAAGTGTACATCAAGCCGATCAAAAAGCGCAGTTAGACGTGCTCAAAGAGGTCATTTTGGTCCACTCTAGAGTAGTGAGAACTTGAGCTTTTCCAAAGTAAGACAGGCATGGATGCATAAAAACAACAGATTTAAACAAGCTACTGAAGTGGCATTATTGATAAAGCTGTCGTAACATCACAGCGACTCAAAATGTATTGTTTGTCTTAAGTGATTCATACCAACTGTATAATAAATGTTACCAAGTTGTTGGTTTTAACTAGCTGGTAAAGATTTTATAATATGTATCTTGTTCTGGGCCTGGCGAATCAAACCATAGGTGTGAAAATAACTTAAGGACAAATCAAATGATTCCATCTTACATCAGCAACATACTGCAAGTATTTTACTGGAGGTGAAATCACAGGAAAGTACAGCAATTATCTAAGATACTTAGCTTCTAACATTTGACCTTTAACAGAAATACAATCAATTTGTTCACTGTTCTTGTCAAGACAGAGGAATACATTACAAAGTTCCCCGGCAGCAGTGGGTAAGTACATCTTTTCAGAAAGCTTCATAACGATGATGGATCATGATAATTTCATCTCATCTATTAATCATCATTAAATTGTCAAGATAGCTAGAGATAATTGGGAAGCTTAAAATAAGGTTTTCATGCGACAGACCTGTAGCAGCCTCTGTAACCTTTGACAAACCTGATGTAAATTCATTCACTGACATCTTTGAAAACTTAATGCATTTCCGCCCACAGTTTAGTCAATTGACTGAATTGAACATGTTCATCGGCCAGCCATGATCAGTGAGTGGGAGATAAGAGAGAGACTGCGTGATGACCAACTGTCTATGAGTGAGAGAGAGGAGGAAGGAGGGTGTTTAATAGGCAACTTTGAGTGGTTAAAAATCCCGACAGTTAATTATCTCAGCGTCAGCACTGATGAGGACTGAGATAACAACTTCTGCAAGGTTTCCAAGTAAAGGCAGCTTTTCAATTAGAGCACTGACTCAAAACAAGTGGATACAAAAGCAAATGCACACAGAAATAGTTGACCCCTGGCTGATTTAGAATCGCACAGACAAAGAAAAGATCAGTCTATAGGTTTATTTCAACCTCAAAATCACAAATAAGTGAAGAAAACGCCACTGTAAAAGTAGTGATTAGCATGAGTGAATAAGTTTATATGATTACCCATCAATCATTAATATTTCAGATTCCCAGGTGTCTTATAGTTCACTTTATACATTAAAAAAATCTGAGCAGTTTATTGTTTTGTGTGTTTTTCTTTGCCCCCAGCTCAGACAAACACACTTTTTGAAACAGATCTTTTTTTATGCGTGTCTCCTGACAACAAAACAACAAACTGAGGCAGCGATATGCTAAAATGAACTTTTATCCACGTTGATTTTTCTTCATCTCTGACTAGAAACGTGAATTCTCCCCTCTCCACAGTCTTGTGATGAGTGGCATCATTCATTTCTGTTTTGTAGAAGTGAGATCACAAAAGTCATCATCACTGCTTGAACATGTCAATTTCCTTTTGTAATTTCTGAGCAATTTTAAAGGAATTTTAAAACATTCTAAAATATTTTGTCACGTCACTTACAGTTATTTCAGGCTTTGTTAACCTGTGAGCTTTTGGTTTTACTCGTGCAGAAAAGCAGTTTGTGTTTCTTTCTGACCATTCCTTGCATTCCAGACACTGTAACTCTAGACGCTGCTGCATACTGCACAGAGCAAAGGTGTCCAAATCAATTACACAGGGGGCCAACTCAAACACATGTTCATTTGTGAGCTGCATGGGAAAAATTGGTATTGAATACACCAAAGCATTTTTTGAAAACAAATAGAAAGAAAACGATGAAATATTATGGTACCATTAAAGTTTAAAAAAACAAATATAAAATATTTTGCTATACTTTAAATATAAATCCTGTCTAAAGTCTAAAATCATGAAACTACAAATGCAATCATAGCTTTTTTGTAGTTTGTTGTGCAGAATTAATTCCATAATGCAAAGAGAAACATTTTCATTCTTTTTTTTTATTTAATCCTTGAGAAATGTGTTCTATGTCCCCCATACGATCCACACTTCTGATCAAAGTTATCTTGTTCAGGTACCATTTACTGTGTTTTAAATTTATGTGACATTTTAAACATGTTTGGTTTGTTTTTAGACTTAATAGTGTGGCTATTTTTATTTCCGAGACATTTCTTTATTAACACTACATCATCACACCAGTAAAATCTATAATAATTAATCTTTATAAACTGGTCTCACAAACATAATTTAGTTTGACACATATTTGAGGTTTTATTTTGAGGTACTAAGCTTGAAGATGCTTTGGTGTGTGTGTGTGTATCACAATAATGGGCATGATTCACACAATTATCCTGTTTTTTAATTTGTAAAGTTATTTTTATGAGAGATGATACAGGGTGAAAAATCTAATCTGAACCCTGTGCTTGTATGAGACAGTGGAAATAGACTGCTAGTTTTTTTTTTCATGCATGAACTTGAAAACCCATGCACTTTATAATTTCATAGGCGGAGACATCGTATTAAACTGTTTATTTACTATTAGTTTATTTAATAGTCTCACATTACTTACATTAGCTGCTTCAGTTATCTTTTAAGTTTAGATTAGATCTGAAGAGCTCTGCCTGTTGGATCATTTAAATTGTATGCATTCACACAGGCCCACGTCTTCAATCTGGTAGCTATGGTAAAAGTAAAAGTATCCTTGCGATATGTTCAAATGTAGTGAAAAAAAAAACAAAATTGATGTTGAAGTGAAACGGGGACTTGTCTCCAGCAATTACTGTTGCATTCAGGCTAGGCTTTAAAAATTCATAATTGGTGATTTTTAATACGTTATCCATCGAAACTTGCCGAAAAGATCATTTTAGTTGATTGCATGCTTTTTCTATTCTTTTTTTTTCATCTAAAATTAGCTTCCCTTGTTTGAAAGTCTACTGCTTCTATGGATTGTATGAGCAAACACCAGAGTAATGAACCTATGGAATTTGTGTGAAATTAAAACAGCAAGTGGAGAGCTTCAAAGAAGCTGGTGCCTGGGGACCTCATAGGAACATAATCCAAGCTTAAACAGGAGGCTTCCCAGACAAAACGATTGAGAAAATGATCATCGCATCATGGGTTTTGTGAGCTGCCATATGCTGTGCTGCATGATAAACTTTATTTGTACTGAAAACTACCTCGAATGACTGCACACAGTCACAAAAGCAAGAGACAGAATGCTTGCTCTCCAGATGTCACCTCATTTGAAACTTTTAGACTTGTCGTGCAGACATTTGCAAGCAATGCTACAATAGATTCCTGTCTGTAGAACATTTGAACAGCGCTAGTGAAAGAAGAAAGTCTCGGAAGGTTTAAAGAGAGCCTGGCAGCTTTCTGCAGACAACCCACTGTGATATTTTTTTATCCAACATGTTTAATCAATAGCAGTTTTTTGTCGTTTTTTATACCAAACGCGATGCATAGGGAGACATCTTATTACAGAGAATGATGGGAAGTAGGAGAGAGTGAAATAGAGCGATTCGTTTGCCCCGTCTTCAAGACCCAACACTCCCCTCACTTTTCACCCTGTGGGAAATCAATTTTTGTTTGTCAAATGAGCAATACACTTAAAGCCACTGAAATGCAGCTGTGTACCAAAGAGTGAGGGTTTAAGCACAGTGATGCAGAGCACATTGGTGTAAAGAATAACATCAGAAATGCATCGTTATGAGAGTTTAATTGCGAGGACATAAAACCATGAGATGAATGCAGATGGGCCCATTATAAGTCACCATGGGACTTGATTAAATAAGTGAGAAAATGTCAGAATTTCTGAATATTTTGGCCAAGATCAGAATTCACATTAGGAAATTCAACATTGACTCATGAGATATTTACTTGGTAACTCTACATAGTTTAAAAGGTGTTTAGGGCCCGGGGCCCCAGTCATGTCGGCACACGGGGGGTGGAACGATCCACCAGGTTACTTCGGTCTGATTGCAGAGCCAGTTCTGTGTCGGACCTCGCAGCGCACTCGGGCATAGAGGAGTGAGGGTGATTCATGGGAAGTTGGTCGGCCACTGGTGGGTTGGGTCTGCTGTCCCTGGGCACCGTGTGCTGCAAATGTTTGTTTGTTATATATGTGTGGTTCGCCCAACTCACTGTTTGTGATCTTTGGTAAGTTATGTATTTTTCCTCCCATGTAGCTGAGTTGCTTTTTAAAGCATACAACATTATTATCACCTCACTTAAGATATTGTCTGTGTATGTATGTATATTTAAACATGTGTGTATGTGTGCCTGGATATACAAACTGCAATAACTGTTTTACATGAACTATAACAAACGGACATGGACTAAATGAACTGTAACTAGGACTTATGCGTCATGTTCAGGTAGGTATTTATTTATTTTATTTTTTTATTCATTTGCAATTCTTTTTTTCTTCACTTCTAAATTATTATTATTATTTTCCTCTCTTCGTCTTTTCCTCTTCCTTTCTTTCATTTTCACTTGTGTACCTTCACCCTTCCCCAATCCTTTGTCCACTCCCCCTTTTGGTTCGGCACTGTCTTGTCCTGACACAACTATTATAAACGTACTCGCGGGAACCACAACTAATAAATATTTAATAAATACATTCAAATTTCCAATCCAGAGGAGAAAACACCACACCAGGTGTTTTACTCCTCTGGAGAAAGCAAAACTGTCCAACTCAGCAAGGCATGTACTCCCCCATGTGATGGCTTTTGAGCAGGACAGGACAAGGGAGAAAAAAAATAAATAAATAAAAAATAAAAGGTGTTTAGAGGAGTTAATCACCACACTTGATTATGGTCAATTCTCTTTTTTTCTTCAATAAAAACTGTTTTAAACAAAACTGTTTATCACTTTGACCCGTGCAGAATGTGCACACTGTTGTAAGAAGTAAAAACAGCATTTGACCTTGATGTTGCTCTAAATCATCCTGATATGCTTTAGTCTCTGGAGAATGTCTATGAGTTTTGTCACATGAACTGAAAGCGGCCTAGAGGTCAGTTTGCTTCATGCCATTATGAAGATGTTTTGGTTGGTGAGGGCCACAAATGTCATGAGACACTTGAGCAGCAAGTAGTTCCTGTGGTGAAGAAACCAGCATGGAGTGTAAGCAGGCTCCTTCGGTAGTCTGTTCACACAGGGTCCGCTGGGAACCAGTAGCCAGTGTTTCAAACCGTTTCCTCTTTGCATCTGTTGTGTTCCCTTGTGGCTGTTTTGATAAGTGGAAATTTGCAGCTGAAATTTGAAGACCTGCCAGACAGAGCACTCATGTTTGTATTAGGACGAACGAGCATGTGTGCAAGCATGTACTTGTCAATATTACAAGAGAACAAATTGAAAATTGAGGTAAACATTGGTTCACAGAAGAACACGCACACACAGAAGAAAATTACTGTTTTGCTTTTAATGAGACAAATTGAAGCTGTTGCATAAAATTAATCAAAAGTTTGTTCCCCTGTTTAGTTGGAAACAGTTACTTACAAAGGTTCACACATGTTTCTTTCTAGTAAAAGATGTGCATTGTGATTTTAATAAGATATACCCCAAATGGACTGCTACACTTTAAAAAAAGGTTCTTTATAGAACCAAAACTGGTTCTTTGGCTCGTAATCATCAAAGGGAACCTTCAATCTTCAAAGGCCAACCATTAAATGTATAAACGTTGGCATGATATATAACCAACATCTGTATATAGCATATACAAAGAACAATGAACTTTTGAACCACAATTACCAAAAAGGCCATAACAGTTTCTTTACACTAACAAACTGCTATACAGTGCCTCACAAACAACTAGCAACCAAAGAATAAAACGTACAAAAAAGTGCTATAGAGCAACTTTAAATCAGCAAAGAACCACCGAAGAGCTTCATAGGTTCATTAAAGCGAAAAAGTGCTGTACACAACACCTTGAATCTTATGAAGAGCCTGTAACACCAACCCACTTTTTTCTTTAAATTGAAATCGTTTTAAAATATCATGTACATATTTAAATATATGATTGCATTTCACATTTAAAAAATAGAAACTTTGTAAACCGAACAATAACAAATATTTCTGCTATATTTAATATTTTCCACTTGTTTGTCTCACGTCGCGCTGCACTTCCGCGTCCATGCGCTCCCTACTCCGCTGCTTTAAGAGGCTGATACGCCTTAAAACACTTTAAATCAGTTTTAAATTGAGCGAAACATTTTGTATAGATTACCAATAATGTACTACAACAAATGTTAGAGTCAAGGTGTTGTAAAAAAAAAATAACGTTTATAACGTGGAATGTTCGGTTCTGTAGCGCAAGTTAGTCCTCCTCCTCAGACACAACGCCTTACTCTAAAGGTATGGTTTCACATTTGTGTACATATTACGTATTTTGCGTATGTTTTATTGTCATTTATTACATTACCAATGTGTAGATTTAAGGATTGAAGAAACGTTGCAAAAATGAATCAAAATAATTCTCACTTTTCAGGAATGTGGTTTGGCATCCATTCATGGTGGAAACGCATTTTCCGAACATCTTATTGTGCTGGGATGGAACGCTGATAAATTTGCCAACTCTAGGACGATATTTGAGAAGGTAAGTGATGTCAACAGCATTTTATAATAGCTTAAAAACTTCATGTGATAGTGTTGGAAGGCCAAAGCAATATAGTTGTAGAAACTGGAAAACTCTTTCTTAGCTTTTCACCCTTACATTTTGCAGTCTGTGAGGATTAATATATCTGCAGTAAATGGAACTAGAACATTTCTTAGCTGTAGGAAAATGCACTGATGCCCCTTTGGTAATATTTCACCACTGATTTCATTAACTTCTTTTATAAGCTTTCATTCTGTCGTAAGAGTGAGAAAAGACACAGTGCAATGCGCACACAGCGTAATCGAATCAGTAAGAGAAAGTCTTCTGTGAGTAGACCAACTGTAAATCTACACCAGACCTGCATATGTCTGCTTAGGATAATGCTATGATGAACAAAGGCAACAGTTTCACCTGAGGCGTAGTCTCTTCTATCTTTATTGGCTTGACACAGAAGAAAGTCTTCTGTGAGTTTTTTGTTCATTGCGTTCAAAATGTGTTCATATGCTACAACGTATGTTTGGAAATAGGGCAAGTAGCCATGAACTAACATCTGACATGCAATGTTTTTAAAGTATGTAGAATTTTTCAAGCTGTCTATTCAAAATATGTTAACAAAAACAAACAAAAGTCAGATTATTAGTTGGACTTGTATTCTTGACTTGTGAAAACCATCAGCATTTTTTCCCACCTGCCTAAAACTACTCTAATATTCAGCCGTTTGGGACAGATCTGGAGACTGGTCAAGTATTAATGGATATTTGGTTCAAACATATTACTTTTTGGTATTTTTGTACCCTTCAAACATTTTGAGCCACAGTCTTTGCAGTTAAGGACAGTTTATCTCGTTTATTCACACATTATGCAAATCAATCCCCTGTCCACTTAAAAAAAAAGCATTGGTATTGAATATTTTCAATTTCATGCTTTAATACATGTTGGCTCTTTGTGAAATGAGTTAATTTGTTGCAATATTCCCAGGGAACAGATGAATCATAAACAAATGCATCGAAACGATACAGGTGAGCAAGGTCTTAAATAACAAAATATTCTATTACATAAATTCAAAAGATGACTCATTCAATGTATTTTTGAATACAAGTAAAAATAGAAATAGTAATTGGTCGGAATGGTGGAGGCATCCATTTTCCTTCATTCTTCCATGCGCCTCTCCTGGGACCTTATACTCATAATTGATGTGGTGGTAATTTGTAAGGTCTGAGGGGTCCGTGGGAGACAGATATAGTGAGGGGGAGAGAAACGAGTGTTTCTAGGCGAGGTGGGTCTTATCTAAAAAAGCAAGCTTCTCTCTTTGGATGCTATACTTGAGAATAGTGAGTTTTTTTTCTTTTGGCCTGGAGCACACATCTCCAGCTGATTACCTCTTTTTACAGAATTCAGTATGTTCAAATCATAGCCCATATCAAGCTATGAGGTTTCTGATAAAGAGTGTTTCAAAGTTACTTACATTTGAAGGAATTGTAATCAGTTCTTACTCTTAGCACAATGGAAACCAAAGGAAATTTTTTACAACAGATCTAACTTTTGAATAGAGCTGCAAACTAAATGATTAGAGTATGTGCAGACAGCTTGTTTGTTTTTGTACAAAACAAAGGCTATCTGAGACCAAGACCAAAAACATCACCGACCGAGAACAGAGAGAGCCGATCCAAGACAGACACGACAGAAAATTGGTCTCTAAAGCAAACTCAGAGAACTATTTTCACTGTTGGCTAAGCGTGTACAGAGGTACAGGTACTTGAGTTTCTAAAAGTTTAAAGTAATGATCATTTTAAAAGTCTCCCTGTTTTTAATTTAAAAAAATGTTTGGTATGAGTAATTAAGCATGTTTTTCTGCTGTACACTTTGAGTCGATAGGAATCTCTTCGCTTCTAGGTAAGTATGGGTATCCCCTGGACGGAGCTGCCTGAGATGAGGCGTGGATTGTGTATTAGCTGTATTTGCTGTTAGAAGAGGTGGAGCATGCCATGAGGCCAGTGTGATTGGCAGCTAAAATTACGATCCGATGATCTCAGGGTTACAGGTTTTCATACAACTCCTGAGCAATGCAGAGTTTCATCGTATCTGATTCATCCATTATGAGCGGCGTGCCACAAAACAGTGTTGTTTAACATTAAATTATAACAGAGTGCGCTCTAATCTACTTTCTAGCAATACTGACGTCCTTAAAAATGTTCATTTCAAGTCAAGGTAGTGTTTTCATTGTGTGACCGCGGGTTAGGGTTCATGGAACTCACCTCAAGGGCTCTCAACGATCACAAAGGCCATGTACAATCATACCCGGGTACTTTTGAAAATCTTTTTTTATCTCACAGGAGTACAAAAAATTGGCATAGCATTTTTAAATGCTAACCAGCTTTTCAAAAATGTGTGGTAACTTGAAATTGGTGCTGCGGATACGGCTCAGAAAAACACTCATCTTCTAAAAAAACCATGTGAATGTGGACAGGAACTTACTCCGGACTGGTCTCAAGTGGCCAGTCTATGAACTGCTGTTTGAGTAACTTATTACATGTCTGGAAGGAGAGAGGGAGGTTGCTGCATGGGACAAATTCACTTTATGTGAAAAATGGAAAGCATAGTTAAAATAAAATAATGACTTATGATTTGATCATTATGCAACATAACAGCTCTTTGAATGGGAGAAGAGATGCAGATTGGTTGGTCAATGATGTAATGTCGGATATGAGTAAAAGGACGAGGGTTCGCACCATAGAGGGTATATTTGTATTATAACAAAAATAGTACCTGCTAACATTTTATTCCAGTCCAGATGCAGGGTTAGTCTGTGCATTTGCTCTCTGTCCCTTCACACCCCAGTGAGCACAATATTCCTATTCAATGGATGTGCTGTATCTTTCATGCACTGTAAATCTATTGTGTAAGCATGTAATTGCCCATCTCTTGGCTGGAAATGCACCTGTGTTTCTATCAAATGTACAAAGAGATATGCAAAACTGTATTTACCTTGTTGAATTGGTGTGATAAATCAAACGAATTTGTTTGGATACAGAAAAACAAAAAAAAGTTTATTTACACTTGTGTACTGATGTGTGTGTGTTGAGGGGGGTGGGGGGTGCTATTAAATTCATCGGTTGAAAACCAAATTGGGAGATACAATGTCCATTTCAATTGCAAAGTACAAGGTGTGCAGTACTACGGCAGCATTCAGTCACATGAGTTTACTCAGCGCTGACATCCACTTCCTCTTTACGTTTCCCACATCAGTCACTGCACTGATGTTCTCACCATCTGAAACCTCGACATGCACCTTCCTCCTATAACCACAATCACACACATGGAATAATTAACTTCAGGATGTAGAGTACAGAGGGTCGTCGTTAACAAAAATGGGTCAATAAATGTGTCTTTAATGCCAAGATCAGAATCGTTTTTTTTCTTTCACGTTTTTCCTTTCTTTTTTCCAAAGTGCCAGATGAAACAGAGCTTTTTCAATGAAGCAGAGAGTTTTTCAATTAAGGCTTGTCCATTTTGAGGCTTTAGATTTCAGATTAAGACGTTTATAGGTGAATTGCAACATGAAAAGTTAGGGATCTGTGTAACTGGGAAAGGTGTCTCATTAGGTAGTGCATAGCTTGTGTTTTCGGAGGGTATCATGGTTTCTGCTCAATAAAGTTTTTACGGATTAAAGGGATTAAATGACCTAAACAAGGATTGTGGCCTGATGGATTGGCAATGTCATGTGTATATACCACCATTCAGAGCTGGTGATCTATGTTAGGCACGATCACCCTTTTAATTAGGACTAATTAAAAATAACTATAGTTTATTTTTGTAAATTACTAAACTGGTTGAGGAAAAGCCAAAATCTGCTACCAAGGTGCGGTTGAGAAACAGTTTCTTGTTATGGAAAAATTGAGCACAGCAACAAGACACAAGGTAGTTATGTTGCATCAACAAGGTCTCTAAAGACAAAGATTTCAAAGCAGATTGGGGTTTCAAGATGTGCTGTTCAATCTCTTTTGAAGAAATATAAACAATAGGGGTGTAACGGTTCACGGTATGTATTGAACCGTTTCGGTACGGCCTGTTCGGTTCGGGACACTTGCGTACCGTTTCGGTATTCGGTATTTGTATTAAATAATATAAATGTATTATTAGCGCGATATTAAGCGCAGCGGAACCATGTTCCTAGGCGAGTTTCCGCACGGACGCTATTGAGGGACGTGCAGCTGTACTGTGCGACACTCAATAGCGTCCGTGCGGAAAATCGCCTTTGGCTTCTCTGTTAAAATACATAACGGGGATAGATGAGTGGATAAATTTAAAGTTGTATGCCGACATTGTTCCACGGAGATCGGGCAGGCAACACATCTAACATTTTCTACTGCTGGAGATATTGTCACTGCAACCAGATCTGTGCTCTCTTCAGAAAATGTGGATAGGTTAATCTTTTTAGCCTAAAACTTGAATAGTTAGTTTTGTTGATATACAAGCTGAAGCTGTTGCTAGTGTTAAAAGTTTTCAGGTCCTAACTAGTTGCAGTATTTAATTTTTTATTTAATAAAATGTGTTTTCTTTATAAAGAGTGCAATTTATTTAAAATATCACCCAAATGTGTCACTTTTATTTATTTTATGCAAGAATTCTATTGTGTATTGGCAGCTTTTCAAAATAAAGATTATGTAAGTTTTTATTTTTTTGTACCGAACCGAATGAACCGAACCGAGCTCTCCAAGACACTGTACCGAACCGAATACAATTTTAGCGTACCGTTACACCCCTAATAAACAATCAAAAGGTTAATACTTTTCAATCAGCAGAAGCTCATAAGTGGCATAAACCAGTGGAACCCGAGAACATTCTTCATCTTCATTCTTCTTCTAAATCTATGAACAACATTGTTGAGAACAATTAACATTTAAATTAGTGAATCCTTAGAATAAACAGGTTTCAAACAGGTGTTTCTTGTCGTCTAAAAAACGTACCCTGTTCTTCCAGGCAGAGCTGTTTAGGTCTATCATATTGAACATCCCATGTACATGGCCCACTTCAATCGCATCTCTTTTGGGTTGAGGTCTGGGCGACTTCAAAAGGCAGATTTTATTTTTCTGAAGCCATTCGGTTGTGAATTGCTGTTTTGGGTCATTGTCCTGTCACCCAACTTCTACTTGGTATCAGCGGACATCTAAATGATGATGTTTCCTCCACCTTACTTTACAGAAGGTGTGATGTTTAAATTATGATATGCCATTTCCTTTTTACAGCATATGTAGTGTTTTGTGCTTTTCCATAGAGTTAAATGTTAGGTTTATCGGCTGAAAAAACATTTGACCAAAGCCAAGTGGAGTGCACTTTTGCAAACTTCAGCCATGCAGAAATGTTCTTTCTAATATGCAGTGGCTTCCTTCCTGGAGTGCCTGCTTGTTTTATGTATCGTAGACTGCAGACAATGGTGTCTTCACATCTTTTGCTGTCATTCAGGGTTGCTTCTGGGTGCTCACGTTTTGCTAGGATGGCAAAAGTCCCAAGGTTTCTTAGTTTGTAGATTGTCTGTTGACTGGAAATGTATAAAGTTCTTGAAATACCCGTGGAACCCTTCCCAGCTCCTGTTTTACATCCTGTTTTTGGTGAGGCATGGCTCTCATTAACATTTTCTTCTTGTGTTGAGCAAATACCATACGTTTGAGAGGTTTTTATCAGTCAAAGTCACTAAACTCCACTCCTTTAAACATTATTATATTAATATAATAAATGTATTCAGGAAAACTAAATCCAATATACAACCAGAATTTTTTTATATTTTCAGCATCTTAAGAAATGAGATGAATTAGCTGCCGCCGAAAGTTATGGTAGGGGGTCAGTACTAGGCATGACATGTTATAATTCTTGGCCAAGGTCAATGTTTTCTCCAGTTTGTTCGTTTGTTTGGCCATTTGTTTCAGCCTACGGTGAAAAAAATGTGTCTACATTTTGTGCGCGAAACTGTGACTGTGGTAGATTTACCATTGTTTTTTTTGTTTTTTTCGAAAAAATAGATGCCTTACTTTGTTTCATTTAGCGTTCCAACTATATTCAAAATCAGCCACTTTAACTGACCTCACTTTGCACAGACAAATGATTTGTTATGTGTGTGAGCAAACATGTGGTGCTCATTATGGTTTCAGTGTGGGCCGCTTCATTTTGAAGCTGAGCACCTTTTTATTTGCCGCGTATCTGAGGAGGGCTATCACAATGAACATGTGATTCAACATTAGACGTTTTAAGTACTGAAGAGGTTTTTCCTGCGTTTGTAGCCCACTCTGATTTTTAGATGCATTAGTACCTGTCTGTTTTCTAAACCCCTCAACCACACAATCCTGCCAAACAAGAGCAATTTTGTCAATTACGTTCTTCCAGAGTCACTTTAGCTAAATCCACACTTCACAGCTAATTAAGAAGAGCTCCACGGTCTTTCGTGCCCTGTGCGTGGTACGGTCACATTTTGCATGCCAATCTAAAACGTTCGCCTTGTTTTTCCGTAAAAAAAAAAAACATCTAAATGAGTATGAACACAAATGGATTTCCTTCAGTTTCGCTTGATTACATGGTGTTCTGTCTACCAAGTTTGAGCTCATAATAAGCAGCTAAGAGAAAAGTTTGAAATGTGGTTTTGATTTCACTCAAAGCTTTGGATTAGCACGATTAGCATTAAGACATAGCGACTTCTGTTCCTAGCATCCGTGCTGCTCTGGTAACCACTTGATTCCAGATTTAGTCATCTACATATAGTAGGGTCATTAGGGCGTAAATGTGACGCAGATGTTCTCCCATTGGTTGTATTTTTCAGCTGTTGACTCTTTAGCTTATTAGCGCTGACGCATTAGTTGAGTATCTGGGATGCTGCAGGCCCTCACCCTCCTGAATCATTTCCTTTTGTCTTTATCTTCCGACAGCGCTCATACATTGTGTGGCTCATCACATGAGCTAATATCAAACTGCTCTGCACAGCTTCCCAAAACCATATTAGTTAATCAGCCCGTTATCGCCCACAGCACAGGAGTTAGGAGCCATTGCATGCACACAGCAGCTTTATTCAGATGAAGGAGAACAGGATGGGAAATATTACTAAACGAGCACGATTTTCTACAAATTAGCACTTCTTTTTGAAGTTTATTTATGACAAACCTCAGATCCTTTCAGAAATACAAATAACCAAATGGTTTTGACGTTCAAAATTCAAGAAATTAAACAATAGGTCACTCCCCTTGCTGTGCTTTCACACGTCTAGTTCGTTTTATTTAGTCTGGAGTGCTCTGGTCCGCACTAGTTGAAAATACAGCCATGTGACATCATAAGGGCCAGTCATTGTTCACATTGCTTTCCGATTGGATTGAATGAATACACACATGGAAGTAAACTACGGAAATGGACAAACTTCAGTGTTTGATTTTGACCTTTGGCATCTTTTGGTAAATCGATTATGATGCACATTGCAAATGAAGCTTTGATAACAATCTACTCGAAAAAAAGACACAACCTATAATGCACTACGCAGGAGAGTACGGTGGCTGTATTTGTTCAAAAAGCCTGTTTTTTGTTGTCTTCATTTGTTTTTAGTTGCGATCAGAGTTCGATCATGTTCTCATCACAAACAAACCAGTCAAGAGTTAGTTTGAAAACATATTGAGACCGTCTCCTTAAGCAGGTCTCAGACCACTTTATTAGTCTCCTTTTGGTTCTGTTTTTTTTGTTTTGTTGTTGCTTTATCACCTGCCCAAAAAAGGGACTCTAGTTCGATTCACTCCTAAACAAATCAGGTCTGACAGCATCCTTAGTAACTGTTGCCGACTCTGACAAAAGTGATAATTCTGTATTTTCAATGAAAGTAAATTGAATGGGGGACATTTGGCTACAAAATACCCATTTTCAAGAAACACCAAACAAATAGGGCTTTAATGTGCATTTGATATGTTCAGCTGATAAAACAATTAAATCAGGTGCAGGACCAAACTTGAAATGCCTCATCCTACGGGTGAGCAATCGCATCTTCTGAACTTTGAATTCTCATCCCCATTTCTATGGAAGAGCAGCCAGATAACGTTTGAATTCTGACTGATGCTCAACTGTATCCGGGGTTTAATTCTAGTTCAATTGATTTGATCACTCAACCTTCAAAGCCTGCTTTTGAAACTGGAATGTGGAAAAAAACTTGGCCATGACGAGGTTCCGCGATGATTCAGCTTCATTATAAAACCCCTAAACACGAATACTAACATTAACATTAAATTAATAGATGTTATTTTTTGGTCGATTTTAGTTGTTTTCTGTGCGATCATAAAATATACTTTTTTGACTTACATTTCATTGTTTAATGTACCACTTCAGTGATCCGATGTTGCTGAATCACGATGCTGTGTCACATGACCTTTAGTTTCTTTTTACTGTTCACACCTGCTGGACACTACAGTGGTTGCTGCTTTCCCACAGTTACCTCACAGGTTTATGCCTCAATTACAGCACAATACAACATTTTAAGTGATTAATTTAATCCTATAATTGTTTTTATTACAAACCCTTGAGACAAAAGCATTGAATATACAACACCAGATTCTGTAAGTTAGAAGATGCTTAAACATAGAGTTGTTTCACATGTACCAGCTTCAGGCTGGAGTGTTGCTGAGGTTTTAATAATTGATGATTTAAAAGAATAATTAGTCTGTTGCTGCTTTGATCTAGTGCATTTCTCCCTTATGTTTTCAATACCCTTGATATAAAGAAAAGAGCAAAAAAGCAACATTTTTAAAGACTTAAATTGCAACATTTGTATGGGAGGTTGGAGGCCTTTTCGTTGGCAGAGCAGATGGAGAGAGAAAAAACTGTGAGGGAAACTAAATTGGATAATTACTCTTCTGCATTATTGTAATTTGCATAATCTAATTTTGTTTTAATAATCAAACGATGAGTAGAACCAGGGTTCACATCTCTATTTTTATGTTTGTAGTGAACAAGAGTTTTTAACACCTTGTCAAAAAGACGTTTATTTGTCTAGTTTCATCCATCCATCAAACACCCACCCACCTCTACGTCTATCCATCAACACCAAGCCCTCAATCCCTTCATCCAAACCCTAACCCACCCAACCATTTGTCTGTCCATCCAAACATCCATCCAACACCTACCCACCCATTCATCCAAACACCCACCCGTCCATCCATCAATCCATTCAAACACCAAGCCATCCATCCAAACACCAACCCATCCATCCATCAACCCTCTCATCCATCTAAAAACCCACCTATCGACCCACCCAAACACACACCCACCCTACCTCTTCTTAACCCACTTATTACCAGTGCAGATTCTTAGCACGTTAACAATGTTGAAAATGGCTTCCTCCAACTATGTATTTCTAAGTAAATACGCAGTTATACATAGAACCTTTAGAATTTCATTCATGCTTCGTGGCGTCACGCCTACCCCACTGCAGTAGTTCAAGATTTGCCAAGCAAAGCTGTCTTTAGGCTCCAACTACTCCAAATGCAGCGGCCACATTATTGATGGAGACCAGAAGGCAGGAGCATATTTGATGGGTTCTGTGCGCTTTCCACTGGCTTTCTATTGTTTCCAGTTCAAACGACTGGCTCTTGAAGAGTTAGGTCCTCAGTACTTGACTGAACTTCTTAACACCCAATGTCACTCTAGATCTCTAAAATTGACAGATACAGGACTCCTGGAGATCCCTGAATCCAGTATGAATCCATCCATTTTTCAGTGGCCCCACCACAGTTATGGAACAATCAGGTTGTCCATCTGCTGAGGATTTCAAGAGCATCTTTTCACTCAGGTTTTTTCCTGCCATTGCTTTTAAGACTTTTTTTCAGATAGATTTATAACTGTACTGTTTATTAGGACCTCTCTTGTGTATTTATGTTGTTCATTTTGACTGTAATGCACAGCACTTTGGCAGAGCTTGTGCTGCTGGAAATGTGCTGAATAAATCAATTTTAACTTATGTTATTGGATCAGAGATCAGCGTGTGATCAGGGGATCCTGATTGAAGATTATAGAATTTCTATACGTATTAATGTTAATGTAAAATGAAAGTTACTACATCTTGCAAAGATAAACAAAATATTTCTAAGCATAATCTCAGGATGAATGCTAAACTACTTAGTTTTCTTGCAGAAAACAACGAACTGATATTTTTGTTTCCATAATAGATTAAAATCGTGTGAATTTTCTCTTCTAATCTCCTTTTCACTTTGTCTGCTCATTCTCTTCTCTGCATCTGTGGACACAATTAATTGATTTCTCTAAATGTTGAAGTTAAGGGGGGCTTTCCAATGCTAAGCAAATTTGCGCAGCCAATCAGAAGCCCCCAAATATTGATTGACAGCTTCTACATGGGGCAAATACTCACTGAAAGAACAGTCATGTAGATCTTTGTATTTCTGCACATCTTCATTCAATCCTGACGTGATTTGGGTGATAGTGGTGGTTTGGTTTGTGTTGGCAGAGACGCTCTAATATGTATGACGTCACTCTACTACCAAACTAACCAATCACAGAGCTTTTTTTTAAGTGCACTTTTGTGTAGGGGTCTGTGCCTAGGCTTGATGCAGAAGTGTAGGTCTAAGAGTCTACTATTAAATTTAATTAATTTAAGCGTAGGTTTAGTAGGTAGGAGGACACCCTTGCACCCCCTGTCATCTCTCATCCACTCCCCCTTACTTTTTCACACACTCCTGTCCTGACATAATTAATGAAAACTGGTCCATGGGAAAAATAAATAACTACATAAATTCACTGCTTCCATCCAGAGGAGGGAACACCACATCAGGTGTTCACTCCCCTGGAGATAACAAAACTGTCCAGCTCACACGAAGCACCTACTCCCCTATGTGGTGGACAAGACAAGGTTAAAAAAAAAAAAAAAACTTAAGAAGGCCTCTCTCTGTCTATCTGACTATTATTACAGTATTGAGGCTGTGTTTAAATATTCAGTTCGGACCAGCAGTAGTATAGTATAAAATATAAGTAAATAAATATAATTAAGTGAATTTAAACAAAAAAACACCTTTTTCACAAAGAAAAGCACCTTTTTTTAACTTAATAAATGATGTTGTTGCCATGCATCCTATTATTGCAGAATATTACATTTTGTTACTTTCAGAATTGATTTAAAAAGAACAAATCAGAACTTGATGAATATTTATGCTTTTCTTTACGTGTTAGTCCAAGTATGACTTGTCACTGAATATTGAAGCACAATTATATTTACAAAGAATTCCTCAAAATTGAAAAGCATTTTACCAATAAGTTCTATAATCATAGCGCTTTGCTTAGTTTCTCAAAACGCCAATTTGCTTTTGAAATATTTTTACTGAACGGAATATGATTTGTGTCTCCATTAACTGCAGTAGGAAACCAAAGCATGTCCTTAGCTTGCATAATTACATTTATTATGTAAATATTCTGAAAGCAGTGCAGGTTGGCAGATGCATTTTGCTGTATCTTGACACCTCGGCTCAGTACCTCAGTTTAATATTGTGGAAACTTTCTGCAAAATCAACTCTTGGTATATAAACACCATCCCAGTGTTATATGTAACACTATGTCCGTTCAATGATCCCTTAATTTGGTTTCAACACCAGGAGAATTGATTTAACGCTGTGAAATTGTTTGTTTGTTAAAGAGTAAAAATAAATATTGATGTTCTCGCTGATTTCTACACACATTGTGCTGCATTTAACATCAGACAGTACCTAACTAATGTTCTCTGAAGCTCCAGCTCTGGCTACAGATGGTGCTGTATTTTTATTAGGAAGTAAAGCAATACATCGATATATACATCGCTCAGCATGGACTTGTCGTTGGACTTATCAAACGGTTCTAGTGAATGTTTGAAATCTGATGGTTTGAACAGTTGTGTAAAGGGTCTGATGGATTTTGTGTAGGAGTAGTAAGCCTTAAGGAGCACCCAACCCTTTACATACATACTCTTTTTCAGTTTTCCATAAAAACTATTCTATCAAATGAGAAAATAAAACATTTTTTCCAAATTTGACAACATTTACAATCCAACAGAAAAAATTATATTAATATCTTTTAAGATTAATATCTTAAAGTCACAAAAAAAAGGAAAATTAATATATTTTAAGTCACAAAAAAAACTTAATAACATTAATAACAATCAACCAATGTATTCATTTAGCTTCAAACAGTGGTCGGTAATTTTTTTTTTACACCACAAAATTGTAAATTGTAACCATTTTTGTAGCCTGTGGCTTTCAATAACTTTTTTATTTGTTCTTTGTATTGTTAACAACATAGTGTATTGTTAGTGACTGATGACAAAAATCTAAATGTTTATGCATTTAAAACTATGATTGCTCAAATAATACTTTTGATGTTTGTGGCTTAAAAATCTATTATATTCGGCAAAATAAAAAACAGTCAGCGAAATCCACCTTTATGTTTTTGTAAAACTTACAATCACAGTGCGGTAAACAAATGGTGTTTTAATGTCATTAAAATAAAACCATCACATATGGTTTTAATGTCTCAATGTAATGTGTAGGTTTCATACAAGCATTTCAAGAGTTATGCCACATAACTTTCTAGGTAATTCAAATTAAAATGTGAAAAATTGCTCAATCGTCTCTCAGTTTCATTTTACAGAACCCAAATTGGTACCACCTGTGCCATGTAGTGGTTAAAAGAAGGAAAAATCCTTGGAAGTACAATACCTGTTATAAGACTGGTGTTTTTCAAAGTTCTGACACAAACACGATAAAAAAACACAATGGCACAAAAAGTGCTTGGAACAGGGCATAATGTTTAGGAGAGGAGTTATATAGTTATATATATATATATATATATATATATATATATGTTATAAAAAAACAAAACATAAAAACTGTTCATTCTTAATTTTAGAGATTTTTGTAGAGAAAACAAAATTATGAAAAAAATGACAAAAATAACCAAATTACATATTTTTTTGTACAAATACAGGATAGTTGTGGAATAATTGTAATTGTATAATGTGATGAAGAAATATTGTAAAAAATTTGAGCAAATTTTACAGTTTAGTAAACGCTCAGAATTCTAAGGGTAAATTATAATTCAATGTGGGAGCTGGACTTGTTTATACTCATCCTGGTTAGCTATTTAGGGTTTCATGACAATATGGCCCACAATGTCTTCATCTGTTAAGAAGAGCCATGTGCACTTACATGTCTTTAAAAATCAAAAACCAAACAAAAAAGAAAGAAAAAAAAGCACAATTCTCGCTCTAAAAATCAGTACAACAAAAAAAGTATATATTTGTTATTATAATTATGGTGCATCCCAGTAACAAATGTCTCACAGACCAATTCCGGTGTTTTCCCCAATTATTTATCCTGGTTAGGGTCACTGGTATGTGCTGGACCCTTATCTGCAGCTCACACTGGGCGAAAGACAGGATTAAGTTGTTTAGCTTGAGATACAAGCCTACAGAAAATAGTGAAGCTTGGCAAGTGCAAACTTTTCTCATTACCATGGAGGCCGTGTCCTCACTAGATTTAATGGCTTCGCCAAGGGTGCAAATTTGTAGCTAAACCTCATTGTTAATGCATACCGGTTATTAGGAGTATGAAGGCCTTGGGTGTCAGAAAGCGCTTTTAACATCCACATGGGATTTAACTTCTTTTCTCGTGTAGCACAGAGATATCTTGGGAGAAGCAACAATCTAGGACATCGAGTTTTTTTTTTGGTGGATTCAAATCTTGTTTAAATTCTTGTTGGTGGTTTGTGATTGTAGTTGAACTTCTGAAAATTATTTTAAGGAGTAAAATTGCAAGATAGACTCTCTTGATGTTTTGTTTACGAAGGTAATAGCAAGAAACGATGTCAGTTTGCCATTGTGCTTTGGATGTTATTTCGTTGGGGTGTTCATCCCCAAACCCATCGATAATGGCACAAACTCAATTATACGGTCAGGACTCCAGTGAGGCTTTAAACCAATTCTGTTTTTTGTCAACAAATTGTTCTGGTAAATTGATATAACTGAGGTGGTTATGTTGTTCCACGTACTGAACACGTACCGCAACCCGCTGTTGCAAAGGGGATCCACATTTCTGCTGCAACCTCAAATTTCATATGGGTTTGTATCCTGGCAACCCACGGAAACGTAATTATCATTCAAGTAGGGAAGCGTCCACTTTATTTTTTACATGCAAGCTCAGCCGTTCCCATCATTTATGGATGCAACTGCAAACAAAGGATTTACAAACCCTGTCACATCCCTCTAAAAGCACCTAAAATAGCCGAGAACAAATTCTTCTGATGTTTTCTGCCTTCCACTCATATTGAGCTTGAACTTGAGCAACATGTTCCCATGAAAAACCTGCCACATTGGCGCCTAATTATATTTAATGGAGTCTTTGCTTGAGTTGCTAGCACTCAAGAAATTTCCTCGTGAAAGTCAAAGCTTGTTTTGTTTGAAAGCGAGCTAAACACGTGGTTGTTCTCGGTATCAGTTCAGTATAATAACATTTCATGCATGAGTTAGAGATCAAGTGTGTAGATCTTATCATAATCCGCATCCTGGATAAACCGATCATCTTCATTATGCATTTTAACCTCACTCTCAGATTCCAGGTGCTTTCCCAATACATTTAGTCCTCATTTCTCCAGTCAAACAGGTCATGTGTGTTTCCGCGCTGCAACTCAAATATATTAGGCTGAGAATGGCTCATTTGGCAGCCGGGGATGGTGTGCAACTATACACTGTATTGGATCATGGGCGGTCACATCCTGATTACACAGAGTTGGGTAAACACATCAGCAGACACATCACTCAGTATCGGGGTTACGATGTTCTGTACATAAAACTCAATTGTGCTTTACCCGAAACATAATATAAAGAGTGTGAGAGGGTGGAGTAAAGAAAAATATAACATAGAGGGAGAGTGGATGAGTGGAGAAAGTGCAGCACACTAGTTCAGGTGTTAGATAAGTCTGACATCATGAAAAACACGGTGTTCCCAGAATCCCAATCCATTGTTGTCGACTCAAAGCCACGACCAGAAGCTAATCCTTAATCAAGCCAGGGCGAATAAAAACACTTAGACGATATCTGTTGCTCAGAGCGCAGCCACCACATGAGCTAATACAGGGGAAATTAATGGAGAACAAAGTGGAGTGGATGATCACGGCTCTTAGCCATTCATAGAATGGTGTACTTCAGAAAATATCAAGTGTGTACACTTTACACAATGCGTAATAGTACTAAAGCAAAAAAAAATAAACATCTACAGTATCTCTCGGAAGTGAGCACCCCTGACATTATTCATCTCTTTATTTGTTAGTCGTCATTGATGACTAGATCAATAATGACATGATGACCAGATGTCCAAATTGGGCTTAAAGGGCCATGAACGCCATCTGTCTCATCTGGAAAAATGCTCAATCAAATGCAAAAAAATAGGCGTGTACAGCTGTGCAAATTGGGTTGGGATGTGGGATCGGCTTTCAAAAACAAAAAAATGAAAGATAAGTGCTTCATGACAGCCGATAAAACGCACACATAGCTGCACCGAAGTGGGATTGTAACTCCAATTGTAACGGCATCGCAAACTGGGATTTGCAATGTCCAGGTCCAACATTCTCCAGTTCTCATAGCTTTCTCAAGGAAAATGCTTCTTTTAAATCCTTATTTTAGACGAGTCGGTTGTTGGTGTTGTAGAAGTCAGACTCATTAATTATTCAAATATGATGAATCACAGGACAACGTGTAGCACTATGAGAGATCACTTCCTGCGAAATTTGTGGTCAGAAATTGCAAACAAAATTTTTTTTAAATTAAACAGTTCTACCCACAATTGAATGTAACAGGCATCACATTTATCCTAAATAATGTTCAACGCATTTAAATCACTGAAAATATATTATTTACATCCTGTGTATCGTGACCCTTTAGGTAGACATTTTCTTTCTTTGGTGTCATGAGGAGAATGTATTTTAAGTTTAGTGTAATTGCTCTCACTCTCTCATGCTGATCAATGGAAAAAAGAGAATGGTTACTCTTAATTAAAGTGGTCTAAAATGTCGAACAGAATGGCAAGACTCTGAACCTGAAATCCCACGTTATGGCCAAGACCATACAGAGATATACGACTAAGAACACACCTTGGCATGGTTCACATTCTCAGCATCATATCCGTTGTTTGTCTTTGGGAAGAACATCTTAAGACCTTTGGTTAAGCATGGAGGCGGGAGGGTCATGGTCTGGGAGTGCTGTCAGTACTGGGGAGCTTCAACCATGAAGGGAACCATGAATGCCATGAACCATAACACACTTCTTTGTGAAACTGGGCCATAGGGGAGTAATCCAACATGGTCTAACCCCAAACACATATCTATGGTGACCACTACAAAAGCTGAGGGTACGGGCGACAAACTTGTCTCCAAATCTATTGAGTATCTGTGGGTTGTTCTGAAATAGAAAGTGGAGGATGGCTTTCAACTGCAGCCTACGCACCAAACTCCCACAGGTTTGATTTCAGAGTTTAATGAACACTTTGGAGTTAATTTAGACGGAATCAAATGGATGATGGCAAAGAAAGCAGGAAATAGTGAGATGGTTATTTGGAGGAAGTTATTTTGACACCTTTGAAGAGATGTCATAAAACAACACAGATGCAGAGGCACCATTCTACGGTAAATCTGTTAAAATAATTCTCAATATTGTGTTATCAACTCAAAATTGTTTAACACCTACATTCCAACTTTCACAAAGCACCAGGGAGATATAAAAAAAAATACATTTGGTAAACACCTGACAGTTGTCTGACTGTACCACAACTATGTTTCCTGCACAGCCTTGGGGACTGCCTTGCAAAAAAAGGGATTGTAAATTCACATAAAATTGTAATTACCAGACATTTCTGCTGTTTGTCAAGAGTTCTTGGTAATTAGATAAAACGATTTTCCATCCAACATAAAATATGGGCTGTTCATCAGCATTCTATTGAAGCTGACATCCAATATGGAAAATAATAAGCAATAAAAATGACTACACATCATCTTAAACATTAACTTCCTTTGATTAGACACGTCAGCAGCATACCGTCTTTTCTCATAGTTTCTGACTAAATGATACAAGAATCCAACAAATGTCGTATATCAAAAAAAAAAACATTTTTAATTGAGACAGTTGGTGCATTCTTTTAAGACTCTGCAGCTTTGTGCCTGGAAACAAGTGGCTGTTTATGTATAATGCATTTAGTGAGATGGTCATGGCTTGAAAAAGTACAAGAATAAAGTGAACCTGACACTTAAACAGCTTATTACGCCTACACAGATGGAAGGGTTGGTCACATTCATTACCATAAATCCTAAGCAATTCACCTGCCCAGTTTTTGCAAAAGTACCCACAAAGTAGTAGCAAACAACAAGCTGACTGCATTGAGTTGTAAGTTTTTGTAAAAAAAAAAAATCTGAAGCGCGTATCAGAGAGTTTTGAACTGATTTCTTATAGCTGGATCATGGAAAACATCCAAAAACACAACCATCTGGTGTCCTTTCTGCAATCTCCACAGAGAGCTTGACGGCTTTCCTCTTCACATACCTAGTAATTCCAAGCGGCAAGTAGATATTACTTTCTGAGTGGACTGTGAAGCCATTGTGTACTACTTAGAACAGTGTGCCCTCCAGTCCGCCCTTCAACTCTCCTACACTCTCTCCTGTTTGATGTGGTGTTCATTGAGTACCATCATCTACTTCAAAGTGAATGATGTTAGCATCACATCAAGTTTTAATGTAGTTTCCATGATTTGGAACAGAAACTTCCAGAAAGGGTTTAAAATCAAATTGGTTTGGACTGTGCACTGAGTTTATCCAGTCTTGGCACTAGTGAAATCCATGCTATCCATTATTATTACCTAATTGCTGCAGTCTCCTTGAAGAGTTGAAGGCTGAGAATTCTTTTCGGAAACCCTTAGCTGAAAATACCGGACATACTGGAGAAACCCAGTGGTTCCCAAACATTTCCAGCCACATACCCCTTGAGACATCTATCTTCATGACAATATCCAAATTACGGTACAGCACACAAACCAAATAACTACTGAACAGTAAATTATTTTTCACCAACACTTTTTTTTTCAGAAATATACAATTTTCATGCATATTGCCAAGTCGACTTTCATTAGATGGAAGTCATATGAAAGGTGTTCTTGGGTAGAAGTAGACAGCTCATCAATGTTTGACAGAGTTTGGGAAAGCTCTAAAATTGTTTCCTATACAAAAGGACTCTACACACCATTTCAAATTTTCGGTCCGAAGTTCCATGCGACAACGTGCCTCAATCAAAAACCATGGGCGCCAATGGGACATCACACATCTGGCCGAACGAGTGGTGCCAACGAAAAAGAGTTTTGCACTGCCATATTGGATCCGTGCTTCTCAAGGAGGATGACCAATGAAAGCTGGCTATTTTGATCATGCAAGTGGGATGTAAAAGAGCTGCTGGGTGGCGCTCATCCCACATTTTGGTAGTTCGTGTGTGGGGTAAGATAGAGAGCTGTCCAAGAACTTGGTCTATTGAAGATCTTCCTTTTTCTCCATTGCCATTCTGCTGAACTCCTTTTTTGGCAAAAAAAATCAGTCGCACAGCTATCATTTCCTCCTCTTTGCAAGACTCATCCTGTAAACACTTGTAAAAGTCTAATCATAGTAGTGTTGTGGATCGGGTCCGAATTTTTCGGCCAATTGGGGGCCAATGTAGGGATGACGTTGACCGTACCAGATATCCCCCGGAAGTGGCCCACATGTGCTTGCCAGGAGTTTTCTGGGCGACCGACAGAATCAGCGATTGATCTTCTGCATGAGAACTGCAAAGGTCTCAAGAAGACTCTACATCTGCTTGTCTCTACATCCAGTCTTTCCAAACTAGGAGTCTTTCTCCTCTGTTTTCAAACACCTGAAACTAGTCTCTTGGTGATTCTTATGCTCCAACACAACACCTTCCTTCATTTCTTAAAAATCAAGGAAATGTGATAAAGCACAATTTTCCCCTAAAATCCTTTAGACATGTTCTAAGGGTGGTAGGACTGCAGGGACTCTTGGACTGCATGGGACTGATGGTATGACTGGGATCTTTGTTTTTTTTTTTTCCATTGCCATTCTGCTGAACTCCTTTTTTGGCAAAAAAAAAATCAGTCGTACAGCTATCATTTCCTCCTCTTTGCAAGACTCATCCTGTAAACACTTGTAAAAGTCCAATCATAGTAGTGTTGTGGATTGGATCCAAACTGTTCTGCCAACTGTGGACCATTGTAGACATTAATTTCACAGTAAAAGATATCACCCAGAAGTGAAGTTTTCTGGGTGATGAACAGAATCGGCGATTGATCTTCTGGATGGGAACGGCAAAGATCTCAAGATTGCATGTCTCCACATCCAGCTTTTCCAAGGAGCCTTTTTTTCCGTGGCAAAAACCTGAAACTAGTCCTTGGTGATTCTTGGGCTCCAACACATCCCCTTTCCTTCTTATTGAAAGTCAAGGAAATGTGTTAAAGCACAATTCCCCACTCTAAATGTTCTGAGGATGGTAGGAATCCATGGACTCTCCATTATATAGCATTGTCCAAGATCACATGTGTGAAAGGTGAAGGCAGCACCTGCTGGGACCGTTTTAATATCCTCTCCCACCACAGAGCTCTGCTGAGAAGAGATGGCACAGGACACAGCTAATGTGCTTGTGTCTGCTATTAGCCTCTGGGCGATACAGCCATCCTCAGTCTCTCTGTGACCATTAGGAGAACAGCAGGGATCCAAGAGGGCAGCACCCTCTCCTGTTTTTGTCATTAAAATGCATTAACCTCCTCTGAACAGACCGGCGTGTGAAAAGAGCTTCACCTGGCTTCAGACGGAAAATACTTCTACATCTCCACTTTTGCTCAGCTCTTTGATTACAGTCTCTCTATCGCTCCTCTGAGGGTCATCTGAAAGCAGCAGCTCTCTGATCAGAATTCAGTGTGTTTTCTATACGGGTGCCTCGGATGCATGGGGAATAATTTCTGCTTTTGTGTAGCCATCAGAAACGAACATTGTCATGGAAACGAGTCCCTCTAGTCTATGTTATATGGAGAAAGGGGAGATAATTGTGTATGAGTAAGGGGTCGACGCTTCAATTCAAACTGTCTGCCATCTTTTGATTTGTTCAGTTTAATGAAGTACTTTAGGGTTCATTTATTAAACCAGATCTTTTGTTTTCACATAAACCAGCCCAATGCATCCCAAATCCCTGTCCTAAATGTACCGCTGACTTCCTTTCCGATGTGTAGGATTCATAAACAGCTCTTCAACTTAATAATACTCTAGCTAAAGATGAATGCATCTCATGCTCGTATGAAAATGTTTACAGAGGCTTCTTTTATCCTTGAGCTTTTATCGGTGAGAGAAGGCACAAGCTTTGAGTGAGTAATTGAAACGGCAATGAATAGAAAATTAACTGCACATAGCAAGAAGAATAAAGCAGAACCTCGAATAAATTCATCTTATGTTTGATTCATAGTGTCACCTTTGTGTGGAGGGTTATATACTCCTGCTGACTACTGAATACATCAAATTAATGTTAAATACCTTCTTTAAAGCCAAAGAGAGATAGCAGAGGAACAGAAAGAGTGACGGATCGATGAACTGGTGGAATTAATGAGATTTGGAGTTGCAAAGGGTCAGAGTCTTGCTGTGGAACTTTTAACGGGAAAAGTGTTATGCAAATCCGACATGAATATTCTTCGACTTTTATATCCCTTAAGGCCTGATGGTAATGGATGCCTCAAGGGAAAGAATACGTCTTGATCTTCCTCTGCCTTATGGAAATGAGTTCACCTTAATGAACTGTCGATTTTCACATAGCAAAAACAAAATGTGGTTTTATGAGGTAATTTTCACTATTCAATCCGTTTGTTTGATGGTGATCTGCAAACATTGGTTTAGAAAAAAACTGACTCAAAAAAAAGCTTGGCTTGTATAAATGATGCTAAATTTTGTTCATCGACAGCTTCTTTACAAGGTTTTTCCAGTGCAAATAAAAATAATTTTCCTCTGAGAAAGAAAACCACAAAGACTGGCCTAGTTTCAGATGTTGGGACAGAATAAGGACACTGGCTCCTTTTGCACACTCTTAATCTGCCAGTATTGGGTTCACATGCTTCTTGGTTTATTGGAAACTCCACAATTTGCATCTTGAAGCATCAAAGAAATAATGAAAATGCTATGTGTTCTCAAGTGCATAAAGCAAGAGCCTTCTGAGTCATGAGTGAGCCATGTTTTATTGTTGGTAATGTTGGACATATTGAATTCAATATTTATAAAAAAAAACATTCATTTTATTTGATGAAAAGTAAATTTTTGCAAAATAATTTATTATAAAACAGTACATCCCGATACCAATATAAAACCACTGATAGTTATGTGATATATGGTTTCAAGGTATGCAGAAGAGCATCTACAAGCTGTACGAAATTGGGGATAAAGAATGCTATGCAGATTAATTAAGTGCAATTTGGGAAGGAGGAACAGGAAGAGATTTATAGAAAATACAAAGAAGGTAAAAAAAGAAAGAAAAAAAGAAACCATACTCACAAAATTTTGAATTGGACATAAAGGATTAATTTATTCTCATTTCAAAATTGGAAATCATCCAAAATTAGAAAAAAGTAGCAGTGATGTAATGAGAGAACTTTCCCATTTCCAGTAAAACATCAGAAGAAGACGTGAACTAATAATATGGAGCACCAAGATATGCTGCTTAACAAATAACACGTTTAGGATATGTTGAAAATGAGGAAAATATACTCTGCTTTCCTCCTTTTGATAGAACTGAGCCAGGATACCCTCAAACTGATTTAAAGGATTTTTTAGAAAGGACAAAAAGTGTCTTGTAAAAACACTAAACCACTAAATATGAAGTTCTTTGTATTTTGGTTCGTCCAGCCACAGACACCACTGCCACACACCCAAACATAACCAAACTCCCCTACAATATTTTATTTGTTCCAATGATGCATATTTATTGCTTGTTCCTTGTCCTTTTTATCAAGTTTTCGTCAGCAGCTGGTTGAGGTCGATTAGCATTAGCAATTAGCCAAACTTGAGTATTCCTGAAGAGCATAGTTCTATTGTTGAGATGGGCGGGACTAAGCAAACCAAACCATTTGGGAGAGGTGTTGAATATTGTTGATGTTTTTAAAGCAGCTAACCTGCGTTAACCTGCCTCGGTTCCCAAGTTTAGCTTCTTAAGCACAAACAAAGAATCTAACAAGAAGCAAGTATTTATGGGCTACTGTCCCTAGTGGCCAGGATGAAAATGAACTGAAATGCTCCAACTACGGGTGTAATGTTGGAGGTATTGATCGGAATGATACTCTAGTGATGTGTGGTCACCTGGCATTATTGGAAGAAATTGTAATTATATTTATTCTTTATTATACTGAACTTCTTGAATTCTTTTCTCCAGAATCAGCAGCATTCATTTATAAGTAAAAGTACCCAATAATAAAGTTTTTGTGCTTTTTTTAGATGTTACAGTACAGTTTATATATGGACAAAGGTTGAAATTAAATTTTAAACCAGATGAGTGAACAGTTGCCGTCAGTTTTATCAACCTGAAACTTTTATATTTAAAAGAACTCAAAATAACGAGATGTTCAAAACAGTGGCGTCAAACTTGCTGGATCACTTTTAAAGAATGCCAACTTTGATAAAAAAAAAATTACTAAAAAAAAAGAAGATTTTTTTTATTCCTATACATTTAGTTTCTAGAAACGTCTTCTCTGTTTAATTTGCCTGAAGTAGTAACCCCTGAACATTTACCTCCATCACTGTGTAGTATTAAAGGAAAACACAACCCATGCTTTTGTGTTGCTAGGTTTTTATAAATTAAAAAATATCTGGGAAACTTTCTTGTCTGTAGAAAACAAACTGAACCTTGACACCATGTTGTTCTGAGATAAATATAATATATTTGGTCTCTTTTGGTTCATTTTAATGATAATTACTAATTCTTGGGCTATTTACAGATAGCCTGAACCATTATCCAAGGTCAGTTGGTTTTGACCCGGCAGATGACAAGCAAAAGTGCTGTTCTACCTCAAAAGTAATTATATGTGCGGGTTATTATTATTATTTTTGACATTTGATTCACCATCTTTCTCACTATTGCACTCATTTTTGTTTCTGTCAACATTATTCCATCATGACAACCTCCCAATCTATGTACGTGATCTCGGAAGTACCTTTATCATAAAGACAGACAATAACATTAGCCAAAAAGTGGCAAAATTATTTCATGTTTAGTACAGCAAGTTGCAAGGCTCAAAACAATCTCTGCATTGATTCTGTCCTTGATAATTTAATTGTTGCAATTGGTGGAGATTTTGTTTACGAATCATCTACTGATCAATTGTTATGTTGTTATGGAAGAGGACCAACCAATGAATGCCCTGTGCTTCTTTCCCTCTCAGACATATTTTTATTTCTGTTAAATATGAAATATAGCAATAACTGACTAGAGTCTATTGCGTTACTTCTAATACAGACAAATAACTGGCTGTCACAGGAGTCTCGCTATGACGCACATGGCTAGGTCACGATGTAACCGTTGATCCCTTATAAATGGAATTTGTGTCTTTCGCAAAATACTCATTTTGAAAGCTGGTGGCCGGCTGAGTAAAGTGATCAATTAGGCATTTACAACAATAACAGGCTGACCTGCAGAAACAAACGAACAGGAGGCTGAACTCATGAGTGCAAGAATAGCTGTGCGATGATTACTGACCCAAACAGCATCAATGAGCTCGACTAGATTTTACTCTGCTGTTGTGCCCGGGAGGATGAATAGATTTTGGAAAATGCATCAGAACTCCATTTCATCTGCAGAAACAAAGCTGAACTGCTGACCTATGCTCTCTTCACTCTCAATTTTCTCATTCCCTTGTTTTTGTCCTGTCCAACTTCGGATCGATTGAAGCTCTCAAAGGGGGGAAAAAAATCCACCAAGCTAGATTTGCTACTCTTGGCTTGTATTCCTTTCATTCTTTCATTTCACTTAAGATATTTTTCTTTCCCAGAAACAAAACAAGAGAACTGGAATGAGAGGCCCTTTTTGAACCAGAGATGAAAAGTTCAAAGCTACAGGCCATATTTCAGAAAACATGAATGATAACGCAAAAGCTTTTTTTGCACTCATAGTTTGGTGAAGCCATTTATTGTCAAAGAACTGTTTACTCTTTTTTTTTTTTTAATTCTAATGACAAAAGAAAAAGACAGGGGAGAACCCAAATGTACAGTTCATGCAAGACAGCTCAAGAGTTGGAGGCTTTTGGCCAAAAAGAATGGGCTGCTTTACCAACAGAGAAGATAAAGGACCTCATTGACAACGAAGTCCACTTCTTTGATCTAGGCATTAAGTGTTTGATTGAAAAACTATTGATCTATTGTTTCTATGATCATAAATGGACTCATTTTGTACCATATTGTCACCAAGTTGAGTTTATTTTTCCCATTGAGAATATCTCATGCGTTGGATCTAAGAAGTGTCGATCCAATGCACACTTTATATTCTCGCAGGACGTTGTAGGACATTTCTACTGTAATCACTCAAAACATTACTCAAAGCATAATATTTATCTAAAGAAAAGATGCTTGCTGTTTACTTCAAATAAATGGCTGGTCAGTTTAAATGTTTTAAGCAAATATTTTTAACAAAATGTAGCTTACTGTTTTTGAATATAGTAATAGTATGCAAGTACTTTATTTGGAGGAAAAATGAATCCACTAAACACAGTGTGAATGAATTATTTTGAATGAGTTCATTGTGAAAGAACTCGCCGAAAGCCGCCAGTCATGCACACTGTTGAAAAACGTATCCTTGTGAATGTTGGTGAAGTGTACCATTTTGGAGACCGTTTGATGTCATCTGTCTAAAGTTGGACAAAACGAAAAAAGAAATATATATTTCACATTTATGTTTTGGAGGTCAGCATCTTTTGCCTGTTGTAGAGGTGCTTTATCATTGTGTTTGTGCCAGCTTGGATCCAAAGTTATTTCTGTGAGCTGTTTCTTTGTAACCATGGCTTGAATCTAAAATTCCTTTAGAACCAAATGACATAATTTAAGAGCAGGCCTCTTAAATTTAAGGTTTATTTATTTTTTTAACATAGGTCAAGTTTAATATAGAGGGCAGCACTTAATAAAGGTGGCGCAGTGGGTAGCACTGTGGCCTTCCAGTTAGAAGGTTGTTGGTTCAAGGCTAGCTGCTGACTTTCCTGGAAGGAGTTTGCATGTTCTCCCTGTGCTTGCGTGGGTTTCCTCCGGGTTAATTGAATAATCTAAATTCCCCTTAGGTGTAAATGTGTGAGTGAATGGTGCTCTGTGATTGACTGGGACCTGTCTAGTGTGCCCCCCCCCCCCTCTCACCCAATAATAGCTGGAGATAGGCACCAGCAGACCCCCGTGACCCCAAAAAGGGAATGAGCAGGTTGGAAAATGAATGAAAAAAGTTTAATAAAAAAAACTTTTTAATGTCTAAACTATTAAACAACAGGTTCACAAGTTTTCTTTTATTATATCTACGTGAATATATGCGTAAATATAACTTTGTCATTTCAGATTACCGTAACAGAAACTAGTTTCGGCAGTGTCTTATATATAATATATATATATATATATATATATATATATATATATATATATATATATATATATATATATAATTTCTTGTCTCAAAAAAACGCTAATATAGCATTTAAAAAAACAAACAATGAACTGCATTCACTCTAAGTAGATGCCACCAAGTGCCAACCAAAATCATTCAAAACAGAGCCCGTGCTGTACCCTGATTGGTGTCTCGCACATGCTTGACCAATTACGTTTTTTTATCCACTCATAAATTAAAAGGAATTACCGATTTCGCGAAATTGAGTAAAAACTAAGAAGTTTAACTTTGAAATGTTGTGAAGTTAAAGTAAAAAGTCCAAATTTAAATTAAAATACTCGAGTAATGTACAGATACCTGAAAAAGCTACTTAAGTAGAGTAAGGAATTACATTTACTTTGTTACTGCCCACCACTGCTGGGTAGCACTTATTCTCCATGACAGATTCGAGTCTCAAAACTCCCAAGGTGTCTCCATTCTACTCCTTCACCAAGATGCCCCTTGCACTCTCTCTCTCTCAATGTTTGCAATAATTAATCGGACTAAATGTCAATGGCCACTGGCTAGAGAATGTGTGATTACAGACACCATCATTTAGCAGGTCATGATTTTGATAAGGGCAATTAGACAACAAGCTGCTGGAGAAAAATCAATGTGCCGTTGCCAAACCTGCGACAGAGAGGCGAGCGAGCTTCAGAGTACTCTTATCTTCAAGATTGTCTTATTACCCTACATTGGGTCTAATATAACACAAAAAGAAATAGCAGGTACTGTGCCAATGCTTTCCAAATTCAAGACAATGCTAATTCAATAACAAAGTTAATGGCAAAACCAATTTTCTTACAAAATAGCTTTCTCACGTCACATGCTCATGTTCTCCATTTGATTGGTTCATAGTATGATATAGTCATAGAAATTCAGCTTTAAAGGTAGATGCTGCTTTTCAGATGCATTATTTTGTTGATACTTTCAAAAATCAAAGCATACAGTGTTATCCTCTGCGATCACTCCTTTTCCATATTGGGTCAGCACATGGAGTATAATGAATTCTACTTTGGGTTTCTCCCAACTACTGGACCATTGAAGCAGCAGGTGGACAACTTTTGTTCATGGATGATATGCACTTTACATGTGGAGGCAGGACTAGCAATCGCTCATCATTATTTCAGAATCAGAATTAATCTACACAAACAACGAATTGTTGTGGTACAGTGGACTATTCCAGTGCAACAATGAACAAAAATAGATGGCAAAGTCTGCGCACAAAGTTAGATGTTGCCTTTTAAAAGTGTCATTTAAAGCAAGCCCCACAAACTATTGTTAAAGCTGAGATAAAGATATGCCAGATTGTTTGCTATGGTAAAAAGCCTAGTTGCTTATGGAGGGATCAGTGACATAATTTTTTTATATTATTACTTATTAATTTTATTTAAAATTAATAACATTTTTAAAGTGACATAAAGTTTTTGATCACTATTTGGGGTAAAAATATAAATCCTAATTTTTTTTTTAATTGATTTGCCGCATCTTGCTACCTGCCTGAAAATGACTGGAATGAAACATTGTATACTCGCGCTCACACACACGCACACACACTATATCATGAATATGCAAATGAGTTCTCACCTCTACTCAATCACCCTTACCAAACCTCCATCAGCCCTGCTCCAGTTTTTTCCTGTTCAGTGAAGTAGCAAACATAACTCAATGCAAAGTGGCATCCAATCTTGGATTAATGCTTTATCCCCACGTTAATCAGTGATCGAGTGAATCCTAAAGTGAAATTATTCAACGCTAACAGATTTTGACTATGAAAATCTGTACAGTGCCTCACTTTACTAACAAGTCATCACTCTTTTTTAGTTCTACACTGTCTCGTACAGTTGGGAAATAGTGCTATGCATCATGGTTTGGTGGTATGTGCCATATCAAGATATATGTTTTGATAAACTGTATGTTATGAAGCAGTACCAATTATATCGGAACCCTAATCTTAAAAACAGCTTATTGCTGTAATTAAACTTAATAGAACAGATATTTAAAATACCAATTTAAATGGAATTAGTGATTATGAAGCATAACCTGACGCTGAACTAATCTGCCTTGTTATGATTTTCGGATCATTTTTCTAGATTAATTTCTGTTGTTGTTGAGGGTTTTCTGTGAATGTAAACACATTTGACAGTACAGCGAAAACTAGGCTTCCGAACAACAAAACTTTACAAATTAAAAACTATTAAGACAAAGAATGGACACTAATTTCTCAAGAATGCAAATCTTAAAACTGTGGGAAAACCAGTGTACAATAAGTGATACGTGGTGACATCATAAGGTTCTTTAAGCCCCGCCCCTTTCCCACAGGGTAGTTTCATGCACAGTAAAGCTCCAGTGTTTTTTTTCTGAAAGTAACACTGAGAGAGTGTTTTATTTAATGGGAATGAACAAGAGATGCATCCTTGGGTAGTGTTATTTGTTGATAAAGATTGAGATAATGATATTATTGCCACTTCAGCTGACACTAGAAATATTGAAAATGGTTTACCAACAAACACAACTATTCCAAGCTAATGGTTCAGTTAATATTCTCCTGAAACAAAAACAACAAACCACCTTCTGCAGAGGCACTGTACTTTGGTATTCTAGATATCTATTTCTCAGCAGATTATATCACCCACTTGTTCCTGAAGTAAAATTGAGTAATAAATCTGATCAAAGTCATGCATATTGTGCAAGTGACTGTTAATAAAAAAGAACTACACTCATCTAAAAGGATAGATACAAGTTTTCAGTCTGGATTTTAAAAATTGCCGTTCATAGGCAATTCATTTCATAGTCTAGGGTCAACTACGCTGAATGCCCAATCCCCTGTAATAGAAAAACTATTTTTATAATTCTGTTGTCTGGTTGATTTCTTAGATAGAATATAAATACATCACAAACAGGAAATACATCACAAAAAGGAAGTTACAAGCTCTTACTGTTCTCTTATGCCTTGGACTCATATGTTTTGCTGATATGTCATGTTTAAGCTAAATAAAGCTGCATTTCCTGCATTTCTTTACACCTTGCTTTCAGAGTTTTCTTACTTGGTATAAAATTAATATTCCTTTAAGTTTTCAATCTAGTTTGCTGTTTGAACAACTTGGGAGTTGTAAAACAGCCGGAAGACCCACAATGAGATGGATTGAAATAGCATATCAGTGTTTTCTGATGATATCCCCCAAGGCTCTCATTTGAATAGATTAAATAGGATAGGTCCTAAAATTGATCCCTGTGGAACACCACACAGAAGTGGTGCAGGTGAGGAGGAGTAAGAGCCAATCTCTACTGTAAACCACTGGTACGACAAGCCATTTGAGTGGGTAGCCCACCAATACCAAACAGTTGTTCCACCTGACAGACCAGAACAGTGTGGTTGATGGTGTTAAAGATGGTGTTAGACCAATGGCTGGAGGTCAGACTGGACGAGCTCATTCAAAACATACGTACGTCAAAATGAATTTATACATAGTCCTTTTTTTCGAACATGTAGATTAGAGACTGATTATTCATGTTTTTAATTTCTAAAAACATGAATATTCTAAGCACCGTTTCTTAAGCAGATGTAAAAGTACCACATTTAAAACATTTAAAACTTTTCTAATAAAAATTAGATGGCAGATTATTTTTTAATGTTGTCAATTTCACAATGAGTAACACGTCTTTGATTTTCGTAAGCTGAAATAGGTATATGCCAAACTGGTTGCTATGGTGAACAGTTTGGTTGCTATAGAATAATCAGTGACTTCATGTTGTAATCCACTTTTCACTTATATGAATATAAAGCAACCCCCATGTCTCAACAGTTTACACTTTAGAAGATATTTGCCCTTGATTTTTGCCATTGTTGCAAAGTGGGCGGGGCTTGAAAAATGAATGCTAATTAACAAGCAATGATTGGCTTTCATAGTGATTCGATACAGCACTATCGTGTTTATGACTCTCCAGTTACCAAACATATACACAAGTATTCTACAATGGTAGCCAATAAGATTAAAAGCATCCCATAAGAAATGAACGGCACACATTTTGCCTTGATTTCCAATGCCAGTGCTGTCTCCATGGAAATGCCTGACCTTGACCTAGCTAATTTATTTTACAACTCAACATAATTAGGATTATTGGTCAATTATCTTGATGGAGAATGTTAAAGTGTTTCCAAACTATTAACTTGTAGGGTAGATACTGAAAAAGAAAATACTTATAGATTCCACTGTTGACATCCGTAGCTTTTTCGATGTATTTGAAACTGTTAATTGGGTTGTCTTTGTTTACACAAAGTAAATGCACTCTGTTGAGAACATTACAGTGCATGAGTTGGAACAGATTGTCATGCTTTTCAACAATGCCTTGTCTTCCTTCAATGGAAAGGTGACCTCACATTCATTACAAATCTGGTTTACAAGAAAAAACAATAAATCTTATGGTCACAACCTTTCTGAGTCATTACAATCGTAGGCCACGTCTTTCACAATAGTACATTTGGAAATATTTTCATGGTAATTGTTTTGGTTTTGGATCTGTCGTCCCATCTGAACTATATTGGATTCGGGACAGGTGGGGTTTTGTTTTTGAATGTAATAAGAACTAAGTGATGCAGATCAATAAATCTTCTCCATTGACATATTCATTTCTGAGCTCCAGTATTTCAGCAGCTGGAGTAATCAATTCTTTGGGAGAGATAGGAGAAACTAGGGTCATGTGTAATAAATGTACAAGGAGCATCTTATTGCGTTTCTTCAGCCCTCTTCTTCTTAGACGTGTGTTAATCAAAGATTAATCCCAGTAGTGACCATTTAATCAGTGTACACAACAAAAATCAATTTAATACCTTTACGCCGGATCCATCACTATTACGTCTGTGTGGTGTAAGCTTTACATCTGTGGATATACACAACATGCAGCAAATTAGCTTTCACGCAGCAACACACACTATTACATTATATATACCATGGTTATCTACATTTTGTACATCTGTTCTAACTTTTAAGTAAAGTTAACTTCAAGTTACCTCCTGTTTTCATTAACAGATAAAAACTTTCCTTCGGAGACTTGATCTCAAAGATTTGTCACTGTCCTCATTATAAAAATTATATATTTTTTTTCCTCATTATATTTTAAGTGAGTGTCGTCCATTTTCTTTGCAGATGTTTAGGGTCCAGTTTGTGACTTCATTGAAATATGTTTGAATTTCACTGCTTTATCTCTGAAGAAACTAAAAAAAATTGTTTAAAATTTTTTTTTCTCCCTTTTTTGCAGCCCAACTGGTGTGCTGCACATCAAAAACGATTTTTGCACTTGCACTTGACTGTTATTTCAACAAGTGACCACATGACTAGTTTTCTCTGGACAGATATTTGGCAAAAAAACTGTGTGATTTTGAACACACAACAAGGTTAAAGGTGTACAAATGCCCGGTTTGTTGTTGACATTAAGGTGATGAAAGCGTTGATGGGCATTCTGTTTTTTTGTAGACATGTTACATATGTCATTTTAGAAGCTAGCTAAGCTTTCTGTAGCTAACTCTGGCATATGTTTGTGGAATGAATATGGAGATTTAGTGAAAAATCAGACTTAAGGTTAATACGAATTAATGATACAAAAAGGCAAATATTTCATATGTAAATTAAAACACCACTATATTATCAAACGCAAGTCGAATATGCGACAATTTTGAAAAAAACTGTCAAAAAAAAAAACAACACACAAGAATAGATTCCTCGTCTGTCGAAGATCTTCGTCAAATCTGTTTAATATCAGGAAAATATGTGTGACCTAAAGAGATGAAGCATAGAACCTATATGGATTTAGATGCACTGTAAGTGATTTTTAAACGTTAGTATGTAAACATATTCACATAATTGTGCATCAAAATTGCGTTTTAACACATCAATATAACTTTAGCCAAATAGTTAGCAAGTAGTTGAGCGGCGAAAAAGGTGTTTGGTTACAGTTTCCATTCAATGAGTTAAATGAGTTACCGCAGCCTAGCAACAAGATGCATTGTGAATAGTCAGACATGTTTCGGTCTCCTGCGACGGCTGGGAAAATCGATGTAGGAGCGATGAAGGAGTAAAGATAATTTATGCATTTTCGCACTACAAAATGATATCTTTAATGTAAAAAGGGTCACAAACAAGTACTTTATTGTTTTGCTTTTAAAATGTACATTTAAATCATACCTGATGCATAAAAACCTCAAGAAATGACAAACACAAATAAAAAATTTTATTCCGAAGTACAATCCATTTGTTCCTTCTTTCTTTGGATTTCGGCAGTCTATGGCACGGTGACCCTGAAGTCATTCAAATTCCGTTTGAGCTGTCAATCGCACGACAGCTTTTGCCGATTGTTAGTGTTGACTCACATGCATAGCTGGCACATTTCTTTTACCACTCTTCCTGGTACCTTGATGTGGGGGTCTTATGCTTAGCCTCTATATACAGTGGTACCCCGAAATATGAATGCTTCGAGTTACGAATTGTTCGAGATACGAAACGTCTCTCTGGAAATTTTTTGCTTTGAGATCCAAAGAAAAATTTGAGTTACGAACATTTGCAAGCTGTTCTGCTGTATTTTCCGCTTGACGTCATGACGTCACGCTGCGCTTCCGGAAATATCTTGAGAAAGTTAACTTTCATAGTAGTGCCGTAATGTTTTCTGCCATCCGTTCCACCACCTCTTTGGGGTACCACTGTATATATTTAAGGAAAAAGGGGATGTGTCATATGTCGATTACAAAAAAAATTTAAAACTATTGCAAAGCACAAGTCAC
The DNA here is from genome assembly GCA_007224835.1 of Danionella cerebrum. Classification (NCBI taxonomy): domain Eukaryota; kingdom Metazoa; phylum Chordata; class Actinopteri; order Cypriniformes; family Danionidae; genus Danionella; species Danionella cerebrum. Next base: position 288,110 of record SRMA01025243.1, on the reverse strand, counting down.
AATATCAAACAAACACATGTGTCCTCATCAATATTGTTCCAGCTAAATCATTTTTATCACTGAAGTAAAACCAGGCGTTTCTCGTATGCATTATGCATTCAGAGTGATTTATGGAGGCTGAACATGCCTGTGTTTAAAATGCAAGGTAATTAAATCCTAATGCAAGCGCAGTCAGAGCAAACATGCTCTCTGGTTTCGAACATGGTAACAGGGCATGCATTCTGCAGATGATCTGTGTTGCCCAGCATGTGTGCTGTGTATGTGACTTGTTTATGTATGTGTCGTTCCACCGACATCTTGGGCAACTGTTTTTATTTCATTGTACACACACTAAAAGGACAGAGATATGATGCTCTTTTAAAAGAGTGTGGAAGTCCAAAAAGGGCATCTGCGTGTGGCAGAAGTATTTTGTGATTTGTACATTGTGTTTTGTTCTTTTGTGTCTGTCCCTGGGACACTAGTGCATTCTCCTCGTCTGTCCAGCTTGAGGAATTTACACAGCATGCTCCTGAATATAATGGCTCTTTAGCAAGCTCTCTCTCTCTCTCTCTCTCTCTCTCTCTCTCACACTTCTGCATATGTGTAGAAGACAGAAGTATGTTCTAATAAAGTAAAAAAAGATATTTGCCATCTAGAGGTGATAACCCTAGGAAGTAAAAGGGGAAAAAAAGTTTTGTCTGTTTTTTTTGTATACATTTCACATTGTTTTGACCTTGTCTTTGCTTTTTTGGGGGGATTTGTGTTTTTTATTTTCTCGTATATTCTCATATTTATTATTTTTTACTATTTTGTACTATTTATTTATTTTGCTTTATGGTTTTATGATTTTTGGATTTAATTTTATTTTAAAATGTTTTTTGTCCACTTTTTTCCAATTCTGTCAGTTTTTCCTGGTTTATTTTGCTGATTTCTGTTCATGTTAGCCAATTCTTTGTCATCCCATTAAATTCCACTGACCGCCTGGTTCCGCTGATAGCATTGATGATCCGGTGGTAAAATGTACAGCAATTTCGGATAGTAGTGCTCTTGGAGAAATTGAAATCTCCAAACGGCAGCAAGTACAAGGAACATGAAACCGTGAGGTTAGAGCTCTTGTCAAAGTGAATCAGAGAGACAAAAGAACAGAGGCTCTTCAACAGCTGAGTGGATGATTGTCATGTCACCCTTTCACTCCTCCATCAATCGCTCTTTCTCTTTCCCTCACATACTCACAGATGTTGAAGATGAGTCACAGGTGTTAACGTGGGAGGAGCAGCGCATGAGGTCAGCACTATCCCCTTCGTTAACCATCACTTACACCACACCACTGCTCTCTCTCTCTCTCAACACATTCTCACATTATCACACATGACAACACAAGCTGTAGGCACATGTTGCCATGTAAGCATTGTAAAATGCACCGTATACATGTGTCTGTGCCTATAAATCACTGAATGGTGCAGAGGACCATATGCTCTAGTAAATCAAGCTCTAAGACAATTTGTCCTGTTTCAGTCTAATAAACTTTTATAAATAGATGCATTTAGCCAAACAGACACTTTGAGTCTTGTGAAATTATTAATTATACTGGTTTACATAAAATAGCTGTCAGTGACTATAGAATTATTGTATATCTCACTTCACATGATCAAGACGGTGAGACATGAGCTGGCAACTATAGCAAGTTGAAGATGCCAGAAATTTGGATAGTAATGACACAATGGAAAATATGAGGAATGTTTTTTTTTTCTAGCAAAAATTACACAAACAGTACACATCCACTTATGTTGGACTTGATCCAAACTCTATGAAGCAGAGCAAATGTTCTGCTTTGAAATATTGGCCTGCCATCGAGGTGGTTAGCAAACATGTCATCCAGACATGCTTCCGTTCATCAAAACAGATGCCATTTTTACAGAAGTATGGATACCATTTTCATGAGTGACAACGTCCTTCGTGATGACATTTGTTTGTTGTTTTAAAGATTATAACCGCAATGCTGCTTTGCCTCTTGGTATCATTGTTATCGTTGTTTACTTTAACGTATTAGGTTAAAGTCTGCTGAAACACCACTAAAGGCTTGGATTATTGCAAACAATGAATGAAAAGTAATTGCAACACAGCGGTTATTGCTTATATTGTAATGTTTGTCCAGAATAAAATTTTTTATTATATTAAATGAAAGGATTTTTTTTACTTATCCATGTTAAAGCATCAATGTTCATCAAATTTAGATTTAAATAAAATTTAATGGTTTAAAAATAAGTGACATTATCTGTTTGGTTAGCTTGCCTGATGTTTTATTGATTTATTTGTAATGAAAGGTCCAAAACATTGTAATTCAAACTGTTTTTAGCTTGTAAGACCATCCACAGAGATGAGACTTCCAGTCATGCATTCTTCAACATTATAGTTCAACTGCAGCCAATATGTGTGTATATCATATTCTTATTGCTAAATTATTTATTATATTATTTTTACTATTATATTTATACTATTATATTATCACACACACAAACATTAGCGAAAACGTTTCCTCCAGAACACAGATTTTAATAATAATGATGAAATTAAAAATATATTACCAGTAAATATTTGGAAACCATTTTACATAGTTATCCACAAATTTATTATATAATATTTAAACCAGAGAGTGAGCACAGTGGCCAGTATCTTGATTTGAACCCCAATGAGCGGTTATGGGGACGTCTTGAGTGAAGAGTCAATCAACCCAATGCATCTTGAGGGAGATATTCAAAGATTTCATCTTTTTTTGTTTGGGTTGTCAGAACAACCCAAGGTCTAGTAGAATTTACTTGTCTGGGTTTGGCTGTGTGTTTTTGTCTCATTACACACATCCAAATTTCTAAATGTCCTGTTATTTTGTGATATATTTAACCAACTCATATGAGATAAAGTGAAAATATGTTAAAAAGAAGTATAATAGCATTTGTGTAAATTTTGATTATTTCAAATTGGCTCCTTGCCAACTTTGTCTTAGTGTGTACATAATTCTTATATTAATCCTATTCACATTCAAGCAAAGACATTATCCAATAGAACATGGTCAGTTTTATGATCGATTACTGAGAATAGGATGAGTTTGTAGGGCCCTCTATTGTCCAAATCAAGTATTTCACACTAGTTTAAGTTACATTCAGTCCTTTCCCCCAGTAATCCATCGTTCAATTGCATAATTGTTTGTTGTCTTTGGGAATCACACTTGTATAATAGCAGAAAGGCCTATTGGAGTGTGTTTATCAGTCACTTAGCACTTGTCGTATTTGCTTTATTGGATAGATTGAACTTTGTTATCAGTGCTGTGTTATAGCTGCACTTATAAGGTCTTTTCCAGGCTCGATATGTCGAGCTTGTTAAAAGTAACAGCGCATAAGTGACCCTACAAACGTTTGAGTTCATAAACCTGTCGATGTAAAGCGAACACTTAGCTCAGAGAAGAAGCATTAGTCATATCCACGCACCAAGATATATTGCAGTTGATTGAATAGCATTGATTATGTTCCAGCGCAGATGCTCTGAACTCGGCTGCACCTCGTCAGTGTTCGTTTGTACTTAGCAACTGAAGCAGCGAACACTCGTCGACGTGTCATGGAGCTCCAGAGAAGCCAAAACGCTTCAATATACTATTATACCTTTTTTAATTTCAGCATATCTTGACTTTAAATCTTTCGGTCAATACATATGTATGCGTCTGGTGTTGTGTTTGTTAGCTTAGCTTGTCAGGCTAACAAACTGAGCTAACCTTTTGATTAACACTAAACATGAATTACTGTGCAAATGTTTTAGGTGTAAATAAATGCTAAATGATTAAATCAATGTTTGGAGTCAGCAGCAAATCAGCTATGTGCACTTGCAGACCGTTTCTGAAGGAACCCAGCTGATAGGTTGTATCTTTGAGAACTATCCACAGATCCTTCTGTTTTTACATGTAGTCCCAGACACAGTTGAAATTGAGAGCAGGACTCTGTGTAGGCCATGCAATCAGCACTTCTTGCTCTTATTTATGCTAAAGATAGTTTATAATATATTGGCTGTATGTTTTGGGTCAGTCTCACTGCAGAATAAATTTGGGGCCAATCATATGCAGAGAGACCTGGACTCAAGCTTGTTCCTCATAGACAAAACTCTGAGAATAATTTATTATAAATTTAGAACAAATTGCCATAAATAAACAGATTGTTCTGGGCATATTCTGACTGAATTACAGAGACAGTGACGAGGCATTATCTCTGCAGATCAACAATAACACCTAAACAATCTAGATTAGATGTCTAAGGCACTTAACAAAGGCCTGTGTGTGCTATAATTGTATTGTAAATGAAATTATCTCCACTTATCTCAATTATTTAACTATTCAGCATATACCAAGCCATCATAAACACATCACGTGTGCAATATTTCCTGGGGATTCAACAGCTTGCCATCAAATGTTCAAATTACGGAATGAAATACGACTTCAAGAATCCTTTAGTAGACTGAGAACAGTTCTTGTTATTTATAGACTGTAGCTCACAGCAGAAATAATGAACTGACACATTAGCATACAAAGCAACAATTTACATCTGATTTACATCCAAATATGTTCTCAGTGAAACGAACCCCCCTCTTCTCCGTCTCTCTCTCTCTCAAGCGTGGTCATTACTCTCTACTGTGTGTACTGTCTGTACTGAAAGTCAGTGTAAACACACACAGTTGTTCCCACAGCTCCAGATTTTCTCCATGCATTTTCTCTTCTCCATTGTCGTGATGAAGAGCATTCTCAAGTTTCTGGACCTGTGTGACAGGATGTGAACACAGGAAAGCTGAGGAACTCACATGGTGAGCTCAACAGTGTGTCATTGTTTACACGCACATATGAAAATGATTACACAAGTGAACTGGAAGATCTTGAGAATAACCTCTAAGGTCCGGAATGCACCCTTCCCACCCGAACTGTATTTTCAGTTAATTTACAAACACTTCAAGTGTCATTGAACTCATTCCAGCAGAGGGTTAACCTTTCTATTAAAAAAAGCTGAAACCTTCTTTCATTGAAAGTAATGATTCCTCTTGCTGTGTTTATTGATCTTCTGACACTGCAATGAACCTTCAATCTGACCAGAACATACCCTGCGTTTTGTACATTGTAAGAGCTGCCCGAAAGCATCATAGGTTTACAACACCCGTCTTACCCAGAAAGTTCTCAATATGAGAGCCCAAGATCCATCACACATCTCAGAGACTCTTCACCCTACTGAGGCATCTCCAGACCAGAACAAACAGAGTGAAGCAGTGAGAAAACTCAACTCACCAACTCACCCCACATCGACTGTGCCAACTGAAGCACTTTAACTGCATTATTTGGTACCTCGTTCTCCATTTTCTTTTTTTCTCCAACACAATTTCACTTTTAACTAAACATAGCCATTTGTGAACTTGTGACCAAAACTTGGTAGGGCATCCCCCTCTACTTTTTCTTTGTTTTTATGGCTATTGACAAACAGTATCAAAATACTTTTTCAAGGAAAACAGGACTGGCGGGTGGAACAGTTAGCATACATCACATGATTAACGTCATGCTAAAAACTATGATGTTTTAAAATGTCACTAACACTGCCAGCATTAAAAGAATCCCCTGAACTACTGTCCTTAATGAAAACCTGTTCAGGAAAAAGTAAATCATCTTAGGATATTTGAGGCCATGCTTCCTCTGAATTCAGGGGGGAAAAAAAATCCAAGCATGCTGAATTGCCATCGATAACAGTTTCTATTGCTGAGAAATCAGACGCTAAAACTAGATTGATAGATTTTCTTGTGGAACCTTTTTGGCGGGGTTTTTGTTATACATGATGGGGTAAAGATTGATAATATATGAAACTAAATGTGAATTCATTTGCTGTCCTGCCTTAAAAAAATGCTCGTAACTAAAGACATTATTCTTAAAACATATTAAAGTTTTGACTAAGTGTTTTTTCCCCAGAACACTAGAGGGCACCATTAAGCTGTATACAAAAGTAACTCGATCAAAACTGAGCACTGTTAATGGAAAATGCACAGAGTGGTCACTAAATCTAAACTACTGACCTCACTGCTCCTGAAGTCTCAGATTGTTTGTAAATCAAAGTCTTGTGCATGAGGATGTTTGATCTCAGATCTCGTCCCAAGGGCAGGGGAAAGATATTTTAAGACTGTTTTGTGTTTGTAAATGTCTTCATAGAGGTTAAACGTGTGTAAATGGCGCCTATGCTAACAGGTCTGTGTTCGACATTAACAGTATACTTTTCGTTCCAGTCTGGTCAGAACACCCCAGTTAATAACTGGAATTAACTGGTTTACTTTCTGAAATAACACAGAATTGGGGTACAATATTCTGAAATGTCAATGTTCCAGCATTAGCTTCGCTAGTATCAACAACATTGAATAAAAAAACTCTAGACCAACTGGAAATACCTGGAAATATAACTTAATTACAAGTTTTATTATTGGAAAAAGTATTGCAGCCTAAAGGGAAGACTAGTTTTTACAAGCTGACAAATAATTACAAAGGCACTTAAAGCGTTTTTGGAAACTTTAAAAACAGGAAATGTACTAAAAACATTGTGCAAACTTTGAAATGACTAATCCACCACTTGTCAAAGCTTTAAAAATGGCCCTAAACTACACAACAATCTGTTTTTAAATAATCTCAGAATAGCCTAAAAGAAAAGTTAAAATTTTTGTAGTTAAACCCCTTTACAATCCTTACAACCACAAGAACAAATCAGTGACAAATAAACTCCACAACAAAGCAAAGCTAGGAATGCTAAAAATACATTTAAAGCACAAAGTAATGTCCTAGCAACCATACAGGAACACCATAGTAACCACAAAACAAGGGGAACATGTGGTATTTAGCAATCTTTACTCACTGTTGAAATGCTTATTTTAACCACCTGCTAATGGCATGTTCTCTGCGCAAATGTTGCTATTGGAGGGTCAAATTAGTCTATTTGATTCATTTTGTTTGCCTGTCAATCATTGCAAAACAAAGTCCTCCCCACATACCAACTGTCATTCAAAAGTTATTAGTTGAGCTTGTACGAACTCTTATCTTATGCTCCATTTCTGTGAGTTGCTCTCTGTGGATTTTGTTCAGACACAGAGCTGGAAATGTGACCTTCCTAATTCTACCTGCCAAAATGTGTCGTCTGGAGGTCGGACGCCCTCTATTTTTGTGCAGCAACAAAATGTGCAGGAAATGAAGCGAGACGGTCGGGTGAGAGTGGCACTGAGGCCTGTGAACTGCCTGAAGCCGACCTAAATCTGTGACTGTTTTAATTCTCTTCAGCGAATAGCTGCTGCACAAATAGAAGCTTTCAAAGAAGATGCTTTATTTACATCTCTCCCCGTACAAAAGAACCTATATTTTGTAGTAAAGGCAATCTTGGAGACTTCCCTTTCCCCCTTTTTGGAAATATCACCGTGAAATCCAATAAAATTGTAAGCGCATCAATTCTTTGACTTGTAGATTACCTATAGTTTGCCGTAATAAAGGTTTGAGTCCAGGTGTCCTAAAAAATGCATTTATGTAGTCGATCCTGCTGTTCGGAAACGAAAGTAAAAAGTTAGACACCCTTGTTTCACTCAGGGTTTCTCCTCTAACTTGTACTACAGAACAGCAGTTTTCACGTTATAACCCTTATTTCTTTTAGGATACCTTGACTCTAACCTTTTTTACGACACATTTATTGGTAATTGTCTAATGCCAGGACCCGGAAGACTTTACAAGCGGATTTTAGTGATTGGTTCAAATTTCCCGGTGTTCCTCTAGTTGCTCTTGAAACTCTGGAACCTCCATGTTGTGGATTCAGCATGTATTATCCCTTACACGTGTATATCTGTTTAAACGTAGAATTAATTTTGGTAATGTGCATTTGTGTAAGGATCTGGGAAATATGTGAGGTTTTATTTGAGATTAAAATTTTTTAAATAGATTTTGTTCTTGTGTGTGTGTGTTCGTTGGTGCATGCGTATTTAGAAATTGTTCCTTGTAAGAATCTCATTCTGAGGCTGTTCTGGCTTATTTTGAAACTGGTAAAAATGAATGGTTAATACTATTCTGATTTTAACATATGGTGTAAATAAACACACAATAATTGCATTAGAACTAGTACAACAAAACCCTAACAAAATATACAACGTAAAAAAAATTGGCTCACTTTCCATGACTGTACTTTGCCTTTTTTATGTGCAAAATGGAATGGTTGCTAAGAAAGAATTTTTGGTTGCTATGGAGGAGTCAGTGACATCATACAAAATCCCTTATGCCAATATGAGTAATGTAAACCAACCCCCATGTCTATATAAGTTTCCTTAGCGGAGATGGTAAAATACTAAAATGGTTGCTAAGGTATAGTCATGTTGCTATGGAGGGGTCAGTGACCAAATATAATGTACCTCTTGTCACTATAAGTTATATAAACAAGCCCCCACGTCTTTATCATTTCCGAAAGATGGGATAGAGTTTAAAAATTTGGTTTGCTAGGGTAAACACTTAGGTTGCTAGGGAGTGATATATATTCATTCATTCATTTTCCAATCCGCTTATTACCTTTCGGGGTCACGGGGACCTTTCTCCGGCGCACATCGGGTGAGAGGCGGGGGTACGCCCTGGACAGGTTGTCAGTCCATCAGAGAGTGATATATATTTTTTATTTGTCACTAGATTGGCATAAACTCCCATTTTTCTATGTTGTTTCGTTATTTTGTTTTTCAATTTTTTGCCACCTATAGAGCCTGGAGGACTGCCAACCTCCTCAGTTGTGGTTACTGAAGTTTTTTGAGGTTCTTGGATTGAGTTACTGTTTTACAAAGTTTGACCCCATGTTAAGTCAATGGAAATGTTGCTGCCTTCTCAGTGATTTCCCAGAATTCCGTTTATGTCACCAATACCAAACCCGAATCAGGCCACTTTGAATATCTTGGTACGGTTTTATGGCTGTAGCTTGTGCAGTCTAGGAGGGGGTGCGATTGGGATTTCGCAAGTTGACACGCCAACATAATTACCATTGAGAGAGAGAGAGAGAGAGATAGAGAGAGAGAGAGAGAGAGAGACTCTTCAGTAGGACACTTATTCCCACACACTCAGCATGTCCATCGAGCTCGACTTCAAAGTCTTTGAGAAAGACTTTGTGGTTTCAAGTAGAGCTTTGATGGTGACTTTCGAGTTATTCTGAAAGACACGAATCCTCCACACAAAAACATACACACGATCTATACAGAGCATCTATACAAACACACCCAGAGCCTTACATCGACAATTCAACCAAATCCTGAACAAAGCAGAGAGCATTTGAGCAGCAGAACAAGGGCTTGTTGAGGGCTGATAACAATGAGGTATGCTTTGCCCTCTGTCCACTGTAGCCCTATATTACCAGTCTTTCCTGCCACGCTCCCACTGGCCCTTTACGTCAGGCTGGGTGAGCGAGTGTGTGGTGAATTGTTTGTAATTTTCGAGTCTTCTGAGGTTAACAATAGTCTATTCTGTGGCGTCCCAAGCCAAGTGGACACACCCGGCCCAAGTGCAAAGGCTCCCAGATGCAGTGTGCTTTCCACATATCAATAATGTAGCTCTCATCTTTATTTCTGTGTCAGGAGTTCCTCACAGTGATTCAGGAACTACATCAGGCAGAAATGAATCATAAACTCAACACAATTAGACACTGCGTGTGATACTGAAGAGTGATCATGTATCTAAATGGGGGTGTACCCGGCAGTGCTGTAAATTTACTAATTACAAATACTCAAATTACTGTAATTGGGTAGTTTTTTTTTATCAGAAAATCAAATTTATTGAGTAGATTTTAAAATGTACACTTTTACTTCAGTACGTTTCTAAAGTGATTGGCACCGATCCTGTCCAATCAAATTGCGTATAGAAAAATATATTTACATTTCTTCTCTTCCCATCTACTGTCCAAAGATGTCTGGCCAGACGTTGCAATACCACCAGGGAAGCGTTTCATTAGCCTCACATGTAGGGGTGTAACGGTTCACAGGGATGTATTGAACCGTTTCGGTACGGCCTGTTCGGTTCGGGACACTTGCGTACCGTTTCGGTATTCAGTATTTTTATTAAATGATGTAAATGTATTATTAGCGCGATATTAAGCGCAGCGGAACAATGTCCCTAGGCGAGTTTCCGCACGGACGCTATTGACTGACGAGCACGAGCGCGAGTAGGAAAATGGAATCAGATCAAAAGCGAAAGAGAAGCCAGAGCTTGAAGACCCTCCCACCTCACTACGGTCTCGTGTTTGAGAACACTTTGGCTTCTCTGTTAAAATACATAACGGGGATAGACGAGTGGATAAATTTAAAGTTGTATGCCGACATTGTTCCACGGAGATAGTTTCCGCACGGACGCTATTGACTGACGAGCACGAGTAGGAAAATTACATGGCAAAAGCGAAAGAGAAGCCAGAGCTTGAAGACCCTCCCACCTCACTACGGTCTCCTGTTTGGGAACACTTTGGCTTCTCTGTTAAAATACATAACGGGGATAGACGAGTGGATAAATTTAAAGTTGTATGCCAACATTGTTCCACGGAGATCGGGCAGGCAACACATCTAACATTTTCTACTGCTGGAGATATTGTCACTGCAACCAGATCTGTGCTCTCTTCAGAAAATGTGGATAGGTTAGTCTATCATAACTAGTTGCAGTATTTCATTTTTTATTTAAAAAAAATGTGTTTTTCTTAATAAAGAGTGCAATTTATTTAAAATATCACCCAAATGTGTCACTTTTATTTATTTTATGCAAGAATTCTACTGTGTATTGGCAGCTTTTCAAAATAAAGATTATGTAAGTTCTTATTGTTTTGTACCGAACCGAATGAACCGAACCGAACTCTCCAAGACACTGTACCGAGCCGAATACGATTTTAGTGTACCGTTACACCCCTACTCACATGTATTCTGCTGCAAGACTCTAAACATACTGATGACGTCATTGAGAACTACCTTTAGTGTAAAGAAGAGCAAGAAGTACTAGAAGTGATGGCCAGCACAGAGCTCGGATGTCATCTGTGCTTAGATCTCCAATATGTTCCTTCAAAAACAGTTTACCTTGAAGAACTGCTGTTGTGGTAAAGGGTGGTCACACCAAATATTGACTCGATTCTATATTTTGTTCATTTACTGCATTTTGCACATTGATAATAAAATGTTTTGTTTTTTTTACCATTTTTGTAAGAATTCTTTGGTAAGAAAAGCAGCTTTTTCCACATTTTTCCAAATGTTTGAATGTGTTTATAGTGGTGCAAATGCATCTTAGCACGTCTGTACCAGGGCTTCTGACTGCTCTAGCATTGGGACCATGTGTGTGTCTGTGTGTGTAGACGCCTATTGTCCATGTGCCTGTTATCATTAGACTGCAGTTTCCTTTGCTGCAAGGAAGGAGAGAGAGAAATGTGGTAAATATAACTTCAGCTTTCTCCACTGATAAAATAAGCTGCCAAACGAACGCCTGAAGTATTTCCAACCCTTTTTTGTGTCATTGCAGTTCAGACGTTGTTTTTGCTGTTTATTAAACTGTCTGTCTGCAAACACAAACTCAGACGTCACACACCCAGTGACCTCAGCTTAAAGGAATCCGTTTGAAAAAAGAAAGAGACCCTGTGTGTTTCAGGGCAGTTTGCTTTTAGGAAAGGAGAGCGGATAGTGAGACTTAGACAGTAAAAGTCAGACTGAGGTAATAATACAGCAGACGGTCTTCACGTAATGATGGCGAGTCACTTTTACACATGTTAAATGACAAATAGCACCAACTGAGTCACTGCTCAGGTTCCCATCAGATGGAGTTTCTGCACAGTAAGTGTGTAACATACCAAGGCTCTGACACACGAGTCAGTAGCCAGTGTTGTGGATTAGCACTAAAAATGTCTGACCAGAGCTTTCGAAGGTACTGAATACTGACTTTTTTTTTATAACCTGTATATGAGTAGTTGACTAATACCACATATCTTGTCTGTGTGTCACATAGGGATAAAAAAGTACTATTTTGACAAAAATACATATTTAATGTTGTTTCTCTGACAAGATATAGTAAGATGCTACCAAAGGTGTTGTGGATATATTAAGATTTCTACTTGGATTTTTGATCCAAACATATAAAATGTCATTTGTTGGTCGTCGTCGAACAGGAAGGTTGGTGGTTCCATCCCAATCAGGTCAATTCTGCCTTCACTTGCATTTCCGTTGATGTGTGTGACTGGTGGGATGTGTTTGGCGGTGGGCAAGAGGCCGTAGGCATGAGATGGCAGCCATGTTCTGTCACCACCAGTGTGGAGTGAATGAATAATTATCTGAAAATTGTAAAGGATCTGAAAATCTCTATATTAATTCAAAGTATTGTCAGTTGTTTGGAGGGAAATCGTTCATTTTTGTCTTTATTCACTATTTCAAATTCTTGTTGAAAATCTTTTTTTTTTTAATGTAAAGAATTTTTGGAAATGGTCTATGGCTGAAGAATTTTTAAAAGGGTGGGAAAAATGCTCAATGGAGTGATGAGGAGGTAGAGGTTTCCTCCTCTGGATGGAAGCCGTGAATTTATGTCATTGTTTTTTTTACCGTTTTAAGAGAATGCATTGAAAATATTTTTATTTAACGATTTGAGGAGCGATGCCCTCCTTAGTATGATGATTTAGAAAAAAATAAACCATATTTTAAAGTCATTATTGAAATGTTTGAGGAAATGGGGAAGCTCGTTAAATTTCTAATTTAATAAAAGCCAGAAAAGTTCTAGCGTCAACAAATCACTAGTGTGCTGTCAGTCTGACTCATCACAAACTGCAATCAGCTCTTTGACGCCAGTAATATCGATCCATCAAATTAAACCAGTGGGGCATCGCTACTTCCCTCATTCTTGATGATGTCATGTGTTTGTGTGACTCAGCGGTGGCTCCCAGTCTGCTGGGCCACATTCCAGGACAGGACACTCATCCCAAACTCTCTCTTTCTGTCTGAGGACTTTTGTCACTAATTAACTTTCTTTAGCAGGGTAAACAATTCCTGACGTGTGACATCATCAAATAAAATCAGCTCCCCAAACCGAACATTCTTGAAAAGATTTCTTTAAAACATCACATAGGACTGAATCTCTCATATGGTCTCAAAGAAGATTGAGTTTTTAGATTAGGAATTTCTTAAGGGTTTTTAGAAATCATTGAAAAGCTTGAAATCAATTACTCAGAGTGTAAATTAAAAACTCTCACAGAAGCAGATAAACAGTTTTGCTGGGTGAGTCATACTGGAATAATCAAGGCTTTTATGTAGAAGTTGTGGCTCATCTTATTCCACAAAATGATTATTCCCACCATTCCCCTTCATTTGACAATGAACATTTTTTACAATTTACACATCGATTCAAAACTATATTAGGAATGGTGGGTTTATCGTTGATTGTTCTTTTTTATTTTATTATAATATTTCTTTATTAATTTTTGTCTTTCCTTTTATATGCTATGCAATGTATTATAACATGCTCTGGGGTTTATTTTGGTTGCATTTGCGAGGCAGAGCTTCTTGTGTCGGTGGGAGTGTAGCAGATCAGTTAACGAGGTAACAAGCCACACCTGTGAATGGATGAGCAGGGAGCAGCTGTAAATTATTAATTGGGTAAAAGGAAGTTCATCCTAGGGTTTATGGGGAATGGAGTCCAGATGAGGGCAAGTGTTGCAATGAATTTTTGCCAATATAAATCTCTGCAGGACTGAAGCAATGGGCTAATATTCCACCATAGTTCAAACAATAAAACACACAAGCACTATGGGTACTTTCCACTGGCAGCAAGCACGCTCAAGAAGATCTTGGACCCGTGTGTAAAAGCTCTCAATATTGCTGAAACTATTCTTTCGGGTTCTATTCATCGTTTTTATACGCTCGTGAACTTAAGGCCCATTCATGATCTTTTCATGTGATCGCCATTCATGGGGTTTAAAACGATGTCTGCACACCCTTTCAACTGACATTGCTACTGCTGAAATGTGTGGTATTTGTCTTCAAATTATGGAAATAAGACATTAATGACAGTGGGCTTTTAACAACAGTCTTTTGTTTTAACAACAGTATCAGACATCCTGATGATTCTGCTTAAACCGTTTTAACCTGTTGCTCTCTAGCTCTGGCCCATAGAGACTGTAGCTCAGCCGTGTTTGTATGTGAGGGAATGTTACCAAGGAGTTCAGTGATGGCCCAGATGCTCTGGATCTCAATGAGCCTTTGAGAGATGAAAGAGTCGAAGCAGAGAGAGGAAAAAAGAAAAAGTTAGATTTACGACTCTGATCAGACAAAGGTTTGTTTTCACAGACTCTTCAAGGCTTCGTGATCATCTGAGACCAAACGTCCAAGGGGAGTAAAATCCTTGAACTGTAGTTCATAACAGTGTTTTTAAAAATGAAATCTTGGAAATGTTTTTGTTTTGTTGCATTCATGTGAAGCTCAGTTTTTTGTTTGGTGCTGATGATTATTTTTTATTGTCATTTTGCTTTTGCCGTTTATGTTAGAGTTAAATGCATGTTTCTATTGATACAAGTTGTCACATTTCTCAACACACTTAGCTCAACTGAAGGTGTCTCTCAATCTTCAGAGGACGCATCTACCCAGCCTCTGGAGCCTACGGTTTCAGAGGATTCACAGAAGCCTGCATCAACTATTGGTAAATGGGAAGGTCTAGCCTCATTCTGATCAGAGTTTTATAAACTCCATCTGCTCCTTGCCTCCTACAACAAAATAACACGTACCAACAGTTAGCATAGATCACATCACAATCAGATTGCTATGTGTTAGCTTTATTAACGGCATGTTAAATAATCTAGCATTTAAAGAATCCCTTTTTATTTTTTGTTGATTCTGTATATGTGAGGACACGTGAATTGTAGCCATGCATCAATCCATAGATAGAGGTAGGCCAATTGGTTACTAAGATTAACAGTATGGTTGCTATGGAGGAGTCAGTGACTATATGAAGTTTGCCTTTGTCACTATATTTTATTTAAAACAACTCTGGGGTGTCTGTCATTTTCCAAAGCTAAGAAAATGTTGTTGCTAGTGTAAACTATTTGGTTGCTAGGAGCAATGTCAATTTAAGTTGTTACTTTGATTTAACATGATCAAATACCCATTCCTCAGTGGAGTTTCATTTGAAGATATCTTTGTTGCCTTTTTCCATTTCATTTCAATGACCAATATAAGTCAAACCCTTAACCCCCTTCTAGAGGCTCAAATACTTTTGCACAGTTATTGGTATGCTCCTGCACAGACTGATAGCCTCCACAAGTGTGGTAAGTTTGACGTTTCTTTAAGGTTCTCAGTTTGAGTTACAGGTTTACAAAGTTTGGCCCCATGATAAGTCAAGGAAAAATTTCCCAGCATATTCAGTGATTTCCCAGAATTCCTTTAGTGTAACCAGTCTGACAAGATAAAGCAACCCAGTTTGAACGTCTTTGGCAAGTTTGGTGATTGTAGTGCGAATGGTCTAGGAGGGGAAGCATTTTGAATTTATAAAAGATACAGTGCTTTGAAAGCCAACATAACAATGTGTAACGCGGCGTAAGGTGGGACTTCCTTAAAACACCTCCAGGGTAGGTTGTGTAAACAGCGAGGCTTGTGGGAAAGTTTGGAAAACTTTTAAATTGGTTTCATTTGAAAATATTAATAATACACTCTTATTAACTTGTAGACATTCGTCGTCTTTTACTCCCTTTCCCCTTTAAAAGAATCCCATGTGTTCAGAGAATTGTTGGAATTTCAGTGACACAAAAAAATAAATGGTACCTTTGTCGCTAAGGTCCTAATCACACAGCATGCAAATTGGGTCGTTTCGCATCGTTCTTTCACCACACCACAACAAAGTTTCCATAGAGACACACCCAGACCCAGAACTTTCATAGAACCAGAGCAGCTGCCGGTGTGGATTTGATTGTGTTTGTTTGACAGTTCCGTGGTCTGATAGTCTGATTATGACAGCAGTCCACAATCACTGAATCAAGGAACAGAAAGAGAGGGAGACTGTGATGTGTGATACGTTTCAACCCGCTGTCAGCAGAATGTTCAATTGTTTTAGACGGGAACCAAATATTTCAGGATTTACCTGTTTGTGCTGCGCTATTAAACAGAGTATCAAATGTTACAGAGGAAGTAATGTTGTCTGTGATTGACGTCGGGTTTAAAGAATGTATTAGGCCTCAGAAAGTGTTACACAACTTAAGAGGAACAATCAAGATGTGACATATACAAACATGATTTATAAAACATTATTGCTGTGATATTATATGTGTGTTAGAACTCAGATCTACATTTGTTTATTTGTCACCAACAAATAAACCATGTTCTGGATCACTTAAATCCTTTTATTCCTTTATAAGGTATTCTTATGCCTGGTTTGATCTTCCGTTCATCTCACTTTTATAAATGCGTTAAGTAACTGCTGATTAGATGCTGAAATTCAATGAAAGTGACTAGATTTATCCCTCTGTTTGTACAGAGTCCACACATACTCTATTTGTAATACGAGTCAAGAGACGGACACAATACCTTCAAAAGGATTCAATACAATTTACAAACAGTGTTGGCAACTCTTGCCGTAAAAGTCACGAAATGATCTCATCGCCTCATTTGCATTTTTACCTAACAAACATGAAAAATATCATTTTTTGTATTTTGCTTTTCTGAATACCACACAACAACATTTCTTTAAATAGATATTATGAGAAAACTTTTACCACAGATGCGACTATCAGACAGGGATTTCTCTTTGCTTCCTCAATCTCTTTCCTCTCATCACTTCAGGTTACCTCAATGAACTTGGACGGCAATGCATCACTCGGGTCCACTTTTAAAAAGAAGTGCTGTATTCTATTGTTTATTTTAGAGTGAATTTTGGATTATTTTTGTGAATTTTTTCTGAGTTCAGGCCTGAGTTCAGATTTGAGCCGGAAAAAGTGTTGATTTAATTTATCAAGTTTTAGGTTCAAGTCGTTCAAAAAACTGCAAGCTACCCCTTTAAAGCCAGAAAAAGATATATACTTTTTTTTTTCAAAATTTTGTACAAATATATAGATTTTTTAAGTATTCATTTATTTTTCTTTTACCTATGAAGCATGAATTTTGAGCAGTTACGTGATAATCCATCCAATTAAATTATTCTTTATGATTTACTTTATATTTAGTCCCAAAAGAACTAACTAATCATTTGACGAACCTCACCGATACAACTTCAAAGTTTTTTATTATTAATGTAATATTGACTCTCTAAAAAACGAATACTTTGAGTTATATCTCACACAACTTGAAAAGATTTACACTATTGTCCACCATGTTGTGTACTACAAGAAAAACAGAAAAGGGATAGCCTCTGTTCTGTGCCTGAGTCACACTGGACACGTTGATGCAGGGTTTTCCGAACAGGAACGCCAGAATGGAGGAGGAAGACACCTGGGAATTTCAATACAAAGCAATAACAAACATCGTTCAGGAAGAACTTATTATTTGGGTGAGTAGAAGAATACAGTTGACTGCAACCACCCTCAGACTCCTTAAAAGAATACACGTGTTCTACCTTCCTTAAAACACTCACGTTTTACTGCTCTGCATTACTGGAATCTATCATTCCTTGCGGATCAATGACTTAACCGTCTCTGGCCACTGTCTGTAGCCATCAGTCACATGTTTGGATCATACTAGTCTTCCTGTGGAAAGGATACAGTTTGTACCACATCAACACTCTCCATTAGAAAGTGTCACCTGCGTTTGCTTGAACACTCATTGTTTTGTGCAGTAACCTTCATGCTGCATGTCTGTCGGCAGAATCATTTATCTACATATCTCCAATGCAGCTGTTGGCCAAAGCATGCTATTAAATACACTTCATCACGGTAACAGCAGTAACTGTCTGCACACAGAACAACAAATAAATGCAAAGTGTACTTACTCCAAATCTCTAATTCATATTTAAATGAAATTTACCACGTTTGGTGGGATTCTTTGCTTAACTGCCACAAAGAGGAGGTAGAATAGAATGGAAACCTATAGGATGGTGCAGAAAATGAACCTGCAAAAAACTGAGGATTTACAAGAGAACATTTGGTCCCTTTCTGAACAGAGCTGAAATTAATGAGAGTAATTTATTCATTTTCCTAACCCGTTCTTCCTATTCAGGGTTGTGGGCAGTGACGGGCAATCAGGAGAGGCATTATCAGAGAAAAACAAACAAATAATTCAATCTTATTTAAATTTTATTGTTTTTCAATTTGGATTTTGTTTTTCAAAATCTCCAAATTTTATTTTTATCGGCATTCAGATGCTAAGTAGAGGAGTAGAGAATTATTGATAGCAGATCGGCTTTCATCACTGGTAGTGATTCCCATTTTGATGTGGGAATTGAGATTGAGATTTTAAAAATGGAAGTAAGACAGGAAACACTTCTACAAACAAGTTACGAATTCTTTTGTACAGAAGGAGAAATTACCACTAGGAAAACTTGCAAAAAATATTAAACAACAAAGTATTTGGAATAATCTTTAAATGCATTTAAATCATTCAATAAATATTCAATAAAACAACCAAAATTTCTAGCTTGTTAACGCTAACATTATAGCAAATCCTAATTTTTTTAAATATTTTACAAAAATGTAAAAGGTATTTTTATTGTTCCCAGATCAACAGTGATTTATTTATTCTGAATTTATTATAGTATCATTTACAGATGTGTTGAAAAAGTTTTAGGGCTTTTATTAAAAGAAACACTATATTTTTTACTCTAAATGTGTCCATATATAACACAATATGTTGTACAAAAAATTACTAAAACTACAAAAACGTAATTGCTAGCACATGACAGGTATTGAACTTGGAAATAGACCAATAAAGAAATATATTTAGCATTCTATATTGGTAACCTATAGAACAGCCGTGGGATTCAACATCCATTTTCAACATTAATGACTGAAAATCTTAGCAACAGTTCCTCTACTTCCAGGTTTCTTCCCACCAGAGCCTCTCTTTTATTCTTAAAATGCTGTGAGCCAGATATGGAAAGAGTCTGGTGGAGACTATTCCTGAGATGAGGGACCGTGGGGATTAGTCTATAAACCTGAAAGACTGTACACATTATATCATATGCTGTAAATCACATTTTATCGCCATAGAGAGATCCGTCTGCACCACTTAGAACTCAAAAAGTTCAAAATCAAGAGCAAGGAATGAGAAGCCTCAGCCAAACCCACTCCTAGGCCCGAGGCAGCATCTTCATCATGTGGTTAACATAGGAAAGGTGGATTTTCCCCATCGACCAACATCAATATACCTCCATCAACACCTCGCTCTCAAATGCTCCTGCTTACCCCAAACATTAGCACAACACGACGGCTCAACAAATCTTTCCAGACCTGATGTCATTGGGTGAACATTTTATTGTTCTCTCAACTTTTCCAACATCTCTTTAACTATGAATGACAAGCATGAGCAGAGACTTTTTAACACAGTGGCTACACTAACAACAAATCAGTTATCTGTAAAGAGTATTCCATCTCAGTTTAGTAGTGAAGACTTTATGAACTTCTTCACTGAAAAAATTGAAAATATAAGAAACACAATTTCTGACGTCCAACCTCTGACAGCATCCTGTGTTCCAGTCTCACCTGAAATTACTCAGTTACAATTACAGTGTTTTACAAGTATAGGACAGGAAGAGCTGTACGGCCTTATAAATAAAACCAAATCCACAACATGTGTGTTAGATCCTATTCCAACCAAACTGCTAAAAGACGTGTTACATGCAGCCGGAGAACCTATTCTTAATATCATTAACTCCTCGCTATCCCTCGGTCATGTCCCTAAACCTTTCAAGTTAGCAGTTATCAAGCCTCTCATCAAGAAACCAAATTTAGATCAAAACAAACTATCAAACTACAGACCAATCTCAAACCTTCCTTTTATGTCTAAGATTTTAGAAAAGATTGTGTCTGCCCAGTTATGTAGTTTCCTGAAAGACAACAATATCTTTGAAGAGTTTCAGTCAGGTTTCAGGCCCCATCATAGCACAGAAACTGCACTAGTAAAGATCACAAATGATCTTCTCTTAGCTTCAGACCAAGGCTGCGTCTCTCTCTTAGTTTTATTAGATCTTAGTGCTGCATTCGACACTATTGATCATGACCTCCTACTAGATCGCTTACAAAATCTCATAGGCATTCAGGGATCAGCATTAAAATGGTTTAAATCATATCTGTCTGATCGTTACCAGTTTGTAGACTTAAATGGAGAACAATCTACTCTAATGCAAGTAAAATATGGGGTTCCACAAGGCTCTGTCTTAGGACCCCTACTTTTCACATTATACATGCTTCCCATAGGTAATATTATTAGAAAGCATGGAATTAGCTTCCACTGCTACGCCGATGATACCCAGATGTACATCTCCTCAAAACCGGGAGAAGCATCACACTTGGCAAGGTTAACAGATTGTGTTAAAGACTTAAAAGTTTGGATGACTCATAACTTTCTTCTATTAAATCCAGATAAAACGGAGATCTTGCTCATCGGCAACAAGAACAGCACACAGAACACCCAGCATTTAAATTTTAGTCTAGAGGGATGTACGGTAACCGCTAGTTCCACAGTAAGAAACCTGGGAGTTATCTTAGACAGCGACTTATCTTTTAAAAATCACATCAGTCATACCATAAGAACAGCCTTCTTTCAACTCAGAAATATTTCAAAACTTAGAAACATGTTATCGTTATCTGATGCAGAGAAGCTCGTCCATGCATTCATGACCTCGAGACTAGATTATTGTAATGCATTACTAGGCGGTTGTTCAGTATCATTAATAAATAAGTTACAGTTAGTGCAGAATGCAGCAGCTAGAGTTCTAACTAGAACAAAGAAATATGACCATATAACCCCAGTTTTATCATCTCTACATTGGCTACCCGTCAAATTTCGCATTGATTACAAAATAATGCTATTGACGTATAAAGCCCTTAATGGATTAGCGCCCAGTTATCTATCAAACCTCCTAACACGGTACAACCCCACACGCACTTTAAGATCTCAAAACTCTGGACTTCTAGTAGTTCCTAGAATAGCAAAGAGCACTAAAGGCGGTAGAGCGTTCTCACATTTAGCCCCTAAACTCTGGAATAGCCTCCCTGACGGCGTCCGTGGCTCAGACTCACTCGCCCAGTTTAAGTGTAGATTAAAGACGTATTTTTTCAGTAAAGCCTATACTTAACTCCGTGAAAAACTGCGATCTTACATTAAACTATATTAATATTACATTAAACTATATTAATATTACATTAAACTATATTAATATTATGAACAGCAGCTAAGCTAATTCCGCTCCTCTCTTCTTTTCTTCTTTTCCATAGTCATCCGGAGATTCGCGGAGGCTTCGCTCACCATCACCTCACCCTAACAACCAGATCCACCTGGAGATGTTCTGGCGCCCCCTGGACCGCAGCCCACCAACTCCACTCTTCTTCCAATACTCATCCCGAGGCTCCCGGAGGCCCTGCCCACCAGCTCCTCACCCCAACAACCAGACTCATCAGGAGAAGATCCAACGCCTGGAGGCTCGCCACCAGCCCTCAACCTAACAAACAGATTCACCTGGAGATGTTCCGGCGCCCCTGGACCTACACCTAACACAGTCATCTTCTGTTTATACTATATTATCTGTTTATGTTTATATTATTATATCATCTGTTTATACTACATTATCTGTTCATACTACCAGATCATATGTTTATACCATAGTTTATCACACTGCTGTTGTTACCCAAATGAGGATGGGTTTCCCTTTTGAGTCCGGTTCCTCTCAAGGTTTCTTCCAAAAGGGAGTTTTCCTTGCCACAATCGCCCCAGGCTTGCTCATCAGGGACATGTACACCACTTAGTAATTAATTTCTTTTCACTTTGTTGAGTTTAAACTTGTTGGTTTACTGTAAAGCTGCTTTGAGACAATGTCTGTTGTGAAAAGCGCTATATAAATTAAACGAACTTGAACTTGAACTTGAACTTCCTCATTTTCAGCTCCTCATATACGAGGAGCTGATATGCACTGTTTAAAGATCAATATACACTCATAAAACATTTCGAAAGAGCCCGAGGAGACTGTAAATTTGTTCCCTTTAAACATCATTTTATCCTCTACAGTGGGACTACAAAGTGCTCCAAAGATCTTCAGCAGAGCTTTAGTGGTATTACTGGCTTAAGTGATCAGGGAACACCTGGATCCCCATTAAATCCAGAGAAGAAAGGGTGAAAAGTTGGTGATGGTTTATGGAAAACTTTGATACAAAGGAAATAAGACCACCTACTGCTTTTGAACATTGGTAAAATTTTAAAAGTGGCATTCAAATGTTATATTTTTAGTCACTGGTGATGTTTTAGATTATGTCGTTAATAGAGTCAATTAAATGCAATGTAAAATGTGTTTTAAAATTTTCCAGTCTAAGAAGACAAGTGCTTGATTTAATTTTCTTTTATCTAAAGATAAGAAAATAATGTCTATCTTGATGTTTGCATTGATCTGAAGCCAACTGCTTCTGAAGTTTTGTGACTGTTCTCTTTCCAGCCAAACAGGAAGTGGACAGGATCCTGGATGTGTTGCAGACGTGTCTGTTCACCTGCTGTCTTACTTTTACTGTCTGTCTGTCAAAAAGTCACAGCTTTCACTCACAGCTTTGAATCATATTTTCTCATAAATTTGTGTCTTTCCAAGTAATTATTTGTTTAACCCTTAGAAGTCTCTGCACGCACTGGTGCCATTGCCAATCATTGCTGCGGTTTTGAATTAAGTAGGAATGACTCAACCCAGCTATTGTGTAAATGTTTTCAAACATAAATTGTAGGTTTCAAAAAGGTTAGTAGTTTTGATATTTTTGGTTTTAAATTCAAGTTAAAAAATGAGAAAATGCTGTTGCTTTATTTTATAGACACCAAATTGGGGGTGAAAAGAAGGGGTAACCCCTGGAAGTACAAGACCTGTGATATGGCTTGTAGTTTTCAAAGTTCTGGCACAAAAAAAGTGGAATGGCACAAAAAGTGCTTGGAACAGGGTATATAATTTAGGAAAGGTTTGCGTGTTTTTTTTTTTTCAATTTTGAAAATTGTTTTGTAATTGTTATACTGTTTTGTTGTTTTTTGTTTTTTGTTTTTTTTGGGGGGGGGGGGTATGAATGAAAGAGCTGCTTCACTCTTTTAGACTCTCTTTTCCCATCCCCCTCTCCTTTCTTCTCTGTTATCTGTTTGGCATTCAAAGTGTTTTAAAACTAATAAATCCTTTAACGTTGCTTTAAGCGTCTTCTTCATAATAATGAATTATCACAATATTTTGGTAACAGTTCCTAACAATAACAGTCTACAAAATATCAATGTTTAAGTTTCCAGTTTTCACAGACCATTTGAACTTTGATACTACTAGTCTATTCAATAGCCATGTTTCAATCCAAAGATGATAATTAAATTTATGTGCAAAACTTGCAATTTCACATAAAATATTTGTGACTAAAGCACTGTTTCCATTCAATGAGTCCAAGAGAATAAAACCATCACTTCCTGATAAACTGGCACCAAATATAAAAAAAAAATGGAATTTGCTGCATTAGGAGGAGGCCTTTCTCATGGAATTTTAGAAAGACCAAAACAATGTTCAGATGTTTCGGAATAAAATCTGTCCATTACTTAGTCCATTAATTCCGCCCCATTTCACCCCAGTTCCAACAGAAAAACACATAGCCATTGCATTGGGATTTATTCTGTAAATATTTTCCCATTTTAGTTTATGCACTTTTTTCTAATTGGAAAAAAGTTTATCCCGGTCAGTTGTGCACATAATTTTTTTATGTACATTTTTAAAATGTATCTTGGTGTTTCTATCCAGGGTTTTCCTGCGATATGCCAAAAATGTGTATATTACTAGTTGGATGGAAATGCAGCTAGTGATTTCTGCAATGTCCTAAAGGTGTTACGGCAAGTTCTGGAAAAAATCTTCATTTTAAGAAGTCTTCAACACAAAATGGCCAAAAACTGGAAAACAGATGTTTTCACTTAATTTCTATCCGTCTTTCCCCATCCTTTATATAAATACAGAATTCCAGTCACTGCTCCATTGTGCATTTCTGACACGTATAAATGGCAGTTTAATCAGCTTTACAGATCTTCTTATACTTACTGTAACATCATGCTAAGCTACAAATAAAGACTGGCTTTAGATCTGGTCATGGAAACATAAGGTTAAAATGTCTATGATAAGATGATTACTCACGCATACAAACTGAAAAAGCACACCCCCCAAAGCAACTCACTAAACAAATTAATTTTAACTTGAACCAAAATAACTCAAGACCGTCATTTTGCGTGGAAACGCCCACACATCCTGTTTGGAACTGGGTGGTGTTTTCACAAAAGCCAACCATGCTCCATCTTTGTTCTTTTTTGACACCAAACATGCACTGGAAGGAAGAACGCAAGCTATATTTGGTCAGTTTGCCAAATCTTCATATTCAGAAAACGAATGTTCAACTCAGCTTCCTGTTCATGCTATATTTAGTCGAAGCTTTTGGATGAACAGTATTTTCCTTTTTTACATTTCTGTAGATGTCAGTGCACTAATAACACAAACAAGATCAATTACATGGCTAAAACATGGGATAAACGGAACTAAATGTAGTGGTTGGTTGTACCGTGCCAAGGCTCCAGAGAATTTGTTGGGAAATCCAGGAATTATCGCATGAAACGACTGTAGAGGCATGATTCTGCATAGACAGGTGACTGGGATCTAGTGCTTCCTGATTACATACAAAGCATTAGGATTTACTTTAAGAATCTCATGAAATATTGAACTGTAAAAAAAATAAAACAATAATTGACTCTATCAATCAATGTATGTTCAGGGACTCCTTTGAGGTCATGGGAGAATGCTGCTGTAGACCTCAGATAGATTGCCAATTCACTCATTTGCACATTTACTGTACTTTGAATTTAGAGTAACCAACGTTGAGGCAGTGTTGAGTATTGTGGACCCATTGGGCGATCTTGCACCACTGCAAGCTAATTGGCCTTTGGAAATGAAAGATATAATGGAAGATACACACACTGAGAAAGAAAGCTGTCGTTCATAGGGTGTGCAGGCTGGAGGTGAGGGTGCTCTGGAAAGACACTGTGTGTGGAACGCGGGCAGGTGTTCGCTCTCCCAGCCATTAATTAAGTTTAACGATGGAAAGCACATCTGGACTAATTGCTAAACACATTCACAAATTGCCTGCTGTCCTCCTTACACATAAAAGAAAAGAAGTGAAGCTGACCTGTTTTTCTTCCTGGATGGGACGCACTTGATATAGGAGCCAGAAACGTCTTCTCAATAAACGAAACACTGAAAAATGCACGTAAAACATACCTTTAAAACATGGTTTCAGACTAGTAACCATAGAAACTAGAATAGAGTGGATGAGTGTTTGAGAATTGAGTGTGGATTGGGAACTCTTGAAACTAGATTCAATAAAGTATTCACCAATCTTCAAATATTTGAAAAATACAAATAAATTTGTAATAAAATAGGACAAACACTGAGAAGCTTTTCTTGAGACATGTCAAGACACAGTGTTTACTCAAAGTCTACTATTTTAAACATGTAACTGGTTTAAAATCTTATGGTGTTTTGATCTGGGACACGTTGAACACTGTTAAAAACTGCACCTATTTCATGGCGTGGCAGTGTGTCTATGGCACTAATTGCCTAAAACAAACTTTTGAAAACTCACAAGGATCTACATTTTCATGTAGACAAAGAAACAGTGGTTTCTTCAGGTTCCGTCCCTTTGCTTATCTTATGTTTGCTTCTAGGTTCATGTGTATATTCAGATAAGTGCAATATTCTATGCTTCGCTCACATTCACAAGCAAACTTTTCAGAATGAATGGCTGCCATCTGAGATGCTGCACTTAAACTACAATCTAATGAATATTCATCTCATTCTAACACATTCCCGAAACCCCTCACTGATTGGATAGTTTCTCATGCATGTTTTGTAACTTTCCTTTAAAAACGGGAAGTGTCAAAATCACCCCAAAACAGCAGAAACTTAACTTTTTTATTGTTTAAAATGATGGTATTATTGTTTATTTTTTGTTTAAAAAGTTTTCTTCCACTTCCCAAAAGGAAAGACCACCAACAATTAAGAACGCAGGATTATTTGGTGTCGTGTAATCAAAAAAGGTTGCTATAAAGGAAGAAGTCAATGGGGCACAAACAATAAATGAGGGAAAAAAATAAAATAAAATCTGGAGCTTCTCAAAAACTAAAAATCCACTAATGCCAAATGTTGTTACTAATGTTTAACATTAAATTTGAACATTTTATATTCAAACTCAGTGACATCATATAAGATATTAGAACTAAAGGTTGAACATCCTGGAATTTTTTATGTGGTTGTGCTTAAAGGTGAGTTAGATAAAGAGATTTGTTAAAACAAAATGACAAACAACACGAAAGGGTAGTGAATTTGAACAAAGCACAAGGGTTACCAAGGGTAGCAGGTTTTGTCATTGCCAAATAGCAGGCTGCCATGTTACCACTCGCCATCCAATCAGCTGCTCTTATCTCCAAATAAAGCCTGTGGCCCTGTTCACCACAGTTACAAACTTTAAACTGAACCAATTTTCATCTAATAATAATGTCCCCAAATGCCTCTGTACCTGGGCGTTTACTCAAGACCTGATCACCTATGAGCAATATAATCTACGCTTAATTCGTCATTTGCGTAGAAAGTATCTGACCTCTGAATTCTTGCAGTTGGCCTCCCATTAGCTGTGTACATACGTACAGGACAATCCTCTTTCGGTAACACTAACCCCTCACTCACTAAACACACCTTAGTTTGCCCATTCATCAACAACCTGACACCATTTCCTCAAACCTACATGTCAAATATGCATCCACAGTGTCAGCAAGGGGCTGTAATTTTGGCAAAAGCCAGCAGAAAGCAACTTTAATTGGTAGTTTCCAAAACGGTGTAACAAAATTTGAAAAAGAATATTCAATTAAAGATTTCTGTTGAGTACGACTGAACGGCTCAAATACTACAAGCTTGTGGATGACTCCACTGAAACAAAAGATTTCTTCACACTATTCTGAAAGTTATGTCTCACAATTGAAATCTGGAAAAGATCTCATTGCTTTTTAACTAAATGCTATTAAGATAACGTGCTAAAAGCTAACGCGGCAATAAAGTTACAACTTGTCCAGAAGTAAAGTATGAGCAGATGCTATGTGACATGAACTCTGCTTGCACCTCATTCTTTGTGAAGAAATCGTTTTTTTTTGATTGGCAGCAATTTGTTTCCTTTTCAAGCATAGACTGAAGTGGAAGATAGCCAGAAATGAAGATGTGAGATGTCTGATAGCATGCTTGAGCAAGAGCAGAGTCTAAAGTGTCTTTTATCTGACTATGGGGTAGATTTTATGATGGCTTTAGTTTAATCCCACACCACAGGTTTCACAGATATCTCTGAAATCTGACTCTTGTGTTGCAACACATTTCAAATTTCAGAAACCGAGACGTCTGAAAGAAAAATAAACAATTTAGCTAGTTTTATAACACTGCAGTGCATTATACAATTGTGTTTCGTTAAGAATGATAGTTTAAATGTATTTTCACTCTTGTATTTCAAATTATTAGAACCATAAAAGGGCAACAGCTGATACATTGTCGTATTTGTTTGGTGTTTTATATTGTTTCACTGTTTGCTCTGATGTTACCACCTTCAGATAACTCAGTGGTCAAACTTGGCATTGAAATCTTTCTGAAACAGCAGAAGTATTTTTAGGAAAATCCAAACATACTGCTTTCAGAATGGAGCGCTGGCTGTTTGAGATATCATTTATACTTCTATACAGTAGTTTACAAATATTTCTAAATCAAATTACACAGTAATTCCACAACTCACCTGAAATTGAGATCGAATGTTTTATTACGAAAATCAAAATCGTTGAGACGAAATAAAATAAAAAAAATAAACACCACCAAAAAAGTAAACTCTAGATCAAGAAAACGTGACAAAAAAGTTTTTCAAACTTAAAAAAAATGTAAACCTGTAAAAAAATGTAAGCCAGAACTTTGAAAACCACAAGCCGTATAACAGGTATTGTACGTGCAAGGGTTACCTCTTCTTTAAACCACCGGATGGCACTAACGGCACCAATGTGAGCTCTGTAAAATAAAACTAAAGACCATATTCTCAAATAAAATCTAAATTAAACAATAAGTGGGTTGCGTCATTCCTAGCTAATTCAAAACAGCCCGCATGATTGGTGGATGCTTGATCCCAATACTTGACTGTTTGCTACAGTAGCATTGAAACACCTGGCTCTTCACTCTCTCCTTGACCTCCGGTTCACCATCATCAAACCATCCATACATCTATCTGTCCGCAGTGGTTAGTCACTTCTCACATCCGCTGCCTGTCTTCATCTCCTATTATGCTCAAAGCTGTAGCCTTCCCGCTTGCAGCTGCTATACGCTAGCTCATTGTGATGTTTGTATATTTAGCTGCTGCGTTCATTTCCTCTGCTGTTGACCTGGGAAAACATGTACAATACATTCACCCCCTCCCCGATCCAACCACTCGCTCTACATGTCTTTGTAACCCCCCCACTCCACCCCATCGCTCTACCAGCCCTCTCCTTTAACCAAAGTGTGTTGAGAAGCAAAGCGCAGTGGACTTCACATTGAGCCACCCATTGTTTGGCGCAGACTCCAGACAATCAGCAGATCCAGCACGAAATTCCCCAGTAGCCCTTGCTTCCTTTACAGTATAGTTCTCAGAATCCCTGAAACTAATAGAAAAACACATTTTGCAACATATAAGACTGTAAATATTAATTTTGCCCTAAATATAACACCATTTACTATTCTTCTGTCTTCTTTTTCTTCTTCCCTCAAGCCACAAAAGAAATCGTGGGAAATTTCTTGTTGAAGAATGCTTGGGAAACTTCCATTGAGCCTAAGGAAAAGGTTTAGAGACTTGGGGGTTATTTTATATCACTCATAATGACCAGGATAACCTGATATGATGTCACAGACCCCTACACAGCAACCAAGCTGTTTACCCTAACAACCATTTCAGCAGACCTGTATTTCAGCTCAGGGGAAAGGTTTAGAGACATGTTTTTTATATCACTCATAGTGAAAAAAAGAACCTGATGTGATGTCACAGACTCCTACATAGCAACCAAGCTGTTTGCCCTAACAACCGCTCCAGCAGACCGATATCTCACAACAGAGAGAATGATTAAAGCCATGGGGGTTAGTTTATATCACTCATAGTGACAAGGAGAACATTAAATTGCATCACTGGTGCAGCCATGGCAGCCAGACTGTTTACCCTGGCAACTATATCAGGAGGAAGAACTCTATAAAAGGTTTCTCATTGCTACAGTTGTATAAAAGGTTTAAAAATTAACAATATCGCTAGTTATTTGTAGCAGTTTTTGATCTTGTTCTTAAAATTCTCTTTTAGCTGGCATTTATTGATAAAAGGTTGCAGGTAAAACATTGTTAAACTGCTGCCAGTCAGACTATCGCCATTAGGCAACCACTGTATTTGAAATGTCCTCTCTGTGCTTGCTTTGATTTCCAGACCAAAAACCTGCATTTGCTTCTGTAATTGACAGAAAATTTGTAAAAAGTTTTTTGACTTGTTGAGCTACAAGGAGAGAGTGAAAGGGAATGCTCTTCAAAGTGTTGCACGGTTGGTTCAGGAATGTGGACTGAGCTATGTGCTAATGGAGGAATGAAATATAGCTTTTGCAAACAAAACAGGAGCA
The DNA here is from genome assembly GCA_007224835.1 of Danionella cerebrum. Lineage (NCBI taxonomy): Eukaryota > Metazoa > Chordata > Actinopteri > Cypriniformes > Danionidae > Danionella > Danionella cerebrum. The sequence goes on along the minus strand of SRMA01025243.1, from coordinate 258,260 downwards.
TGGAATAGACCGTAAAGAATTCAGAATTAACTTATGGTTCAAGTTTTGTTTGTTGATATTACAGCACTTTAATATATACTACATCAGCATTGGAATTGCTTTGTAATAGTAAAGCAGTGAAGCTTATTGGAGGTCAGAGGTCAAGTCAGGTGCAAGCTTCTTTCAGCTTTGCAAACATCTCAATCCTTTAGGGTCATGTTTGTTCTCTTTCCTGTTTTCTCAAGAGAGAAGAGTGTTGATCTTACTTCGGGAGGTACATTTGCATAAAATGGTACAAACAACTACAAAAAAAATAATAAGTTCCAATATGAGTCAAAGGGGATTTATTTGAAATAACGGTAAGAACTTTGAAATATCTGAAAAGTAAAGTTGTAAAAATTGTCAGAATAAAACTAAAGTTTTGGAACCAAATGTATGGGTTCAGTTCTGTTGCAAATTACATCATTGTATGAGTTTCAGAGATGACAGAGCTCACAATAACCGGTGTGGTGAGGATCACTGGCTGTCTGTGGACAGAAAAGGTCAGGGGCTTTATAAATAGCCCCCCAGAGACACTCAAAGGCCCGTGTCAGTTCCTGCTGCTGCAGCAGAGGGGGCCTGCGTGTCTCATTGACATCTGACCTCTGGCACTTCTGGTGTGCCATCTTCCCTGAAAGAGGTAAACATAAAGTGACTTGACACCATTTTTAAATTAACATCTTCATAAATATGGAAAGTATCTAACTTTTTATAAAGTTCTAAAACCTGTGTTTGGTCCATTTTGTATCTGTTTTTGTGACAATGCTTCACAAGAAGTCATCTTGATAGAAACTAAAGTTACCGTAAATATTTTGTTGCACTGGTTTTCCACACAGTTTACTTTCTACACAACTGCATATGTTACATAGAGACTATATTAATTTATGTTTATTAAATAGTTCCTAATTACACCCATTAACAGCATGGTAAAAGTGAATGTTGATTAAGGTTTGTGCATAACTATAAACTCTGAACTGAACTTTAGAAGGGACTTTAAAAACCATCGTATTTCGGTAGTAAATATTGTTTTTATTGAACCATTAATGATTACTAATAATGCTACTGCTAGCAAATAAGTTTGTTTAAATTTCTCAAAAAATTGTTCAGAACTAAAATTTCAAAACAGTCTGTTTATCTTTAAATTCTATTGCCCTTCACAGTATAAAATGGCATTACTTATGTATTAATGTTAAAAAAACAACAACGCACCATTGATAAACACCTTAGAAAGACTTATCCACATGATTTATTTTCTCTACGTTTGCTGAGTGTTTCTTTCTGTGGGTAGATCTTATCGCCAAGATTTGAGCAAAACTGATTGTCCTAAATTCAAAAATAAATCTTTGGCTCTTTCAAACACTGGCTTGCTCCTTGTTATTCACTCATTTTCAGAACAGATTGTAGGGTGGTTTGTATAGTCGGAACCTAGAACAAAGCACCTTCTTTTACTCCACATGTTCATCTTTAATATAAATAATTTAAACTATATAATCACTTGACAAATAACAGAAGTAATAAACCGAAAGAAGCCTGCAGGAGTTAAATAATTAAGTATAAAAAATGTTTCCTTTATTCATATTTTACTTTACTCTCATGTAAAATGCTGTTTTTAAATCTGTATCTACATAAGGCTAAACATGTTATCCCACATTTCAATTGCCAATTTTATTTTTTACTTACTGTGTCATACAACTATCTGCTATGTTAGGATTTTCCAGTTTACCAACAATTGCTTTACCCTCCAGTGATACAAGACGGAACAGGTGACTGTGAAAACTGTTGCAAAACATCCTTCCAAACATTTTGAAAGTAAGTTGAGTTCATGTGTAGAGCATTCTCTCATCCGCGCCGATTCATTTGCCTTATATGGAAACACCAGGCCAACCTTTGAAGGATCGGCGAGCCAATCAGAGCGCTGGAAGGCGGGACTTGTGATTTAAGGCTCAAGGCAGAGCGAAGTGCTGCAGCGGGGCAAGGAAGCACCTGAGAGATGCACGCAGTGCTCACTCACTAGGGAAAGTTGAATACGCGCGGAGCTGGGATGTTTATCAATGGGTTATCTTATAAAAGCAACACACTGGACATATTTTGCTTGGATATTCAAAGCAGATACGTGAAACAGAAGACTGTCTTTTACTGTATGGTCAATATGCGACACTTAACGGAGCGGTGATTTGATCTTTTCGGTTCCCACGCTGGAGACTTCGGAGAGCCGTTAAATGTCAAACAGGAGCAGCTGGCACTGCGTTCAAAGTGACTCTTCCCCTCTGGAATAAACTTTGTGAGTGTGTGTTTGACAGAGAGAGAGAGAGAGGCAGTTGGATGTACTCGCATGATGAGCTCGCGGCTCCTGCTGCTCGTGCTCGCAGCGCTCGCCGCGTGCCTGCGGTCCTGTCGCGCGCAGGTAAGCTCACCTGATGACGTCACGCTAGGTTTACCTGTCGCTCTTCTCTATTTTAATTTAAGTCTGGAGAGCTGCATATACTCACTACTGATACCTGTCTGTATTGATTTCTAGGATGAAACTTAATCAAAACTGTAATAAATTCCCCCAAGAGCATGCCTCACTTAGCACTGGCCTGATAAAAGAGTAACTGTACCAAATTTGATGGGTAATCTTACTGTATTTGTTCATGTCTGCAACCCTAAACTCAAACAAAGGCACAGTTAGGGTTGCCAGCTTTAATGTGCATTGGATGGTTTCCCAGATGCACCACTGCCAAAACACATCACTCAGTCCAAAAGCATCACTGTCAGAGCTTAAACCCCAATTATGTTATCCATTTAACATACTGTACGCCTTTAGATATATTAAAATAGTGCTGGGGGTCAATTCGTCCTCTGTGGGTTTATTGGGTCACACTGAAACCTCAGTAAGTGTAATTTATTACAATGAAATTGGGTAGATTGAGCACTTACTAACTTAACTTAAGCACTTACTAACTAACTTAACTAAACTTTGAATTCATTTTCTGTACTAGCTTCAAAGTGTTCTATGTGTATGTCTTCTGATCAATCCACTTTGTACCAAGCTGCTTGATGTTTACTCCCAATGTAAGTCGCTTTGGATAAAAGCGTCTGCTAAATACATAAATGTAAATGTAGATTGCACGCAAATTCTTTTGTTTTTATGCCCTTTACTACTAATATTTGCTATAAAAAAGTTAATGTCTTATTATACCATAGGGTTTAAGTTTCTGCCATTACAACTTGCCAAAGATTTCATATATCTTCTTGATAGTTCTCACAAATGCGCCCTGACCTTTAAGCAAAGGTCTTTTTGGCATGCGCATCAATTGCCATCAACATTCACTCTCTATAAGACCTAAATCCCCTTGTGATCTTTCAGTAATCCCTCCATTGAATAGGACCATTGCATCATCACCAAACACACTACGATCTAAAACGCACCAACTTTCTCTCGGTGTCACCCTTTAAAAACCTGAGAGCGGTGATTTAGAATTTTAGGGAGTTTAACAAGTCAAAGCTCAAGGGATTGGATTCTGCCGATGCATCATAAGTCTAGTGTTGAAGTTATATAAGAGAAATAATCTAGGCAGCACGGTAAAGACGTGTGCATGGAATCACATAAGATGATTTGGCTTTGGGTCTTTCTGGGGCATAATGCATGTGCCCAAGCCTGAGGGCTTAAAAATGTTAAATTGCTTTTGCAAACATGACTCAGGAATCAAGCCTTTTATTTAGCATTTTCCTGTGCAGATTTGAAAAAAAAAAATTAAGAAAATAGATAATTTAAAAACTCTTTCTCAGAGTTGGTTTAACTGTATATAGTGTGACTAAATACACTCTGAGTAGAGTAAATTTAACTCTTAAAATTTTTTCTGTGTACTTAAAACATGAGGAATTGCTAGTAAATGTCTGTTTTTAACTAAAAATACCTTCAAATTTGCTCTAAAACACAGTATTGTTATATAATCATGTTAAATGTACTGTTATTTTTAACTTATAGTGTTTTTATGAAGAAAAAGAAGACAATGGTGACCTTTTGTTGACCCAATAATGGTGGGCTATCACTGCAAAACTTCACAGAAAATGCAGCATCTCACACTTTTTCTACAACAATTAGAACTTATTTGTTTTCCTTCACTGCAAAAATGACATGTTTATTATGAGTGGGATACTGGCTCAATGAGCTGCACTTTGGCCTTTCAGAAAGAGGGTCATCTGTCCAGGGTCTTCTTCCTGCTTTTCATTCTAGTACGCTGGAGATCAGCACCAGCAGACCCTCTCACCCTGGAAATGTTCTTCATTGATGAAGAAAATGAATGAATGTTTATTATTGTGATAGCAGTTGATGGAACATTAAAAGTTAAATTTCTGTCATTAAAACATTAAATTGTTATCTGTCAAACTGTTAAATACAGTTCAGTGGCAGCTACAGCGCTATTGATTTTAGGAAATTCTATGCTTTTGGATTACAATTATGTATTGAAACTAAGAGAAATATTAAACTGTTTCGACCGGAATTAACAAGGAACAGTGGGTCTCAAATGTGAAAGCCAACTTTCGTCACAGTTTCTTATGACAACTCATGTAGCTTGCAAAAGGTGTGCCCTACCACATATTGGCACACTTAGATCAGCAGTGCATTGGTGTCCCTTATAATCAGCAAGTTGTGACAAACAAAGCAAGCTTCTGTACACCTGTTTAGGTTGATGATGCTTGAAATGTAATGCATCAGAAAATTACATTTCCGTTTAAATGACTGCTATGGAGTTCCATGTGACGCTGCGACATTCACCAGAACTACAATTCCACTGACGCCTCAACTTTCCTTATTATGTTGGCTTGCTTGCAAAGCCAACATATTGTTATTGCACCTAAACTTCTTCTTCTTCTTCTTCTTCTTCTTCTTCTTCTCTTTTCTTCTGACAAAAATTCTTAACCCTACTCCTCCTAGCCTGTTCGAGCTACAGCCACGAAACTTTCCACACACCTCAAAGCTGTTATGTAGTTTGTTGCTATGTCGTTTCGGACCGACTGGACTAGCGGTTTCTGTGAAAATTGCGAATTTCTGCCCAAAAATCGCCCAAGTCATTCCCTATGGGAGCCCTAGAGTGGTGATGTCATCGCCCACTCTAACTTTGAGTTACACACATTTTATACCTAAATGGTAGAGATTTTTGTCCTCTTTCAGTTGGTGCTGTTTTCATTTTAAAAAAACACACGGTTTTTACTCCAGGTGGCCTAAACCACAAGGAGTGCACATGATTGCTCCATTCACCTCCATTCAAAAATTCTGGTGGATTCTGTTTAAAATCTCAATCGCAGGCTATTTCTAACTCGCCATAAATCATTCAAACTTTATCACAGCTTCAAAAAATTTACACCATTCTCTTCCTTAAAGTCTTGTAATTCTAACAGTAAAGGAAATGTTTTATATTGTCTTGTCCTTCTTTCATAATCCTTATTTGTTTGGAGGTATGGATTTCTCAGAAATGAGCAGTTGCACAGAATCAAATGAAGGCTATTTCTAGCTCGCCATAATTTTTTTATTTCTAATCACACCTTCACAAAATTTACAGTAATCTCTTCGTTAGGGTCTTCTGCTTCTGACAAAGAAAGAATCATTTCGATATGTCTTACAATTCTTCTATAATCTTTATTTGTTTGAGGCATGGTAATTGGATTCTCTCCGGCAGATTTTCCATCGTTTGAAAATCTGGCAGTTGAAACTCCAGCAGGTGCAGCTGATTACTAATAAGTAGGTCAAAGGTGTCTCATAGATTTTCAATGGCCCATTGAAATGAATATATATTTAAAGACCATCCTAACAATAATCTTTGCCAAGACATCCAAACAAATCCAAGGATAGTATAGTAGTAGCGCTGCCGTCCTTCACATGGGAGATTGTGGTTCGAATCTTGGTTGGGACATTCGAAAACACGAATGCTATGGCAAGCATTTTGGTTTCGTTTAAAAATGGTCATACATATGTATAGTGGTAATATATGTATAGTATGGTGGATATACTATACGTAGGATAGTATAGTGGTAATGCTGCTGTCCTTCACATGGGAGACCGAGGTTCGAATCCTACGACATAACACAAATGCTACAGCAAGGGGGAGCCAGAACGGTGGGTCGGCAGGGGGCAGGGTGCAGGGGCCAGGCCACTGACCTATATGAATATAATTATTAAAATAATTCTTAAAATAATTAAATAAAACTTAAAATAATTATTAAGCAACAATAAAATGCTTGCCACAGCATTCGTGTTATCGTATGTCCCAACCAGGATTCGAACCCCGGTCTCCCATGTGAAGGACGACAGCAAAACAACTGTACTATATCCTACATTTAGCATATCCCACCATACTATACATATATTACCACTATATGTACGACCATTTTAAGCAACAATAAAATGCTTGCCATAGCATTCATGTTGTCATATGCCTCATCCAGGATTCGAACCCCAGTCTCCCATGTGAAGGGACGGCAGCATCACCACCATACTATATCCTACATATAGTATATCCCACCATACTATACATATATTACCACTATATGTATGACCATTTTAAGCAACAATAAAATGCTTACCATAGCATTCATGCTGTCATATGCCCCATCCAGGATTCGAACCCCAGTCTCCCATGTGAAGGGACGGCAGCATCACCACCATACTATATCCTACATATAGTATATCCCACCATACTATACATATATTACCACTATACTTATATGTATGACCATTTTTAAACGACACCAAAATGCTTGCCATAGCATTCGTGTTGTTGTATGTCCCAACCAGGATTCAAACCCCGGTCTCCCATGTGAAAGACGGCAGCATTACCACTATACTATATCCTACATATAGTCTATCCCACCATACTATACATATATTACCACTATATGTATGACCATTTTAAGCAACAATAAAATGCTTACCATAGCATTCATGTTGTCATATGCCCCATCCAGGATTCGAACCCCGGTCTCCCATGTGAAGGACGGCAGCATCACCACCATACTATATCCTACATATAGTATATCCCACCATACTATACATATATAACCACTATACATATATGTATGACCATTTTTAAACGACACCAAAATGCTTGCCATAGCATTCATGTTGTTGTATGTCCCAACCAGGATTCAAACCCCAGTCTCCCATGTGAAAGACGGCAGCATTACCACTATACTATATCCTACATATATTATATCCCACCATACTATACATATATTATCACTACACATACTGCTCACCTCGAACCCGTACTCACCAAACTTGCTTGTGTATAAAGGCTTCGAAAACTTGAAATAAACCATTGGGATTTCTGAAAAAATTAACTTGTTTCAGAATCAATTGCTCTCCACATCACCATTTTCTTGGTCTGTTTAATAAAAGCGGAATCCAGCCAAAAACGCGTCGCCGCTGCTTACAGATGGCATGCTGCTTTTCAAGACTTGCTTGTGTGTTTTTGTGAATTATGCAACACACTAAAAATATGCAGCGTTTCAAATTTTCCAAACAGTTGCAGAAACATGAAACGAGCTTCAAGATTGTGATGCACACGACCATTGGTTCTGCCCAAACTCAAGTAAGGGATAAAAAGAGAGGAGAGAGATCAACTTAAAATCTTCAGACCTGAACTGTGAGTGGAAACCAGACACAAGCATTAGTAGGATGTTAAGTACAATAACCGACCTCTCTGCTGCCTAATATTTACATGCCCATAATAATTCGATTTTGATGCTGTGCTGTTCTCAGTTGCTTACATTAGTCATTATGTAAATCGGCAGCTGTGCTTGTGTTCTTTCTACTTGGAAATATTTAAAAATCATCTACAGAACTTTTCACTCCAAGGCTTTTATGGGATTGTAGTCTCAGTAATTTGCCCTGTTTTCTAAATCTCTCCCATAATCCCCTCTGTGATAATCATACCCTGTTCAAACTGTTCTTTTTTCCAACTAAATCCTGCTTATCATCCTTTATTCAGCACAAACAGCTGTATGTGTTTGCATGGGCAGGTGAGGCTGTGCTGCTGCATAGATACATTACTCAGTTATGCCCAACTGCTTCGTGCCTGCCCTCTAAAGTTGAATGTGTGTACGAAGAAATATCTAGCGATCTAGCACCGTAATTATACCATGTCCTCCTCAACCTTTCCCCTGGATGCACTATTGGCATGCGGCAAATGGGAGTGATGCCATTGGTTCTGTTTCAGTATATGTGTTACAGTGCTTTACTGCATGTGTATTTCACACTGACCTGCACTTCTTCACACCTGTGGATGCATCATGACTTACACTGATTAATGGTTGTCTGGCAGGGATGACATGCACTGCATTTGCAATATATTGAGTCTTTTTGTTTTCACTTTGAAAGTTTTAGTGCACATTTAAAGGTTTTTATCACTTTTATGGTGATAGTTCCACTGTAGTTAGTAAAACTAACCTTGGTGCAATTGCATTCACAAAAATGCAGTGCAGACTGGGACCAGATCCCACATGCTCACCAAATAAGTTGGCCGATGTACCGTGAAACAATCCCATAATCTTAACTTCCAAACAAACTGCTGTGTTTCAATTGGAAAGAGAATGCAACATGTATCAAAACTTTTCTAATCGGACCAAAAACAGGAAGTGATCTAACAGGGTGAATCTAAGGTAGAATTCACAAAGTGAAAAGACAAAAAAGAAATGGCGTATCCTTTGCTACAGCCGTTCGTTTTGGCACACAACTGAGGAAATCCTGGGGATGCTTTGAACATTTTAGGAGCACTTTGTGAGCCTGCAGTTGGTGAAGATTACAGTGTATGCATTTTCACAATGTTTCACTATACCTTATGGATTTATGGATTAAATTATGTAGTGAACTATAACCAGGCCAAAAAAAAACTAACTATAAGTGTTAGCTCACCCTTAGTTTCATGTTGATATTCTTTATGTAAACAGGATACTTGGATGTCCCTTCTCTTCACTGAAACTTGAAAACCTTTCTGTTCACACTTTAATGCATGAAAACCCAAAGCATCAGAATGGCGCATTTCTCGTTTTGGTACTTTGCTCCCTTCTGACGCAGTGACACTAGTGCTAGTAGTTTTCGAATTGTACATGCATTCCTTTCTAGCGTACATTACTCTTGTGTTCAAAAGTTGGAGGAAAAAATTAATATTTAAGGAGGCTAGAAGATTGATCAGTAAAAGTGGTGCCCTGACCCAGATGTCAATTCATTTTTGGTCATTAATGAACTGATTATGTTTCACTGTACTGCACTACACTGATCCCCAAAAATGAATCTGGGTCACGGCACCACTTTTACCAATATTGTGGAAATTATGTTAACATTATTTCAGTGCAATTCATTGCTTAAAAAAAAAACCAAAATGACCAAACTTTCTAATACTTCAACCTCTTTATACCCCATAATAATGCAAATGAAACCTTTTAAAAGCATAATAATAGGCCTTAGTGTTGAAAGTGGTGCCATGACCCAGATGCCAATTCAACTGTGAGGTTTAGTGTAGTGCACTAATCCGAAGAAAAAAGTTAATTAATTCAATAATTTACATGAATTTATTGTTTAAATGGAATTAATGTGATCAAAACTGATGACCACAATAAAATATATTTCTACTATGTTCTAAAAAGACGTGGGGCTTCAAAGAACATTTGTACATTTTTAAAAGCTCTGTCTACAATAAACTGTGAAGCTGTAAATAATAGCACATTCATGAGAAACTCTGGGGGAGTGTGACTTTTGTCTGGTCAGTTCCTTCTGGCAATATGTTTTATTTATATGTTTAATTTCCCACAGTGTGCCAACCACATGACACTGGCCACATTGCACATAGTGAGCTGATTATGAGTAATGCAGCTTAATAAAGGGCTGAGTAAAAAAATAAACATCCATTTAAGCTCTCCAAACACTTTCTAGCTCTCTAATAAATGTCATTTGTGTGTCAGCCAAGTATATGTTAATTTAATCAACAGTGAATTTCAGGTTTTTTTGAGGCCGTTTCTCTTAAAGACCTGTTTGATCTCTTTTTTTTCCATCAGGGAGACCCTCTGCCTCCATCTCTGGTGGATTTGGTGATGACCAATCCTATTTCATCTGTAGATGATCTCAAGAGGCTACTGGATGTAGAATCCGTAGGTAAAGCTGATTCCAAACTAGCAACTGTGCCATTGTTTGTGGTGTATGTGTGTTTTCTGGGGTGTGTTGAGTGGGAGAGTGAGGCAGGAAAGAGTTAGGGGCCTGGAATGCTATGTACATGTATGGGATAATGGTAATATTTACATGAAAGGGCCGTGTATAGCCACTTGCAGGCACAATAGTGGTGACCTTGAGCCCCGTCCAGCTCTATGTTTACAGAAGGGATGCTAACACAAGGCTTTGCCATTGTTCCCTACACAGGAATCTTCTGTGTTAATTTCAGACAGATTCAGCACTGTTATGACCCTTTCAAAGACAACTGTAATGCCAGAGGAATCATGGATTTACTGAGGATTTAAATAAGATTTGGGGACGGCGAATCAAGAGGATTCAAATGATACACAAGGTCATAACAATGACTTTTACTAATTATCAGATTTGTCTCAGCTGTGCTCCTGAATAGGAAATGGAATAAAAATTGGGCTTATTCTTATTCTTCAACTTTAAACTGGAACTTGCCTTATCACTTTTGTATGATTTTCATGGTAGGAAACATGATTAAAATACTTACGAAATACAAAATACTCACATTTGTTGTCGCACTGGCAGCCATCTTAGCCCTTTGTTTTAAAAGTAAGGTTCTAGCCTTCCCTAGCAACAGAGTTCTACACACCCTTTACACTCAGTTCTTCCACTACATTAAAAAATAATTGGGACACCCCTTCACTTTGCACAAAATGGAGTTGATGGGCTAAGCAATAGAAATTAAAATGAATTAAATAAGCCTTCATTTTCCCCTTGGGGTGTGGAGCGATGTATAAATGCATGATGGTCCTAACATTACCAAACATAGCATTGTATTATACCACTGGCTGGATGGACAAGATGAATCTGAAAGCAGCAATGAGGGTCCCAAGCCAGATAGCGGTTTAGAATGACATAGCTCTTGTCCTTATAGACGTATTCTTCAAATTACAGCATACTCACAGCCATAGAATACAAGCGTAGCCTAGCTGTGCTCTGGAAATCTGCAATAATACTTCCTAAACACAGGTGGCGTTTGACTGGTTGTCAGAAATAGAAATCAGCTTCATGGTTCACTTCCTGTTTTCGATTTCTCACCTGGCCAATTCCACTTTTAATTTAGGATTATCATTGTCTTAACTTGATTCTTGGTGATATTGGTATATGAAATACCTCACAGTTTCAAACTGCATAGTTTCAATTCCTGTTGGGAGGAGGGTTGCAGGGATGGTAAATTCAATTGCACAAGAAGCACACTTTAGGTTACTGGCCAAACAGTAATTACACACACTAAAAAAATATTCAAACAACAAATATGGATTAAAACAGACAGAAATATTATTCCAGAATAAGTAACTTAAACAAAATGAATACTCTGTGATCCATCAACAATCCTTTCAAATAAACAGGAAAAAACCCAAAACAAAAAAAAACATCCAAAATTCTTTTACTCTTATGTAATGTTAAAATATATTTACAGGTTTGTCCTTAATTGGATTTCTTTTCAAAATTCTAGAAGAAACACTACATTTCAAGGTTTCAGTGAAGTAAAATATAAAACTGCATTTTGGAATGAAGTGCTGCATATTGGAATATTTAGTTTTTTATATCAGCGGGCCATTAGAAACACTAATAATAAATCTAAATAAAATGCCATATTTGTTTGGAGTTCGGTAGCCGTTTCTGAAAAGGTCTTGGCTACAGAAAGCTTTAAACTCTAAATTTGTGTTTACATCAAATGTGAATGCACAAAATGAGGAGGTGGATCAAAGGAGTAGAAATGGAATTGAGATTTTACAGAAAATTAAATATGTTATGCCTTCAAATCTTTGAAGTACTGACTTTACTTAAAGCTGGTAGTTATACGTTGTTTTTTACTTCAAGACAGAGTTAAGCTTTTCTCTCAAAAGGACAATTTTACAACAAACTGATTATAATAATGGAAGCGAAATATTTACAGTTCACGTCTAGCTTGGTACATTGCAAATTGAAACCTGATTCCAAATGTGAATTAGCTTGTCAGTGTTATCGTTCATCAGCAAATTATGTTTAGCTCATGGAAAGCCACTCCTAATGTAACAACAAACGGGCATCCACAAAAACAAATGTTAGTTTTAAGCTTGTTTATATCATGTACGTTTAATTATCACTAGCTTTTAACCCAAAAATTGTTCTCTAGACTCCCTTTTTGTTAAGATCACGTGGAAACCAGACAGTAAAACTATGTATGAAAGAGTGTTGGTGTCATTCATCTTTCTGAACAATGACTTTAAAGCGAAAAAGGTTTTGCAGTGACAATATACGAATGTGGATAGAACTAAGTGGTTGAGGGGTACCAACTGTACAACTTGAACACAAGGTTAAACAAACACTTACCTCACACATTCACATCCTGTGGGCAATGTACCACTATTCAACCTGATATATGTACTGTGTATTTCTGTGGAGAGAGGGAGGAAACCTGTAAACATTTGATCCTGAAAAGCTCTTTGTGTTGGATTAAATCATGATCTATAATGATATTAGCTTAGCAACATGCTAACTTAAAATAAATGTAGTTAGGGGGAAGTGTAGTGTTGATTTTATTGTTGTTAAATTTTCACAAATCGTCTCAGGTTTTTACCTAATTGGTTGTTGTTTGGCCATTATTGTAAGCTTTGTTCAATCTGAGAATGAAATCTACAATGCTAAAATATTAGCATTGACTAAAAAGTCTGGTAGTTTCCAACCTAGGTTTCTGATATTTTGAACCCTGTGTTAACCTGTCTTTTCTTTTCAGAGGAAGATGATGAGATGCTTGAGACAGAGATACACACAAACGGAACTCACAAGCGTCTTCCCAGAAGCCTTAGTGAGTCCGTTAGCATTCCCTCCCTTCCTCTCTTTGTTTCTACACTCCCATCTCTTCATCTTTGTCCTTTTGCAGCATTTCAATACATTTCCATCTTTATTTTGAGACTCTTTGGCATCTCATGGTGTTCTGGCTTTGTTATGCGATGTGCCTATGTCTGTCTAGTGTCTGTGATTGATTGGGTCTCATCCTGTCTCGCCACATGTCCTTAGGTCACCCTCGAATACACACACAAGTTTCAAAGCTCAAGTTTACCTCCCACGCTTCTTTCGCACATGAACTAGAAGCCTTATGTTCGTTTTCTCTCTCTCCGAGTGCTTCCTTCCAGTCAATAGCTGCCAGAGTCACACAAACAATCTGACATAGTGAATTATAGTGCACTTCTTTAAGGTCTGCTTTTAGTCTTGCTTCCATTCAATTTGCCTTTTGTAGTGTTTGAGTGCAAACCAATTAACTGAAATCAACCATCTTCCATAGGCGTACAGGTTGCCCAGCAGGCCATGTGTAAAGTGAGGACAGAAGTCATGGAAGTGACACGATCGATGCTGGACAGACGAAACGCTAACTTCCTGTTATGGCCTCCATGTGTGGAAGTGCAGCGTTGTTCCGGCTGCTGCAACACGCACGTTTTACAGTGTGTTCCAGTTGACAAAGAAACAAGATTTTTACAGGTATTTCCTATTTGACAGTTTTGCAGTTTTCCACAGGAAAATTTTTTTGGGTCATGACGGCTTGAAAAGTCTTGGCTCTACTCATCATGGTTGTGTTACCACCGACTTCCAGTATCGACTCTGAGTGTGCTTTGCCTAGAAAAGTCGCTCAATTCATCATCCTAGTTCCACTTGGAACTTTTGCATCATAGCTTTTGCGAAAGAATTGCTCAAGTCCTCAATAAGGCTTTTCACACTGAGCTAACCCCCCGGGTAAAGACATGTTTCACTGCTGTAATTTGAAAGAGGTGCTTTATACCATGGGTTCTGAAACCCGGTGTTGGACCAGGGTTAGTGCAACAATTGCCATGTAAAATCGGATTGTGGTGCTAATTTTGTTCACTGTGATAGGGAACAGTGTTTGTTGTTCCTGCTAAACGCTTGGCAACAGACAGCCAATCAGAAATCAGTGAGTATTACATCAAGTCACAAACAGGAAATGGCATCTGGTAGAGAAGCTTTCGTAATAATGGTCTTTTAATGCATTTCCTAAGTACATAAAAATAGTTTGTGTCGTTTAAAAATGCGAAATCCAGTCACTGTCATTGACTGTGGCGTTTAAAATTGACTTCTAGAAGCGACGTATAATTTCAGAGATGAGGATTTCGGCTGTAAACAAAGATGCTCTTGTACAACTAAACACTAGTTTTTCAAAACTTAAAATAAGTTAAAATAAATGTTCACATACTTTGTTTCTTTTTCTTGTTCTTTTGTATGTGTGCGTTTCACTTAAAAGAGCTGTTAACACAGCAACATTTTCAAAACTGGTAACTGGATGTGGTGTATTGCCTGCTGTACGTCCAGTCAGGTACAGTGACAAATATGCAAATCAGAACGTTAATCTGGGGTTAACGAATGTGCAGTGCTTCTTTTAGTGAATACCCAAGATTAACCATTAACCCCTGGTTAAGTATAAGCAATGTGAAAAGTGATTACAGAGAACCAAGGATTCTGTTTAACTGGAGTTTAGGATTACCCATGGTTAACAAGTTTAAGTGTGAAAACAAAAAATGGAACAATAAAGACCATCAAAGAAGTGTTTTTTTTTATGTTGTATATGTGATGGTCAAATGTTATGACACATATAGTGACGATTTAGTGAGCTCAACAACTGAGTTAAACAGGATGTTGTGATACACTTTACTTTCCAATCAAAGAAAGAATCAGCCAAATTTGCCTACTTTAGAGCCTCAGTCCAAATGAGTATGAAAAAAGTAGCGCTAAAAGTGAACAGGATGCAGTTTAAAGCCCCAAAAGCACACCAAGCTGGGCCGAGTAGAGCCTTGTCGTAACATGAATGGATGATGCAAAAGGAGCCTTTGTTTGACCTTAAAGGAAATCGCTATATGATTTATAAAAGTTGTGATCAGAATCGAACAATTATTAATATCATGATATATATTTCCATTTAGATGACAAAAATCCAATTTGTCAATCGACAACCAGTTTACGAAAAAGTTGTCATTCCTGTGGAGGACCATGTGACGTGCAGCTGTCAACCACGTGCTGTCAACCATCAGCCTCGGACCCAAACCACCCCCCAACCTCTCCCCAGACTCCCCCCTAAAGGAACTCAACCAAAGACCCAATCAAAAGAGGAGCTTCATCGGCATGACGAACTGAAACATAATCAGCGACTCCAGCTGGATGATAAAGAGAGTCAGGAAGTTCAACTGCAATCCAAAAACACAGTCACAAAGCCAGAGGGGGCCCGACAGAGTCCGTCCCAGCATACACTCACACATTTACCCAGTAATGCCAGTCAAGGTCTAGTTCCAACCAGACAAACAACTTTAAGAGATCCTCACATGATGAGTGACTCTACACAGGACAACGTTTACACGATGCACCAACATGATGGCGAAAACCTTTTAAAAACAGACACTCTTAAGCCACACCAATCTTACAACGGAACGACACCACAGCAACCAAAATATACTTTACATAGTGCTGTCCAATCAGAGCACACCATGAGCAGCCATTCAAGCTCTTTTAGTCGCACATATAGCAATGTTGAGGTGATCGGCCAATCCAGTGGATTTTCAGAAGTCCGAAACCATCCCTCCGACAAATCAGAGGTTGGAAAACACCATCAACATCACCACCACAGTGAAGCAAATAAGGAAAATAAACAAAGAGGGGAACAACAGCAAGAGGAAATACATCATCTTCGACATCAGCACCATAGACACCATCTTACAACGCAAGCTGTTAGCAAGAAACAGACCAGCACACAAAGAGCAGGTCAGTGTTAGGATTGTCTGAGTCATGGAATGTGTGTTTGTGCTCACATTGTGTTTTCAGTGAGGAATTTATGCTTCCTGTTATTCTCTCTGAGCTTAGGTCAGGGATGTCGTCTGATGCTATGATTTTAATGACTGCCTTGAGATTAGATATTTAACTCTGATCTGGAAACTCCCATATCACATTCCTCTGTTTTTCTTTTTATCGTATAGTGACAAAATCTCCTCCCACCACACCCTCAGGCCTACAGACTCCTCCTCCTCTCCAGGCTCCACGGAAAAGACGTCGGAAACCTCGGCGGAGGATCAGCAAGGCATCCATGAGAGCGATGATAATGTAAATAAATTGCTACAGTAAACAGTGTTCATAATCAGTAATGTTAAAAAATATGAATTTTACTAAAAAGAACAGGTTTATTTTATCAATGAGATCCAGAAAATCATTCAATCAAGGCATTTAAAGAAATTTACAGATCAATTTGCAAAAAGAATGACTCTTGGACATCAATCAGAGAGGTCAGATGTTTCTTGTAGTTGTCCACTTGTATAAATTTTTTACAAAGATTTTGTTACAAATTTATACTCAATAAAAAATTATGTTGCTCACTAATGTTGACACAAAAATATTAAGGAATATTAGGATCAATATATATATATATATATCGCCTTGGTGCAAATATAACTACTAAGAAATTTAGGAAGGCAACCCGTTTTCAAATCTTTGATTTGTTTTTTTTTTGATTAAGATGTTTTTATTCACAGAGATATATTTGTGATAATTTAAGCTCTTCTTCTGAAATGGAAATTTAACCATATTTTCACTCCACCGTCTAAACAGGTTGATGTCTTGAAGAAAAGGAAGATTCCAAACTGTTGCCAAAGTCCCAGAAGCAACCCTAGAGCTGAAAGTCTGTGTGGAGACACACAGGATATAGCAGAGACTCGCTGGAATTTTTGGTCTGGAACTGGAACAGTCTTTGATCTTAGCCAAATTAGCTCCTATGAACTACATTTCCCATCAACCATTGTAGGCATAGGCACTACAGTCTGTAGACTACAGGAACTGACCATATTCAGGATATCCTTTTAGCGTGGACTTTAAAGGAATTCCTTACAGACGGAAACAGCCTGCCAAATAATGAGACTATTAGTGAAACGCAACAGAGTTGAGGACCGCCAAATCCACTTCATTCAGCTCAGCCCATGCCACATGTGGTGCAATAATGACTTTGTTTGCCAAAACTCTGGTTAAAACCAGTGATTTGCTACTAGAGAATTTACAAAGTAGCATTTTAATGCCAATGAACCATGGAGACCAATAGTGGATATGACTTGAAAATCGCTATGTAGAAATGTATCCACTGGACGACGATAACACTGGAAAGTTTGGATGATGTAAAGACTCTTAAAGAGAAAATATGAAGCTTCTAAATGTATGAAATAGTCATCTCAGAAGGTATAATCTGTACATTTTTAACTATTTAAACACTCCCAGTGTATTAAAATGCAAAATAAGACTAGACATAACATCAAGGAGTAAGAGCACTTACTGTACGTTTACCATGGTAACGTTACGGTACTCCATGAAGTACTTTAGAATGCCTTGCGTAAACCTTGGGATATTAATGTAGTAATCCATCTGATAACATGGTACAACCCTTTTTTTAGGGATCAGGATCATACTTAGCATTGGTGCAAATACACTGGATCTTCATACACTGGAAAATATTACTATTTACATGTTGTAGATTGACGATCAGAAGACTATTAAGCCATAATTGAGTCACATTTGAATACTCCCATCCTGCAGGGAGCAATATTGAGAGCTCTGTCATCTAATGCCTGCTGTTTCCAAACATTCAGCTACTTCTGGAATCTTGTGAAGTTCTAATAGTTTGTAAATGATGGGTTTCTTTTCCAGCTTTCTACGTAACTTATTTATAAATAGTAGATGCATGCTCATCTGCTTTTGAGAGTAATTCACTATTATTTGTTGGATGGAAAATATTGTAACAATGCTATTTTAATATAAAAATAAAGTTTTAAATGTATCTCCAGTTTCATTGTAATTTTGTGTCAAACACACTTTTGAGTAGCTGAAACACAGTAGACCATTGACCTAGTGCATGGAAGAATTTAAAACTGCTAAAGTAAGATGGCTGCTCCAAAACGTGTTTTTTTGGTAACAAGGGTTAGTATCAGTCATCAGTCAGATTTTAATGTTGAATCATTGTGTTATTTGTTGTCTTATTACAGTAGCTGCATTTCCATCTACCTTTTATACACGCATTTTGAAATATTCTGTACAAAAACCCTGGACGGAAACAAAAATTTTGCTTAGACTTTGATGGAAATGCATTTACCAAATAAATTGCAATACAATGCCAATGCGTTTTCTGTCAGAACTGCAATCGGCATTAAAGGAATTTAGTTTTTTTGGACTTGTTGGATGGAAACGGTGCTTTATTTGCGAATATTTGATGCAATTTTTCAGTTTTGCGAATAAATTTAATCCAAAACAATATCAGAAGAAGTACCCACTGTATAAATTGTATGCTATCGAGAGCCATCTTGTAAAATCACTTAAAAATTAGAATGGTTTCTGAGTCCACAAAGCAATGAAAAACCTTTAGCACAATCCAATTTTATGTCATTTTAAATGTTTGATCAAATACCTAAAATTGAAGCCTGTGGTTGTACTACTGGTTCTAGCCTGTGTCTTTGGAAGCATGTTGCGTGTGCTGGTAACACAACAGCTGTGTTGGTGAATCTGTGCGTGCGCTGGTCACATTACAGCTGTGATGAGTGTGTGTGAGGGTGGCAGGTCGCCACGGCTGCAGACAGATGGATGAGCTAGCAAAAGCAGATCAGGTGGTGTAACTCACACCAGAGGCCTGGACCCAGATCAACTACTAAATGTTATGCTCACTAAGCAAACAGATGAGACAGAAACCAGATGAAGACGTCTCACAGCAAAGCAACGAGTTTAAACGTACACTATGAAATATTTGTTTAATCATCAATTCCTGGTATTGTAAGACCACTGAAAAGTACGCAACTTAGTTTGATTCTGCAGTAGGGGGTATTGTCACAAAACATACCATCAGGTTGCAGAAAGAAATTGTCTTCAAGCTACTCTGAAGGTCCAGCATCTGAATCTAAGATATGTCTCTCTCCCTCACTCACTCACTAGTATAAGAGACATCTTCCTCTTTAATGCTACTGCACTGAGTGCACAAATATTAATGCTGCCCCTAGTGGGTGGATGATATTATCTATTGAGTCTAAACCTCCGTTCACTCAGTATTTCCCACTGTTTTCTACAGACGAACATCATAGACATTCTTTTTTTTTTTTTTTGCTTTTAACTGTTCAATCCTGCATATTATTTAAAGTAAGAAACATCTCTTTTCAGTAAGAAATATCACTGGTTCAAGGCGAGCCAGTTACCGTCCTGAGTCTTTGCATGTTTTGTGTGAGTTTCATCTGGTTTATCACACAAGAATAAAAGATTCTGGTTAATGAAATTCCTCTTAGGAGTGAGTGTACATGATGCTCTATGTGTCCCTGACTTTCACCTGAAGAGCAACAGCAGAACCCCGTGACCATGAAAGGGAAGAAGTGGCTAAAGATTATGAATTCTCCTTTTTTTAGTGCAGTTTGTAATAAATGTTAACACAAAATATTCTTTGCTTGCTGCTCACGCCTGCCTAAAAATTGTGTAGATCTTTTAGATATATTTAACCTATAGGGTTGCAGAACATAAAAGCAAGAATGCTTTTAACAAATGGCTTTTTAGAGCTTTTTCCTTGAGTGTGTGGAGTAAAGCAGTGAGGAGTTCTGAGTTTATATATGACGTATAGATTGGTCAGGCTTTATGTGACTGATGAATTCTGTTCACGCTCAATTCAGAGCTTCTCTTGATGTCCATCTGCTCTGAGTTCTTAGTAATAGAGGCTTATATCTAGCCAGAGTGGAATAAATCTTAAATTAAATTTATGTTTTATTCAAGAACTGCCTTTTATTGCTTGAATTTTCACACTCTCTCAACGAACGCATATGAATATGTAAATAAACCTCTCACCCACATAAAGAATAAAAACATAAAAGTGACACGGAACCTTTAATATAGAAGCAGTTTTAGATTGTAACTGAACCATTCATTTCCAAAATACAACAATGGAGGTTTATTAAAGGGTCGAGAAGAGTGATGAGTTTAAGAGACTCCAGACACTGAAAAAGGGAGTGAAACAGAATGAGTTGGAGGGAGGGACTGAAGTGGTAAATCTCTGAGAGTGCCTGTAGTCTACCCTTCACGGTGCTCAGGAGCCTCACTGTGGGAGGTATGAGTCTATCTAGGGCCCTTAAATCGGGGCTGTCCTGTCAACCATGGTTCTGAGATGAGTTTCAGGTTTAAAGATAAATAGACACAGTTGTAATTTGTGGGTGCAGGTTAATGTCAGACCCCCAAGGTTACGGTCAAGAAGTTAAACATTTGCAACGTTGAAATATTCCCCACAAGAATGTGGTGAATCTTATCGCAGATTGAGGGAGGCGTAGTGCAGTCCATGAACACTTGGAGTTCATTGGAGTTTGATTTTAGCATGTTGAATGGTAAAAAAAATATATGTTTCTTAGCGACTTTAACAAATGTTTTTAGCTAAACGTACTCCAAACTGAAAAGTATAACCAACAAATACTCAAGTATTAGCAAGGCTGGCAATGGGAGCAAATTTTTAGGAGTAGAACCATTGTAAATATACTATCATTAGATGCAGATTCTATTAAATTAAGTGGCCAAATAGAACAGCTCCAACTCTTCTGTAGAGTATTTCCACTAGGTTTTGTGTTTTGGGGTATTTTTACAAGTCTGCAGAAACACACTTATGTGTTGGGCCTATGGAATTACCCAAAATATGCTGATGAATTTAGAGAAAAACAACACCACAACATAATCCCCCTTGAAAAAAATTCACAGTTAGCAAAATGTACCCAGGCAAGAACAGTTCTGGAAACTGAGGTCCAGAGGTGACATCATGCATTACACCACCAAAGATTTGAATAAATCTGACTCCGGGGGATTGATTCGTGTCAGAGAGGGATTCAGTGGCACATGCGTAGCATCCTAATGGTGTTTCGATTGTAGCCTGTTCATCATTAATGACAAAAGAATGAAAAAGAACTGCTTCCAGCTCATACTGCAACATAGACTACTGAAACTTTCTATTTCTCCAACACCTCTTTGATGAGGATCATACAATGACAATCACATATCAAAAGCAGTTTTTTTCATTAAACTCAGAGAGGAAAAGTTCAAGTTTTCAAGGACCGTGACGTAAAACACAGTTTGAGAATTACTGCATCTCCGGCTCTGTGTGTGGAGAAGATTGTGTGTTTGGTTTTGGTGTGTTCTTGTGATGTGAGAGCTCCAGCTGACCCCTGGTACAGTCTTCTGCTCACCCGCTGTGAACTTCCTCACACCTGGGGTCCACCTGGCGCGATCTTCCCTGCCCCGGTCAAACACTCCATCTATCTGCTCTGCTCAAACACCGCTGCACTTTCGCTTGTGCCAATTAACAACAATGTGTGTTTCCAGTTCTCACCACAGGCGCAGAGGTGCTTGGGATTCACAGAAGAAAAGGTAGAGAAGGGGTCAGCCTGGCCTTAATTCACCTGGCTGGATGTTAGTCAGCAAAACCGTGCACTAGAACAGGCTGCTATTTGCTAATGCTAACTGATAACATTGTACTTTTTTATGTACTTATTTAAACTGAATAAAGAATACTTGCTCCATGTCCAAACGATTCACATTTTTACTGTCATACATGCTAGTGGCTAATGCTAACACATACTCCAAATGCTCTGTTTTAGCAGCTAGCATTTTTTGCCATTATTTCAGTTAAAACAATACCCTTTTCCTCACTGGGTGTATGGGGAGAGTAAATCTAGTATTTTTTTTTTTTATTTAAATTCCATTTCTTTTGGCTGCATTGGATTTCCTGAGTGAGTAGAGCATTGAGCTGACAACACTTTCAAAGGTTCCAAACCCATGGAAAGGAAGAACTGACCAAATTACCGTACTTGAAATTTAAGTTGCTTTATATGAAATGCATAAATGTAAAGGTAATTTTGAAATAAAATAAAATGCACCTTTAACATTTTAAGCATGTTCCATGCAAAACAAGCTATCAAATTAGCAATTTCAACAGTTGGCAGCTCTGTTGCATTTTTTTACCAGGTCTCCCATTACTTGATCAGAAGCATATGTGTGACAATCATCGATACCATATTTATAGTTTCATACAAAACTATTGTCATTGTCGTTACACTCCTTCACTTTTTATTCCCCTATTGTGGCTTACAACATGGATAAGATTACATGCGCATGTTTACGATTTTATCACCAAACAAAAGCGCATGAGTTTTTGCACATGCAGTGCTGAATAATGATGTTAAATTGCAGTGAATCGACTGCAACCTGTTGATTTGAATCATTACGTATTCAAACTTTACATAACCAAGTATACTTTCATGATCATTTAACCAGAATCTTTCTTCCCAATAATGTGTTCACTGAAAGCATATAATGCCAATGTCCTGCATATTTGCTCTTGGTGTCTTTTCCTTGAAGAGTGTGTTCACTTCTTACACCCAGCTGCTAAATCTGGCACAAGCCTGTGTGTGTGGCGTTACTAGCTCTAAACGATCTGATAGTGATTATGACACTCAGACATCAGGCCTTGTTCCACCCATACATTATCAGCTCAATCTGATTTTGCAGTGCCAGACAAAACACTCACAGCACATAAATATGCAGCAAATGAAGCACAGAAGAAAAACAAACTTCGTGTTCAGGAAGTAATTTAAGTTTGATTCAATTCTGTAAAAGCCAGCTAAGAAACTTTAGAGAATTGAGTTAGCAAAGCTAAGTTAGCAATCATTATTAACATTGTTAACATCATTCTATGAGCAGCAGATTATATTTTAATGAATTCTAATAAAATACAGAGCTATATTTAATCTACAGTACGGATTTTCCATGCGTAATATGTAGAAAAGCAAACAGAAGATGAAAATTGGACTAGCTCCACAAGCTATAGTGACATTAGCATTTTGGCTAACAGTTTAACACTAACCAACAACCTATTTTTAATTAAAGTAAAATATTAGCAAGAAAAAAATGTGTTTACCTTTATTTTCATCTGAGTGTTGTTTTATTGGGGGATGTGTAATGAATGTTGGAGAGCTGATGGAGAAAGAACATGTGGGTGGAGTACATGTTAATGACTCACACCTGTGACACACTACGTTTGATTTTTTTAAACCTGTGAAGTAAAAATGATATCGTGGTCAGACCAACTGCACTTTGACACTTCATTCCTTTATGAAACGCACAAATGCCATGGATTCGAATCCTGAACCTTCCCCTTCTCTCTACCTGCTTCTCTTCCTATCATTATACTGTCCTGTTCCAAAAAACTTTGCAATCTTTGATTTCTTTCTTTAAGAGTATTTTAAAAATGTGACTTCTTCCTGTGAAATATTACACAGTGTAGTGGTAATAGTTATTACATAATTATTTAAGCTTACAATTTATAGTGGTTCTAAATTTTATCTTGTAAAATTACAACTTGTTATTCATTCATTCACTTCCATGAATACTAAAACTTGAAAAAAAATATATACTTTAAAAGTTAGGGTTGAAAATCTGGAGGTAATTTGAAATTACCCATCCCTTAAAATGCAGAATTGTCTTGTATTTGAAACCTGATTTGATCTCAGTGTCTAGCTCAAATCTTCATATCACCTAGTAGCTCTCACTTTCATCATTTGTATATTTAATGTTTAAAGGGGTACACACAATAAATGCAAAAAAAAGGATTTTGAATTAATTTGATAGCACGGTTTATAAAAACATTTGATTTTCACCTCATACTTAAAACAGACAATATTCACCCACTTTCCAAAAAGAATTGTTTCCCCTGCATTCATCCTCGAGTTCAATCTGAAAACTAAATCGGTTTAATGTCAAGACCTAATCTCCGCACATGACTGTCCTCTCTCTGATGACATTTTGCTCTTCGGGTGCAGACATGCTTTTAGACACGTATGACATTCTCTTTCCATGCTTATTTTCAATATTTGAGTCACTGTAAATCCAACGCTTTTCCCTTTCATTGTGCTGTAGAGTGTCAATATTGAACGTCTGTCTCCACTGTTCAGATTCCTTGCAAGGGAAGCCCACCCAAACATTCAGAGACCTTTCCACTGCACTGTATGTGAGAGAACAGTGTATGTGTTCCTTGGGGCTGACAGTACTTAAAATACTCAGTCACACACATAACAAACCATCAACCATTAGCATTTCAACCATTAAAACCAGTATGTTTCACTCACTTTAAGAGTGTTTTGACACATAATCCATCAATACCCAATGATTTGAACATAGCACCCGTAGAAAGAACAAATAGCCACAGACATCAACCAAAATGAATCACTTTATTCACGGTTTCCTGGATCTCTCAGCACAACTTGTCTCAAGAGAAGGCTAAAAAAACAATTTTGAGATCCCTTTTCCCCTAATTTTCAAAACAAAACAATTCTTCTGATAAAATTTACGATTAGCATTAGAAATTACTCGCTAATACCATAGTACCAATAGTTTAGGTTGCTTAAAGGTAGAGTATATTTCTGAGCAGATCAAGAAAACATTTGTCACCTTGTATCTACATTTTGGAACCTTACTTTCTTATTTACTGTCTTCTTGTCTCTTACCAGACACTTCTTCTAGTTCGTCCATAGGGACACCGAGGTAGGACAGTCTCTCCAGAGTGAAGGAAATGCCCTGAACATGAAGGACTTGACCACTCCAGGGAGGCATCCAGGTGGCATCTGTGGAGGAGCAGTGGCTCTTCTTCAAGCTCCTCTCGGGTGACTGAGCTCCTCACCCTATCTCTAAGGGTGCGCCCTTGTGGAGAAAAATCTTTTCAGCCGCCTCATTCCTCATTTCATCCGGGATCTCATTCTGTCGGTCATGACCCAGAGTTCATGTCCAAAAGTAAAAGTAGATTGACCAGTAAATTAAGAGCTTTGCCTTGCAGCTCAGCTCTTTCTTCACCACAACGGATCGGTACATCAACCGACGAATTACAGCAAAGGCTGCACCAATTCATCAGTCAATCTCTCGCTCCATAGTCTCCTTACTCGTGAACAAGACCCCAAAATACTTGAACTTCTCTACTTGGGGCAGAAGAATTCTACCTTTTTTTAACTAAGAACCATGGCCCCAAATTTGGAGGTTCTGATTCTCAACCCAACCGTTTCACATTGGGCTTGGATTTGAGGCCCATTTTGGAACCTTGTAAATGTGTTCTAAAAATTATGTCCAAAGGGTCATATATTGAAAAACATGCTATGCAGCCAAATGTACAGTGTTAAATCAACACTGCTGGTGTCAGTGGCATGGACCTACATAAACACAGAATAAACACTGCCCCCCTCCCAGAGTTAATGTAAGGTTTTGGGACAAGAAAACAGACTGAGGTCTAGAGGCTAGAGGTGGATAAAGACTGGATTCACTTATTGACGGTAAACCTATGCATAGTTATTTCAAAAATTCTTATTAATATGTCTAGACTGTAGCCACGTAAAATGGACTACAAGATTGTGTGATATACAGCATATTTCTATTCTGTGTTTATCTTTGCTGTAAGTGACGGAGTTCAAAGGCTATATAGATACAAGTAATTCCATGTTCCCAAGTGAATGGCAAAAACAACATGTTATGAATTCCCTCAATCTTTGTGAAAGAATGCAATCATTTATTAAGAAAATGCAATTGTCATACTTTAATGTTTGTGTCTTATAATGCTGGCTGTGTCGAAGCAATTAGGCAACTTGCATTTCCTTCCCATTTTACGATTTGGAGAAGTCAGAAAGACATGCACTCCTTCCATTCCTTTCATCCTACATCTTTACTTTTGCAGAAATGTTCATGAAAGCAGAACATGTTTTGAGATTCTGTCGAAACGTGAATTGCAAAATGTTATCCTCTTCTGTTTGCTGTTATTTTATTTAGAGCGCCGTTGCCATAGAGGGGTCTGGTGGTAAAATGTGCTGAGGCTTTGAGATATTTCCACTCGTCTCGGTGCTGAGAGCCAGGTGTTAATTGGATCCTTGACCTCTGACCTTCTCTCACACTCCTTTGCTGTGAATGTCTCTCGGTTTTCGTTTTGTCTGTTAGGTAACCCTAAGCTGTCAGCATTACTTCCTGTCACCAACACTTCATTTACTCTCCTTTCATCTCATTCTGTTCCTCTGCCCTTTCTCTAGTGGTTTCCTTGTTGGTGGTGAAATATCTCTAGATTTTATGAGTGGAAGTGTGTTTGAGTCAAGAGTCTTCTCCACAGGAGAAATTACTGTGGAACCATTAAAACTATACACGCACAACTGGAAGGCCTAAGAAGGAAGACACTGACAAACACTTAAAATGTTCCATAATGCATTTTTTTATTATTTTAAACAATGAACGATGCTAAAAAGTGATCAGACAGGGTTCTTGGAGACATACACCATGGATAGGCAGTGGATCTACAGTATTACAGATTCCTGCTCCATTAATAAAAACACTCTTATAAAATTGGCCATCAAATACAAAATTGACTATTTATAGCTTTCCACCATGTTTTAGTGCTGTTCCCCCATCAGAGACATGGCTGAAGTTGAGTTTTTGTGATCCTATATTACTTTTCACTTTCCCACACACTAACCATCACATTTCCATGAAGAGCAAACATATGGTCTCCTGGCAGCAAACGTTTTCCACATCGTTAAAAAAAACCATTAGTTTCCTTTCAAAAATAACATTTTCCATGAGATACTGTACTGCAAAATACTTCCTCAAGATTTCTTATTTGCACACACAAAAAGTGATTTTCCTAACAAATTCGTTAAAAATGAGAACACCCCGATAATAGTCTTAAGAGAAAAGCCACACTTAAGACTACAAAATTCTAATTAACAGGCATTCAACCACAGTTAAGTCTAATTCAAGAGGTGTCCAGCAGACAGGTGACTATAAAAGGGCACACATTAACAAAGGAAAGCCCATTCATGCTGCCAGCAATGACTCCCCATGGATGAGAAATGTCACAAAACCTGAAAAAACCTGATTTCTTTACACAAAAAAAGGTGAGGGCTACAAGAAGATCAGTAAACATTCACATATCAGTCAAAATACTGTCGCAAGTGTGGAACCATCTTACAAAGGCGTCTAGGAAAGTTAACATCTTCTTCTGATGTGAAGAGTTCCCCACAGTTAGCTAAAGCAGAAGAAAACCAAACTGGAGTGATTGTTTCCCACAACTCATACAGCGCACAATCCCGAGGAATGGCATGCATGGGTATCGTATACAAAGGAAGCCTCTCCTAAAGCTCATACACACCTAAAATTTGCTAAGGCCCCTGCTGGAAAAGATGAAGACTATTGGGACTCTATACTCTGGAATGATGAGACAAAGATCACTGTTTTGGGAACTGAACGTTTGGCATCGTACAGGTGAGGATTTCAAAGAAAATACATGGTGCCTACAGTGAAACATGGTGCCGGCAGCGTCCTTATGTAGGGATGCTGGTGTTAAGAAGCTGCATTTCATTGAAGTTAACATGAATTCAGCAATGTACTGCTCTATACAGCGGTAAAAGAGATGCTCTGTGCAGATGCTTCTAAGCCAGGGTTCGCTTTGAAAGGGGTGCGGTGGAAGGATAGTGGATGGTGGAACAGGGATAATCGAAACGTTTGAGGATGACCCAAAAATATGAGCGGATTCAAAGATATTGTTGATGATAAGTACTGCATTTTGAAAGTTAGAAGTGGTGGATTACTCATCTAGAGTGTCTAACGTTTATTGTACATGCATTGGTATCTAACTTGACCTTTGCCCGAGCTGAAGACATGATTCCGAAGTCGATCGCATTCACTCTCCGACTTCAGTGGAAAGTGCTTTGGGGAGAATTTCACAAGAACACAGGTGCTACTGTTCTTATCTGACTAGAACGCCCTCTCTCACACCCACACAGAGACTTCTCCTGGCCTGTCTACATCATATTTATACCACGCTTTGGAAAAACAGGAACATGCTGCTCATGAAAATATCGGCTTCCTTGTTCTCCAGCACAAGACAAAGGCATTTTTCATGAGTGAGTGAGAGGGATGTGAGTGTTTCTGTGTTGGGATCAGCTTCAGTTTCATCCCTTTAATGGAAAATATGCTTTAATTGGGGACGGCCTTGTACCGGGAGAGATAGGACAGCACAAATATGTTTTGTAGTATGTTTGTGACCGTGCCTGTGAGTGTGCTCTTATTTCTTGGACAGGAAATAGCACCTAGCGACTAGATGAAAACACAGGAAGTGCAAGCTGCGTTCCTCACATTCCAGTATTGTCTCGGTGTGCAGACGCATACACATTCTGTTATAATTGACAGGAGAAAAACAAACACACAGTTAGAAACTGATAACTATCAAGTAAACATGTTATTTACCTTGATTGTGTCTGTCACATCGGGAATATACTTCATTAAATGTTTTCCTAACTAAATTAAATAATACAATACTATAGTTTGCAATGTAATATTGTGGTTAAACTGCTGCCATTGAGTAAGAATCTGGGGGTCTTCCTGAGAGGACATTGTTTGGCTTTTCAAGTCTTTCATCCAAGTGGTACCAGCAATACCCTTTGACTCTGACCAGGAATCAGTGAGTTAAAGAAAATGTCTAGATGTGCACACTTTAGCATGAATTTTTAAGATGTTATTGTGTTTTGATGCAGATTGCAGGGCCGCTTCTAGCCAAATGAGTGGAAATGAATTGTGGTGGCCCCCAAAATAAGCCCCACACACAATTTTACTAAATGTTTTTTTTTTTTATTCTTCCCAAAAAAGCCAAGTTCAGGACAGTGCAACTATTGCACATATAACATATTAAAAATATTCACATTTTGGATGATGACGGCCTATTATACTTACTATAATGATAAATATATACAAAGTACTCACAATATCTTTGCTCCTTTGCTTATTGAGCACTTGGACAGCACTAGACAGTCATAGACAAACCATTATACACTAGACATTATTATAAACATTTGAATGCACACAAATGCATTTCACCATCTTTTTACAATGATTCATAAATTATTCTACAGAAAATAATTCTCTAACACACAAAAAAAATAATAATCAAAGGTTTGAATAATGCAGTAAACTCGTATTGTTCACTGCATTATTTTAAACTTAAAATAAAAGCTATATTTAAAGAATTTGTTATAACGAAATGTAATATGTGGGCGGCTCATAAGCAAAATTAAAATAAAGTCGTTGCAAGTAAACGTTCCATTTTAGCTGAGTGTAATCACATCATAAAATGCACATTCAACACTGGGATGTTAAATGATTAAAAAAAAAATATATATATATATATAATACATCTTGTCACATTGCTGATCATTAGCACCTGTTTGGTATAATTACCGGTAGTTGATTATACACCTGACTTTGTCCAAGTTTTATTATACACTTTGTCCCAAATATATATATAATATTTGGGACAAAGTCTATGTAACCAGTACATTGAAAATTCAAAGTTAGATTTTCAGAACACACATATTATATCTTACACTCTAAATAAATGCACCACTGCTCTTATCTGATTCTTTATGACTCCACTTCCCTGTCATTGGCT
Organism: Danionella cerebrum; assembly: GCA_007224835.1. Lineage (NCBI taxonomy): Eukaryota > Metazoa > Chordata > Actinopteri > Cypriniformes > Danionidae > Danionella > Danionella cerebrum. Next base: position 228,543 of record SRMA01025243.1, on the reverse strand, counting down.
TACAATTAGCATTTAGGCTTTATTATAATAAATCCACTGTACATCCCTCGGTTATTGAGGTCAGGTCATCGCCATGATGAACAGATGATGTCATATTAAATTTTATAATGAAGTTGACCTGATCTTGTCTTGCCGCACACACGCACGTGCGGGAGATTTGTGTGTTTCTGCTCTTTTGGATGGAGAGCCAATCTCTGGGGACTTGTATAAGCCCCTGATCTCTCGGAGTACGCAGAGTGATGTTATTTTCTTCGACATCCTCTAGTGGGTGATCTGTTCCCTCCTCATCACCTGCTTTCTATGTGACGAACTAAAGTCATGGCATTTTTAAAGGACTCTCAGTCAAGAATGACTTTGGGTTGGGTTTTCAATAGTAACGACCAGCAGAGTGATTGCTGGAACGGAGTCCATTATCCTAGGATTAATATAATCTAGGGTGCTTGGATGATTTACAAACCCTCCCCAACAATAGTTTTGAAGCAGAAAACCTGGAGATTATTTTTAAATCTATATTCATTGGCACCTTGAATTGCCAAATGCGTGTATGGTGGCAATTCCATGTGCTAGCATATATTTAATCTAATGTCGTGAGTATTCCCCGTGTTAAAAGTGGTGGGTTGTCCTTTAAAGACCCAGAACAGCCCCCATTCTTTGTGACACTGATAAGAAAAGTCAAATAAAATCCATAAATGTGAAAAACAAATACGTGTTACATGCATTGGATTAGTATTTGTTTAGGGATGCTCGATAGTTGCAGGGAAGATTTTACCTCACAAACTACTGACAAATTTGATTCTCATGGAACTTTGTAATAATTACAATTTTTTTAACCAATCACTACATTACACATATTTAGCCTCAGCTGCACATTGCACAAACAATAGTCAAAAAAATGTGATCAGAATATACTTTTTATAATATTCATCCAATAGTTTAGAGGAAATAGAGCGGCCAACCAGAAACTCAAGCAACTGTAGATATACTTGTTTGAAACCACTTCATCGAAAAGCTTTTAACTTAGCAACCAAAATAATTCCTTAGCAACACCCATTCCTCATATAGAAAGATCAAAAACAGAACATCCACGTCTCCTTTATGTGTAGCCTCCTGCCACATAGTCATCATAACATGGTAAATTCTAAGCAATGGTCTAAAAACAGATCAGGACATGCTCCAACATCCCAGAATAAACATGCTTAAAAACGTACTATTAACCAGAGTAACAAAACGAACCAAGCAACAAGCTCAAATATGTGGAATCTTTGACAATTACCAGTACATAAAATGCTAATAGTGCAACATTCACTTCTAAATAAACCATCCCCAGTTGCCATCAATCAACTCCCCACTGTATGTAAACCAGTTCCACTGAACATGTCATTACCATCTAAAGATAATGACAAAACATGGATCTCAGTACCCCAATACAAGAGGAACAGTGTATGCCTTCACAGCTCTGATGAACAGAAAAAGAACATTACATCCTCTATCCATCATCACAGTTGAATCACTGGAATATTAGCAGAATCCCAGTAGGCAGAACAAATGAAACCAAATAAAGCAGTGCTACTTTCAAGTCAAGCTTAAACCGAATTGATGTGGAAGCCTGTCAACATTGGTGTAAAGAGAATTGATCCCATCTAAAAACATGTAAAAGGCTTAGCGGTTGTTCCGGATCATTTTTAAATGTCATATAGGCATTTGTATCTTCACAATTAGATTACTGTGATTTACTCCAGCATCTACCACCCATTACCCCATTGCTCTGATCACATCACTCCTGTCCTTAAGCAGCTAAGTTGGCACAACCGTATTTAGGTTTAATTCCTTCTCTGAAAACCTCAAGGCAGTCGATGACTCTGCACCTCCCTATATCACTGATATAACACCACAAACAGGTTTTGATAAAATCGCAGACAACTTCCTGAAATCAAAGGAAAATCTTGGACTAAAAGTGTGAACTACCATCTAAGATTGTTGCCAACTAGATGCTCCAAGGAGATATTTGGCATGCTAAATATTTGGAGCTGCTGGCAATTCAGACTTGTGCGGAATGGAATGTTTTCTGACCAAATATGATAACTGTGATTACCTGCAGCCAATGTGAGAGCAGTATGGAAGAAAGTGGGAAGTCAAACCTCTTTGCCTCCAATAAACCTTTTCACAATAAACCCGATTTTTGCTGTTCAATACAAAATTTCGACCAATGGTTGAATCAAACCATATACAACACCTGACCTACACCTAGAACCATAATACAATACCCTACATTTACTGTTGAGCTTCCTTGTAATGTCCAAACACAAAACAAAACCAGCAACCCTTCAACATACAGAGAAAGTGATGTGTATCATTTCATAAGCATAGTGCCCACCATTATGCTATTACTGGGGGAAAATAATTAAGCCATCATTTTCTTACTAATTCTGCCTTTGGTTTGCTAATGGAGCAATTCTGTGATGAATTACATGAATAGTCTCTCAGTGAGGAGAACTGAGAGCACCAGACGACCCTCATCAGTCGCTCTGCAGCTAAATAAAGAGCTGTAGTCCATCACTGTGACTGTGAGCGAGCATTCATGAATACTGTATGCACAGCCTAACTTTAGCACTGAGCACAACTAGAAGCCACAAGGAGAGTCCAGCTTCAGATTGAACTACAACTGCTAGCTTAGCATGGAAAACAACAATAAATAACTATTAGCACCAAGCTAGTACAGATAATAGACAGAAGAGAAATTGTTAGATTTGATGGGTTTTCATTAATAACTGGTAAAAAAAAAAAACTACTCTCAATACCTAAAGAAATGCGTGCTAAAATGCTACTAAGCTAATTATTAGCAAGATGACACCTAGACACTTTTTTTGAGAAATACTCAACTTTACCAACTCTGAAACTGCCATAAACTTCTTTCTAACATAGAAAAAGGTTGTTTTTCAAAAGGACAAAATAATATCCATCAGAGAAACGCATGATACAAAAACAACCATATCCCTGTAAAAAAAATGGTAAAACCTAAATTGTTCACCAGTAACCGATATCTAAAGGCAAAATGGCAAATTGTTTTTTACATTAGAATTCCAATTAAGATTACGGTTCATTCTGGTATAATTATTTTATAGTCTAAATGTAAATTTAGTCTTTTACATTTTAAAACTAACTTAGAAACATAAGAAAACATACATTTCTGTAATATTAATGTTTGATTATTTTAAATATAGTCAAATGTTGTTTTTAAATACTATTAGAGTACTAACAGAGTCATGCCGCTAAAACACAGCAAGTAAAATAAACTTAGCTCTTTGTATCATTTATTAACAGATATTTGATGCCATGTATTTAACGACATAAAACTGTTAAAACAGGCTACACTTACATTTTTAAAGTGCATTATACAGAATTTTTGTATAAATACAGTCGACTAACAGTTATAAAAACACATCTCACTATGAACCACTGCTAACATACGCCAAAACATTCAGATAGTATTTTTGTAACACCTCAGCAACCTCTTATTTGATGTCCGCTTGTCATCACTCTCAGAAAACAGGAAGTGGAATGCAAAATGAGCAGAACAGTAGCCGCGGAATGTCCATCTGAGGATGTTCTGACAGTCATTACATGTTTGAGTTTGGCTGTTAGCCAGACTTCTGACTCGTTTGAGGCCTTATAGTTCCTGAAGACCAGATAGTCCTGACTCCAACCAGATAGTGAGAAGAAAGTGGATTTTTTTTAATGACTCTTGGACAACTCACTTGTGAATGGCTTGAGAGAGAGAGACATACATCAGAAGCATGAAGAATGCATTGCTAAAGGGGTACTTTCTTTATAATCTTTCTTCTGATGGGAACATAAGAAGAGATGAAGGGCATGGACTCATTTGGAACAGTATGCTGCTATTGTGCCCCATTGAGCTCATTTTATGACCATTTGTGTGACTCATTATTACCCCAAAAGTTTTAATGAGCTAAATATGTGATGAGCTTTAAACTGACACAATTTCAGGAAAAACCCTGATACATGTTACACATGTCCCTTACAGATAGATGATGGATGTAGTGTCTGGGACAACATCAAAGTTTCGGAAGAGTACTACTGAATAGAATGTAAGCCTTGTTTTGATCTCAAGTGTCTTCCCTACAACAATGGGGAAGATACTGCTTCAAAATTAGTGAGATTTGGCCTGTGACACGATGGTCGGCAGGAGTCCGCACATGCTCAAAAGTGATTGTGGGCTCAGCATTAAAAGTTTTTGTAGCACTTTTATGCAAATGCTTTCAATATTTTATAGGAAGCCAGTGCAGCAAAGATAGAATAGCTGTGATATGATCATACTTTCTTCTTCTTGTATCGGTGATACAATTGGATAACTTTGATATTATAGTAGTATTGTTTGGTCTTGTTGAGATATAGAGCTAAGTATCATTAGCATAGCAGTGAAAGTGTCGACCGATAATGTTGCAGTGTGCCAGAATATAGACATAGAATTATATTGGGCCTAAGACTGATCCTTGTGGCACTCCATATTTCACCTCTGTTGGTGACCCTGGACCCTGTATACCTGTGTAATTCTCTAGTCTCTCTAGCAGGCTAAGATCAAGCTAAACTAAAAGGGGGATATGTGCTGTGGTGTGGTCTAAAGCCTGACTAAAATTGTTTGTAGAGATCATTATTTTTCAGGAAGGAGCTTAGGTGAGCTGAGCGATTACTGCTTTCTCTAGTTTTTTATACATAAAGGGAAGATTAGAAATGGTTCTTTAACTTGTAACTGTAAATCTGGTTAATCTACAGAAGTGTGGTTACATCACAAATATTTTTAGATTACATTGGCTGATTTAAACTTAAAATAAAAAGTTGGTTTTAGTTAAAAATAGAGAGAGGAGTAAAGTCTGTGAATGAAGAGGGCAAAGTATTTAGGTTGTCGTGCATGCTATGGGTTCAAGAGTGTCAAGTAGATATGGGGATGACTGGAAATTAAAGGAAGTAATGATGAGGGTTGAGACTTTGGAAGATCAAGAGTCAGAGATTAAAGAAGAAGGGCACCAAGAGGTGAAGGTGTAAGTGTAGGATGGTAAATGGATGGGAAGAGGATGCATATGATGCAGGAGAGGAATGAGGGATGAGTGAAGGTGTGGAAAGGTGGCCATAAATCCTGTGAGCGAAGTAACAAACACAGCTGTTTTAGAACAAGCCAGATGTGAGACGAAGAAAATGTGAACTTTGAAACTTATAAATTTTGGTTGTTTGAGAGTAGGATATCTAGAAAAGCTTACAAACAAATGACGAAGCGTGGAAAAGTTTGTAGGTGTTTTGGCCTCTATCCCACATCCAGGTGCGCAAGATAACCATCGGTCAGATTAGGTGACACATAAACATTACCTGAAAGATTATTTTTATAGAACAAAAGCTGGTTTTGAAAGTGAATCTCCAAATTTCTCTCGTGTTTAAAGAGCGTGACTGCATAGGTCTCCGCTGTATCTTTTCGTTTTTCAGTCAATCCTTTGGAATAACAGCTGTTTCCTTTGGCATGCCCGGAGAAACCTTTGCACGTGGACACAACATCTTGGAATAAGAGAGTGAATGATAATTACTCATTCTTAAGAGTCTAACATCTGTTCCCTGCACGAGTCTACAGTCATTCAGAAAACACACAAAGAAAACGCCAGAGGGGAACAACACAAACGAGTTCTGAAACAAACCCATAGAATTGGTATTTATATATGAATCTATATTGACTGCTTCATTTCATGTTAAATCGTTCATTTTAAAGTCATGGAGACCATCTGAAGTAAGAAATCCTTTGCTGCTCTCTGCACCAAAGACTGGTTGAATGTTAAGACGTCTATAATGACTGAGTCGCTCAATACTATATTCTGGTTCATTGTTGGCCATTCTTTTCTTTTTGTAAACTTCAAGTCATTTTGTAAAACAGTGAGAGAAAAAAAGTAATTGACCCCCTTTGGATTTCTAATATTTGGTCACAGAACAATTCTATACATTTACTTCGAGAAATCTTTTACAATTGACAGGCAGAAAAACATTTGAAACCCTTTTGGATGTATTGGCACTTGTACAATTTGGCACAAATTACACTTGGTAGCCTGACCCTTGTTGACAAGCTCAGATTTATCTTGTAGTTGGCCACCAGGTTTCTGTAACCACCTCTCTGTAAATCAAGGTTATGTGCGACAACTCAAACCTTCAGCTCTCTCCAGAGGTTTTCTACAGTTTTATGCTCTTGAGACTAGCTAGGCCAGTGTGTTCATTTGCATCTTTTTATGTCACTTTTTTGTGCTTTTTGGCCATGCTGACCTATTTCAAGTTCTATTTCAATTCGAACAATCGTTGGTTTTCTGTCCATTATCTGTTGATAGTTTTTTTCTGCAAAATTGTCCAGGCCATTCAAAGACAGCTTTTTGGTTTTGCCCATGGAGTAAGTTTTAGAATCTGAACTTTTACCTTTTGCGGTCTTGTGGACTTTTTAACTTAAAACAACCCCCCCCCCTCTTCTTTCACCTAGTTACAGGTGACGACAAAATTATCAGACCATACACTGTACTTGGTTTGTCTCAAATCAATTTGGCCATAGTTTGTCATTTGTCTGGCAGTTCTACCACTGCTATTTGCAAATTAGTCTGGCTAATCAAATAATTATATTGAGGTGCACAACACATGGATTTCACTGGTTATTGACCAGGCAAAAGCTTTTCATGTGGCCAGAGTCTACAAATTGCTTCGCAGGCACTGGCTCCAACACCCACAATATTTTCTGCATAAAAAAAGCATCGGTCAGTGTTATCTTCCGTGGGCTTAGTTGCTCCCAAAATGATTCACAATGTACTGTTTTGTTAAGGTTTAGTTTGAGTTTCACTGTGTTCTCGCTCTTTCTACAGTAGTTAAATAGTCTTACGTTCCCCCCTTGTGGTCACAGTGTGAAATGGCAGCCTGAGACATTGTTTCTGCAATATGTTTATAACTTTCTTTATCAAAATTGGAAATCACAAACAGTAGAATTTTAGTAGAAAAAATCATAAAGGAAAAATGTACTGAAGATGCCCTTCACTTGGCTTTGAACGAAGCTGGCTTTACACTGTTCATTTTTAATTTTCAAAGACTTAACCTCTTGTGACGAATGCTGGATTGAACGTGGAAGTACATGAACTGGGTCATTGTAGTTAGAAGGTATAGAATCACAGTGGAACACCAAGTTTAGATCTAGGTCTCCTAATAGCCTTCTGGCTCAGTGTACACGTGGTAAGGTTAGGTCAGTGCATTTTTGGATCCCTTTGTTTACTTCCAAGAATATCCCAAGATGCACTGCTTACTTTCAGAATTTGAATCTGAGCTTCATTGAAACATAATTCAGTGATGTGCTCATTTTGCTGATCAAGATTAAATACAGCTCTAGATTCAGAAATTCAGTTTCAGCATTCTGCATCCATCACCTCGCGCAGCATTATTGCCAAAACACTGCTAAATGCACCACAAGAGACAACCAAAGAGTCTTGCTTACCTGTAAAATCAAATCATAATAGCTGGTTTGTGAAAGTCTGACGTGGTTTGATTTGGAGGATATTGGCCTAAATAACCATTTTAATATCGCCAGACCACTAGGGGCTACTCTAATCAAATGTACAAGCAACAATTATATCCAATCATGGTTGTTTAATTTAAATGTAAATTTGGAGTTTGTGTACGCAAGCCGGCAGGTTGAAAAAAATAATAATAAAAAGTGTTAAGAAAAAAAAGTTAAAATTGTGAACTTAAAAAGGCAAAATTTTAAAATCTGAGATCGAAAATTAAAAAATGTGTGATACAAAACTCAAAATTTGAGAGAAACAAAACAGTATGTCAAACGTAATGATGAGATTCCTACATCATTAGCTGAACAGCATGGAAACAAAGCAGTTTGAAGTTTTGGTTGAGAACTACTGAGGCGTGTTGTTGAAGGTAAAAAAAAAGTACTGAACTAGTTTGTGTGTTGAAGCCTTTTCCCCCCCAAAATTACTTCAAAATTCATATATTTGCGATCAATTTGAGATACACAAAACTTGAGATCAGTTTGAGACACAAAGCCACAATTTTGAGAAAACTACAAATTTTGATTTTCCCCACTTTGACAAAGTTTTGATTTTTTTAAATGTGACTTTTTAGCTCAAAATTTTAAAATTTCTATCTCAAAACTTTGAGCTAAAAAGTAAATTTTTTGACCAGAACAAGCTTTGGTGCAGAAAGAACAATATGGATGAGGCTGAGGCAGCTTTCTTTGTAAAAAAAAAAAAATAATATTAATAACTATTCTATTTAAAGACCAGCAAGTAGAGAAAAAAAATCTTTTGACTTTTTAAGCCTTTATTATCATACATTTTTTTACCTGGAAGAAATGGGCTTCCATAAATTTGCCATAGACACTCCAGATTTGGTCTTGTGAAATATCTAGAAATGGTGTGAAAATGTCTGAATTTTCCTGTAAGCGGTTCTTGTCCTCTTGTCCTGCCGCAGACAAGAGTTGGAATCAGAAGAAGAAGAAGAAGAAGAATAGAGAAAAACAGAGAAGGAAAAGATAGGTGCCTTCACTGCCTGGCCCCTAACTAGTACAAATAAAAATATATATATTACCGTAACACTCTACACTATCATTTTTAGCACTATTTGTGCTATTTTAGCATTCTACATTTTTCCAGTTGTGTGATAATAAACACTTTGTTTGTTTTACACTGCTAAATGTACTGTGCTGCTCAAATGAATTTATACGAGATAAAGGATAAATAATTGAATTGGAAAACATTTAAAACAACAGTTATGCAACAATTTAACATTTTGAACTATAAACAAAAGCTGATTGTGGTACTCTTAGGACCTACTGAGGGTTGCTCTGATACTACAAACAGCCCTCTTTCAGAGGAACGGCTCACTGGGGAAGTAAAAAAAAAATAAACTGGTGTTTAACTTGCTAGAGTACATTTTGAAGATAAAACCATTCACAAAGAATATGTTTTACAAGGAAATATTTAGTCAGATAACAAAGTTCAAATATTTCACAAACACAAAAGAAAAAGTATGCAGCAGGAACCGGTGACTCTGGTTCAGACTGTAGGTTGGATGAAAAATGCTACGTTATCGCTAATTTCAAGCCCAGACCATTCCTCACTCTGATGGACCTTCTGTCAGCTTGGACAACATGTGAATGGATCAAACTCAGTGAAGCAGAAAGATTAACCACTTCATTAAACTCGTGAAGAGGATTTCGGTGAAATGTGTCCATGTAATACTTTCATGCATCATTAGCGGTTGAGATTCTTAATTTACATATATATATATATAAGAGTGTCACGCATCACTGAGTCATCATGGAGCCACACCAGGTCACCCGTTTGCTCATAATGCAAGTGGATATTATAATATGACATACATATATGAAAATATGTTACCAATTTTAAAAATAACACATGAAATAATCAATGCACGGAACATGAGCAGAAACTTTAATACTCGGTGCTGTAAACGCTCAGATCTTTGGCCTGTGTGACTAACAGCTCCCAAGGAAATTGATTGATGGGGCGTTTGACCTTTGACCCAGTGAGTTTGCTCTCCCGCACCATCAATGTGACATCTTCATCATCTAACAGCCGTATCAGATCGCCATCAGTGTCACGGTAGTTCAAGGCAATATCTTCAACATGAAAAACCTCCCTGAGGAGTTGACAGAGAGAAGGAGGTGAGAAAAAGTGCAAATATAATTAGTGTGACTTTGCCAATAATTATTCATGCATGCAGCTTTAAAACAACAGATAAAATGCAAATGAAGGGTATTATTAAACATTAATCCAGCATTGCTCAAACTGTTGTCCTCGAGATGTTGCTTGCACGATGGTGTGATGTTTGCAGAGAGGGACGTAGAAACATCTGCTTTAATGACTGAAACCATCTTGAAATTTACAAGTTTCGTTATTTTTATATTCGCATTGTGAGAAATCTGTGCATTTTTCACAGGTTCACTGCAAACAGGTTCCCTGCCACGGTGAGGATTTTCAGAAACGCTGGTTGTGTAACCAGCAAAACTGGAAATTTTGCAGTGTGTAAGTGGATTGGGATTATATCAGCACTTGTTAGTGTGGCATTCATACTGTGGTAGCATTTCAATGAAGGATGCAAAACTTGTGGGCATGTTCTAAAAGTGATGTCACTTAAACGTCCTGCACTCACGGCTAAACATGACTTGATGCACAATTAGATGCACATTTCTTGGGTCTAAACACTCTTTGTTTGACTCCTTTTCTACTTTTCTGTGTGTTACTTTAGAGGCGGATGTGTTAGTTCTTCTTCACCTCATCAATGTTCTTTCTATTTAAAAAAAATCTGTAAACGCCATTTATCAAACATATCCATTCTGTCTGCAACTATCAAATATTTTAATAATCTATTGAATTACAATTGTAATCAAAAACTAATCCGATTTTTCCATTTTTGTTCAATCAAAACTCACATTTCTGTAGTTTCTACATTAATAAATTTCATGTGGTTTAGGTTCAGAGAAGGGACTATAAAAATGGACAGTTTTGAATGGAGGTGACTTTAAAAAAAGTTTTAAATGCTATTTTTAACAATATTATCAAGAAATATAACTGTTACTGTCATTATTTTCAAAATTAAATTTACCTTAAAATTATTGTTTTTAAATATAGAAAGAATATATAATATATGATATAACATATATAAATATAAAAGGCAATTAGAGTATTGGTCATGAAATTGGAAAATGCTTTAAGTGGGAATTTTCTTTGTTCATAAACCGCATGGATGATTCTTCCAGTATTTAAGGACTCAAAACTTGGATGTGATGTGACAAGATGCAACGCCACAAGTCACATGGTGTAAACAAAAAAAATTGCAGAAACTCAAAGTTTGTGCAACCAACCTGGAACATCCTGTTTCTTAAAGATTGAGGAACTCTTTGTGAGCTCTAAAAAGATAACCATTTTTAATGCGCATGATGAGAACCTAATCCCATACAAAGATTCCAATCCCGACCCGGAACAAATGTATCATTTTGAAAGTTGGTGTAGACCCTAAATGCCAGACTTTTTCCAATTCAAGAAACATTTTGCAGCATTTGAAAGAAAGCACCTCATTCTGGAGAGCAGATCTTCATATGATGGTTGAATCGAGAGATCTTCCTCAACACAGATGTCCCTTCAACAGACAAGAAAAGTGGTTGCGGCTTTGATGGTGTTACAATATTTCAGGTCTTGTGTTTTGGGGTCTGTAGTTATGAAAGTGTATCTGTTGCACTAACCTGGTTTCGATGCCCTCTGGCTGCAGAAGGAAGCAACGCAAGCAGCTGTATGAGCCCGGAGCTCCGCCTCTTCCTCTGGAAACCCCGCCCTCTTCATCAGAGTCATTTTCTGGAAGGGCTTTGATAATCTTCACAAAAGACTCTGGAAATATTCCAGTCCTCTCCCTCACTGTGCCCTACAAAGAAAGTGAAACAGCCGTCTCTCTATCTGTATATTTTCATTCATCCACCCATCCATCTATTTTGATGGAGAATTGAGTTTCGAAGTTGGCTGAAGAGGGAGTAATCATGATCTCTAAGCTCCAGACACATTTTACGCATTGGAGCGAAAAGAGGAGTTTAGGAGGCATTGAATGAGCGAGTTACAGCCTGTTCTAGCTCTTTCACCCTCTCCCATCTCGATAATGTTATTTGAAGGATGCAGGTCTATACAATATCCATTTCTCTCGCTCTCTCTCTCTTGCAATTCAAGCCAGGTCAAATCTTTCTACTGTATTGTCATGGAAGATAGTCAGTCATAAAGCCATCTTTGTAAGTGCATGTGTGCTACAAATGTCCTTCGCTTTCTCTTCTTTCCCCACATAATCTTTTTAGTGCTTCCTCCCTTAGAAATTCTATCCATTATTTTTCCTTGGGTGATTCCTTTCATTGGTTACTCTCTCTGATATGTTGTCACTAAAGCATTTCATCCATAAAGTTCCTATGTGTTTCTCACTTAATACTCCCTCTTTGTGTGCTTAGATTGGCTGCATTTTTCGGTGTTAAATTGTATGAAGCTTAGAAAGACTTTGTAAAGACTGCAGTTTTAATGAATTTTCAAATACAAACTTAAAAAGTGCTTAACTTAAATAGTCACTCCAGACTGCATTCCTGTTTGATTTGAAAATATGGCTCGGTCATGACTGTTCTTGAGTCTCAGCTCCAGAACAAGTGAGAGCATTTGTTTTTAAAATATTTCTGGATTATTGCAAACTATATGTCCGTTCATCAGATATCAACTTAGTTAGGGACTTTGGAGCAACTAAACAATCACACCCATCTAAATAAGTAATTAATGTGATTTCATATAACTGTATATGAATTAAAATGTAAAATAAGCCCATTAAAATAAAATATGTTTTTAAACTGGCATTACTACAAATTACAAGGTCTATAGATAAATCAGTCATTAAAAAACAGAGAGGGGTCTATAAAAAATGGATAGTTTTGAATGGAATTGGCTTTTAAAAAAAGTTTTAAATGATATTTTTTACAATATTATTAAGAAATATCAACTGTTACTAACACATATGAAATAAACAAACATACAACATCTTAAAATGAGGAAACTTAATAGTTTTCATTGTTTTGAAAGTAAGCTGTGTTGGTTGTACTTGTAACCTAGACCCAGTGTATTCTGGACCTTCTGTCATACCATAACCATATTAATGTACCGGTACCGGTAACATTTTCTTTATCAAGAAATAAAATGTTTGCCAAAATAAGAACCAGAAATACATTTGCTTCCTCCAGAGATCCTTTAAAGAATGCTGAGCTTATCTGTGCATTTATCAATGCTATAGTTTGAACAAACTGAGGAAAGTGTTCAGAATACTTTGAGTCTAAACTATGATTATTACTATCTTAGCAGGACATACATTTTCAAATTTAAATTTACCTTAAAATTATTGTTTTTAAATATTGAAAAAAAAAACTATTAGAGTATTGGTCATGACACGATGCATATGAACATATATTAATATTAAAAAGGGTGGTACAGTGGTGCAGTGAATAGTACTGTGGCCTTCCATTTGGAAGATTGTCGGTTTGAGGCTGTGTGTGAGAATGTGTGTGTGTTGGAGATGTGTCCACCAGACCGTCGTGACCCCGAAAGGGAACAAGTGGGTAAGAAGATTAATGAATGAATGAGATTGGAAAATAACTATTGAAAATAATTAAATAAGTACATTATAAATGTCTCCTAGTAAATAATATATATAAACCACAAAGATAAACTAAAGAAGTTGCAGAAATGACTAGAAGCACCATCACTCCAAGAAGCAAATGCACTTCAACTGCTACACAATTTATCCAGTAAGGATATGTATTGTAGACATTTGTATTGCAAAACATTGTTACACCCCAATTATAAATACATTTAACTGGCTAAAAGTACCACCTTTGATCCTGAGCAATTAAATTTAATCCCAGCACAAAATGTAAAACTTGCTTTGGAGCTACAAACCCTTTCCTACCTCCAACATTAATGATTGGATGCTACTCCATCCTCTTACGCTCTCCCTCCCAATATCTTTTTCACACAAATCTCCTCCCTCTTTTACCTCTCCCCCATCCCATTATCTTTGGTTCTCAGCATCACTGTTGTACCTCCAGCCAGTCTGCATTTACTCTCCGCAGGAGGAAGATCACGTCTCCAGCCTTCAGACTGAGCTCCAGGCGCCCACTGCCGCTGAAGTCAAAGACTGCCTGAAACACACAGAGCAAGGACAAGCAAGCGAGCAACAGAGAGTGAAACAGAGAGAGTGAAGGGAAGGTGCTGGTAAGAGACGTTGGTTCTTTCAAAACTTTGAAGAATTAACATTTAAATGCAAACTGATTTGTCTTGTACATTTGGAATTACAACTAGAGTAATTTAAATAATTACGGCTCCCTGTTTTTAATATATATATATTAAAAAAAGTGTCAAAAATGATCCACCGCTCAAGGATTGTAAGGGGTGCTTTCCTGGGATGGTACCAAAAAACTTCTGAAAGGACCTAGACTTATAAAAGTGTGTGAATTGTTTATAGTTTTTAAACTTTATTTTTTTGTTGTACATATTCAACACAACTTAAAGCCGTTCCAAAGGAGAGATACTAGCCTCTTAAATCAGAAGGTCCCATGACTCTCAAGTTTGTCTAATAACTTGCCTCTGTGTATTCTTCTATGTTTTATTTAGAAAATAAACACAAACACTACTTTGAAGCTACAAATAAAAATAACCATATTTTAACTTTGGGACTAGACTTTATTTTGATTCCGCTTTATAAAGCACGCTCTTTATTGATGTTGACTTATGCTGTTGGTGGTACTTTTGTATTGTTATGACACTCAACCTGATAAAGAGGATTTGCGATTACAGCCCAGAGATTAAGGTTTTTTAACCATTGAATTTGTCCATTCTGTTTTATCACTGAATACAAAACTGTTTTGTGTGTTTGTGAATTGGGCGCGTTCAAAATCGTAATCATTTCCAACCTGAACAGAAAATAGAATCCAGTGAACAGTGTTAGGTTTGTCTGTTAATACCTCTTTTGAATAGGCACAAATCAACAAGGCCTTTATTTTGAGCGCTAATGACTTTAATTTCATTATGCTTTATTAAGTACTCTTTTTACAAGGCTCTCCTGTGGCTCAGCAAGTAGAGCATTGCGCTAGCCACGAAAAGGTCATGGGTTCAAACCCAAGGGAAAGCGAGGACTGACGAAAGGGGTTCATTCCTTGTAATGCAAGTCAAACCTTAATTGAAACATATGTTGATTGTCATTTTACACATGCACCACGGATGACGGCAGAGTACCCTGGTGTTTGAAAGCCCTGCCTGTGTGAAACCGTATGCTTAACACGTGTGCACTGTGTGTGGGGTGTGTAATGAACATGAGTGGGCATCTGTTCTCAAACCTCCATCTCTGAATGTTACAGTACTGTAAATCTGCTGAGCTGTGGGTCGCTTGCTTTGTTTGTGCGCTTGTGTAGGAGTGTGTAGGTGAGGTGTGTTAGATGTTAGCAACTAATTACATCTTGGCATCTGCTTTAAGTGTGTACTATAGGCAGCACATCGATACAATCTGAGCTACAACACTATGAGTTTATTCAAAAGTGACCAAACTAGCTTCTGAATGCAGACCTGATAACAAAAAATGAAGATGTGAAAGCCTAAAATGGCTTCTGGGTCACTTGTGCGCTAACTTTGGTATATAGTGCAGCAAAGTCACTAGGTGTAATAATTGCCTTTTTTAGCCTCCTTTAGCATGCAGAAGTTACATGAGGATCCTATAAAGAGTGAGTGGATGCTACAGATTTTAAATGTATAAGCTAACAACAAAACAAAGCCTTTGGTGTCTGGTGCTGCATTCTCTTTTGCACCTTGTCACTCGTCTTTTTTATTAGGTACAACTACACTGGAAGTTAACAAGACTTCAATATGTGAGAATTTCCACACTGCGACAAAGCAATTTCCTTTATCTCATGCTAATTAGCCTAGCGCTGAGAAAAGCTCTCTGCACCATTAGCAGTGCCACAGCATTGCAAAATTGTATCTTTAGAGTTACAAAAATGTATTCTTCAAATTAACAAGGCCTAATTTCCCGCAACGCAGAACAAAACTATATTCTTAAATGTGTAGCTAACTTTCTATGCAAGGGATTTGAACCATTATTAACACCGGTGCGTGTGCCAATCACAGCGGCTGTTTTAAATTGAATAGGATTGACACGACACCCCCAATGGTGTCGCACACATTTATGTTCTATCTATGAAGCCAATTACCGGTACTTTAAAATGGGATTTTTTTACATTGGCCAGAGTTTCTTGAGCATATATCAAGAAGTCAAAGAACAGATCTAAATTTAGTGTGACTCCGGGAGTCAAAAATCACTCTGATTTCAATTAAGAAGTCAATGACCTCCGAAATGAGCTCATTAGCACGTGCCTGGCCAAAAGGGAGGAGAAGAAGGTGTATTTTCTACCTCAATGAGTGACCCAGTTCAGCTCTTCTCGACTGGGGGATCAGAGCAGGATAAAAAGAGAAGAGATCACTCTATGGGGACATGACATATGACAAAGGAGTTTAACCTAGGAAGACTGCTGGCTATTAACCTGCTTATTAATCATTAGGAAGGGCATTAATGGGGAAAATAATAAAGATTTAGTTCGGTCTACACTACGAAGCTACAGTACAAGAGATCGGTGTAAGATTAAGAATGGGCTTCAACATTTTGCAATGCTTACATTATTTAAAGAATGTTATATGAGACTTTTAATGCTTCAGATATCGTCTGACGGGCCCCAAAACAGCGGATTCTAATGGAAACACAAATATTTCTATAATGGCTTTCTTGATCAGTCTGAACTGAATCCCATCTTCATTTTTCAAAAGAAACTAAAATTTGCGTAAAAAAACAAAACAAAAAACAAAACAAAACAAAGTATGCTATTCTTGAAACATTTGGAGTACACGCTAAAAAGGTTCAATATAGAACCAAATCTGGTTCTTTGGCTCGTAATGATAGGGGAACCCTTTTTGGTGAAAACCAACTATCAAATGTATGAAATAAATAAACTTTGGCATGATATATTTGACCATACACATAACCAGCGTCTATTACAAAGAAAAAACACACAAAACCAGTAAAGAACAAAAATTTGTGTAGTGGGTTGTTGCAATATAGCATCTTCAAAGGGTCAAAGAACCAATGGAGAACCAAATTGAGTTTAAGGGGTTCTATAAAGCAAAAACATGCTATATAGCATCTTCAAATCAAAGGTTTGTAACAATTTAGGTTCTAAAAAACATTTAAATTCTGAATCACTGTAAATATGCAGTTTACTAGTCTTGAAGCATAAATTTCAGCTAATTAATTTTTTTTTCAGCTAAATAAATGTAATTTTTATTGTATAGATGCTATTTGTGAGAATGTTGGTTATGATCATTTTTTTTTCTACGGGATGACGATCTTGAGATGATTAGGCCACTCCTTGACCAAATGCAAATGCTTCCTCTGGGTGAAATACACTGCCTTGTTTCAATTATTTCGGATGACACTTGTGAATCTTGATTTGCTGGGGGAAATTGCCCCCTCACTGCAAAGGAAAATGCCAACCACCTTTAATCATGCAATAATTCCACTGCTACAAACCTATAAGACTTTCTGCACAAAGAAGAGATATCTGCAAGCCAGATTGCTAGGTTATTTCATGAAGAACCAAGTCTTGTTTTGTTAAATACGCATTTTTCTGGACTATTTGTTAATTTAACCTTAAATTTAAAGACTTTCAGAATCAGAAGGGGCTTACTTTCCCTCACAACAAAAGTCTAAAGTGAGTCCAGAAATGACGGAATCTCAGTCTTTCTAAATGAAAGCATCTCTGCTCTAAGCTGTGACATCTCATAAATCTTCTATTTCTAAGTTCGAACCTGCAACCCTTCTCATATATTTAACCAGCAAGTGACACCACCCACACATCCATCTTTCTCGCTTTTCCTTTCCAGATCTTTTGTTCTATCTGGTGTGATGAGAAGTGTAATCTTTCACTTTCGGCCACACCGAATGAGGCTCTGCTCCTCCGCTGGGAAGAGCAGTACGCTTGAATCCAAGCTCTCGCATAAACACATAAAGACAAATGTCCAGCATCGGGTGAGATTTTTCAACACACCTGCGACATCCGTCTGCATCAGAGCGTGATGTCAGTGGAAAATGTTTGTAGCATATGATGAAAGATGAGCAGGGGTGTGTCAAAGTGTGTCAAAGTCAAATTATACATCGGAAAAGTGAAAGATCTGGAGTAAAAATACTGTAATTGTAAAAAGTTAGGATTAACCAGAACATGACAGTGACTACAATTCAAAATATGGATATGCGATGTTGTGGTAAAAATTTATTTGCAATAGACTGATCACAAATATAGAGCCAAATGTTCTTCTAAATGGTAATAATACTTTTATTACCATTAAGAAGAACATTTGGCTCGAGTTTTGTTTAGTCTCAACTGGATAATATTTTACATGGGACTACAGAAATGAGTCTTAAATGTAATAAATAATAAATTAAAATCACAAAAAAGAATCAAATGTTGTATTACATGACAAAATATGTATTAAAGGTGTTTATTTGTTAAATAACTTAACCAGATTTCCTTTAGTTGCAGCAGGCTTTCTGGCCATCTCCTCCAAACAGATTTGAGGGTTGTCATCAGTCTCCATGGGTGTTCTACTGGGTTTGTGTATGGAGACTAGGAGTAGTGCCCACTCCAGGATCATGAAATGCTCCTTACAGAGCCACTTGCAGCCACAGCACAACTCTTACCCCTTAGAAGTCTCTGCATGCACCGTGGTGCCTGTGCCAATCACATTGAATTAAGATGGAAAGACATGACCCACCTGATATTTAATGTAAATATAAAGTGTAGGTTTCAAAAGGGTTATTTAGTTTTGATATTTTAGGTTTTAAGCAAACATTAAAACATGACATAATTTGAAAGGTAATTTTACAGACCCCAAACTGGTGCCATCTAGTGGTTAAAAGAAGAGATAACCCTTGGAAATACAAGACCTGTGATAAGGCTTGTATTTTTCAAAGTTTTGCAATATTCGCCGTATTTGCTCCTTCGAGCTTCTCCCAAAACAAAACATTTCAACCCATTCTTGATTAGGATTATTTCTGGCATTGTATTCAAACTTCTCCTTCCAAATATGGAGAGTTCTATTTTGAACTCATGAGGTTTTGCGACTTACCCTGTCTTAAGCTAGGGACCTTTGCATTTATTGCTTTTTAAGATCGTTAACCTGTGCAGTTCTAGGCGTATCTTTCCCTTTTCTCAGGATCATTGAGCCCCATGTTGCATGGAGCCCCAGTCTGAGGGAGGTAGATACAAGGTTAAGGTAGATACAAATTTATCAAAACTATACCAAAACGTTATTGATTTTAACCAAAAAGTTTAAATATGAAAGAATTTTTATGGTTCTATTAGATGTGGATGTTAGCCTTTCATGTGTATTCATTTTTGCTAACTACATATGGTTTGAATATTACTTTTATTTAAAAAATAGTCCACGATTTTAGGCTTAGTAATTGCTTCTATGTGAATTCACTCTTGACTAAAGAGTAATTGTGTGAAGCAGCAAACAGCTTAAGTCCTAGATCTTTTGACTTTGGCCAGTATGCAGCCACCCACAAGACCTTAGCAACTACCCAGAAGACATTAGCAACCAAACAGCAGTCCACACAAATCCACTCTAAACAGCCGGCAACCACACAGTAGCACCTGGCAACCACCCAAAACACCCCGGCATCATGGCAGTGAATTTCATATAAGCAAACACCACAGTTTCTGGAGAAAGTGTCAAGATCAGTTTCCCTGACACTGACAGTGGAGCTGTATGGTGATGATTGCTCATCCTGTGACAGACTCAGTGTCCTGACTGTACATGTGTGACAGCAGTCTTATTATTCACACACAGAAATAGAGCTGTGCCTCTTTCCCAATTCTGGGTCAAATACTGTACTTGACCCATTAATAGTTTCTGCCTTGTTCTAATTATTTCACCAGTGTCTATTTTTCGACTAAGGTTTAGGAGGGGTTTCTAACGAACCTAAAAAAAAAGACCATACAACTTTTGACTAATACGATCTACTCTAAAAGGTACTAGAGTTAACCTTTCCAAAACACTCACCAGTGGTAACATGAGAAGTGGATGTGCCGGTACGGATACAGATGCCACAACATTACATAAAAAATGATCAACATTACATAGCTGTTATCAAACCACCACTCACTGCTCCTTCATCTAAACGCGAAGAAGACTTTTGTAGGAATTCGGACATAAATTAAAATGCTTTGAAAAAAGGTTATAAGTATGTATTTGGGCAATAGAAAAGTTAAAAGTTGGTAGTTAACGCCTTTTTTTACGTAAGTGACTTAGTTTATCTGAACTGAGGTCCCTTCCAAATAGACTACTATTCAATCCCAGCTCATACTCAGTAGCACAATTTCAATACAAGACTTTCAGAGTAACTAGTGCACAGACTCGTGTCCAGAGTTTATTGGTTTTCAAGAAACCACGCCCTTTGTTTAGCAAAAATGTAAGGCTCAATATAACGTACAAAAAAATTCACCCACTCAGAATTATCATGAAGAGTAAAATCAACTTACTTTTGTAAGAAAAGTTGTGTAATAACCTCCTGACCAAATGTCAGAGCTTTGTGTGGTGTATGCACACTTGTAGTATGTAGAGTGTAGGCTGGTAATGAAAGTGTTGCCAAGGAAACACTGATGTACCTCTGCTCTGGGTGCCGAAAGAAGGTCTGTTTTGGGTTTTTCGCTTTTTCTAAAAAGAGAGAGAGAAAAAAAAGAGTATCAATTTCAAGTGGAGATCAGAAGATGTGAAGTGGCTTGTGTCCATTTTCAGATTTAACTTTTTTTTTTTCAGATAAAATTTAGCCTCAGATAATTATCTTTAAATGCCTGTTTTTAATATTGCAGTCTTTACAATATACAATTATATATTACATATATATAATGAAGTCTCTCAAATCTAGAACCTGCATATACCTACACAGTACTCCCAATAGCCTCAGTTTAATCTTATTGCTGTCTAAGTGAAATATACGAAAAGGAAATGAAAGAGATTCCTGCTGTTATTACCATTTCCATCCTCTATCACTGATATTCATATTTTGTGATTGTGAGCTGAATGAACCATGTAAAAAACATTAATAAAGCTATGTGCAATTAACAATTTAAAGGCTTTCAAACTAAAATATATTAAAAAGCTATAGCCATCAATTTCATACTTTGTATCCAGAATTAAAACTCTAATTACAATTAAGTTTGCCAACTTCTTTGTCTTTTAAAATATTTATATTTAAAACTACACTTTCACCCCCGCAAATTTGTATTAGCCTTGTTTGTTTCCTCAATTGTGCACAAAATAAGATATTCTCAAGAGTTTTGGATACCAGCAGCAATTTAATCATTTACATTATTATGTTCATTGAACGACTGTAGGGCCCCAAACTGTCCCTAAAATGTCATTTCTAATGCATCAAATATGTAAAGAAACATGCCCCTTAATGGTGAGTACTGAAGATTTTAATTTTATCTGATCACAATGCTCAAAGGCCTACTTTGTAAAGCCTAAGAATTATTCTACAAAAAAAATTGAAAAACAATTGACCCCACTCAGTGTTTCGTACCGTTGTATTGTTTGAATGAGAGAAGAATTGTGGGAAAACTCCTACATTCTGCGTGTTGGAGGCCTCAGGCGGCGTAAGGCACGTGGTACTTGTTGACTGTCTGATTCGGTTTGGTAGAAAAACATACGTATCAAATCGTCCAAGAGCACCCAAGTAGGCAGACAAAGCAACCGCTACAGGAGAGAGAGATACATTTCTACTGAATAAATGACATGTTTCACACTTGAGAGAATTTCCAAGTAAACAGTGGGTGTTTCCGAGTAACAAAGCTTAAATTACATAGATGAAGCTTTTGAATGGGACAAAAAAAATAAATAAAAAAAAGGAACAGCTTTTTTTGTAAATGGACATATTGTATGCAAATACGTAACATATCTCCAAGTTCTCTAACTGATATGTTATGACAGTCAACCAAAACGTTTATGAGATTTCAAGACTGACTCACCTTCATGTAGTTGTTGAGCTCTGGGATTCTGCTCTCTGCAATCTCCTTTTTGTTTCCCATAAATACTTTACCTGTGGCAAAACGAACACGTAATCATCAATGTCTCAAAACAAGTTTGTGAACTGGACAATAAAAAGGAAGCCAAAGGGTTTTGAATCTCCTTACTGCATGCACTAATTAGCAATATGCTAATTATCCCAATATTACTTTCTCATTACTTTGATTTCAGCCAATGGGATTGCACACTTTTGACAATGATGAGAAGCCTATCTTTACCACCAGTGGCTAATTCTCAGCAGTCCGCTTTAGGCTGTAGTACAGAAAGGAGAAATATCTACTGATTAACAAAGTCATGCCCATGCACCTCTTATTGCTAATTAGCTACTATAGAAAAGATTGCGTAATCACATTGTTAATTGGCTCTGACAAGCAGTTCACAGTGAATACAGTAACGTCCAACAGGACTAATCTGTAATATAACCTAACTTGATTTAACTCCCTATGTTTGGTTCAAGTACATTCCTGATCAGCCAAACACGTAGAAGGGGATCGGTAGAGGAAAAGAACATAAGACACAAAGAGAGGCAGTTGAGACACAAGGGATAACAGATTACACTACTACAACAAGGTAGACCATTCTGAAAATCCTACTATAATGGTGTTGAATCAAGCATCTGATAGATGGTTGAAAGAACAGGGAATCAGGACCGTAGATTGTTGGGATGCATCAATTTTAATCTAATAATGAAGTAAGCTGAATCACCAGAGGTCTGGACATCCTCTAGAGAATGTTAACCTGGTAGACATGAGAGCAAGATGTGTAGAGAGGATGTAAATACTTTCCTTTCCTTAAAGTTTTTATGGCCTTCTGGAACCGTAAAATTCGACATCATAATGCAAAGTGGTTCTATATTTGTCAGTCATGGTGCCACAATTTGGCGAAAAGCAGGGTACACCACATTCTTTCGTCAGTCTTCTATAGACCTGAAGTTTATTTTGTATTGCGGGAGGAAATTCGAGAAAACCAATGCAAGTACATACTTAAAGATTTTATTATTTCTCTCTGTGGGTCGCATATTGGATGAAAACATGTAAAAGGAAAGGATGAGGACGATTGATGAGGACATTTTAGAACAACGCTTTGATATCTAGTTCTTCTGACTCTGTATGCTGCTCTCCATTTCCACTGTAGACAACCAAGTCAATCAGTTACTCAGTGGAAATCACTGAGCCTTCAAAGGTCTAAAGTAGTGGACTTTGACTTAAGGAAAAGCAGTAAAGAAAGTTGGTGATTCAATTCATGTCTATGTACACCAAAAGTAGTATTTTTGAGACAAATCTTGATAAATGACCGTTCATTTGTTCATTTTCTATGTTTCATATCGGGGTCACCAGTCCATTACAAGTTACCCCCTCCCCGCATGAGCTACAGATTTCTGTTTACACTAACATCTGATCTATCCATAATATACTTCAATATGCCAATGTACATTAGTTAATTTGTGCATATCGGACAGGTCCAATAGAAATATATTGCATTCAGGCAACTTCCTGTTTGTCCCACCCATTAATGCCTGGTATCACTGTATATTCCACAATCCCCCTCTGCAAATGCATAGAGATTAGTTCCGTAAATTTTGCCACAACCACTTGGTTACAGACCTGGCAGGGTGGGTAGTTGGCAGGTGTAATATCCGGGCTGGGCTTCAGCTGAGTACTTAAGCTCCAAACGCTGGTTCAAGGAGAAGAATTCTCGATATCTTCGATAGATAAGATATTTACTGTTTCCTTTGGTCTTCACTTCGATGACAAACATCTGCAAGATGGATGATAAAGAATAAGCACATTAAATACTTTCCAAATCTTGAAATTTCTTTGTATATCTGTTAGATGTGCACTATTAAACATAAGCAATAGGTATAGAGGGCAGGTAGACTAGAACACCAATGCCCACTCAGTTTTGGAGGAACTCACATAGTAAACAATGAAACCTTTCTTTTCTTCAATGTCAGCAATGGTTGCAGTGACTGGAATGTTGTCTGGAAGTTGGTCAAAATCACTGCAACATGAACAAAAGAATTTGTTTTGGAAAGAAATGCTTCCATAAACGTATATTAGGTGTTACACAAAGTTGAGACACAAGAATATGATAAACTTGACGATAAGAGACATTCATTCATCTTTTATACTTGCCTGACATTTCCAAATCACCACAGTTGCACTCAATCAGGTGGAAGACAGGGGTATACCAGTCACATGTCCACATTTATCTAGTCTGAAATCATTGTGATTTGAACCTAATCACGACACAGCTGTACTTCCAACTTGAAGCATTTTAACGGACATCTTTTCCATTTGGTGTGTTATGCTGGAAGGGAGCCAAGCATTCCAGCAACCTGCTCTGTCAACATTTCATCCTTTTTGATGTTATACGCTGCATGCACTGGTTGGTTCTTTGGCCATGGCAGTATGTACAAAAAAGGGCACAACAGTCTAACAAAATGGATGGCACTACTTACTTTTATGTTCACCAACGCAGCACCAATCCATTTTTTTTCTGTCAAAAAAAAATATTTTTTCTATCTGAGTTTATGGGAAAAGTTACCCATCAAGTGTCAGCTGACCATTCGAGTTTGATTAGCGAGAAAGAGTGTCTCGGAGTGGCTACACAAGGTCAAAAAGTTTTTGTTGTTCTTTTTTTTTAGTAAACAACTGCCATTTTAATCCATTACTTAATTATGTATGGATTTAATTTTCTTCCTTTGGCACATTCTTTTTGTATTTCGTAAAAAGAAATTTGGGGTGCTGATGGGAAACATGACAGAAAGGAAACACGAAAGAGATAACAGAACTGATAAAGGACTCCAAGCAAGGGCTGCAAACCTCTGAGATGTAACAAATTTTTTTTTTTAACATTTACCACTTGCTCAGAATAAAACATCTTTTTAATTATGAAAAGATTGTAAAGTAAAGTCAATAGGACAGGCTTCAATTTATGTACCATTAACGTTTAAACCCGCAATTTATGTAAGATATATAGAATAGACTAACAATAAAAAAATAAAAGCTACAAAAATAAAAACGAAGTAAGCTTTTACTCTACTTTTCATTTGAATGTTATAGTAACGTGATATTAAGCGAGCGTTATAGACCTTGACTGCAGCGTGGGGAAACTCCGGCTTGGTTTCATGAATATTCATGAGGAAAATAAGGCAAAAGCAAGCGTTTCACTCACCTTTCGTCGCGCAGCTGCTGCGGGAGAGACATGCTTTTATGCGGTATTCTCGCTCCTCGCTGACTTGAGGAGAGAAACAGAGACACTCAAAAGGTTTGTGAAAGTGGAAGTGAAGCTGTTGCTGGTAGATTTCAGTTGAGGCGGGCCTTCGTCTCTGTAGAAATCAAAGGGGAACTGAAAGCTGTTCAAGCCAAGTTGCCTAATAAAAAGCCAAACGCCTGGATAAACTATGCTAAGAATAAGACAAATGGGTTAAGCAGTGAAAATATGTTAAATAATAAATGTATTCAACAAAAGCTGAAGCTTTTCTTTCTTCGTTTATCAGATAATGGTGGCTGGGTTTGGTATGAGAGGAATTGTGAACACAGGTGCCTGTCATCAGGCGAAAAAAGGCACTCCAGCTGGCATAAATAGTTCCATCAAAATAAAGCCTTCCATTGTTTCGAATGAAAATATTTTCCTATATAATATTTTCCTATGGAATACCAATCCCCTATGGTGTTTGTCACATGTATGCAATTCCTCATATAGCATGGAACAGGCGCATGTAAAAATGAAAAAGTACAATCTCATTCATTGCTCCCGGGACTGGGGACAGTATTCCTAACTACTGTATTACCCAAACCCTAACATCCTGTCTAACCCAAGTGTGTCCCACTTGGCTGCAATGGCTGGTGGAGTGAAGCCAAACCGCACCGATCACCTCCACATCGCTGACTGCAGAATGATTTCCGCCCAATACAAGCCTTTGGAAAAAAGCAGAAGTTTAAAAATAAATTCCAAATATATTATAATATTTATATAAGTGGTTTCATTGATTTTCGAAAAGTTATCTATACATGATCAAAGTTCAAAAGTTTATTTTTTGAGTTTTAAACTAGGCAGGGGATTGACAACTGCAGAACTGTCAACACATTGTGAGAAAGATCATTACACTGTAAAGATAAAATTCTTAAATTCTTGTCTACATTAACATAAAGAGTTGTATATGACAGCCTGCATGTGAGAGGATTGTGTGCAAGCCAGAACCGATGCAGAGCTCTGAAACCATGGCCGTGTTTGCATGTGCACCCTCTCTCTGACTGTCATGGTAGCAATCATAGCAACCTTGCAGTTGCCTAATATTAGCCCAATGACAGGAGGGCGGTGTCGTATAGTTACTTTTTAATTTTCTTTTCAGCTCCAGGAATCATGCGATTCCACATTACCCCTTGAGTTAAAAGTATTCATTTATTGCCATTGCCATGCTCTGAAAATGAAACCTTCAGGTTTTGAACATGCCTTACTTACTGCTCAAACACATGTTCTTTTGTGAACCTGTTTGCTTTCATTCAATGTCTATTTTTTACTCCTTAACAACCAACCCTGTGTTTGAGTAGTAGGGCTGGTCAAGATAGTGAAAAATCCATGCATAGTGAGAGACCAGAGGATCAAACAGCACAGAAAGAGATTGGACTTATGTGACTGTGTGTGAGAGAAAGAAGTTTTAGTTGTGTAAAAAAAACAAGCAGCAAACTTGATTCATGGTGAATCATAGCATTCTGTGCATAGTTCAGAAAATTCCTTGCTTTCATCTTTGTTGGCTCAATTTGGCATGGCGTCTCTTTGTTAAAACTTGACTATGGACACAAAGCAAGGTCCATAAAACTTTGAATGGGGAAGTTTGGTGTAGAAGAACAGTATGCCCAGAGTTCTGACACCAACCCAACCCACCTGGGATGAATTAGAGCAAAGGCTGCAAACTTGTAATCTATCACTGTCTGACCTCACAATTAAAACTCACACCTAACCATGCCACAAGATTTAAGCTTGTTCTAGATGGGTCATAAAATGTGCCACTTTCATAGAATTCTGAAACTTCTTTTTGTAGTTTTGGTCTTCCAAAAGAGGTTGACATGCTTAAAAAGCCAAAAAGCACTTTTATTGTCTTACAGTATGCATTTTTTTTTACCAAATTTGCCAATGATTTGGTAAAAGACAATTCCAGCAAGTTTTGTTTCCAGACTTTTGGTTGCAGACTGGTTTGTTCTGATTGGGTTAAAGACTGCAGCACATATCTGAGGCAGAACACCCAACATCATCCGTTACAACGGTTTTTCATAAACCAGAACACCAGTGCGAGAACGGTCATGCGCTGTCTGAGTCTACGTGAAGAGCAAGATCTTATGTGACCAACACCACTTCTTCAGCACGAGTGCAAAAACGCAAATGGCTTTATGAAGTATTTTCGTTTATAGGAATACCAAGTGTACAATTTTTACGGCGTCATATAACAGTTAAAGATTGGTTTGGAACAACAATACATTTCAACAACTGTGAGTTTAATTTTTTAAAGGAAATAACTAGATATACAGAGCCCCTTTACATATAAAACTCAAACTGCATGTTTTAATTGACATAGAAGCATGTAAAACCACATAAAAGGTAATTCCAAAAATCTATGGGCCACTTTAAGCCCAAAAGATTAAGAATGGGATAACTTGATATGCATCTAAAGGCATGAGCTAACACTTTTGGCTATATTGTGTATGTGTCATAGCCAATGACCAGTGAGATGTAAACGATTATTGATACGCATTGGCCAGTTGGTTCACAAATCGCCATAATACCTGTTGCATAACCCAGCAATTCATAGTTGAACATCAAGAAGGAATGCTGACCACCATAGCCAATAAGTGGCCTACCATGTTGTGCCATGTCTTGTCTCGGGATTCTATAGAATGCTGGTTTCTTCGAAGACAAAACTCACTTTTAAAAAGAACAATGAAAGACTGGATTTGGAGAGTGAAACTCACTGCTGCAAGTGAAAGTATTTCACCTCAGTTACTTGAAATGGCAGAATTGAGTGCCACTTTCCCAAAGTGCCAGGGAAACCGAAGAGATGACAAACCGTTGCCATTAATCCTGATATGACAGGCTATGCAGTGACTAACACTCAATGTCACAATCAATGAAATATACCCAATAAAAACTAAGAAAACTCAGGAACACCTGCTTGTACATGTTACACCAACAAAGAGGCTATATATCCACAGATGCAAGCCTCCCTCACACTACCAGAATATTGATAGTCCCTGGCATACCGGAATCTTTATAAGACTGGTGACATGTGTTTAAAGAGAAATGGATGCAGGAATACTAGAATAGCTAGGGGATATGATTTATAGGCTGAAGGACATCTGAAACTCAAACGGTTTGATTCAGACGCTCTGATAAAAGCAAGGGATCACACAGGTCTATGTATACCCACCATTCTCTGGTGTTCATGTGTGTACCCACCATTCGTAAACATGTGTAAAGAGGTTCTTCTTGTCTTTCTTCAGCTGTCTTCAGTATGCACTTAGCATGAGTGAAACCCATCCTGAATCTTTTTTCAGGGTGTTCACACATGACTTATTCCGTGTAAATCCTGATATTTATCACCAGGGCTTCAATGGTGATGACAAGGGCCTTGACATGCAAGTATGTGCAATTTAGAATGTCTTGAAGATGTCGTTTGATTCCTGGAAAGAGACTTTTAGGCATTGCATTATTATTTTATTGTTTGAATATGGTTTCAATTTACAGAGTATTTGATAGAATCAAGCTCATTGTATTCCTAAGATGGTTATTGCCTAGAGATATTCCTTTGAAAAAAAAGGTAAACAGTGTAATCATGTCATTTTTAAACAGTGTAATCGAAAATACTTCTTTGTGGACCAAGAATTTTACAAGAAGGTGCAGAATATTTAAAGAAATAATCTATCAAATTACACAACAGGTGAGTCACCAGTGCCCCTTTAAAATGTTAATTCTGTGTACAAAGCACAGAATTACAGCACATTAGTGTCTGTGAAATGGTGTTTTTGAAGCAAACTCAAACATAAAGAAAGAACGCTAAAGTCAAAAGGACCTGAATATTAATAGAACAATTTGTAGAGCCAAGAAAACAATCTCTCTCTTACACAAACACTCGCAGACAACCCTTTCCATTCTCCTACATGTTGCATTATGATCCTTGATCTCCTGAAATAGACATGGGGGTATATAAGATGCCTTGTGGATCCACATCACTCACCTCTGGGTATTGCACTCTCTCCAATTCTCTCCTTCCCTCAGCCTTCTCTTCTCAAAGGTAAGGATTGAGTTTAGGGGTTTGAATCAAAAGCACTTTGGAGTAATTTATTCTTGCAATGATGTTTGGGATCAGTGTTGCCTATCCATCAAGAAATAACCACAGATGCCATTTCCATTGTTCCCAGAATAGCTCAACAGAAGGTTTCCAAAACCATAAATCCAACAAGAGTTCGTTAAAATTGTTCCAGGAACAAACCTTATTGGAACTTCAGGCAAGAGTTTTCATTTGCTCTCATGCCAAAGCATTCTGTGATCTTCGATTATTCTTACGGTTTAATCCCAAACCCAAAATAGACGTTTCAGATCAATTGGCAGTTGTTGATATCTTGGTTTTATTATTGAGTTCTTGTAGGTTCCGCAGGAAAACCTTACTTATAAAAATTTTAGGTTTTCAATCAAGTTTTGAAGTTTTTGCTGCTGCAACCTTTATTTGAACCGTTACCATTGAGATTAATTTCAAACTAATTGTTGCTTTTTCAAAAGTCTCACCGGTAGTGTCAACCATAGTAAGTACTCCTTTTGAATCTAAAGCATAAGAAAGAAGATTGTAATTATATTTGGCACATTAGCCATATTTCCATCCAATTTTTTGCACAAAAATGGAATTTTTTTTTTTTTTACGAATGAAGCACCCTTTCCATCCAATGATTCCAAGAGAACAGTCATCACTTCCTGATAAGCTGTCAAACACGTAGACGAACCTCACTTATGCCCACAATCAGCTAGACATTCGGCAAGTACCTGGCCAATCACAGCTAAATGTATACCCTATTATGGTGACTGTCTCTTATGGGACATATACAACACTTATTAATAATTTTTTTCTCTTTGTTGAGTTTAATCTTGTTGGTTTACTGTAAAGCTGCTTTAAGACAATGACTGCTATATAAATTAAACGAACTTGAACTTGAACTTGAACATATCATCTCTGCCACACTCAAACCATGCTTGGCCCAAAAATGGTATACCAGTGCCAGAAAATGTAAAGCTTGGGCCAAAGTTTTGCTGACTGGGATTGTCATATGGGTATTTCTTTCCTACTGTTTCCCCACATGCTATCAATTTGCACATACTATATTGGTTTGGCATACTGTACAAAAGGACATTGGTCGATGTAAAGCCACCTGCTGCAAGTGATGTATTTGTTATAAGGAAACACTATCTCTTGTGTCTTGCTTTTGAATTTGAATTATCTGCAGTTGTGTTGCTGGCAATAAATGGCTTAGCTTCCCTAGCAATTTCCTGTGATCATAGTAGTATTTTGGGATTTGTAAAGTGTCAAAGTAAACATCTTATTGTTAATGATCCAACCAGGTTGGCATTAAAGGAAAGTTTCTGATGTAAAGCCACCAGAAATCTGTTATTGTTACAAGTGACGCTTCAAATGTCACTTCACTTTATAATCTGTGATCTCACTCTCTCCAAAGGATAGAGTTTCTCAAGAGGGTAAACACATTCTTATATGAAGGCCTTTCCTCTCAGCCAGACACACTTGGATAAAACATACCTCAACTTAAATAGACAAACATACATTCACATACACAGCTGTCAGTCCGTGTGCAACATATAAAGGCTGCAAAGTTATTTGCGGGTGACTGGAACTCTTGAAATCAAATGGGAGTAGTTGAATCAGTTCTTTCTCTGGTCGTTGGTTCATGTTCCTTACCAAAGAGCTTGATCCAATCGAACGGATCTAAACAGTCATCGGATCGAATCACGCATATTGTGGATTTCACTGTCAATACATTTTGTTAAATGGAGGCGAGTAGAGTAAACAATCATGAAACTCTAAAACACTTTTGTATTAGCTTCTTTAAAGTTCAGAGACAAGAATTCCAAAGTCGTTCAGATATCATAACCAGCCACCCAGCAGCAAACGCTCCTTCTCTCCAGCTTCACTTAATTGTTCTGGAAAATATCGAACCCTCTTCTACGAGCACTTATTACAAATAAATGCACCTTTGTTACAAATGACTTATTTTCTCAAAATCTTTAAGTCGCTATAGATAAAACATATCATATCTCAAGGCAGTGTTTGTGCAGAGAATAAATTCTCTTTTTATAGAAGCGGTGTTACCTTTTCTAAAAATAATCCGCTAAAAGTTACTAGTAACTACTTGAGTAAATTTTTCACCTGATTTTTACTCTTACTTGAGAAATTATTTAATAGTTAACTTTAACTTGTTTAAATAAATGTACAAGTCCTTGCATTTAACTTGAAAAATGTGCTGCTAATGCTCCCGAAAACGACTAATATTTATGTTTCGTCTCTTTTTGATCTAGCTGTCAAAATGGCGATGAAAAATCTATTGAAAGATGATGATATCAAGAAAGCCCTCGACCAATTTAAAGGTGAGTTGATTGAAAATAATCTGCAACACAACTTACAGCTACAGCTATTTCTTAACCTACCTAACCTACTACTGTCACTTTATGAAATATAGCTGAATTGTCACAACTCTTTGTTAATCAGCTCATTTTATGTCCGCGTTATCCTAATCAATCCACCATGATATCAACCCTTTGTATATCAATATGAATCATAACCATAAGCCCATGTAATAACAGGGTTGACAGGTTAACAGGGACATGTATGGTACTCACAAAGATTCTGTAAGTGGTTTGTTTTTAACTGAAATGTCTTTCACAAACAGCTGTGGACAGCTTTGACCACAAGAAGTTCTTTGACGTCGTGGGACTGAAGGCACTGTCTGCTGAAAACGTCAAGATGGTCTTCAAAGCTTTGGATGTGGATGCCAGTGGCTTTATTGAGGAGGAGGAGCTCAAGTGAGACGTGCACATTTATGAAAAGTGGTGAATTTAAGTGGTCAGCTCGATTGGTGTCTACCATCATTTAAACACCAGTTTGTCATTTTTGGAGCTTAAACTAAAGGTGTCCCTGTGGAAGGAATGAGTTTAAACAGTTAGCTGCTTTGTGGCAGTGTTCTCCAGAGCACTTTTGGCCGAGAGCTATAAACTTGTTTTATCTGTGTTCGTTTTGGCTCAACTCAAAGCTTCTGCCTCATTTTGTCTTCATAACTGTCTCTCCCTGGCCTCAAGGGCACAGAGAGAGCCAGAATGATTCCCGTTTGCATTGATTTATTGGATAAATCTCCTCAGGCTGCAGCATTACCCCTCTATTACTCATTATCAGAACATAACTGTCCATCCTCGGCCAACAGTTGAGCAGCGTGGGGTTGCCAGATTAAGGAGGAGAGCTATTCTACAAATCTCAATTGATATTTGGAAGGCACATCTCATTAAGGAGAGAACCTCACTTTGTTAACGCTGTATGGGTTAAACTGTCTTCTGGTAAACTCCACTCCCCTTGCAAGAGGGAGTAAAGACTGAGATTATATAGAAATGGGGTTTCAGTGTATGGTCATGGTTGCAGTGACAACATCCAGGATCAATACATTTCTGTATCATGTCTGATTAATTTTGTGTAATATAAAAAAGTGTAATTTAAACAAACAATTGAGTTCTATTTTGGAATGTTCATTTTCTTGTTTTAGAGATAAATTAATGAAAATTATTCATTATATTTTGGAAACTAAAGATAAGGTAAGCCTCAGGTAGACTGCTATGTTTATTCAAAGTCGCATTGTTTAACATTTTGGTAAAAAAAAATAGACAAAAAAATAAATTAGTAAGAACTTCCTCAACCTACATCTTGGGAAATCTCAGTAAAATGTGCAACTGTGAATGGATTGAGGTTTACCTCTTCTCTTTAACAGGTTTGTCCTAAAGGGGTTTTCTGCAGATGGCAGGGATCTTACCGATGAGGAGACCAAAGCATTCCTCGCTGCTGCTGATAAGGATGGAGATGGGAAAATTGGCATAGATGGTAAGAGAACCTGCCCTTAAAATAATATTAACCACAATAATCTTCAGGTTTATTCTAAATGATTGGCTTATACTCTGTCACCTCCCATTTTGTTTCAGAATTTGAAGCACTAGTGCATGAATAAATCAGCTGGAAGATAAACCCTTAAGTTCCCTCCTGTGAAACTGCACCACAATTAGTGTACGTCTCATCCTGCCACAGCCAGGAGCAGTCACCTTGTTTATCCAATTCTATTTATTTATCTTTTCTTTTTTATGAAGAAAGTTTCTGATTTTAGTTAGTAAATCATACTGGAGAATCACGTCTCCCCTTTTTGACAATGTCTTTTTCAGTTTATGCTTCATAATACTTCTAGCTTACCCTTTGTTGGTTCATTTGTGTCCCCTGTCCATTTTTTGCTCCATTCTTATGATAGGACCACCATTAATACTGAATAGAAAAGGATTAAAGAGGAGATCAATAAAGCCATGTGTTGAGAACACATTGTTGTTTTTTATTTGTTTCAATGACACCTCGTATACAGATAGACAATATCTTAATTTTGTTTATGTAATATACAAAAGTAACCAATGTGTTCAGATCTAATCATACTGTTAATTTAATTACATGAAAACTAAGTACATCCATTACTATATCGCTACATAATAAAACATCCATCAAGACAAAATTTTCATTTGCAAAACAACACAAAAACAATTTACGATAAACTTTCAAGAACTTGTACAGATCAGATTTTCTAATAGTCAACCAACCTAGGAATATGAAAAACAAAGCACAACTATATGAAGAAATTCAAAGTAGTCTTCTTGAATATCTCCAATTAACCAATCGCTAAGCCTCAACCTCATTGAACTGCGGAGTGAATTAAATACTTCTGGAGGCTCAATGGATTTCAAGGGGAGCAAATGGCATGTTTTGGACCATGTTTGGGGAGAAAGGGGTCAAATTTCATAATGGACAATACCAAAAAGGTCTTTTCTACCAATTAGAAGGAATGTGAATAATACTTAAAAGAGATGCAGGCTCATTGGAATTTGAGGTTAGATGCAAGGCCAAAACTATGCTCTGCAGGTTCGCATTGATTGCAGTTCTCACAAACTCTACATTTGCTCAGTAAAAAAGCTGATTCTAAGCTCTGTGATTGGTCGGATTGGTAGCAGAGGGTGTCTGGACTGATGTCATACATAACCGAGTGTCTTCGTCATGAACAAAACGAACACAAACCAAATCACTGAGCGATTGAGCAAAGAAGTGCAGAAATAAAACCATCTGTAAGACAGTTCTTTCAGTGGAGTACAAAGATTGAGATTTTGTACAAATTTGTTCAATCTACGACAGGTAATCAAAAGTCTAGCGAAGTTGTTAACAAAGTGCACACAGTTTTTAAAATGATATTGCAGGTAGGATTTGAAAGTACGATATGTATGTAGTCTTGACGCAGAAGAATTAAGGTCAATTTGTATCGGTTATATGCTTCAGGACTTTGTTCGGAACCAAATTCTCTCTGATCTGTTCTTGCGAGGACGTGGCTTAGCAATAAATCAATTAGCTGAAACTAAAAAGTTTAGCAATTAGCTGTAAATAATAAGTCAAGTGTGTGAAGCAAAACACAGCATTCGGTTTAGAAATAAACATTAAAAAACTGCCACTTACTAAAAACATTAAGTTTAAGCTAGTAGTTCATAGTTTGGTTATATTTATTCTGAAATATTCTTTTTCTTCTATGGTGTGACAAAAATTCAGAATCTGAGATATGCAAAAAGAGCTTATTAAGTGAAAATATGGAACCAGTTTCCACCAGTTACCTACTATGCATTAAAAATATAGCAACATGAAATTACTATTTTTATATATTTAACAACTTAAAAAGTGTTCAGAAAGTATTAAGATCATTTTATTAATGATTTGTTGATTAAATGAATTGATTTAAATTTTTAACACAGATTCTGAACCAGTAAGAATACTGAGGGTAGTTTTCTAATGGTGACTGTCAGTGGATTCGTGGAGCTGATCTGTCGTTGGTGACTGTGGGCCGAAGCTTCACAGTGGCAAAGGGGTTTGATCCTCTGTGAAAACAGGAAAAATGTTGTGTTTTGTGAGTTGCTATAATTCATAATGCTTTATTCCTGTTTAAAATTAAAACTAAAGATATGGCAAATACCTGGGGAAGAGCGGGTGCTCTGGTGGTTGTCCATGAGCACTTGGTCTCTGTGAAAATAAATGAGTTTTAAAAACGGCTTTAAATAAAACAATAAAACAAACATTTTTAACAATTTACTAATAAGGCACATTGATTATTTGCCACATTTCTATTGAAATGATTAGAAAGTGCATTTTTTCGTCTAAAGTCACTTTTATGTCCCGTACTAACAGCACTGTTGACCACAGTATGAAATACAATCATGCAAAAAGCTCTTTTAGATTACACCAGTAGATGGCAGTATATGTCATAGAGCACCATGTAGCACACTTTGGCCATTTTCAACACTTCATTTTTTAAATATAAGTGGAAAATTGAGTGTTTAGCCAGTTATTTTCATATAGAGTTTATATTTCAAACTAATTTAAATTAGTTTTTATAGGAAGAGCACTAGTAGAAGGAACATGCTAACTATAAAAGTATGTGAGTAAAATAAAACAAATGAAGAGAAAAAATTCTGAAATCTCAGTGAATTAATGTGTTTTGTGAAGATCCAAACAGTTTATAATACGATTTTCTGTTATTTTACAGTTAACATGCTTTGAATGTTGAAAATAACAGTCAGCATTTATTTCTGATATGATACTGATAACAGTTTTATAATAAATAAATCAACAGTTTTCAAATTCACAAGAAAACTCACCTCAGAGGCCAATTCATTCTTTCGTTCAGGGAGTGGAGAGTTTGGAAGGGGCGGTGCTGGGGGCGGGAGCTCATTATAATTTTTATGCTCTACCTTGATCTCAAAGTGAGACTCCGCCCTCCTGTCTGGGAGAGGAGATACTGGTCGAATGTCGGCTGAGCCACGGCGCAAAGGTACAGTTGGTGCTGGAAGCTCGTGGAATTGTTTCTGGTTTGTTTTGACCTCTATATTAGACTCCTCCTTCTTTTCTGGGAGGGGTGAGATTGGACGAATATCGGCTGAAGCACGGCGCATAGTGACCACTGGGGATGGGACATCAATGTGGCTTTGGATCTCGGATTCTGATTGGCTGGTTGGCTCCATGAGGTTGTTCATGCTATGACTTCTGTGTGGAGTACTTAGAAAAAAAAACAGAGATTGTTCAAATGTATTAGTAGCTATAGGGGACTTCTACCAATCTCTTAAAAGACCATTTAAATGTAGATTAATGTTATAGTACTTCTTTTAAAATTGTTTTTGTAAGCACTACTAAAGAGACACAAGTGGTTTACAAACAAAAAAGAAGTTTACTGCATTTAGTGGTATTATAAAATGATTTTGTAAAAGAAACTTTCCATCAAAACCAGTAATAATCACTGGTAAATATTAGCCAATAGACGTAAAGGGAAATTATGTTGAAGTTATGAAGTTATGTAATGAGTACCAAATTTAGTTTATTTCAGTAAAAATATGTTTTATGGCAAGATTTGCTTCAGTATTTTTTTTTCTTCACAATCTTTTACCAGACCGCCCTTTACATATGAATTTTATCAACACTAGCCAGCCAATCAGCATTCAGTATTAAGACAGAATACTCGATATTCAAATGCCAAAAGAAATGGCCGTGACAATCCTTGATGTCAATGCTGATCATTACTTGATGGTGATCATTATTTGATGACTTTCTGATGTTACAATGCAACATTTTAACTTCTATACTAAACATTACCTTGATCCCAAAGGTAGTAGATCCTCTGTTGATGCAACATAGGCAGCAGGAAACCACCCATGCCTTAAACACGGAAGAGAAATTAAATTAGACTAAAGATTTTCAGCTAACCTACTCAGGCATCTGGGTAGAGCCTCTTACCGAAGACTTGAGTCATGACGCCCATATAGCCAGCCATTGCGTGGCTCTGGAATGAGCACAGTCAGTATGTCTCCCCGAGAAAATGGCAGCAGGACTGGATTAGATGCAGCAGGGTGGGACACGATGGCCCTCATAGAGCGTCCACCACCCAAACCCAAAGACTCTCCAACAGAGCTCGAGCGAGAACGACTAGGCAGAGGAGATGGGGCTGCAGAGACAATAAATGAAGTCTCAAACCCCTTTCAGGAAAATTTTGATATAGATTATAGGGAATTAATCTCCACCACACCTCTAGAGGGCACTCTACCCAATGGCTCCCGGTCCATGTCTCTGTCTCCAGTCTGTAGGAGAGAAACTGAAGAAATCCTTATCTGTAAGATATCAAACATGATGGACTAAACTTAATAAAAATAGATAAAAATAAGAAATATATCAAACACAAGATGAACTATGATAATGAACTAAGAATTGCACGTGCCACACTAAATAAAACACTAAATGAAACAACAGGCTTAAGTACATTAGGAATTGAAAGTATACTTTTAAAGGTATTGTTTGGCACATATCTCAAAGAAAAAGACGCAATAGATTTACCGGTAATTAAATAAATCCATAATAGACTTGTATTGGGTGGTAATCATGGGGGCGGACTATGGGGGCGCTTGCCGCGGTTTGGCTTCACTTCGCCGGCCATGTGAGACACACTTTTTCTAAGCATGGCAGTGACATCACATTTCAACATTCAGTGGGTGGGGCTTATCCCCATTCAGGTAAGCACTACCAAGCGTCTAAAACTACCAAAAAAATCCTGAATATTATTTTAAAAACGTTTGAAGAGAAAATATTAAAATAAAATAAAAAAAATGTAATAATGAAATATTGTGGAGTGGTTCCGATGACAATAGTAAACCCATTTTAATGACTTTACATTAAATCTTTACATTATCTCTTTAAATTAAATGACCTCTTATGAATATAAAGATATATACAACAGATGATTCGAAAAACACCCAAAATTTTTCATCTGTCATCTTGTTGGCTGTGGAAATGTTTGTGCCCAGCCAAAAAATGAATAAAGAAGCTCCTCATTCCCATCATCACAGTGTCACCTGGGCTTCTTGATCCGATGGAGTGGGTGTTCGAGGTCTGGAGCTTCTGCTCTCACTGACTTTTTCTTTCCATCCATCTGCTTTCTGCTGGAGGGATACTCCTGTCTGTCAACACAGAGAAAAGGCAGTGATAAGGTTAGGAAGGAGCTGGCGAGATGCTTGCTTCACTGGAAAGCAGGTGCACCTTGTTGATAAAGTACAATAGTGACTGTGTAAGTCCACTATGTTTCTCAGCAAGGAATCGATATCTCCTTTCTTCCTCTTTCAGGATTTCATGCTGGCTCTGCCTCAGGTACTGCATATACTCACTGCCCTCCTGTGTACACATTAATATTACATTAGATTACACATTAAAATATCCTTGCTCACATAGCATGTATAAGATTGTCCAGTGTTTAAAAAAAGATTGTAAGATACTAGTACTTTCTCACAAATAAGGTTTATCTGCCACAGCGAAACATGTGAACAGTAAAGTGGCATATGTTAGCATGTGGCTAGCAAAAAAACACCATAGAACTATTGAAGGTTTCAGTTAGCGACAATGCTAATGTCAAACTTCACTAGACTCAAGATGAGCACACTTACTTATTAGTTTAGCGTATAAGCAATTTCTGTAATCAAGCTTTTTAGAGAGTGTCTTGTACACAGATGCTAGTTTGTCAACATGCTAACCTTGGACTACATGGAACAAAACTGTATAAAAAAAAACAAGCATTTTCAATATGCTTATACAAATGTTTTTTTTTACTAGATAGAACCACATTCTAAATATTGGTGTTAATTTATGTGAGAAAATCAAATGTAAAACCAAACATAGTTTTTTTCATTCATATTGATAACCCAACATAAGCCTCAAAGCCCTTTATTAGAAACCTATGGGTGATGTCATGGGCAATATGCCAATAGTTTCTTCCGGTCTATAGGTATGCATGAGCAATGAACCCATGAATGTACGCCAAGACATAAATTCCTTTTGATGATATAATATTCTGCTTTGCTCTATCTCTATCTTATACTTTAATAAGCAGAAATCAAACAAGAATTACAAAGTACTCTGGGTCGTACGGATACCCTTTGTTTAGCTGCTTAAATATGGGTTGCCAATGTCTTTTTTGGGAGGCAACTGGAGATTCCAAGGCCGCTTCTAGCTCCACAAGGTCTTCATGACTCCTGTTGCACCAGTCTTTTTTAGTCCTGCAGGCTTCATCCTAATAAGGAGCTTGTGTCTTGTCCCAGAGTGATTGTTCATCAGCCGATGGTCCTGTTTTTAACCCTCCCGCAGCTCACTCTGCCTATTCCCTTTTAACTGCTGATATTTTGCAGTTACTTTAATCAGAGAGACACCTTTTCCAGTAGTTTACTGTTTTTTTAATGATAAATAAAAGCATTAGTCTTAAAGTTGTTGAATCATATTATCTTTAATGATAATGGATTAGTATCACCGCAGAATATATAATACCTAAATATATTTTATGAATTAATATCACACCTGAATTTACTTTCACAACAGTCATCATAAGTTTAAATCGAACCTGAACATATTTTCCAACAACAACAGAAGGATTTACCAAACCAACTGTGCTGTGTTCAGCTATAACTAAACAAAGAGGAACTAAACCAAATGATCATGCGTAATACTGTGTTTTATCAATTCAACTCAAAAAATGGCATAGTTACATATTTTTGCACAATTTATTTAAACAATAATTGAAATTTAATGGTTGTCCCCTCACTTTGACAACATCTATTAGATGTGCTGCAGTTAAATGAATAATTCATCTTAGATTTCAGACTGAACACGCAGTATCTTGACTACGTTGTTTTTAATCTGTTTGAGGTAAAAACCTAATAATTTAGACTTAAGCAAAAGAATACGGTGATTGTATGGTTTGGACACTCAGTGCTAGTGAACAGTATCGGCAAATGCTTACCAGTGAGTCTCTGAAGGCACCACGTCTCAACTGTCGCTCCAGTGCTGCAGCCTGGTTCCTCACCTCCAGTTCATAGACCCTACGGCTTCCCTACATACAAATACAAGCTTATGCGAAAAATACAGCATTTAAGCTATTAAAACATTTTGCTTCTTAACTGGTTTTCCTCATCATAAGCTGGATTGAGCTGGCTTGAAACTAAGCCTAACCTTGAGCTTGTCATGAGCTGGCTTCTATTGTTCTAGTTGGCCACAAGTTGATTTTAACTGGTTTTGCTTTAAGCTGGTTGCTGGGTTGAGATGGCTCTTAGTAGATCATGAGCTGTGTTCAGTTGTTACTCATTGGCTAAAATTGATTTTGCCTCATCTTGAGCTGCTTTAAGCTAAATGCTTGGTTTTGAGATGGTTTCAGATGCCTCTTAGCTGGTCATGATCTGGGATCAGTTTATTTTTCTAACCACAGCTGGGTTCCGGTGGTGAAAGTTAGCTACAAGTTGGTTCTAACTGGTTTTTGCCTCATCTTAGGTTGATTTGGTTGCTTGGGATGGAGTTTGTTTCAGACGGTTTTGGGCCCGTTTTGAGCTGTATTTAGTTGGTTCTAGAAGGTCACAAGTTGGTTTGGTTAGGTTAGTTTAGTATAGGTTTCGGTGGTTCTAGGCAAGTCACAAACTGGAAATAGTTGGTTCTAGATGGCTACACGTTCAAAGCTGGTTCCCACAGGTTAGTGGATCTTTTTGAGCAGGTTTACACGAATTATTGCAGGTTTACACCAATAATGTTCACAGTCCTTAACATGTGTGCAACATTAAAAAAAATACCACCCTTACCAGACATACCACATGCCTGTGCTACAAAAAATGCCAAGACAAGGATTTATTTGGCTGTCCATAGTTTTGTTTAAACTGGTTCTTGGCTCATCTTGCGATGCTTTAATCTGGTTGCTTGGTCAGTACACAGTAAAATCCTAAGAGTTAAATTAACTCTACTCAGAGTGTATTTGGTCCCACTCTATATAGAGTTAAACTAACTCTGAAGGAGAGTTATTTAAATAAGTCTATTTGAACTAAACAGTCTATTTTTGTCTGTTTTTACTCTTTCTGGAGTGGACTTGGTCCCTCTCTGAATATTTAGTTTGCATTTTCCATGCAGATTTGGAAAAACATGAAAATAGAAAATAGATTATTAAATTACTCTTTCTCAGAGTCGGTTTAACTCTATATAGAGTGGGACCAAATATACTCAGAGTAGAGTTAATTTAACTCTTAGGATTTAACTGTGTAGTTGGTTAGAATTGGTTCTTAGCAAATTGGAGCAAGTTTCAATAAGTTTAATGTTTTTGGGTTAAGCTGAAACCTTGGCAATGAGGTCATGAGTTGGTAAAGTTGCTTTTCTTTCTAGTTAAGTGGAACTCGGTCATTAAGCCTAAAACTAAAGGCCAAGCATGCTTCAGAACACATCTCGGCACATTTTAACAAGATAAACTGTATGAATTCAAGTTTCACCTCACACTATCTGGTTCTTGACTCACTTCAATATATTCTTCGTCCAGCTTGACATTCTTTTCCATGGCCTGCAGAACTTCCACGTGGAACCAGCGAAACTGGAACAGAACCAGTAGGGAAGCACAATGAAAGCAATTGGACGGAAAGATGTGAACTTTTCACCTCTAACTTACCAGGCCCTCTACATCAGCCGTCAGCTTCCTCTGGCTCTCTGATATCTGGATCAACACGTCGCCTGGCCAGCAAACATATACATAATTAAATAATTGATTATGAATGCATATTTAATAAGTGCAGAAATGGAGAAGCTGGTTTTTGTAAACAGTTTTAATATCATGGGGATCAGTGGCAGATTGCTTGGGTTTGCCCTGTCAGTCGTGCCAGTTAATAAACTATAACAAATTAAATGAACAGAATTAATTATGCAGCATTAGGGGGATTACTCAATAGAGTCATTATATATCAGCCTCATGCTTTTTTTATTTGAGTAAAAAAGGTTATTGGACGGATTTAACTGTTTTTACTAAATAAAAATCACCATTACAAATTTATTTCATATCAGTTGATCAGAAGAGGAACATTGTGTTAAACACAGTTTTAAAGTGAATTGATTGATAGTTTTATTCAAAACAATCAATATTTCTTCTTGATTGTAAAGTTCATTACGTAATAATATATTATAGCAAAGACTGTTTATTATATTAAATGATCCACAATGAAAGCTTACCTAAAATAACATTTCATTAATTTCTAACCCATTTATTCCCTTTTTGGGGTCACGGGGGTTTGCTGGTGCCTATCTCCAGTGTACATTGGGCAAGAGGCGGGGGTACACCCTGGACAGTCCATCAGCAGGGCAAAATTCACTCACACATTTACACCTAAGGGGAAATTAGATTATTCCATTAAAATAACTGCATGTTTTTGGGATTGTGGGAGAAAATGGAGGAAACCCACACAAGCACGGGGAGAACATGCAAACTCCTTCCAGGAAGGTCACCGGCAAGCCTCGAACCGACAACCTTCTAACTAGAAGGCCACAGTGCTACCCACTGCGCCACCGTGCTGCCCCCTAAAATGAAAATAAATGAAAATAATTTATGAATTTATGTTAGCTTTACACATTCAGTCATGTTCAGATTGTTCAGTACATGTTAGACAATAAAATTAAGTTATTTCATACATTTCTTTTTCAGTTTGGATGATTTACCATTACCCAGTTTTTTTTATTTGTCTTCTGAACGATGATCATAACGTAGGAAGACGCATCAGTGAATTTTAGGAATGAAAGATTGAGACCATGCATCAATAATTTAAGTCCCCATGCTCACACAGACACCGGATCCCTAAAACACACACTAGATCTTGTCCTTATACATAACAAGCTGCTTTATACAGTTTCCTTAACAACTTGATTTCCCTCAAAGAAAGACAGGATTCATTTTTTAATCATTTACCTAGAATATAGCACCAATCTTTGGAAAGAGACATATGCACAGGTCACATAACAATGATTTGATTTGGAAATGTGGCTTTTAATGGTAAAAAAAAAACGGATTTTTTTTGTAATTTTCTTTACATTATTCTTTTAGCAGAAAGCTGAGGTTTCACTCAACAAATGAATTTTTTAGGAGACATTTTTGCATGGAGTGCATTCATTCAATCCCAGCTGTTTAAAAGACA
The DNA here is from genome assembly GCA_007224835.1 of Danionella cerebrum. Taxonomy (NCBI): domain Eukaryota; kingdom Metazoa; phylum Chordata; class Actinopteri; order Cypriniformes; family Danionidae; genus Danionella; species Danionella cerebrum. The sequence continues at coordinate 185,455 of SRMA01025243.1, read as the reverse complement.
AATCACTTTGATACGGTTAAATCTCAGAAGAACTATTCCTCTCTAATATGAGATCTTGCCACTGGATTAGACCAATTAGAGTCTTACCAAGTGTTTTGGATGAGAGTGTATTTAGTGCTTGCTCCCCCATCTTAGCCAGAGCATTGAAGTAGGCCTCGCTAGTCAGGGCCAAAGCTGTAATACGCAAAAATATTGGTTATTAGCAAATGACCGTCACTGAAGATGATCTTGGGTAAAATAGACAATTGTTTTTTCTGCTTTGCAGTGCTAATAACGTCAGAATAGACAAAAAATAATAATAAAGCTGCTTTAAAGGCTGAGTACTTGTGTTCAAGAAACCAACATCAAAGCAAAAAAACAAAACAAAACAAAACAAACTTAAAATTAAAGCTGCACACAGCAGTCAAAGGGCTCGAGCACCTCCAGCACCATCGCCTCTCTGTGGCTAGTTTGTTACACTACGCCCTATGGTCAATCCTTGTTTAGGTTTACCATTCAATGAAGAATTTGTTAAAATTAATGAATGAAACAGACAAACAGACAAAAACCATATCAGGAAGCGTCATGACCACCGAGTGGCGCTGTGAATTAGTCTGAATTGTTTTGGACAATATTTTTGTCACGTTAAAATGGTCAAGAAGTACCACATCAATGTTAATTTTTTTTCTGTGGCCACCTCGTGGCGCTATAACAGAGAGTGTATGTTGCATAAGTGTTCAAATATGTTCTGTTAATACATTTGGGATTGATCAGACATTGACCGAGATATTAACAACTTCCTAATTTTAACGAAGTCAAAGCTTCCCAATTTAACATTCCATGTGCTGATTGATGGAGATTTGAGACGGACAGATACAATCTCTAGGAGTTCGTTAAACTAAGACATAAGTGGACATTTTTCGAAATAGCTGACTATATGACGATTTTGGAAAAGCGATCCATATTACGTACTTATATTTAAGTCTTAGTGCCGAATTATACAACAAACTGAGAGCGCAACATAAGCTGAAACACGTGACGTTACGTGATGCCATAGAGCCATTTTGCCACACCCACTTTTCAAACCACAATTAGGCTAAATTTTCACTAGCTCTTAGCTCTGACGTGTGTTTGTGAAATTCAGTGACTTGCCCTCAAAAAATGCATCCAAAGCTGCAAAACTCGGAGCAATTACAATAGAGTTCTACCCATCTTCGGTGTTCAAGCCCTAAAAATGTAAAAAAAAATAATAATAATAAAAATAAAAAATTAACACAAAGCAAAACTACAAACTAAATAATAGCTGTCAAAATAAAAATAAACAAATTAAAATTTTTTATAAAAAAAGCTAAAAATCAACTAAATAAAATCTAAAGAAAACCCAAAATCAAACACGCAAATTAACGTACATAAAAGCAAACATTATTGTAATGGTAAATATATATATATATATATATATATATATATATATATAACGAAGCAAACATAAATAAACACTATAAAAATAAACCCCGTTAAAATAAAATAATCTTTAGACTCAAAGAAATCCAACAAAGCAAACCACCAATCTGACCATTAAACAAACACTAAACAAAATAATAAATGTCAACATTAGGCAAAAGAATCCCAAGAGAACATGAAAAATGACTGAAAAGTACAAAATAAGAAACATTTTTTGTCACTTTAAATCACAAGACTCTAAGACTAAACAAAGCCCCAAAAAGTACATAGTGGTGTGGAATAAAATCAGGATGGGAAGAAAAAAACATTTTTCTAATCTTTTGCATACTGGTGCAAAATATGTTGTTTAAAATGCGGAGAGAATAAAAGTCAGACACCACTTCCTGTTTACATTTTAAGTAGGCTAAGGCTTCCATTTACACTGGAATTCAAGTTTTTTCAACATGATTTTAGTGTTTTGGTACAAATCAAACTACAAAACATTTGTTACACAAAAGCTAAATATGAAGAAAACATCACTAAAAAAACAGCCAAACAAAACAGTCAAAAACAGAAAACAAACTACAATGAACCAAAAATAAACTTGAACTCAAGAACTGTACACGTTAAAGGTATTTTTGAGACCTGGACAAACAATATCCCATACCTTGAAAAGCCTTGATGTAGCTGTTTCCTAACGAGACCAGCTTTTGCAAACCAGGGTTAAACTGATCCATGAGGTTCTGAACAGCCCAAAACAACACCATCAGTCACTGTCAGCAAGTATGATTTTCTTATTCAATCGAAAAGTTAAATTAGCTTCTGATATCTCTGTGACTAATTTATTTATTTATTTATTAAAGGTGTTTGAATATATTCCAAAAAATACTTTACATTTAAATATGTAAGTGGACATTAAATATCCAATTAAATTTCAGGTAGTAGACTTGAATAAAAGAGAACTTACATTGTAAACACTCAAGGTTGATCTGTGTAGAAGGTCACTGTTCACTCCAGACATCCTGCTTCTCTGGGAAACACACATTTAATAAAACACAAGTTAAAAACGTACAAATGCATCGGATTTGTTTCAGACATTTACAACGCTTTCAAAGCAGCCAAACGCACCTGTAATGGTTTCACACTGTTGTTATTCTCTGTGTATTTCTACTGGCGTTCAAGAGCCCTGTTAACGCCTGTTGTGGGGTGAGCGAGAGAGAGCGAGGACTCCAAATCTGATATGGCCTGCAGATCTGAATTATTTACCTGTGCCATGACAGCATGGAGAAGGGCAGCCGTCTGACAGGTGTGCTGGAGAAACACACACTTTAGCTGTGGAAAACGTTGTGGATATGACACTTCGGTTTGTTTCACCATCGCTGATGATACACTCATGCCTTTATATAGCTCATGGCCAGTTTTGACAGTTAGACTTTAAACCTGCATTTGATGTGATTAACTTTTTAACCCAATTCTTGCCTTTGTGCCGAATATATACACAATAGGGCTTTCACAGTTGTAACAGTTAACCCCGGGTCATTCTAAACCGTAGGTAAACTGAGTCTTGGGTTTTCTTGTTACAGGTTTCCCAGTGTCCATAATTCAACTTAAGTATTAACATCATGTTCCACATCCCCATACAAAACATAATATACAGGAAAATCTGTGGAACCCTTGCTTTTGAACATTTTCCCACAAGAAAATAAATTATTACTTGATCAATGTAATGGTATTTTTAGGAAATTGTGAGGCAACACAAAGTTCTAAATTGATTTGTAGTTATTAAAATACTCACCCCAGATGTCTTTTATAAAGGCAACTACAGTAATTGAGATCTGTTAAAGCTTTGTAAAGGATTATCTTAAAACCTGGAAATGATACCAGTTCAGATTGATACCAATTAGATTCCAAAATCTCCACCATGACCAAAAAGGGGCTCCACAGAAGTCATGAATAAGATTTTAGACCCATAGAAGGCAGAAACTTGGTGAGAAGGTGACAATAGTTGGTGAGACACGTCAAATTTGAGTGGGAGGGGTAACGCTGCTTGTGAGACCTCAGGAAGACCAGGGGCACAAGTAGCCTCAGTGACTGACCTCCCAAATATGAACACTGCAATGAACATAACTACGAAAAAAGGAAGTAGAAAAGTTCTCGTCTGTGGATAGGTGAAAGTAGCATCAACACACGGTCTGAAAAACTGAAAACCTCAAGCCTCGTTTTGACGAGATTCTTTCATGTAAAAGGTTGCATCTGTTGAAAGAAAATCCGCAAAAAAAAGTCATCCACAGTTCACAGGGAATCAGAACTAAGAAGAACCACCAGTCCAAAACAAACCAGAGAAAGAAATCAAGAAAGGCCATTTACTTTTGGTGAATATGGGCCTCAACCAATGAAACATTGAGGACGGAGGGTGCCCACGTGATGAACACATTGTTTTATTCACTGATATTTACTCGACACATTAAATTCACAATTCAATTAAATGACAAGGTTTGAAGAGTAAAAGATGGGCTTTTTTTGTTTCTCCAGAACATAAATTACAAATGTACTCTGCATTTAGATTTAGTTTTATCACGCAGTTGTCACAAAACATGTAAAACCCTTTTTACTTAAAATCTTAAAACTACGATTAAGATGAGTGCAGGTTTGCCGTTTTTCATGGCATATAGAATTTAATATATAAAAACTAATTTACCAAAAATAAATAAATAAAATAATAACAAAAAACTTCACCTCCATAGGTTTCTACTCTTTATTTCAAGTTGCATCACTTTTTAAAAGTTTTTTTAAGACATTTGCTGTAAATACATGTGTACATTGGTTTCAGAAAAACACATCAATCAAGTAACAAGAATATAAGTTTAAGGATGTTCATTTTTAAGACAAATAATGGTAAATGTTACCAAACAAAACAACCAAACAAAATGTGTGCATCAAGGAATTATTTGCTCCTATATCAAATATAGGAAAATATGTTGCTCGTAACTTGTGTACTATATAGATTTTGCAGTTGTTGCTAAATTGTATACATGTAAGCATGGGTAAAAATCCTGCAAAATACAACACCAGTTCAAGTCGAAACATAAGTATTTTCCTCCATCATTCCCCCGTTTACCCCAAAGAATGATGAGTATTATTATCATCAATCGCCTTTTTATTACCACAGAACAAGGCGACATACGATTCCACATGAAACATTAGAGATGCTCTAAGTACCATTAAACAGTGTATATTTAAAAGGTTTGCATAGTAAACTGCAAAATTATTGTCTTCACATAATAAAGGAAGCATTTGCTTAGTTGCATGTATGCCTTAAAGTATTAGAAAATACCATTGTGACAATACTCTCATAAATAATCTTTACCCTGATTTAACACATCGTTAATGTAAACAGAATCAAAAATTTGAGTAGAAGGTTATTTCAATTCTTCTTTAGTTTCTGTCAGAGCTGCAGAAGTTGCTGGCATAGTGTTTGTATGACATCTCTGTGCTCATACAGATACATCTGGGTCTCCCACAGCATTTCAACTAAGATTGCGTCGCTGATCTCGTCCAGCATCACCTCTTGAGACAGCTGAGGGCTCAACCTGAGGTAGAGGAGGTAACACAACACTTAAAAAAAGGTAAAACTCGCTCAAGCTTTTTATTGCAGTCAGAACCCAGGAAGTGTGCAAAAGCTTTTTTCTAGTACTAGAATCTGAACATTTGGTACTGGAACCAATTTTTTCCTCCAACTGCAAAAGGTGCGGACAGATGCTTTTTCACCAGGATTCAATAATGGCATGACTCAGTTTGGTATGGCTTAGCTCCACCTCCCAAAGTTTGCCTGAAAATGAATCACTCTGCAAAATCACTCACCAAAATCAGAAACAAAACAACCACACAATGGAGACCGTCGAAAGAGTGGGATTTTTCAGGCTGTATATGTGTTTATAATGCTCACAGAAAGATGGATATTATTATTATTCCATTAAAACTAGCAATTTTATGTGATATCAAATACTTTTTCAGACATAAATCTAACATAAAATTATGGTTTTCATAATTAAAAAACTATGATGAATTCCAAAGCAGAATTGGGACACCCCTTCACCTCACATGAAAGTGCAAATGGGAGGTGAAGAGGGTTGGAACTCAGCGATTGTCTCTGTGTTGTGCCTTCTTCAGGTCTTGTTTACATGACAGGTTGTTTCTAAAAGGCTTTTAAAGTAGTAGATTGAAATATTTGAACAACTGATTAGTACCATTAAACTTTTAGGCCTTCTGTTTGACACATGTGATCTGGAGTAAAATTATGTCAGAGAAACTGGAGTAAAACGAGGTTGTGTATTAATTACCACTGACCTGTGGTAGTTTATATCAGCCATCTCACACCACGCTCTGGCTCGGTCCACAGCACATCCATCTGAGTCTGTACACTGACAGAAAAAGACAAAACAACACATATGTTACTATTTCCACAGATAAATGGTGCGCAATTCTGAAAAAAAAAAAAAATGACTTTACAATGTTTGTATGTGTAAACTCACACAATCCACCAACATCTTCCCAAGTTCTTTGACGCCAACAAAGGTCTTGGCTAACTCTATTGGATTCGACGGCCTAAAAACGTCCACTGAGTTCACCGCAACTTGAGGAGGTTTACCAGTTCCAAGTGACACAACCACATTTAACCTGTTAATATTTTCATCGAGGCCCTGATCAAAACGAAAAGAGGGGTTAGACTTAGAAATTGAGAAAACTAAGTCAGACAATTAATCTGTTCAAACATCGACATCATGTTTCACACACTTAAAGCCACTACCCATCATTCCAAATTTTTGATCTAAAGTTTCGAGCGACAACGTGACTCGCTTGAAAACCATGGCCACCACCAAGTGAATGAGTGGTGCCCAAAAAAAAAAGAAAAAAAAAGAAGAGTTTTGCACTGCCATATCGGATCAGTATTTTGCAAGAATGGCCAATGAACGACTTTTGATGATGTGAGTAGAACATAAAAGAGCCACTGGGGGCGCTCTTCCCATATTTTTATAGCAACTTTGTACAGGAAAGAAATGGGGTAGCACAAATCTTCGTTTCATCACATTTTTGTCAAACAGCTCCCTGTGATCATGTGATCCATGATTTTTTTTCAATGTGTTTTTTGCTTTCTTCTCTGTCGTCATCTTCTTCTTCCCTGTTTCCCCGTTTGACGCAGAGTAAATCTGTTGTACCGCTAACGCCTCTTTAGACAGGGAGCGTCATAGCATCATTATTTTCTCAACCAAGATGAACTGCACCCTGCTGAGGAGCCATCCAAAGATTTGTGAGGATCTCAGTTCAAATCGGTGTGTAGAGGCCTTTAGACTGTGGTCTTGCATGAAACATTGATTAAAACGGGTATCTACTGTGACCGGATTGCAAAATCTGACCTGTGCCTTCAGGGCTTTGTTGTACTGGTGTATTTCGGTCATGGCATCTAGTGTTGGGTTATTTGCCAGCAGCCCACCATCCAGAAAACGGCCCATTGGTCGAAAATATGTAGGAGCAGCTCCACTAGAGCGGGCAGCACGCCACACTAATTGCTCTGGGGGAAAAAAGACAAACTGACTTAGCTAGAATCGGAAATAAAAATAAAAAAAATTAAGAGTGGTACTAACAAAAGACCAATTGTTTCCAGGCTCAAATGCTCGATTCGACCACCAAAAATCTTCCACTCTGTGGCCTTTCCATTCCACACTCACACGCTCTCTTTCACACACACCTTCATCCGTCACCTTCCTACGCTTTCTGGGAGGTCGAGAATATCCTACTACCAATAGATCTTCGTCCTCCCACCCTGCAACAGCGACAATGATGCTTCATGCAGGAGTTGTGACTGAGGAACCACACCCATAAGGAGTGAGAGAGGAAGGCTTCTCATAGCTGCAAACATCATCAACAAAAGACTGCCCAAAGAATGAACGTAACGGATTTACCCTTAGGAACAGTAAGAGGTTGGAATGTGGCTGTAGAGGCATACGGAGGGTCTCTTTGAAGGGCAGGTGGGTCATAATTCCGAAACAGATGCAGTTCTCCGGGGTGTCTATCTGCAAGAACACTGGTCACCATTACTCTGGGGGAAAAACAGACAATAACAAGTTTATTCATCGTGCAATATATCTCTACACCATATTTTAATGTCATCAATGGAGATTGTCACATGGCTAAACAACATATTTGTTATTTAGAGTTGTCTCAACAATTTCTTGAGGTTACACCGGTGGTTCAATGGGCTCCTTAGTCGTCAGTCATTACATGGACAGGATTTATTTAGCGTACTAAACGTAGCATGTTTGTTGTAAGAACAAAGGGGAAATTTGTGTGGATCAAACCAACATTGATTCCTCAGCCGACACGGTATAAAACAGCATTTGAAAGCTTATCTGAAGTAATTCTGTCTTTTATAAATGTATACATCAACTGATCTTGTTTATGTTTACGAATGTCCTGAAGTGATGACCATTTGATGGCGTTTGCGGAATTTTGTGGGTGTTTCCAACTATTTTGCATATCCAATATATTTTCAGCCCTACCCTCCAAGTACTAATTTTAAAGGGGCAATGGGAGGGGGTAATTATAGAAAATCTAACTGGACTTTATTCCAGGTAAAAAGACCAACTTGGTTCCATAATATAGTGGACTACGTTTGAGCATTTGTTACGCAAGTTTGTTTTGGTCAAACTTTTAAAATAAACACCTGGGGTGTGTAACATCAGTCATCTTGGTATTCTCTCCAAATTCCTTCTTCAGAAAGTCTTCAAGAGGTCCAGATTCGTATGGTCGAGAACCTTTAAACACTTCTTCCTTCATCCTGAAGTACAGACAGCGAAGATACTCCATTGATTTTCCTGCCAAAAAAAATAGTATGTTTAGCAGATATTTTGGAGCCAATTCAGGCAATTAGAAACCTAATTAAGATCAAATACCATGTACAATAGCTAAAGCAAGTATGCCACCAGTGCTGGTCCCTGAGACCCAGTCAAACAGTTCCCTGATGGGCTTTCCAGCTGCTTTCTCCAGAGCGATCAACATCTGGATCAGAACCAGGCCTTTAATTCCACCACCATCAAGGCATAAAAGCCGGTCTATTCTTTAAAAAAAAGGAGCAATTAATTTTCAAAAAGTCCTTTTAAAGTTAATTAATACTTTCTTGTAGCTTACTTTTTGCCTGCTGGTTTATCCCCATCTACCTCTACAAAGCCACGACTTATCGCTGTGACTGCCACTGCCACATGCATGATGTCTTCAAAACCTGTGAAGCAAATTGGAGTAAAATGGGAAAGAACTGAATCAGATTATGAACAGCTTGATTCTATTATAGCTTAGTATTTTCTAGATGCCACTGCTTCGTATACTAGGCTGTGAGGTCCCATGAATAGTTTATTCTCAGCAGGTAAACATTGTTATCAATTGTCTAGAGGCACTATATTGTCACAGCACCATATTACCTCGATGAGTAATTATTTATTGAGTCCTAGACAAAATATTGACCTTTACAAGATGCCCCTCAATGAAGTTATTCAATGGGAGACAAGCACTTTTCTAGAGTTTAGCTTCAACAACTTCATATTCACACAGATTAATTTATTAAGTGTTGGTTGTGTAGAGGTGTAACAATACATCATGGCACAATACATATTGCAGTTACTGAGAGAAATCATCTTAAAGTTGATTTGGTTCTTGGAGTGATGCTGATTCTAGTCACTTCTGCAACTTCTATAGTGTGTATTGTTACACCCCTAGTAGACCACAAGGACATGACAAACTTTCAGAGATAGCAAAGATCCCATTCGCTATATGTTTTAATCACTTTTTTTCTTTTCAAATCACACACACAACACACAGGATTGAAACAGGCCAGCTAAAGTTTGTGGGTGGGGTTTACCTATCCCAGGAGGCGGAGCTTTGCTGACACTGGAAACAGGGCTGTTGAGCGAGGGGGGGTGGCAGCGTTCAGCCCCTACACTACACAGCATGTTCAACAGCACCTTGCGGTTGGAGCCTTTAGTGTGAGCGAAGGATTAAACACATGCATGAGTCACACCCACACGCCGTGCAAACCCAAGAAAACAAGAAAGTGTGTGTTGACCAAATGCATGAATGACAAAATTGAAAAGAATGATTTTTCATCACAAACAATCACTTGATTTATGGCAATTGTTTGAATTGAGTTCAAAACTACTCAGAGAATACAAAATGTTAATCATCCGAAATATTGTGATAATCCATTATTGTGAAAATGCTGGAAGCAAGGTTAAGAAGGAATCATAAAAATGCTTCTTTAAAAACGCTTTAAAACACTTCTAATGCTAAACAGACTGAATAGAGAGAGAGAGAGAGAGAGAGAGAGAGAGAGAGAGAGAGAGAGAGAGAGAGAGAAGAAAGAAGTAAGCAGAGGGAGCGCCTGCTGTATTTCTCTCCCTCGGGATAAGCTAAAAGAAAGGTAGATGGATGTCAGTCAACTTCATTTAAAGGGTATAAACATTCCTGTTTGTGATGTCACTTCCTGTTCTATCTCAGAGCAATAATATTGAAAATATTTTTTATTTCAGGTAAACAGTTAAATGTGGTCATGTAAAATGTTTATTCCAATATTAACGAAGACATTTAGATGAAAACATCTTAAGATGTGCACTAAACTGGTGTTTGTAATTATTAAGGATTTTTTAAGACACTAAGAAAATGTGTTATTTTATGCATAATTTATTAGAAAATATACAATGAATAAATGTAAGTTTGAGTGGGTTTAGGAAAGTAAAGAACATGCAGAATAATTATATACATTCCAAATAAACTGTTTATACACACAGGTAGTTTTGTACTGTTGTATAAATAATAATCATTTTGGATGGTTAATGAAATATAAAACTACATTCAGACAGCCGGCTGAAGTGACCCAAATATGTTTATGACCTGTATCTAGGTCTGTCAAGATAACGCTTATTTGTCATTTTGAGATTATTTCAACTGATATAATGATAATGGCAAAATGATGCAAGTACAGTCTTTACATGTAAAATAAACGTCAATTTCTTAATTCTTACATGCTTCTACAGTTGGCTCCAGCCAAAAGTGAACCAGAAAAAAACCCCACCAGAGTCTGGATTAGAAATTAAGAGCTGCAGTCTGAACATAGCCTTAAATTATGGTTGAACATTGGTGGTCAATGGATGAATAGCTTTCTTTGTTTTTTTGTCAGGGTTCCAAGACTCAATTTTTCATTGGAACCTAAAAATGATAGTAAATATTTTTTTTTTACTATACCATATAAAAACATGGGCAAGATTAAAGTTTCACGGGTCTACAGGTTACCACAGATCCACGGGGATCAACTGGGATTTCGTTGCCAAATTGAGCTCTGACAGTTGGTGAAACTTCATAATAAAAAATAAATAAAAATTGCATTAAATCAAGCCTTTTTGCTCCACAATCTCACCTTTGCTGGTTCTGGCCGCAATGAGTCCTGGTGTTTCGCCAAACTCATTATGGACCTCTACATCTGCTCCAAATACCATAAGAGCTTTTATCAGGTCCATGTGATCCAGCTGTTATTTCAAACATGACGCAAGACAACACAGAGGGGGGACAATATTTGAGATTTGAGACCATTGAGATATATGCCTTTACATTTTCATTTATACCTTCATAGCCAGATGCAGAGCTGTGTTTCCATCCTGACCCTTAATGTTTGGGTCGGCTCCATGTGTCAGCAAGGTCATTGCTGCCTCAAAACGCCCTTTTTTAGTCAGGATGTGTAATGGACTCTCCCCTGTCTTGCTCAGGTAGTTGATATTACACCCTCGGTTCAGCAGAAGGCGACTCATCTGGAGAGATAAAAAAAAAATTGGGTGCTTAAATTTATTACGGTTTATGCCAAAATTTTGCTATTTGTTTATTTAATTTTTAAATGTTAGATTTAATTTGACTGTATACATGTAATATAAAGGTATTAAACAGTTTAAATACATGTATAAATTATTAGTTAAATTTTTCTGTAAATAAATGATTTTTTTTTTTAATTGAAGCTTTAAGTTGATGCTGTGTTCCACTTGTGTTGAGGTGGACCACAACATGTGAGCCTGAGCCACCTCAGCTGGCTTCACTCAATATGGAGGACCCTCGCTTCATTACGCTTGCTGTTTGAAAACAAATGAGTGACAGAACGCAACAGCAACGTCAAACACCACCCACCGGACACAGACAAAAAAAAAACAAGTATAACTGTCCACATGGACCCTATGTGCGGAGCGTCTTAGAAACGTTTCAACTTGCCTGGCATTTTCAAAAATGTGCAGTTACATGAAAATGGTGCTGCGGTTACATGTAGACAGACAGAGTAACCGCGAAGAAAAAGAAACGTTTTCAAAATAACATGTGGACAGGGACTAAGAGAGTGACCACCCACTCTCAGCTCCATCTTGACGGTGACATACTGGTACATTGAGTACATTACTGCAGTAGCTGCACCGATCCATCTGTCATTCCTTCCACTCTATGGTGACTGCAATAATATAAACAACTTCATTTGGGGCAGGATTACTCATCAACTTGGAAGGAGCAACTACAAACCGCATCAGATCAGACTGGAGTTTCTGTTCCGATGAAGCAAACATGACATCATCTGCAAAAGCCATTGTGAAATGATCACCCAAGTTATCGATTATGGAAATAATTGCAACAGTTGTACCTGGAAAAGCAAATTCAGACTGGTACTGGATATCGACTCAGGGGTTTGGAACCTCTGATCTAAAGAAAGGGAAAAGAGCTTTGCTGACCTCAGCTGTCTTGGCCCAGTGAAGTGGCGTCCCACCATAAATTGGATCCTCAGCCAGAAGCTGATTTGGATTTGAGGATAAAATGGCTTCTGCACAACTGAACAAGAAAACGACAGAATAAAACGAATTCTTTATAAATCTTTATGAAAAATGAATATATAATTGAAGTACACGAAGAGGTCGAGCGTCAAAAACATATAGGAAATTGGACTATGCGACCATATTGATGCAAAGTAATTACAAATCACATGACCATGGCAGTCACCACAATGTAGCATGACACTTGCTAGTATATATTCGTAATCATAATAGAGTAAAATGTTGTATGGGAATACAAGACAACAGATAAGATTCTCAGTCCATACCTCTTCTCACTGAATTTCATAGCAGTGTGGATCGGAAACCCATTGCTCCCCATAATGTCACAACAGGCTCCGCCCCCAATTAGACCCTTTACAGCCTCCACTTTCCCAAGCCGACACGCAATGTGCATTGGTGTTTCACCAGCAGCATTCAACTCATTCACACCAGCACAGAACTGTGCACACAAGACCTGCAAAAACAAATATTGACAAGAAAACAACTGAATTGCGCCCATTGTGAACATCAAATTCCTGTTTAAATAATGTAGTGGCTATTCCTAATTGTTACTGTGTTGACAATTCTGGCATGGGTTTAGATTTAATATTCAGCCAGATTGAAAGAACATCTTTTGGGTACTTCAGACTGCTGACCTCTATAACAAGTGCAGAGTCTTGTTTGGCGGCGCAGTGCATAGGTGTCTCGCCATTCATGTCTTTGATATCAGTGCGGGCCTGACATTCCTCAAGCAGCTCCCGAACGCAACCCACATCGCCTTTTTCACAGGCTAGGTGAAGTGGTGTTTGGCCCTGTGCATCACGGCTGTTCATCTGGCTGTACCCAAAAACCAAACACTGTTTAAGACCCTCACACAGCTTTTACGAAAAGAGGATGCTGTACAACTCTTAAAATATTATTCAAGAAATGGAACAAATGAGATGATTCTCACCTAAGAATATAATTGTGTTTGAGGCAGTCTCTCAGTCCAGTTTCAACAGCGATGTGAGCCGAACTCCAGTCTGGGTGATTTCGCACACCATCCACAATTAATTGGAGAGTTTCGGGTTTCAGTGGTGGGCGGAGTGTCTCATAAAATGGGCGGAGCTTGAGTGCATACTGAGGAAACCAATTCATTGCATCCTCTTCTGAAGCAACTTGGAACATCCTGTGCACAAGAGGAAAAAAAAGGTTTGGCACAACTGATGAGCAGGTTGTAGGTTGTGGTTTGTGGTAGAGATGAAATGAAAAGGAATGCAACCGATTCTCACAGCTGAGTTAAAGATGATGACAAAACATCTGTTTGGTATTTGGATAAAGTGAAGCAACATTCACTCTTCCTAGTTTCATGTAAATAATGAGGTCACTGATCTGTATGGAACAACATAATGGAAAGAAATTGTTAAATTTTCTTTTAGAGCGAACTATCCCTCACCTTAATGCCACGGATGAAGATTCAGGGCAGAGCAGGAGGCAATCCCATGACTGCTGGTTCTTGTAGAGGACGAGTCTGCCCTCTTGTTGCAAAAGGATCTTCCCATTATACTCTGAGAGCTGTACATCCCTCACCCGGTATGGGTTGGAGAACAAACTCGACACAGAGTTGACGGTATCTAAAATTCGGCCCAGGAACTGCATAATGACCTTGAGACAGAAAAGGGTAACAAATGAATATTGGACAATGCATCCATCCACCCATCCATCCATGGCAGAAAAATTATCTGAATTATTTATTTTGTTTGGCTTTTGAAAACTTGTTATCGTATGGTACATTTATATAGGTTTGATCATTTATAATCACTGGGCTGCTGTTCTAGGCCAACTATTGCCCTTGTTCGTTATTTTCTGCAAAAAGTGATTCAGTAACAGATGCACTAGTGTTTTCATTTTCAGCATCCAGTGTTAAAGTAGACAGTGAGACATTACTGAGCATCAGATCAGATGAGCTAGCCTTATACTTTAGCTTGAGCTAGTCTAAACTGCTTAAAACTGAAACTAAAACCACTTTGATGAACATTAGACAGCTCTGATGATGCATCATTTAGCATCGTGCACTAATCTTGCACCAAACTGTAGATTTCTAACCCTAACCCAAACTCGTGAATGCTTTCCAAACTACCAACGCTGTACAACATAAAGTAAAAGAAACCCTGAACATTTTTCTCATATCTCACTGACACGGACCGGTTTGACAAGATAACAATACAGAAAAGACAACGGTGTGCTGTTTTCTTAGCGAGGGTAATATTTTAAATATGTTAACGCTGATAATACAGTTTTTATGTGTACTTTTTGTAAATGAAACGTTACCGTTCACTAATCGGCTTACCTTTATCAATGTTTCATTATCCTGTAGGTTTCCAGTGTACGCAGTCTGCAGTGCTCTGACTTTTGATAGGACGTCAACGATCACTACTCGACAACCAAACTTGGTTAAGCTTGAGTGACAGCGCGGAGGCCAATCAGCATGAGAATGCAACGTTATCATCCTATTAAGATAGGCCTTTTGCGGATCTGTCCCTCCCTCTCGTACCTAAATAACCTCCTTTTTTACAGTCTTTGGAGAGTTTACCGCTTAATTTACACGTGCAATTTGCTGAACTAAGACATTTTACATAAACATTGTTTGGTTAGTAACGCTTTAATATAAGAAGTAATAACCCAGTTCTTTAGAGTCCATCCCTTTAAAAAGTCTTTAAAAGTCTTGTGGTTACAGAATATCAAAGTGTTGTCAGCGAATGTATTTGTTCTATAATACTAGTCAGGGTTCATGAATTGAGAAAACAAGAGTTTCAGAGCTCACAATGCTGACTGCTTTTATTACAGCTAGCTACAGAAATTGATAAAAATCACATGCTGACGTTGGACCTCGCTCAATAGAGATGCTCTGTACACACAGCTCTGCTTTCACGGCAAAGCCACGCTAGCTAAGAGCTTGAATTTGCTTTTAAAGATCAACATGAGGATTTCGGATCCAGCAACAAAACAACAGTTTTATCTACAATCAGCATATTTTGAAGATGCATGAAGAAGCGGGCAAGAAGATGAATGAAAGAACGAATGAATGAATAAAAGGCACAAGGCTCTTCTGGAGGGGTCCAATTTTGAGTGCTTAGAAGAAGCATAATATGGCCCCTTTCACAATACAAAAGGTCTGTTTTTGTAGTTATCTAAGCTGTGTTGCTGAATGGGTCGGTGTCACATAGACACAGACACACAACACTGTTACTCTCTCTCTCTCTCTCTCTCTCTCTCTCTCTCTCTCTCTCATGAACATCAATGAACAGTACAAAATAAAACATCCAGTTCATGACCCATTTAATCAAATCTAATACAAATGTTTTTTTTTATCAAGCTATTTCACCCCCCCCCCACCCCCCACACATACACATACACATACACACATTTATGGCAATGAAAAATGTAGCTATATTTCTATTAATTGCTGATACACTGGTAGTAATGATGATAATTAAATTAGGCGTTATCAATTCACATACAGGTTAAACTAAACTATAAAATAAGAACTATTCTGATAATTTTAGGTTTCTAATCTACTCCAGCTCAAACAGAAAAGAACTTTTAACCTTTTAACCCCCACTCCCTCCGCCGTTTCCCTGGTTACCAGGGTTGGCTGACCCGAAGCACGTGACCCAGCGCGGAGGTTTGTAGCTGTCACAGATTTGTAAAGTGTGTTGACGAGGCGACCGAGCACCGAAAAGATGGAGCTGTCGGCGGGAGATGACCGGGTTTTCGCCGCAGAAGCCATCCTGAAGAGCCGCGTTAGGAAAGTGAGTTATGAAGAATATGGTTGGGGGTTGGGGTTTTACGACGAGGACTACAGAGACAGGGTCGTCTTTCGTTTGTCTAGCGAAGCGGGGCTTCAAGGCGCAAGCAATGACAAGAGCGGGAGGCCTAGCTGCAGATGTTTGCCACTTTGCCGACAAAATGCTGTTGTTTACGTTGTCAAATATAAAATAAAACTGATTTAAAGCGATTGATTCTGCAGTTAGAGCTGTATTTTATAAAACTGGTTTGTGCTTTGGCGGGAATAGCCTAAAGAGCAGCAGGACGAGGCTTAAAGAGGACAAAGTGTTTGGAATAGTCCATTGCAGAATAACTTACATTAACGTTAAATAACATTTCCCGGGATCAGACGGTTTAAACCCTCCAGATGACATGTGTTTAGTGTTATATTTTCGCTGTGTTAAAGTGTTACTTAATTACTCAATCAACTTTATTGGTTATTTGGACGCATAGTATAACGAAAACATTTGGATTTGCATTTCCCCACATGTATGTGCCAGATTATTATTATTTTTTACAACAGTAGTTTAAGAATGTCAATTACATTTACATTTTAATGCTCTACTAGTTGTGCAATTAAATTGAAAATTCATTACCCAAGTTGAATTGATGTACTTGCCATAATGATGGCAAAATGATAATTTATAATTGTTTGTCTGGAGTGTTTTTAAAAAATAGAATTGCATTTTCATTATGAACACATGGGATATTTTAGCAAAATTCATTGAGCATTTCAAATACGGTAAATAACCTTTCATTTTGCATCAGAATTTGTGGGGAATCCAAATGTAAATACAGAAATGCCTTTTCATTTTACTTATGGCATTGTTGATTTGCACATTATTTCAAAATCAAGGTATTTCATTGTAATTTTGCATTCCTAAATATTTGTGCTACACATATGCTTCCGTATTCTGATTGCCTAATAATTAATGGATATTTAGTAAATTTAGATTTGGTCAATATTTACATTTTGCTTTCCTCTCTACAGGGTCAAATTGAGTATCTGGTTAAATGGAAAGGTTGGGCACTTAAGTAAGCATGAATATTATTTTGCATTTCGTATGAGCTATTTCTTTTGTGCCTTTCAGTATTGGTGTTTTATCTGTATAGTGTTGAGTTGCAAATTTGAATCATTAGTCTTTTCCATCTATTGCAAAATAGACACAGCACATGGGAACCAGAGGACAACATCCTGGATGATCGACTCATAGCAGCCTTTGAGCAAAAGTGAGTTTACTTTTACAAAAGGATTATGTGCTTTATATATGGAGTATTCTCTCAGGTCAGTAAAGATTGCTTGTAGATTTTAACCAAAGAATGCAATTCTTTAAATTGATTGGTTAGGTTCACTGTAGTAATGTTTTGATTCTCTAATTGTCTTCTAATTCATAGGGAGCGACAACAGGAACTTTATGGTCCAAAGAAACGTGGACCCAAACCAAAAAACTTTGTGCTAAAGGTTTGAGTTGTTAAATATTCAAATGTTTATTACTATATGTGAATCCACCTCATTGTCACAAAACATTTACTGACTTTTGTTCTCTTACTGATTAGGCACGGGCACAGTCTGGTGAGAAGCCTCGAATTGTAAATCCCAGACGTACTCCACCTTGCACCACTTTAAAGCGTCCCACCCCTCCTGCAAGTGCAGCTGTTCCTCAGCCTTCATCTTCCTCTTCTTCCTCTAATGTCCCAACCCCTAGAGTGCACTCTCTTGCTGCTGCTCATAAATTGAAGAAAGACATACATCGATGTCATATGATGTCTCGGAGGCCTTTGCCACGACAAGATCCCACAGCCAACTCGTCCCGTCTGCCGATTTCTCCGTTCTCTGAAACAGTCCGCATCCTTAACCGTAGAGTCAAACCACGAGAAGTTAAGCGTGGCCGAATAATCTTGAACCTTAAGGTCATTGACAAATCTGAAACAAGTAGAAGAACGGCACAGACTTATGGTGGACGTGCGAAAATCCCATCCCGAAATCGCATCATTGGGAAAAAGCATGGAGATATGCCTTATAGACCTTTCCAGCATCCAATGAAGATGCTGGGTTTTCCAATGTATGGCCAGCCATTTGGCCTCCAGCCTTCTGCAGGAGCATCATCCATGGATGCGTCCAATCCAAGAACCAATCCAAGAGAGGGAAGCATCTGTGGTAACCATTCTTCAGCAAGTGTAGAGAAGTTTCAGTACCAGACTCCTCCGTCTCCATCCAACTCCAGTGCCAGCTCCCAATCACCAACTCAAGCTCCCACATCTCCAAACAAATCACGTTCACAAGATATCTCCCAATCTCACTCAAACTCCACCTCAGCTTCATTCCTTCCTTCCTCACCCTCTGGTTCATCGTCCCCATCATCATCTCATGAAGAAGATGACCAAAGTGTAAAATGGAAAGTTCGCCATCCAACCCCGAAGGGACATTCTTCTGTTGGCCAGGTTAGTGACCACACTACTGCTTCACTTCCCAAGAAAACTAGAAGGGTAACCAAAGGGGGCTCTGATTGGCTCCCTGAAATTGCACCCAGCTCTACTAATGTTGTTGTGACTGATGTAACCACAAACCTTCTCACAGTAACCATCAAGGAATTCTGCCAGGGGGCAGGTTCTCGTTCTCCCTCTCCTTGCCAAGATAGCACAACCACTTCTTGAAGGTTGCCTCCAAGTATCTGTCTTACTAAGTTGAATGTGCCATAAAATTTTAATTAGATGATATCTAAATACAGGGTTGCACTTCAAAAGGAATCACACCTTTTGAAGTGCATGTTCAGATGATTTTATTGTACTTCATGCTTTTCTTCCTCCTTTTTTTCCCCAGTAATTTTCCTCTCACCTCCAGTGCTGTAGAGACCTTCATCCCCATGTCTTCAGATCTAAAGTTCACCCAAGAAACGTTGATCACAACGACTTTCTTAGACTGGAGACCTAGCTCTGAGACATTTGAATATTTGTAATTGATTGGGATACCCAGCACAAGATGCTTCACAAATGGGTGAACGTTGTGTATCCGCACATGCGCTTGATGGATAAACCTCGCCAATTAGGCAACCAAACTTTCTTTGATCTGGCCAATTCTTCTCTCTTGCTAATGAAGAAGCAGTTAATCATGGAGCTCATAAACTTTATTATCAAGATTTGACTGTATTTATATTTTCCAAGCTGCTCAATCCTGGGAACATTGATCTAAATTGTTTCACGTGTGAATGCTAAGGACTGCATCTGAAGTGGTACTGTGGTACTGTACTGTAAACCTTTCTCTTCCTTATTTCAAAGTACCCTTATATGATTGCCTTCTGACTACAGCAATTTTTGTTTAATGGCACACTTGCCATATTGACATGTCTGGTGCTCAGAGGCTATTCTCTCTGAAATTGATTAGATACTTCACAGAGACTTTCAGCACATGTGGTTCTTGGGATGTTTTCACATGTAGTTTGGTTAAAAACACAGTTTACTGAAAAGGATCTCAATGTTTTTGGTGCATGGTAATCTCAAGCTAATCCAGTCATTTGCTGGTCATCTTCAACAATTACCAGATTCTTTCTTGTTGACATCACAACTCAGACTCCAGTAGGTGTGACCATGAATCTGTTATTTCTGCCAACTCCATTTTGATGGATTTTGGCATGGTTTCTCTTGTACATAACAAGAAAGTATTCTTTTAAATTAATGTTTTCACTTGCTCTGGAGCTGAGGCATGATCACAAATAGTTGGTAGAGAACTTTCCTATTCAGCCTCTTGCAAACCATGCATTTCACCATGTTCACACGTCTTTAGGTCGAACACCAGCAAATGGCGGTGGTAGAAGGTTCTGAGCACAGTTCTTTAAACCTGTGGACATCACATAGATTTTCGATCCCCCATTTTAGTTGTTGTGGCAGCCATGTAACATGTCTGTAATACAGCAAGTCTCAAAGTACGGATGTTTAAAAGAAAAGCTAAGCAGACTTGGATCTGTTTGCTTTCACATATGACAAAGAACCGTGCTCAGTTCACTTTGGGGTTAAGTTCACAAACAGGAGAGAGACTGTACGAAATGCATTTGCAGAGCTCAAACTATGTTAAGTTAATCACAATATTACAAAATAATTCAGAATGAAGATGATCTGGGTGCTAGATTTGTAAAACAGACCTGGGATAAAGCTTGCTTGTTTGTGAGATGCATAGAACCTGAAACTCTACTTAAAGTACAACAGACTTTCAAACTCTTTTGCAAGTGATGTCGTTTAAATGAACCGAAAATTAATTAGCTCACTATAAATGTGTACTGGAGTTTGCCTTCACAGTCCATGAAGCAATATTACAACCTGCCACAGGCCTTAAGAAACAGGTTAACCTTCAGTTTATGGCAGCTAACTTGGTTCTATTCAATGGTGCTAAAATGTCAGACTCCACCGGAGGACAAGGCAAACCTCATTACAAAGTTTAATTATAGAACACAATTAAGTTCCTCTTGGTACGGTTGTCTTTTAATGGAGCACGTCTACTGTGTGCCTTTAGGGAGAACCATATATTAGTGATGGCTGAAGTTTTTCAAAAATATCAATATTTTTTGCCATACTTTGAAACGCTTCAAAACAAAACTGCTTTGATGAATCTACTCTAAAGCCAAGGTCAGACAAGCATCTAGGACAAAGTTTATTTTAAGAAATGTAATTTAACCTTCCATTATAACTTGCTGTATTCTGACCAGTTTTTTAAAACTTTCCATTCTGTGTGTAGGCTATGCTTATAACTTGGCGTCAGCCATAAGTTGTTGAAGGGAGATTCTGAAAATATAAGTTGGGGTAGAGAGTCGTTTCTTGGCAGTGCATCACAATCGGAAAGGGCATAGACGGGGGAGTTGAAATGCTGAAAAGGAAGCCTAAAACAGGAAGTGGCCAGTCCCCACTTAAACTAATCACCTTAAACTAATTTTAAAAATCATCCTTTATTGCTGCTGAGATGGTCAATATCAACATGGGGTTTTCTAAGAGATTTGCTCTTTTTGTTTTTAAAATAAATCTAGAGTGACTGGTACTTCACTCGAGTGAATGGGTGGCAGCTACATGGTTCAGAGTTTCAGTTTCAGATAATTCAACATTGCAGAGTGTTAAACCCTTATGGGCTAGCATTTCTAGTTGGCTTCAAAAACAAAAGTGTAGTTCAAAAAATAGACATGGTGGGGTTGTGCATTTCTGTCAGATTGTATATGATGTCACCAAGAGGAACTAGAATGACACAGTAGATCGAAGCGTCTGTAAGTGGAAACTTAAAGGCAAATTGGTGAGTAGAGTTAAAATCTGGAAAAGCAAAATAAGCTTTCCTTGCCTTGTTTGAAGCTAGATTGGTAAAGAAGAAGGGTTGGAACTAAAATACGCAGGCCTGGAATGGCGTTGGGCATGCCTGCTATAGGGTTTAAAACAACTTTGAATGACATTGTTGTCCAAAGTTATTTCTTGAGTGTTTGTCTTTGGTCTGAAATATTTCATGTTCTGAACAAATATCTGTAGAAAAATTCCTTCTTAAAAGCATGAGTTGCTTTCAGCTGCTCTCTTCTAGAAGACGAGAGAACATGATGCCTACAAAGTGTTCCAAACAGTTGAGTCTTTGTTTACCTTAGAAATGTACCGGTAATATCGCTATGGTGTGAATCGATGCACGATGGTTTCTCTTTAAGAGGTAGCTTGGCACTATGATCATACGTGGCCTACTTTTCATGCAATAGGGCTTGTATTTTGTAGGATGAGTCTTCTGCGGACCATCTCAGCACAGATAAGATGTTTTAAAAGATAAGGATTTGGGTGTACTGAAGGTTACATCCAAAAATTGCATTTTAATATTAATGATATTTGTGTTGTAGAAGTGCTGCCTTTATTTCTTAGCCATTGTTCACTTTAAATAGTTGACTTTGGGTTTGAGAGAATGTAGAACCCAAAATACAGAACCAAGTTATGAGATTAATCATGTCTTATGTGTTTGTCATTGATGAAGCTGATTATTATGATATGTTGCAATGGCGTTGTACTGTAATAGATGCATGATTTGAGAATACTAATCAAAGTTTGTCAAATGATTGTTATGCTGTTCTTGTTGCTTTGTGTGTTCTTCAGAGAAGCTTTTAATAAAACAATGTAAAGACACTGCTGTTTTCTAACTCGTTATTGGAGCCCTTGCATTTTTTATTACTTCCCTAGGTTCCCAAGAGACAGAAATGTCTCTTGACATTTGTCTCATGGTTCTTAATGGAAGTTACAAGTAATATCCTGGATGACAAATATCTGTTTGAAAAATAAGAAAAAACACACCCTGTAGTCACAAGACTACAGTTTCTATTTTTGAAATTGATAAGAATTTCTTGGGAATGATTAATACACTTAGAAAGATGCGTTGAAGAAATGCAATATTTTTTGTGGTTAATAAATAACATCTACATGTAAATCTCCAATTTGCTTTCTTTTAACGTGACTTTTTTTAAATCTTAAAAACAAAGTATTTTTGCTTATGGAGGTTTATCTATCGTCAAGGAAGTTTTTAAGAAAAGAACAATGTTTGACAGCCAGAGACAAGCTGATTAGCCAGCTGCCCTTCAGAATGAACAAAGTTGGGTGTGATATACTCACCAACCCTGGATTTTTATATGAGACCTAAATAAATCATTGCAATTTTTAGATTTCAGAAACACTTGAGGTGGAAAAGGGGGCTATTTTTAACAACTTGAGCAACAATGCTTATTTAAGTACTCATAATGTACATTAGAAATATCTACAATTCTTTTATGTCTTGTCATATTAATATATTTATAGACATATACAATAAGTTTAGGATCACATCACAAAAAAAATTTCAAACCCAATTAAAGGACTGAGTTAGTAGGGGAAAAAAAAAGTTCTAGCTTTGTGAAAATACCACTTCACATTTTGAATAACAAAAAATACCAAATTCCACATCATAGGCGTGTTTATGTATTCAAATATCTTGCTGACGTTGTGTGTGACGACAGAAGAAGGCGTGGTCACTCAGGGGATGTAGCTGCTGTCATGGCTCCGGCGTATATCGGTGCAATAAAGAATTATTTGAATGGAAAGAAAGACGTTTTTACAATATATATCGGAGAGCTGTGTTTTAAAGTCATGTTAATATGAAATTTTAGACTAGCGCCTTAGCTTTTATAGTAAATTTCCCGAGAAAACCATGGATGTGCAGATTGCAAAACATTGCAGCATCATCTCTGCACCCAAACCGCAGAACGAGGCCGGATGCGGGACACCAAAAGCTCCCAAAAAGAAGAGGAGAGGCAAAAGAGGGAAGAAACGGAAGGGCAAGAAAACCAACGACCCTCCACCTTTCCTGCCACCCGAGGTACAACTGATGTATAAATGCGGGATGCTAACGTTCGCAGTTAGCCTGCGGATTATCCCACTGTTTACTTCAATGTCAACAAACATGATGTCACAATCTTCCATGTTTTACACATTACTGTAGCAGCATTGTTAACATGTAGTAACAAGTGAAATCGAGGTTAACCAATGTTTCTGAAATGTTTGTACTAATATGTATTTTCCATTCATTTTTTAGGCTGAAGAGGGAAATATTGAATACAAGGTACAGAAACTCCACTTAAATAAGCGGTAATTGTGTCCAGACTTGGCAGAAATGAATGTCAGGGATGAACAACTCTTATAACTTATTATGAAAATACATATAGATTCAACTCGAGCCACTGAGGGTAAATAAGCATCTCATATACTGCCAAAACGAGTACAATCCCAAACCTTGTAGCCTGTGTTACATGCTTTTATAGGTGTTTTTCTTTAAAGAGACAACAAACTCCTTGAACCAAAAGTACAGTATCAACCCTATGCACACCCTTTACAGTAGCCACAGGCCCCTAAGCAAGTACACCTCACCAAAATTGTAACTTTGAGCATGAACCTCAAATGTTTGTTCATACTCACCACAAGTATGAACACACATGAATTTGGTTTCATTGGTTGTATTCCTTTTTTTTAAATTCAGTTGAAGCTGGTGAACCCCACACAGTATCGATTCGAGCATCTGGCCACCCAGTTAAAGTGGCGTCTACAAGAGGGCCGTGGTGAAGCTGTTTACCAAATCGGTGTAGAGGACAATGGCTTGCTGGTTGGGCTAACAGAAGACGACATGAAGGCATCGCTCAAGACACTACGTAGGATGGCTGAGAAGTAGGGCAGAGTTCAGGCCAACTTCCTTTCTGTCTGTTGCTTTTAGTTGCGATATGGTAAAGTTTGTGGTTGTGTGCAGAGTTGGTGCTGATATCACACTCTTGAGAGAGAGGGAGGTGGACGCCGACAGAGCAAGACGAAAAATTGCAGAAGTTCTTGTGCGGAAAGTTCCAGATGATCAGCAGGTGTGTTTGCCATTCAGGACATTTGAGATTTAGATAACCCATCCATTTACAAACTATCGATCTTTCTGCATTTCACTTTTCCTGTGTTTGATTACACGGCAAATCCAACATTAAAACAGTGTAGTGTGAAAGAGTGCCAATAATCGCAAATGTTGCTAAACCGATCACATGACTTGCATCTTTGTGTCCTATCTATACATTTCCTCTACAGCTTGGACATTATCGCATAGTTTTCTCAGCCCCACCCTTGAAAAAAAGGGCCATCATCAGTTTTAAAATGCAACCTCTAGATGTGTAAAAATGTGTACAAGCATGTATCATTTTTGTAAGAGTATTCTTTACATAAAACTATATTTTGGTACAAGCTTTATCCTGGTAAATTATTGGAAATTTGGTGTCTATCCTTTTTTTTGAATATACAAAACTATTACCTTTGAGACCTGCCATCTGATACATCTTCAAACTTCGACCATTCAATTGTTTTGTTTTCATGCGACACCAAGTGGTGAAAAAGCTACAGGTTTAATCTTTAACCCTTATAGAGCTTGATTACAATTAAGCTATTTTTTGTGAAACTAACCAATTAATATTTTGATGAATGTGCTATAAAGTTAAGTAAATAAAATTTCAAACCCAAATTGAAAAATAGCATTTATAAATATGTATAATGTATATGTATAATATGTATGTACTTTAAAAAATAAAGTGTGTGCTTTATAACTTATGTGTATTATTTAACAAAGACACCACATCAGCACATAGAATGTATGGGGTGTAATATAATTGCGTTGATTGGTTGCAGGTGTTTAGGCTAATCATGATAAACAGGTGTTTACAGTATAAACTGAATAGGGAGCTTACAGCTGTAAAACATAAAAAAAACTACTTATCGTTTATCTTACTATAAACTAATAATTATCAGCAGATTATAAAAAACTAAAACATTTTGATAAGTAAGCTACATCTGAATGATAATTCATAGCAACGCAGAGGAAAGAAACAGCGTTATAGCTTCACTGAAAGATACTGAACTGCTGTGTCAGAATAAAAGTCTTCTGTAACGTGGAGTCAATATAACAGAGATATTAATTTACTGCTTGTGTTTGCAGTTTCTTGACCTCCGGGTGGCTGTTCTGGGTAACGTGGACTCAGGAAAATCTACTCTGCTGGGTGTTTTGACGCAAGGAGAGCTGGATAATGGACGTGGACGAGCCAGACTTAACCTCTTCAGGCACCTCCATGAGATCCAGACCGGGCGCACATCTAGCATCAGCTTTGAGATCCTTGGCTTCAACAGCAAAGGAGAGGTTGGGCTACTTTTAGAATCTTACATATCTAAATAATTCATTTTCAGTAGTGGATTTTTGGATTTGTAAAAGTTTTTAATGCTTCTTTCAAAAATAAGTAATTTTAGAAAGTAATATAGTTTTAATAAATATTGGAATTTGGAAACTGTGGAATTTAAAAACTAAAGCTAAAGTTAATCTTTCCACAAAGTCAAATTTTCTGAAGGTCACTTTTATGCAAGAAAAGAGGATCTTGTGCTTCGAATTTTGCTTTCATTTTTTTCATTGCGAAATCAGAAAGTACAACCAAAATATGCTTCAGGATGAACTTTCAGCAAGAATTTTGTCTAATGAATTTTTTTAAACAAAAGTGTTAACTTGAAATTTAAGATACTCAAGTCATAACTTGAAATCGTAAAACATTTATTTGCTAACTTAAACTATATTTTGATTTTAGGTTGTAAATTACAGTGACTCGCGCACAGCAGAAGAGATCTGCGAGAGCTCTTCTAAGATGATCACTTTCATTGATTTGGCTGGCCATTACAAGTATTTGAAGACCACCATATTTGGCCTGACAAGCTACTGCCCAGACTTTGCCATGCTGGTGGTGGGAGCCAATACTGGTATAGGTGCGTATTAATCATTATATTTGTAGAAATAGCTGTAAAAGTGACTTTTTCAATCAATCTTCATATACTCCTAGCTGGCACCACCAGGGAGCATTTGGGTTTGGCAATGGCGCTGAAGGTGCCTATATTCATTGTGGTGAGTAAAGTGGATCTCTGTAGTAAGAGCACAGTCGAGAAGACGGTGCGCCAGCTGGAGAGAGTCCTCAAGCAACCCGGATGTAACAAGGTTCCTATGCTGGTGGCAAACCCAGATGATGCCGTCACAGCTGCACAGCAGTTCGCACAATCCGCCAGGTACAGTCCGTGTGATGCATTCAAAGTTACAGGGTCACTGAGAAGATTTTACATTTCAAAGCAAACCATTACTGTGAGCCATGAGAAATGTTTGGGTACCAATTATTTTATCGAATATAGGTTTTTTTAAGATGTGTATTTTCAGATGTGAACCTAAAAGCTTACCCAGTTTTGGAAATTGACGTGTTGATTCGTATAAACCATACATTCATGTGTTTCCCCGCTTTTCGCAGCGTGACCCCCATCTTCACCCTCTCCAGTGTGTCAGGGGAGAACCTTGACCTTCTGAAGGTCTTTTTTAATATTCTTCCTCCTCTGAGCAACAGCAAAGAGCAAGAGGAGCTCATGCAGCAGCTCACAGAATTTCAGGTGAACACACAAACACAGAATCATCAACATCTCAATCCAACTTTAATGTCGGATCTGTATTTTTCACAGGTGGATGAGATTTACAGTGTTCCTGATGTGGGGACAGTTGTTGGTGGAACTCTGTACAGGTCGGTCCAAATCTGACTTGTTATTACCTAGATAATACACTAGCATGTGGCGTTAAGAAAGGTTACGCAGTATAGGAATAAAAAAGTGACACTGCAAGTATTTAAGTATATTTTAGCAACATCTAGCTTCTTGTCAGAATGATGAAAAGTAAAAGAATTGAATGTAGCTCAACAGTCCAAATTGCAAAAATTTAAGGGGTTTCCAATGTATCAGCCAGCATCCATCAGTAAAAAAAGTCTATTTCAAATCAAGCACATCTCATCTACCATAGCAATAAATAGTTCCCACAGAGGTGTATGTGCTTCATGAGAACTGCCTTGGAAAGTCATGTTTGTTTGGTGATTGAC
This sequence comes from Danionella cerebrum, assembly GCA_007224835.1. Lineage (NCBI taxonomy): Eukaryota > Metazoa > Chordata > Actinopteri > Cypriniformes > Danionidae > Danionella > Danionella cerebrum. The sequence continues at coordinate 157,923 of SRMA01025243.1, read as the reverse complement.
AGAGATCAATGGTGAGTGTCAAAGATCACTCTTGCATGTTGTTACTGGGCATTTGGTAAGACTGCAGTTTGCTTGAAATGTATTTTTTCTAATAAATCGTTTTGAAATATTTTTTTATTGTAGTTGAATGTTCAACGTTTGGCCACAGACTAGTCTCTTTTCAGGTCATTTCCACAAGAACTGACTATAAATAATGAAGTTCCCGTCAGTCAACGTGCATGTTAAAATTGATAGAGATTGTTGAGTCAAATATTTCCTTTACAACTGCAAATGTTTGAAAATGTAAAACTTTATTATTGGGCTTTGATGAACAAATGAAGCAGTTCATGACCCTGTTTTCTTGACTGAGACACCCCTAACAACAAGGCAATATAAGTATGTTATTACAATTGCCAACAAACACATTTCAGACAAAATGTTCAGAAAACTCTTCGGCGTCGGCTTTCCATTAATTCTTGGCAGTTTGTATATGTGACTAATGATGATTTGCTCAGCATTTACATATACATAGCAGATTTTCTGGCTGTTTTCAAACCAAACAGCTTTCAGGTCACAGGTTAGAACTGCCACGAATATCTCCCAACAGGGAGAGTCCATTAACTCATAATAAACATTCCCTTTTCACACAGTACCACAATATTATCCCATAATACAACTCTTACCAATGGAACGCTACAGGAAATGCTTGTATGTTGTGGCGTAAGATCTATTAAACATATTAGTCCTAAAATAATACTATTTTATATATGGCCACCAGAGGGAGACATATCGTAACTTTTTATGACATAAGAACCTGAGCGACCTCTTTATAAACTTCTCACATTCATTTTCAAACATACCAACTCCTATTGAATTCTAGGGTAAACACTTTGAGTCACTAAATGAAATTTCCAACCTTTAGGCGTCTTGTAACCTTCAGAGCAAAACACTTCTTCAAACCAATCAATATTCAATTTATCTTGACAATGTTTCTTTTTTAGTTCAATAATTGACTTTCTTTTCATGTGCAGTGGTGTGTGTCGCGAAGGAGACCGGCTGGTTGTTGGTCCCACTGATGACGGGAGATTTCTGAGGTTGAAAGTGTGCAGCATTCACCGGAATCGCTCTGGTTGTCGAGTCCTCAGGGCTGGTCAGGCTGCCACACTGGCACTTGGAAACTTTGACCGCACACTACTAAGAAAGGTTTGATTTGGAAAAATAGAGATAAATAATGTCTTGACATGCCTCCAGCTTTAATGGGTGTTTGTGTTTGTAGGGGATGGTCATGGTGAGCCCTAAGATGAACCCTACAATTTGCTGGCAGTTTGAGGCAGCCATTGTCCTCTTGTTCCATGCCAAAACTTTCCGGCGGGGTTTCCAGGTCACTGTGCACATTGGAAACGTCAGGCAGACTGCCACAGTGGAATGCCTCCTTGGAAAGGTCTGCTTTTGCTTCTTGACCTCATTGGAGGAACATCTTTCCAAAGCACGTTGGAATTCTGTAGGTCAATCTCTGTTTCTGTTTTTCCTCCAGGAGGAGCTACGGACAGGGGAGCGAGCTGTGGTGTCTTTCAGATTCTTGAAGCACCCCGAGTATTTACGTGTGGGAGCCAAACTGCTCTTCAGAGAGGGGGTGACCAAAGGAATCGGGCATGTGACTCATCTTCTGCCGTCTACCCAGAACCATGTGCCTGATCAGAACCACAACCAGAACCACAGTTAGACATAATGGGGGAGAATCAAAGATGATTTCCTGTTTTTGCCTTGAATTTGCCTCCATTAGATTAATCAGCACCTTTCATTTCCACTCACTTGCCTGTATTTTTCGCGAATTTGTGAATGCTCTCGGTTCCTGTGATGCTCTGGAGTGTTCTGCTACGGAAACGTCTGCCACATGTACTGAAGCTTAGAAACCCCACATTTGTTTGCACATGTAGGTTTCCCATCCTGGAATAAAATTAGCTGACCTCGAATGAAGCACGTGGGATACTAAGTTGGGTATTTAGAGCAAATCTTTCAAGAAATATCCCTTGGATTGAGGCTACATCACAGCTTTGGGTTCAAAATGTAACAAGGACAATGAGCTAGGGCCAGTCAGCCATCAAGTGGTAAACATTGAACAGTGTTCATAAATAATTGTCAGGATGGGGATTATTAGGAAACAAGGACTAATAAGAGTCCATGGGTAAATATTTTGACAATCCTACTCTTAAAAAGTGTGTTCATACTTGTGGCTTGGTTCATTTTGTCCAGACCAAACAACAAAATTATACATTTGGTCCTGATTTGGTTCATGCTCTGAGCTTAGAGGCAAAGTGTGGTAATTGGTCACTTTTTGTAGCATAATTATTACACGATGGCACACACAATCCAAATGTATGATGTGTGATTTACGCTCTTATTATATATATAGCTCTTTGTTTTCTTTGCACTCTTGGGAATTTTTTAAGCACATGTTACATTGAAACTTGAAAAGTCTAACGACAGTAAAGTAAAAGCAAGCGCATCATGTTCTTTAGTCTTAATGTGATGTTTGGCATATTAGAAGGACTATAAACTTCCTAGAACTCATGCGCTGCAGTATGGAAGTTCAGTGTCATCTGTTGTCTTTAAAGGCTTGGAAATGAGAAACTTATTCCGAGCAGAAAGAAAAGTGTTAAAACTAGAGCTAGAGCATCAAGTTTACTGTTCTTAACGGCACGTTTGTCATCTTAGAAAGCTTATTAATGCATTAGAATTTTTTGTTTCAGTAATAAGCACCTGGATCTCCTTAGTGGTAATGGAATTGTTCATGATGAAACTTTTTCTTAACTTGTATGTCTCCGGAATCATTTTTAAGGTTGAGCTAATGTCCAAAACCTCTGAAGGTTTACTGAACACTTGTGGCTTTGGCTTGTATTCGTGTGGAGCATGCACAGGAACCCAGAGTATTATTTGTGTTGTGAGTCTTGTTCACTCCTCTTCCAGATATTGTGCAATTACCAGAAAAATGAATGTATTTATCATAGATATACACGTACCAATTGACGTGATTAAACTAACAATGTTGGGATTTCAGTGGTAACTTTCACGAGTGGTGTGCAAAAGTTCTGTTTTGTAACTGAGCTCTAATCTCATCGAGCTGATGGTAAACAATGCATGTTGTGCTTAAAAATGAATTATTATAACTAATTTAGTTTCAAGTGCAGCTTGTTGGCTTTAATAGGTTCGGATTCCACTTTCATTTTATAATATTCCCTCCTGCACACCTGACTATTTACAGTAACTGCTTCGCTGTAGGTTCCTATGTAATAAACACTTCCTGTTCTGGAAACCACTCGTGTGTAGTTATTTAATCAGACACGGTTTTTAAAACTGAATTAAAATAACCACATTTACAACAAAAATGACACCTTCCATAGCAAAAAGCAAGTGAAAAATTGAGTTTAATTATGATAAATGAAGCTGTTTATTGTTCACAGAACACACTGTTGTAGGATAGCAGCAAGCACCATAAGAACAGCTTTATGTATTATGACGTTATGAATAAAAATACAAACAAAAATATTATATAAAACTCTTATTTAACTTCAAAAGATGAACGCCTCCTTGTTTTGCACTTTGTGAAACAATCAGCATTTGTGAAATACAGAAAAATGTGACCTTCATATGATAAGAATTAATACTCAGATGACACTTAATGCACCTGCATCATTCATAACTCCTTCAGTTAACTATACATGCTAACGCTAGCAGTTCTACCAAAGCATGAAGCCTTACAATCATCAAAAGTGTACCAGTACGAAGCTAAGATACAAACTCCTTTGCTCTCTAGAATGATACTGTTGAAATGATGCAACAAATGTCCTTCAGGAAACTTCAGGCACGGCAGCGTTGATGTGGGGATTGCTATGCAAGACTCCTCTGGCGAGGCTTGATTCTGGGGTAGAGCTAATGGAAAAGAAAAAATATACATTTTTTAACTTTGTAATTGTCTTTTTTATCCAAAATGTGGCTGATTTACGTATAGCAAAGAAACCTTTCTTTCAGGCAAAGCAAAACCCCTGCAAGATCATGGAAAAATTGCCAATGAGGGATACAAAATGCTTGTAATCATTGTATAATAATATACAGCACTAGGGTAAAGTTTTAGGATTGTTCGTTTTGGTAAAATCAGATGTGAACAAAGAAAAATTATTATTTGATTAACTTTTTCCTTCAAACCAGCATCAACTTTGTAGGAATTGTAGGATTTTGTATAAATATAGTGAAGGTAAATGGTTTTCTGCAATAAACCATTGAAAACCATGGACAAAATGTTTTGCCGCTCTGATTTGTGGTAACCAGCCATGCAACGGAGTTACTAATGCGTATTCCTAAATGAGCAAAGAGATAGTGGTAGCAAAGATCCTTTAGCAGCTGAAAATTTAAGTTTGAAATAAATTAAACTAATAAACAAAAAATATGACCTCCCTCCTTCCAAATTTGTAAACATTATATAAAGCATTGTAATATGGGGGTAAATGGGAATCTGCTCAATGTTGGCACAAGCCTCAAGTCGCCATTCGATGAAATGCAGTTGGCGCTCAGTTTTTCCTCATTTACGTTCCCTTGAGGTTGATCAGTCATGGCATGGGTTTGTGGTACTGGTCTGGGACTGTCACGGTGTTGAATAGAATCGAAAGGAGGTAGTTTTGTCGTGTGTTTCGCAAAACTATGGTTGAACCACTGTAATCACATAGAGTAATTTTAATGATTATTATCTTTATGTTCTGTTTTGTGGAATGTTTACATCTTAAACGTTTTCTACCATTGACTTACTTCAATGTTTCTATAGTTTGCTAAAGGCTAAAAGAGTAAGTGTAAAGAAGCAATAGCAAAGTTTGCTTTCAGAACTGCAACACAACTAAATTAAACGAGAAAAAAGCATTATTTTGGAAACTCTAAAACGTTCAGCATTGGCAGATAAGAACAAAAGAGGCCGGAAAAAAGTAAACGATATTCATATTGCTGACCAAGCTGACCGTAAAACCAAATGTCTCACCCCAAGGAGGTTTCGTGGGATGTAGCCCTCATTGTCAGCACATCTTGCCCACCACCATTCGGTTTCTTCAGCATCCTCTCTTCGCAGGATCGTCAAACAATCTCCTTCTTTAAAAGACAACTCATCTGGACTCTCGCCATTGTAGTCCCAAAGCGCATAAACCACACCTCGATTCATGATGCCCATCTTTTCTTGCACACCTGTGGGGCACAAATACCATATATACCACACGTGATCCTAGATTACATAGATTTTGGCCCTCATTAGAAATGAACTGTATTTCCACCCATGTTCATTATGAGGCGAGTCATTTGCAGTGTATTTAACGTCAACGACCACACCAAACCAATGTTACTTTAACAAAAAAAAGTCATTCAGGGGTTGGTCCCCTAGTATGATCCATTACATACCCTTTTCCCCATCCCTAGCATTCCCATATAAATCTCTCCATTGCTTATTGAAACTCCCTGTCTATAGTCCATCCTTGTTACGTGTAAACTTCCAGTAGGTTTCTTTGGAGCGAGTGATGGTAACCAAGGGAGGTGGAGCTAACTACACAAAGAGAACTATCTTACCATAGAGGAACTGCGAGCACTGTGCGTAACCTTCTTCCATCTCTTCGCACTTATCTGCTGCCGTCTGCATGTCGCTGTAGGTCATGGCGTAAACAGCAGCTCCGGATTCCACCAGAAATTTACACACTTGCACATTGTTACAAGACGCAGCACAATGTAGAGGAGTCCTAACCGCGAAAGAGACACACTTTGATGAGTTTCTTTCAAACTATTGATGGAACTGTATTAAAAGTGTTTTGGTTTGCTCACCATCCATCACTGTCTGCGGCATTGACATTCACTCCAAACTGCACCAGGAACTTGACGATTTCTGTATGTCCAGCGCAGACTGCGTTGTGGAGAGCAGTGATGCCCTCATCGTTGGGTAAACTAGGGTCTTCCACCTATGCATGATACATATACTTGTTGAAATAAATAATGAATGGATCAGGTACGTATTTGTTTTCAGCAAACGCCTTACCTCATAGATGATCCTCTGGACGAGGTCATACTCGCCCTCTAGAGAAGAGTCCAACAGGAGGGCCAAAGGGTTGAACCGGACACGCATCCCATGGTTTATACGTTCTGAGCCAGTCTTGCGCAGGTTTGTTCTTTTTCCCTGAAATGGAAGAGTATAACAATAACAGTCAAATCTCCTTTGTGACATAGATGCATTTTGTAGACAGTAGGCACAGTTGGGAGGCCATGATGGATGGGGAGCAAACTGCTCATTTGTAATACTATAGAAGGTTAAGACCTTGACGTAGAGTCTCATTTCGAGGGTGTGCTTACTGCAGTAGTTTAAGGATCACTGTTATGGGCAACAAAAACTAGTTTTCTTCACCTGGTTTACCCATATATACACCCAGGTCCTAACCACATTCATTCCAGCTGAGGCAATGTGGGCAATGAGTCTAGGTCTTCTGGCTGGGTGCTGTGTAATAAATGCAGTTCCTCACAATGATGAATACAAAGATCTTCAACACAAAGTAATCGAACCCCTGTAGGTGTTCTACTAAAAATGAGCCTCTCATTCGGTCCCCTTTTTAAACACCCATTGAGTCACTGGTTGCCACTTCTGCCCCATTTAAATGCCTAATGAGATCCGTGTGGAGTGCTCGGAATCTTAGTGTGGCTAGTTGCCTAGCAACCACCAAGAATGGATGACTTGATTGGAATCTCTACTGACCTTACTTGTCCTCTACCTTGTGCTATCTTTCTTTATCTGTGGACAGATTTGGACAGCATCTGTAGGTTAAATAATCTTGTACGTAAAAAAAGTTCATATAAAAAGAACACGTTATAGTATCTACAGCAATTCACAGTTAGTAAAACTAAACTGTAATAAAAAAAGGTCTTAAAACCAGACTTAAAAGAAATAGATGGTGTCTGGCCAGTCGGAGCTCCCTATAGACCCCATCCCTTTTCCTTTTCTTAGTTTGCCTGGTTACCAGAGAACCCCAGTCTGCTTAGCGGAGACCATGGCATGCATTTGGTCTTAGGGTGCTTTCACACTGGCGTCCACAATCTGCTTCTGAGCACACTTGACCCTAGAAACGGTTGAATTTTGCAAGTGTGAAGGAAATTGTTTTATTCCTAGGAATTTATCCCAGGATCTGGCAATCAATGGGTGGGACATTTGGCTCAAAAGAGGAAGTTGTCCGTGTGCAACATGCTATTCGACCCATCTGACATGCGCAAAAGAAAAAGAGTGAGCATATTTCATCCTCTGAGCTGTAAGTAGCTCTAAATGTAGGAAAGCTATTGAGAAAGCCATTATTTTGAGGTAAAAGCATATATTATATAAGAAGCGAGAGGTGAGGGTGCTTCTTCTTCCTCTTCCAACGCTATGTGTATCTAGATACAAGTATGCTTGGTATTGAGGAGGGAGAGCAACTGTGCTCAGATGTGGAATAGTACAAATGTGATCTCGATACAAAGGAGCCCTTACAAAGAAATCTAATCTTAACCGCGAGTCTGAAGCTGGCATTAAAATCAAATCTTTGTTCTATTTAAAAGTTTGGCAACTATGCAATTTCCCACTTGAGGGAAACCCCAGATGGGCAATTGTTGTAGTCCATGAGCAATGTTATGAAAAGCTGAATAACAGATAAGAGAATAATAAAAATTACTTTAATGATCCATAGCTGAAAACTCTCAACTTTTCAAAAGTATATAAATGACGCCCTTTTGTTTTAACAACAGAGATGTCCTATTGTGAGTTTTTTTTTGCACACCAGAGCCTCTAAATAAGACTATCAGGCTGTATGACTGGAAACAGTTACACAAGTGTTGAGTCAGTGCCTGACTGTACTGAAATTCTGGAATGCAGGCATATTCCCAATTTGAGCCAATCCATCAAGACCAGCCCTGCTGCTGAGGTAGTCCACATTTGGTCTGCTTTTAGAGTAAACAGTACTTTGATGTTGATAGATCTGTTTTTTAGGGAATGTTGTACTCACCGGTGGTAGCAGGACCTGTCCTGTGACCTCTGGAGCTTTCATATTGACGCTATCTTCTCCCGGCCCCTCCGGCTCTGTTGCACTGGGATATGGAGGAGGGGGGTAAGGTGGATACTCCTCAATGTAAGGCTCTGGGGCAGCGGGTCCATAGACTTCCTGTTCTTCTAGCTGCATTTCAACGGGTTCAATATTTGATTTGGAGCTGATTTCAATGATTGGTGACCGAGGTGGAAGTGGTGGAGGCGTCAGATCTTCCTCTTCTTGATCGCATTCAGGGATTGTAGCATCCTGGTGTGAATCTTGAGATCTGCAACTCTCATTAGGTACTAGCCTGCAGCCATCTTCACCTTCTGTCGGAAACAATCCAGCTGGTGCGATGGTGGTCTCCATGGCTGCCAATGTGGTCTTCTGGTAGAGGAGCTTCTGAATGTTGGGTCCACCGGGTCCCTCGGATTCTGTGATCGAACCACGTTTTTTGAGGGGCCTGGGCGCATTGTGCAGCCTCTTCCTCAGGGCCTCTAAGTCAACGTCACTTTGGAGGCGATGGGAATTGGAGAGGAATGGGAGCAGTTTGGTTGGGCTGAGGGGTCGGGGAACACGTTCTATCTCTTGGCCCTCAGCTGTGGTTGAAGGCGACGCATTACTGGTACCTTGATCTACTTCATCTCCATCCAAAATGCCAGTTTTGTCCACTTGATAGGTGTCTTGAATGAGACACTGCTGCCCCATACTGGATGGGATGACTGGCTTTCCATATACTGTGAGAAAACCAATGAGAATCAAAACAAAGCCTGGTTGTTGAGGAAATGAATTCTAAGTAACTTAAAAATATGCAATGTAGTGTAATCCTTATTTTATACTTCTTATTTCATAGTTCTATAACAATTCCTTCTACCATGCCATATCAATTTGCATATAAATTGCTAGATTTAAAGTAATGCCAACCTTATGTATTAAACTAAATAATGACCGCATTCATTTTTAATGGAAGGGTAGTCAATTCTTGGAAGCCAATGTTTACATTCGAAAATAGCAAAAATATACATGCCCGTATATCAAAAGGAATCTCAAATACACTAAGAAACTAAGTAGCGGTTAGTTAGTACATGTCTTTTATGCAGTCACTCCATGACATCCACCCCCTTTTTCCATGGGTTAAGATATGAAAGCACCCTACTGGATCACATCGGGTGTTATGTTCTGTATAAAAAGTACTAGTTACTCACCCATGATATTACACATATCTCAAGGGAAGTGTCATTGCATCATTTAATGTTATGAAAATAAATAATCTGTTAACTCTTCCACTCCATATCCTGAATACTCACACCCCTTAGTGTTGATTGGTTGATTTTGGTTGTCAACTTGTTTCAAAAATCTATCCTCACTTTAAGGAAAAGAGACCATCTTCAAATTTGGTTTAGGGTGACTTCCTGCAATGGCTTTTTACAAAGTATTTGAAACAAATTTAAATGTTCTGTTAATTCTAGGTCATTTACACAACCGAAAAAATACTTGACCTTTTTCATATAAATAGCAGATTTGTTTTCCAATTCTTTGGTGAAACAACATTTAAACCCCCAAAAAGAGGATTAGTAAATGAAGCTATTTTCATTTTAGTTTGTTTCTCTTTAAACTAATCCTTGGATTGTACTGTGACCGCATTAGTCCCTTTCTAGCCCTTTTTAAAGCACATGTACTCCATTAAACATTATAATGTAAAAGCATGATGTCTCTATGTATTTATGAAATGCTTTGTTGAGAATTGCATTCCCAGTTAGGGAATTTCACATGCATAGAAGTCAATGGGAGTGTTGTGTGATCACTGATGAAAACTTCCCATCATAGATATTTATTGTTTCCATCAGATTTTATCTTTGCTTTTATACGGTTCATCTGCCTTGTTCACCAATTTCCATACCATTAGTATGTTTTGCTTGCTTTTGATGATTTTTGTGTCGTTTCACAATTGGTGTGCTATAAATAACAGCATCATAGTAATCTTGCACACTTCCACCATGAACGTAATAAAGACAATTTGTTGAAAAAAAATAGAGTAATTATCAAGAATAGTTTTTGAAAACGAAATAGACGATTAATAAGTAGACGATTGGATCCTGCATGACTTTGATGGAGGTGGTGTGAAACTATTGCGACAACATCCATAAAAAAACTCATTCTGAAGGGACACTAAAATCTAATGCAGAAGCAAGAAAACATACTAAACTGTGGTAAACACTGGTTTGTTTGACAGGGTAATGTGGTACATTATTAAAAATTTAATTATGTGTTTTGCTGGCTATACTGGAAATTTACCTCATCTGGTGTTACATTTTGCAAATTCAATAAACCCTCTTGAAACCAATGAGAGAAAACAGTAGTACCACATGGAAAATCTTAACAAAGAGAGTTGAGTGACCTTGTGTGCTGTACGGTTCAATAAAACCACCCTATAGGTAGAGATATTGGTACTCACATCGAGGCTGTGAACGAGTCAGCGTGCTTTGGCCCTGGTAACCCTTCCCAAGACTGCTGTGCTGGGTATACATGGAGTAAATGGAGCTTGCTGCAACTGTCTGTGGCTTGTGGAGTGTGGTGGGAGTCGATGTCTCTTTCCCTGCCAAAGCATCCGATGTGAAAGGGCGTACTGTGGCGGCAGGTAGGGGGTCTGGTTTAGGAGGCAGAGGTAGGGGTAACGTGTTGTGGGATGGTAGGGGCATTGGAGGTTTTTGACTGGCTGATCTGCCTTTGCCTGGAAAGGTCCCTGTGCTGTATGGAGGTTTACTGAGGGTGGCCTGGCCTGGAAGTGCCGATTTGGGCTTGCTGGGAACAGGAGGTGGAACCTTTCCATAACTTCTTCCTGCAGACTAGAATTAAAAGGCATTAGCTTCAACGGCTTTCATTTATTTGGAATCTGGGTCAGTTGTCCAGTTAAGTACCTGAGCATCCCTTAAGAGATCCTCGCTGCTCTGGTTCTTTCTTAGGGGTAATGGAGGTGGCCTCAAATCAGCCTCGAGATCTATGAAAGATTTTGGGAAACAAAACCATTTAGAACTGTTAAACTTAGTTAGATGAAGAGACAAGCAGGGAGTTCCTCAAAGACTGGTGACTCAAAGAATGTGGAAACTTTTGGGATTACCATTACATAACTTCTTGAAGAGACGCCAACTTTAAGCCTAACCAATGCTAGGTGCCTGAGTTCAGGACTAGATATATAGAGGTTTAGCATACCCTTTGCTTCCAATCCATGAGTGGTCATGCGGGGAAGGGTGGAAGAGTGGTTGTGGGTAGAGTTGTTGGGTTCAGAGCTAGACAACAAGTCTGACATCTTGGAAATCTTACCTATCAAAGAACCGAGACGAGAGCAATCAGTTATTAGTAAACAAGTCAGAACAGAAAAAAATAAAGGCATTACCTTAGGTTAACTTACCTGTAGTTTGTTTAGGTAGAGGTTTGGGAAGGGTAGCTGTACCATCGGGATAAGCTGGCTTCACCAGAATCTCTTGCCTAGGAGGAAGAGGTGGACCTGGGGTACTCTGGATGTATGGCCCAACGGCAGCTACTCTGGAGGGGCCGATTGGTTGAGAGCTCTGTCCTTCAGGAGGTTGCTGGAAGCCGAAAATACAAACCAGTAAGAGACCAAAACAACCCACATGTGTGTTGAAAAACCCTGAGAAAATACAATCGCTGCTTACAGGCAAGTTCTCTTTTTGTTGGAGTGCAGCTTTCTTCTTCCACAGCCTCTCTCTCAATTCCGCCACTCTTTTGTCCATGGCGGCCATTTCTAAGTTCCTCTTGTTTAAATTCTCTCTCTGCTGCTGGAGTTTGGCACTTTGCTCCTGATTCAATTTATTCCTCAGCTGTAGAAAAGAGCAAAAAGGCATAACAGAAGAGGCACTGTTTAGTTTTGTGTGGTAGGCACCACTTTCACTACCAAATGTTAAAGGGAGCTTATACTTTAACAAAAATAAAGTAAAAAAACAAACGCATTTTGGTTCAAATGCAACTAAATGTTAAGCTAATTTCAAGGAATTGGTGGCATGCCAAAAGTATAGCCAAATCCACCTGAAGCTCTTTATAGAGGCGCTCTAGTTCTCCACTTGAGCCAGGTCCAGATTCAGGAACATCCATTTTGCCACTACGCAGCATGTCCAGTTGTCGACCTAACTCTTCCACCCTGCTGACAGCCACCACTAGCTCCCTTTGCTTCTGCTGGAACAGACCGTTCATCTGCTCAATCTCCTCCACTATACACAAAAAAAGAACAACGATTAGACTTTGAAATGCCCAGTTCATTAAACACTGCAAAGATATCCAAAAGTGGACCAATGTTTTCAATTGCCTTCATTTCATATTAGTTTGAACCTCTTATTACACAATCAGAACTTATATTCTTCAAAGAAGGTTGATGTTACAGCCTTTCTAGTGATTCTATCCCACTTTGTCTCTACGGTTTACAGGTAGGTTCTGACCTAGTTTAGTGTTGGTGATGCGCTTCTGTTCCACTTGTCCTTTCAGAGCTCGAACTCTGCGCAGTTTGGCTTCTTGATTCTCAGCATTTTCCCGCAGCTGTCGTAGTTTCTCCTGCTCGGACGCCTGCTGCTGCTGCTGCCGCTGTTCTTGCATCTTCAGGAAGCGCAGTCGCTGTTCCTGTGAGGAGGCCAGGGGTTACTGTCTGCTTTAAGACATGAGTCTTATAGTATCATTCAACCCTTATGCTTGTGATGAGTTTTGAAGATGAAGAGAATCTGAATTCTGTTCTGTAGGCTATGGTCACAAAACTTCTTCGCACCAAAAATGTGGTGTTTAAACAACTGTTCTCATTTACTGCTGTTCTTTACACTCCCAAACCTCAATATTATCCGGGTCATGGCACTAATTTGGCCTCTATTCTGCTTGCCCTATTTCTAACATGAAGCATGGCCCTGTCAGTCAGTAGCTGCCCCCTATGCTTCTAAATATTTTGCTTTACTGTATAAGAAAGTCATGCATAATCTTTCATTAATTGCCAATACTTACATGACTAAATCAACCAATCATGAACTGGCTTTTTGGAGATGGCCCAATGGGAGTCAATCCATATTAAAAACTCTCCACATTAAAGAGGTCCAACATTACAGCAAAAAAAAAAAAACAAAAAACATTTTTGATGATCTGTGACTGATGCAATGTTAAGATTTCCTGTGAACATGGGTTCGAACCCCCAGGGAAAGCAAGAGCTGACCAAATGTTTTTTCTAACTTGAAATGGAAGTTACCTTAGAAAAAAGCATCTATTTAAGTAAACATAAGATTGTGACCGCTTTTAAGTTAGCTTTAAAAATACTTTTCGGATTCATTCAGGTTTTGTTCATGTCATTTTTATGTAGTATATGTTAAACACATGGAGCAGTAGAGTACCTTTGTGGCCAGGAGCTGTTGTTGTGCATTAATCTGTTGTTGTTGCCGTGATGCCATTTCCTGCAACTCGCCTAGAGTGATGTCCACATGAGGGCCAGCCATCTAACAAAATAAAAAGAATAAAATATTATGATTCATATACGGTTCTGTTTTTTGTCAGGTAACATTTAAACGCATTACTTTTGAGTATCAATCATTGCTATCCATGTAGGAACAATGCTATATTTTAGCCTCTGTGCACACAATAGCATTAGTGCCAATAACATTAGCAACTCTAACTAAGGGTGTTGGGGCTTATCGTCAATGTATGAGGGTATTTTTACTTACTCCATTCTCCATGAATCTATCCTTCATCGTGTTTCGTTTGGGAAGACACTCTGGAGCTCTGAGGCCTCCTACAGTAAGAGAAAAGTGTTAGCAGAGGTTGCTAAGCTATGTTCTGTCCACTCATGTCACATTTAACATCAGATTGTATTGTATTTTTACTTTTTCATACAGATTTTGTCTCAAAAACATTTTTACATTTATTTTTTTAATGATAAAAGTTCTTAATTGAATAGTTAGCATTTCGCTAGCTAGCCACCCAGGAAATGGGACAATGTGTTTAGCCTAAAAAAAGTAGCTGCACTTGGGTGAACCTCATTATATAATGACTGCTTGACAGGAAAAAAACATTTAGCGCTCAATTATCAGGCATTTGACAGTCTGTGCCAGGGTCCAGCTTATATAACATCAACAATGGCACTGCTAACACTGCTCATGTGGGTTACCGGATAAACCAGTCTATGAGAGAAACAAAGCTCAAATAATGTTCTTGGTCACAGTCTGACACCACAAGGGTCCAATCATGGCTTACCAATTACACAAGTGTGGGATTTTATGTTGATTTTGTATAAAAACAAGCCACAAATACAGCGGATAATGGCCAAACTCCATGTAATTGACATAATTATCCTCAAAAGAAAACTGAGGGGCTCTTTGTGAGGAAAAGCCAGGCTTACATTGCAGATATCATACAACCCTTGTTTTTCAACAGGCAGTTTTTGTCCATTGTAGAGGGCTAAAGTCATTCTGAGAAACCTGAAACCAAACACACTGTTCCACATGACTGGGATCTTTAAAGTTTAACATGCAACAGAGAGGGTCCCCTCTAAACATAGTGGATTTAATCAATTGAAATTGTGTTAAAGGGTGTTTAAGTGTGCTAAACAGTATTTTTGTGAGAAACTGTTTTCTAATATGAGCACTAAAACAGGAACATATTTGTTTTAGAGGGTTTTAATCTAATTGATTGTTTTAAAGATGTCTAATCTTTAATAAAAAAAGTTATGTACATTGTTCCACTGTAAATTTATGTACATGACACACGCTTAAGATCTATTCAAATCTACCGGGGAGTCACTGACCCTTGGGCAGTCTACAGAAAACCACATCCTGCTGTAAATAATCTATTCTTCAACACAGTTGTAACCATGTCAAATTTACAAGCCCTTCCTCTCACACGCCAATAAAATGAAATGACATTCACGCCTCTCAGCAGCGGCTTGTTGGATGTAATCGAACAGACAATGATTTGTTATGAAAAAAGAGGTGGCCTATATTCTAATTACTATCCAGTTACAGAGCAGATAATAAAATATGTTTTGCATTGCAAATTTGGTCTCGAATTAAAATAGAAGCAATTACACAATCATACACAACGTACTACAATACACTTTGAGAATTTTCCAAAAATACCCTTTTCAATTAAAAGGTGCCACTCAACAAAAAGCATGTCAATGGCACGACATTCCCCTATCAACAATCATTCAGTTTTAATATACGGTAATATTTTTTACAGTAACAAAAGTATCCTCAATATTTAGAAATTTTTTTTCGGAGAAACAAAGAAATATAGGAATAAAGGAAGTCCAAATTTAATTGTATTCATGTTTTGAGTACAATTGCTTATTAATTCAAGTAATAAACAACTATTATCATACTAATTAGATTAAGTTATTTATGATATTACAATGTTTGTGCGCAAACAGCTACGGTTAATTCAAATGTTAGAACATTTTTAATTATGGTGGTTTTAGTTTGAGAACTCATATCAATGTTGTTTTATTCTGTTTGAACAAGATCAGTCAAGGTCGCGTAAGGTCAGGAAAGGAATGCTCCAGAGGACTTCTAACAGGAAACTACAAAAGAATGTAGGTTTCACCCTGGGTTGGCTCGAAGTTTTTTGGTTAGTAGACGCTTTCTGACAGAGACATCAGGAGAAAGGAAATGACAAAGTCAGAGAGCAGTTTATAGAGGATTCAGGTTTCAAGTCCAAGAACTCAGAACGCTTAAAAATATTTGCAAGAACTTTTTTAAATTTGGAGGAAATTGATGGAAGCTTCATACAATGTAGATTCTCAAAGGTTCAAATATATCTCCTTTCCACAGTTATTATCCTTCTGCTACATTTTTAAAATGATTCAATCACACAAAAGATTATGATTTGAGCTTTTCAATAATTATTCTCCTTCCTCTATTTTCTTCACCTGTCTCAAGTCCAGGGGGTGGATCGTGGCGCAGAAAGAATCGAACTTCTGCCCTCTGTTGACCCCAGCGCTGTAGCACTTCAATCATTCGCTCACTCTCACCAATCACACGCTCTGAGTAAGGAAGCAGATGGGACAGATACTTTATTAAGTTTAATTGCAATTTTTTTATTTAAATTAAGTTTTCATTTGCCATGAATTTCCATGATGGTAGGCACATTTCTTTCATTTGTAATTTAAAAAATAAATAAATAAATAAAATAGTGTCCTTGGGATTAGAATTAGTGCATATAATATACTTCATATGCAGAGGATGTGCTTTCCAGATAATATTGTTGTAAGTAATGTTCTTCTTCCTGCATAAACTGTTTATTTACCCTGGATATATCCTCCCAGGACGGAACGTTCCAGAATCTGCTGACTCTTTTAATGAATCACCATGACTTCAGTTAAAAGCATCTTAATGTTTTACTAAATAATGAACATCCCTCCATCCAGAACAGATTGAGGTTGAATTGAAGTGTTTTTGAAGTAAGTGATTTATTTCAAAGCCGAGTACTTTTAGTTTCTGATGACTCCTCAACACCAGTAATGTAATAGTCTAGCATTTAATCAGAACACACATGCAAAATAGCAACAAAATCTAGGTGCAAAATAAAAATCTGCTGCCAGTTTGTATTAAATTATAATGATACCCAGATTCACAATTTGTATGTTTGACTAGAAGAAACAACTGTAACAGACTCTGAAGTATATATTTAACAGAATAGTGTTGAATTCTCTTAAGTTTTGTTAACTAGAGCGTATCAGAGCGTGAGTACACACCTGAGCCTCTCCAGACCTCAGCCAGGTAGCAGTATAGCTCCCCCGGCTCCTTGCACATGTCTAGGACGTCTCGACAGAGCGTCTCGGGTGTGATGGGCAGCTCGGCTGGCTGCTGCTCACTGCTGCTTAGGTACACTGGAAGGAACATCTGCAGGAAAAAAGAAGAATGATAGATCATGTGATTTAGTTGTTCAATTTATTACATTTGAGTTGAATGCCATTTACAATGTACACAGTCGTAATATTTTTGTATTTTTAAAATATAGAAATTGACTCATTTTACATGACTTGAATTTCAAATCAAATCAATTTATTGAACAAATTTTAAAAATTATTTTACCTCAAAAATAAAACAGATGAAACTAAAATGAATAACAGTCAAATCAATTCGTATGACTCAGTCTTGACAAGATGAGGGAAAGAAGTATTTGAACCCTTGTTGATTTTGACCATTTACCCATATACATGGGTAGATTTACCACAACAGTAACAGCGAAAACCGCTAAAAAAATCTGGAAATACTCATTTGAGTTGCTTAACTATTTTCTAACCCTACTATTTGGAGCTGACATAGTTAAGCAAAACAGCACTGAGCTACACAGAAAGAGGTATCTCAAGGTATCTGCGATTACAATCACCAAGAAAACAATTGGCAAATACATTCAAATTTCTCTTTCTCAACACATGTATAGGTTTGTCTTAATTTACCAATAAATTGAATCTGAATCATTTTCATTGGATGAAAATGTTATGATCAGACGAGAACAAAATCCATTTTTTTGCATCAACCCAAAAACTCCCATCTAGACCGTCAACCATAGTAGTGGAAACATTATCTTTTTGGGTGTTTTTCAGGCAGGAAAACTGCATCCCATCAAAACATGATGGATGAGGTCATGTTTGGTAATCTAGGATAAGAAATGTGTTCTCTTAGTCAGGTCTTTGAAAATGACACATAAATAGGAATTGCAGCATGACAATGACCCAACACACACTGTAGAACATCTGTGGAGGGAGTTGAAGGTTTGAGTTACACTTCAGCTCAAACGTATGACCTTTGTGGTCGCAAACAACAGTTAGTTGTTTAGTCATTTACTTTATTACTATATTTCAATTGAATTTTTTTGTTATTATCCATTCTTTCTGGTGAAATCAACCGCCCACTGCATGCATGTACTAACCATTTATTTTAGTACAAGGGGAAAACCTTTTTTCACTGTACAGAGAAGAACATCTCTTGCAAACTAAAGGTCAAATGAAAGGCATCGTTCTGAATCCTCTTAGCATCCAGACCATTTAAAGACATTCTTCTCCATGACAGATGCCCATGTAATCTTGTAATACAGTGCTGCGTGCGGCAGAAAAATCCAAGATGGATGCTTGACAGAAGAATAAAAGCTGTATTTCTGTCTTGGCAGTTTAATTGCTACAGGAGCAGATGGCTGTCACATCAAGAGAGCTCTTTTCCAGAAATAAAACACATGACCAGGCTAATTAGCAAGCGAGCAAGACATAATTGATTTGTAATTCCAATGAGCACAGCAGTTTTGAGGAAAGAGACAAGGTTTCTGTCAATGTGGGTTACATCACACGTGAAATCCTCTGTTAAATGAATGTAATCTTATTCTTATCAGTTAAAGCACAAGCTATCTGCTAGTGTGTTTATTTTCAGGCTCAGCAGCCGAGTTATTATCACCCCTGATAGAGCGCAAAAACACTCGGCACTCCTCTGTTACTATGTGTGCTTGTGTGTCTATCTGTGTCCACATGAATTTGGCAAGGGAAGCTGAGGTAGTACCAGAGCACCAGATGGGTAGAGACAAAACTCAGCGAACACAACCTGAGTCACACACCAGGACAGGAAACAGAATTACTGAAGGAACATATTTTTTCACATGAATCTAACCTCAAGTCAAATGCTGTGTTCGAGGTCAAATTTGCAACTAGTTCAGTGTGTGACCAAAACGATGACTTCATACGTTCACGTATTTCCAATTTACTGAAGACTACCCCCAGCAAACATGAGAAGATGTATATTCAGTTCTTGTCTAACCATTGTTCTAGTCCAGGGGTGCTCAATACGTGGCGTGAATTTGAAACAATATCAGCAAATTACCAGGTCCAAAATATGTTTTACCTGGAATATGCTTCATAACTTCATTCAAAATTGCTCTATTACAACCAAAATCAAGCAACACGCCACTCCTCACCTGCATATTGTACTGCACGACTCAGTTTCAATAAATATTCAAAAATTTATTCAATTGCTCTCATAAAAATCACTCTATTACCACCAAATTCAGGTCACACACAACTGTTCTAATTATTCAATTTAGTGTAAGTCATCAAATTAAACTCACGTTATTACAAAAAATGTAAATAATTAGTTACTATGCGTGTTTTTTGTCAATTCTCAATAAAGTTGAAAATAATTGTTTGTTGATGTTTTTAATTTTTGTAGCGGGTAGATCACTTTGACTTGGTCATTTTAAAAGTAGCTCGCAAGCTGAAAAAGTGTGAGCACCCCTGTTCTAGTCACATACTCTTGGTACCAGCTTCAAATGATCAGTTGATGAATTTGTTTCTGTAAAAAAAACAGTAAGCGAATGGTTACAGCTTGATAGGAACCCTCCTCATATAGTCCCACTAGACACAAACTATTTCTGCATCTTGTTGCGAGAATTAAATATTTAATGTGAATATTATTTTGTGAATTGAAAACACTGCTTTTGTAGTCTGAAAGTGCCATGTTGACCAATAAGGAGCCTGCTTTAGTAATGACATGTTGTAGTGTGGAGCAGAGGCTTGTCGGTCAGGAGAGGCACCATCCTCATCTCCCGTCATGAGAGGTATACTATTGATAAGCTCATTATTATCCTGAAGCTCCTATATTCTGCTCTCTGTCTTTGTCCTTTCCTTTTCTTGATCTGTCTGAAAAACTCTACATAAACCAGTTCTGTTGCTGTTCCCAATCTCAACCAGTCATAAAGTTCCAGTTAACCCAAGATGAAACCAAACATTCTTACTTAGTTTCCTGTCAGGGGGTTGAGGAGTCCTCTGTTGCATTGCTTACATGACCTTCACAACCTTGAATGACTTATCTTTTTCGAACAGAATAAAACCACATTGAGATGAGTTTTTCAAACTTCCATTTAAAACAACCATCATTTTGAGTACAATCATTGTAATATATTGGCTTAATTATGGTATAGGGGCTCCAGGCCTTGATAAAAGGCCTGTTTTGGGTAAACTGATCTGAACTAAAAATGCAATTTCTGTGTGATTCACACAATTTTGAACATTTTTATAATCAAAATCCCTGTACAGTATTGTGCATATTTCCTGTATGAGGTGAGGTAGCACTAGATGGTGAAATCATTTGCAAAATGGGTCGAGCAATTTGCCTTTACCTTTGGGGCATACTTAACATTCTTCCTTGGCCCAATATGCTGATATGAATTGGCAAGTTGGCAAATTGGTAGTTGCCAAAAATATTTGGTGTAAAATATTCACTGCTTATTTTTGTAGATCTGAATCTGAAAGAGTCAGTGCCTCACCAGCCGCAAACTTCACCGCACGTCACTGGTGTGGAGGAACATATCAAAAACAATGACGGAGGAGAAAATTCTCATAGATGTTAATAGATGTTTGAAACAGACAGGAATAAAAAAAGGATCTTGCTTCGTTGAAGTATTTATTTAGAGGAAGTGTGAAGAACCAAGTTGAAGAAACACATGTTTAAATGAGGGGTAAAAGAAGATGGAAAGGAGGAGTGAGTCAGCGGCATTGATCAGGGGAAAAAGTGGAAGTACTCAGCGGTCCTGTCTTTGTGTTCATCTCAATGAGACAAGAGCTGCCTGCAAGAAGCCCCTCCTTAAAAAAACACTTGCATCTTTTGTGAAACTAAAGCCAGATTTGTTAGTTAGACAGGAAAAATGTATGTAGTCAGATATTTCCTGATTATTTCATGCCTCTTTCAAATGGGAAAAAACAGATGTGCCAATCCACATCTAAATAGGCAAATAAGATGTTCTCAGATGGTACTCCGGAAACATTGTTGCCGACTAAGGCTCTAATACTTATCAGAGGATAGGGACCTTGGTGAAAGTATTTTCTTGGTTAAATGCTTTGGTTTGTGCCCAAACAAAGCCTTCTGTTTTCGGCGTATCAACCACAGTGTCTATATTAGACATGTGATCATCCTATCATTTTAGAGTAACCGTTGTGATGCTGATTGGAAGTTTTCCTCAGAAATTGTCCACCGAGCAACTTTAGAATAAGACTTGTTTGAGTTAGATGAGTCATTGCCCTTTGTTGACTAACAAGTGAGTGCGGCTCCAATGGGGGCCGTGGTAAAAAACAAGATTTAACTGAAGCTACTTTTACACTTCACGGTATGCAACACCTCAATTTAGATTGCCTTTAAGGGGCTTTCGACTGGATTTCATCATTATCAGAGGTTCATTTTTGGTAACCATTTGACATGCACATGATGTGACCCTATCCTGTACACAGTTAAGTTAGATTTGTGCCTCATAGGGAGGCTATAGTAGGTTTGATTGAGCAAAATGATGAGGTTAGGCTAATATCAACATCTCTTTGAGTGCAATGTTCCTGATACCTTTTCCTGGAATACTTGTGTATTCGGATGACACTGCCAATGTTCACAGGTTGATATTAGGAACCCATTTATATCTATGTTTATGCTTTAGGTGCAATTATTAAGCCAAAATGCAAAATATGCAAACGTAGTTCATCGTTCATGGCAATGATTTTAATGATAAAGAACATTTTTGAGTGGTGGGAACATTTAACAGTAGACTTTTGGAGGTGTAACTACCTCGCACTGTAGTATTTCCCGGTTTGTTCAATACTGGTGTGGTGACATTCATCTGCCTTCAAACACAGCTGCGGGAAAGGGATTTAAGAGGCTTTAGCCCCCTTCAGTGTGTGTGCGGACACGAATACAATGGGTTCTAATCTGGCTTTGGATGTGCACATGACTGCTAAAGCACTTGCATCCTTGCTTACTTGCTATCTCAAAGCAGCCATGAGCTTGGGACGAGATTCATTCTCGACTCTATAATCCAATATTTTGTGACTCACAAACATGCCTAGTAAAGATGAACATGCCATGTACAAATCACCAAACGATAGCCAAAAACGATTTCTTTCTTTCATCTTAACCAAAATGATATTTGTTAAGTTAAAATAAAATACAGTGTTTTTTTTTAACAAGAAATGTTAAAATCTGATAGAAGGATTAAACATACTGTAAAATACAGCCACAAAATATTCAATAGTGCAGTGTTTGGCTCTCAAGAACTCAAATGTGCCAATAGAACACTTGTATAAGGGTATTTCGTACTCCTGTTATAAAAGAGTTCATCTCAGGCCTCCTTTTGGGGCCTTTGTTTTTAATAACGTAGACCACAGCCTTACTGTTTAAGTTGGAAGGATGATTACATTTCTCTTTGACCACTAAATCCCTTGGCCCGACCAAGGGAGCCTTTATTAGATGAATGACCCTTGCTGGGAAGGAAATTTCATTAGTCTCCCTTTAAAGTATATCCTCATCTAATGTCCGTGTTGTAAATTGCATATGTCTAAAATCGTTTGTGTCTGAGTTATGGTTTATAAAGTGAGCTCTTAAGCATCCAAACTGAGTTATGGAAGGAGCATATTGCTTTGTGTCTTCTTAGAAACCGTGGAGTCTTCTGTATTGTTTTCCTTGTCTACGATGGTACTTTTAGTGAAATTCTCCAATGGAAGCAAGGGAGTGTAAACTCGCCATACGGTTATTTAGTGATATGTAAAAACTAATACGTTTTCCAATTACAAATGTAAAAGAAACTCTTTGTTTCCATTATTTAAATTGGACATGTGTCTGAAAGATTAACCTCTCGATGAAAAGGGCTTTTGAATCAGCATTTGCCTCTATAAAATCCTCGAGAGATCAGTGCCATTCTACGAAAGCCATAATGGTGGAGGTCAATCTGCTGTGATGATCCTGCAAGTCATTCCCAAAGTAATATTTCTATGAACTCCTAAATTATGCTGTCCAAGTAAGAGCTTTAGGATTACAGTAACGTGACATTATTTGGCAACAGGATACTGTTTATGTTTCCATAGGAAACCAAGAGTGATGTAATGGATTTGAATAGTCAAACATTCCAGTGTTTACCATCAGCTGACAAACACTTAACGCTTGGTAAATATCATCGCTTTTTCCTGGAGGCTTTCTATAAAAGTTAAAGGACCTATTTTTATTTTTAAAACAACACTGCCCACCTTTGATTTCCTCAACTAAAAGCAAATCAGAATCTTTTTAGCAAGCTTTCGGTATAAGGACAACAATGTCCCAACAGTGTTTGACAAGCTGCAAAGGCATTGATCGGTCCACTGACAACAGATGCTTAGTATAGGCAAGAAACCCTGCATTCCACATGTAAATCAATGAACTAAGAATTTCCATATTTAATGGTTTAGATGGGTTATTCAAACACATGCTACTTTAGATAGATTTCTACACAGTTCTTTCTTTCATTAAGCTTGGTTACTGCTGGTTGATTGATTTCAAATTGTCACCACACGATTGATAGTGTGAAAGTGCAGAGTTCTACGACCATGGCCTTGCCCATTCCCCTGTTCCTGCCATCCAGAGCATGTGCAGTCTGTAGTCTGTCATGTTAGAGTTACCGGGTTTGAATAAAAAGGATTTTTTTTACTTCTGAAATCTGACTTACAAATTATTAAAGCTAATCCACTCTTTAATGAAATCAGGATTCAACGGTGTGCAGTACAGTTTTTTTATGTCATTGAGCATCTCCTGATATTCCTAAGGACCATCATTCTACTCCAATGTTTAATGCTGAGGGAGATGACTCCAGTAAACACTTAAAAAAATTTTTTTTGAGTATTTTTATTTTTCCTTTACATTGTTCCTTACATGTAAAAAGAATTCTGGTGGCTGCAACCTTTAATATGAATTTGATTTTATTTTTAACATTACACATGTTTCATGAAGTTCCGTAGACCATATTTAAAGGTTAAAACTGCAATATAAGTTGTAGCCTTGGGTGAATTTTGCAATAAAACCTATTAAAATTCAGGTTAAATAACAATCATAATATTCAAGTAAACGTCTCTACATATTATCTATTTTATCCTATCAATTTCAGCTTATACAGCCATGTTACCTATATGGTCATGTGATGATTCATGTAATTACAGAGCACCAGTTAGTTTGGCTGATGACACAAACTCAGTTGCTCTATATCCCTCTAATTATTTTTAAAAAAATATGAAAATGTGATATGTATTTATTTGTTTTAAAACTAACCAAACCATAAAACCTCACTTCTTCATATTTCTTATTTTCACATGCTGAAAACAGTACAGCAGATGCATTCACATTTTCTAATGTCTATTATACAATGTGTATTTGAGAGCCTGCCCTACACGGTTTTCTTGAGCTCTAATGGATCATGGCCTTGACGGTTGAAGGGTTGTGCAAAGGTTGGCAGAATCCACATTCGACAGATTCAATGAAAAGCAGTCAACCAAAAAGGTGAAGAAAATCCGATAGAACGCTTCCAAAGACTTCCTCTCGGAGAGAATCACATATTCAGTTCAATCGTTTGTAGGCAACACAGAAATGGCAGTTTTTGTGCTCTTTACACTATACAGGAGTTTATGCCAAATTCTTTTAAAATGCTTGTGAGTGGTTTTTTTTCCATACACAAGACACTGAAAATGCAATTCATTGACTATCTGATCAAGGGTAGTCCCAAAACAGAGCTAATCCCAAAGACAAAGTGTACATTTCTACATTTACATTTTATTGGTTGTAATACGCCAACAAACGACACTTGTTTTGTTTCAAAATCTCTAGAGAAACATGATGTTACGGTACCTATATCCATCGTTTTGTACAGTCTAGGATTGTGGCTTATATGTGTGTTCACACTTCCTGTAAGATGTTCCCAAACATTTTGAACCGAAGGAGGGGGAACATCAATAGCCCTGTTTACTTTTAACTACTCTTACAAACCACTCCCTTACAATTTCCTCCTCCATTATGTCATTTGTTTATTATTATGTTTCATCAGTAGCCTACTTAAAGTTTTGTCACATGTTCTCTGTAAGCTACAGGCAGAACTCACAGATTCAGCAAATCTGTGCAGTGTGTGTGAATTTGGTTACAGAATTAGCCATATGGCCCCTCCAGTGGATTGACATAAAGCAGGACTAAAGTGCGGATTAGTCTTGAGTTCATATACGACAACTCCTGGCAATAGACTCTGTGTGACCCTCCAAGCCCCTCCAGTCGACAGCATAAGTTGCTGAAGCTTCAAAAATCCTGTCAACTCACTCAAGGTCTTGCCAGAATGAACAAACTTGAATTGGTCGGCTTCAGCTGCACGACAGACCTTGTTTGTCAAAGGCTGATCATTCCTAGTTGTTTCTTCTATGTTGGGTTTTCCAAACACGCACTACATGGCAGTCGTGTTGTTGTCTGGAATGTGATCTTGGCAACAGTCACCCTAGAAACCCGGCCGCTGCAATTCTGGTCATTGTTTCAAGCTGAGGCCTCAGGTGACTAAAGGCCCCGATGACAATCTGTGATATTTATAACTCCCGATGCACAGCCTTTGAACTGAAGTGGGATTTACAATTGAATTACTACAAGCTTATTCTACGACTGCTCCCAACCCTAGCCATCTATTCACCTGTCAAATCAATCTGGAAAATAGGTACCCTGGGCTCCAACACTAAAGGAACTCTCTAACTGACACAAAAAACATGACTTGAACCCTTTGATTCTTTTTAATAGAGGGAAGCTATGTGACTAGAAACAACGTCCTAAAGGGGAACTTAAAACAAAGGTTTGGTATTCTCAGTGTCGCTTTAGTGTAGTTTAGCAATGAGGATAATGCAGGTTACTTCTCTAAAAAGTCAGGGGTAATGAACTTTCAACTTTTTAATTTGCTATTCCTCTGCGATTAAAGTAAGCCAGAGAGAAACAGATGAATAGTGTATACAAATAACAACCAAAATTCAGTCATTCACAATATTGCAGAATTTTCATATTTTTCAGCAATTAAGGGTTGTATCACATTCTTGGCACTGCCCTTCTGATTATGTATGTGAAGTTTGTCTTTAAAAGAACATTTCTGGATCTATTTGGACCTGGACAATAGGGAGATATGAAGAGAAGTGGGCAGAGAGAGGGGACAGGCTGGGAAATGACAACGGGTTCATCCCCTATTGCATTTCATTAAATGGAAAAAAACATGTATAGGCTTTGGAAGTATGGGGTCAACATTCCACTATTCGGTCGAAACTATTCAGTCTCAGCACACCTGGAGCAAGGGCTTGGTTAACACAGTCAGCGGTAAGTGTAAATAAGTAAGATATTTTCCAAATGCATGTTGGACTGGGTGATAATTGCCACGTTCCAGTTCAGAAACTCACCACAGGATTTATTCGCTATTCGTTCTTTTAATGGATGATGATGATCAGTTGGTTCCAATGAGATTGTGACGATAAGCCAGCAGGCTTCATAAGCCAGTTGATGGGCGTCGATGAGGAGCATAGGTTCAGTGTGTTCCTCAGATCGACTCTCATCGGGCTTGTGACGTCGTACTCATGTCGTAAAAGTTCGTCCAGTTCCAAATCCAACTTTGAAGCGAAATGCCTAAAGGAGGCGGGGATGGGAATCAGCATTTGCAAGGTTGAGGCCATAGCGCTCAATCCAAGAACATGGTTTGCTCTCCCCAGTTTATAAGGAGATCTACTGAAGTGGAGTGGTTTAATGCATCTAGTTTTATTTGTGAGAAAAGAAAGAATGGAAAGTGAGACTAACATAGATCGGAGCAAGGCCAGCATTAACGTGGACAGTTTCCTGGATGTTGAAGAAATAGATGAGTCTAAAGGCAAAGCCCTCAATCTATGGAATGGAATTTTTGTCATGAGCAAAAGAAAAATATGTCTAATACAAGTGACCAAAATTGGTTTCTTCTATGAGTTAATGAGGTGGTCCTTTAGATAAACGGTGGAAGCTCTGCTACCTGTGAGCAGCTCAGACATTAACTACGGTACTAGTCCCACATAGTGAGAGGAGCAAGTTAGATTGTCTCAGGAATCTATTTTATATACCCTATGGTGATCTTGGCATGTACAGCTAAATGGAAGTCTTGGGGAAGACCCAGGACAAGCAAAAGATACTGTTGACCCTTTTAAACACTACGTTATGGTTTTGTTCACCAAGCTTTTGAATTCATTTTGCAACTGCATTGAGTCTGGAGAAAAGTATGTTTTTATATTCATTATGAGAATGTTCCATAACTAAGACCAATTTAAATGAAATGCCATTGTTGAACATTATTCAATAGCATATTGCACCATATTGAGTTTGTCCCATGAGTCGACAAAACAGCAGTGTATTTAACAAAAACAACACAGAATGAAATACATAGATGACCTTTGTAAAGAGCCATTTCCCCCGCACAGCTGGCGGAAGTGTCCATGATGAAGGATGTCTTTATCCTCAATAACCGTGTCTCAAATTAAAAATCTATAGACAAAAAATTGTTATCATTGCTTATGTTTAACCTATGACCTTATTTCAAACAAGCCAAACTCAAGAAAAATGCATTGTTAACTTGTCCAAAGACCATTTGTTTCCTCTTTTTATGCATTTTGAAAAGCTACAGAATGAAAACACAAAATGGTTCATTGAAGTGTATACTCCGGGATTATCATTTTATTACTGCAAAAGACTATAATTCCATGGATTCAACTGATGTTTCATCCAGATTGAAGGCGGAAATCCTGTGACAAAGCCAGCAGAGATTAAGCACTTACTTTAAAATGATTTTTGCCAAAAACTGGATTTTATTTAGAGAAGCACAACAGCAGAAAATGAAGAACAGTGTTTGTCCCAACAACAGAGTTGAAACGATGGCTTTTTCCAGGGTGGTCTGTGAATGGATGAATGTGACTCACCAACATAATGATCAGTGACTCACCTGTGAGATTATTAAAGGGATAGAAGAGGTCCAAAAGCCTCATTTCATTAAAAAAAGAAGATATTATTTAGGAGTTACCGATGTCACGATGTTATTCCCTAAAATGGCCATCAAGTAAATTATATTTGAGACTATTATATGAACCTGGAATTCTACTTCCAATCATTCTTGAGCATTTCAAAACATCTACACATAAAATACTTCAAATACGTTTGAAATATTCGTATTTTGACCATGCACCTATATCTGCTAATTAATGTTTGACACATGTGTTGATGTTAAGGAATCGTGCAATAGAATAATAAAGTTCTGCTAGATAAATATATATTTTTTTGATGATAAGAATGAAATATAAAAGCGACAGGTTATTCAATGCATGAATTCAATACTGCTGCATAGAAATGCTTGTTTCCATTTAAGTGCATTAGAATTAAACACAGATCCTCAATTGTAAAGTAGGCTGCATTGTGATTAATTTACTGTACGTAGTTATAATGTTGATTTTTCTTACCGGCATCATTTTGAAATGGATCTCAAGATACTGTCGAGTGTATTCCTTCTGAAATCACCTTGTCTCTCAAATCCTGATACAGTTTTTGGGCAGGTGAAACGTGGAAATGTTATCCTCTCCTTTTTCGTATCATTCTTGTTGAATAGTTTCTCACGATCTCCGGTTAATTACTAATTTATTTAGACCTGTTGCAGAACGACGCCTCGGAAATACTGTAAAGTTTCCTCAATGAATCGCTCAGACGAAGCGAACCGAAAACCATTGATCACACCAAATCATTTGTGAACGGAGCTATTCACCGATACCGTTATTCTGAATGCTATAAAGAAAAAAACGGCCCTCCTCTGAACGTCTTGATTCACCTACTGTCTGTTAAGCCGATTACGAGTCCACATTATTTCCGTGCGAGCGACGTTTTTCGCCAGATCAACAAACGCAACCCAACCCAAAATGACGCTGAGCGAGATCCCGAATATCCTCTGACAAACCCCGCCTCGTGCCAACCCGCACGCGCGCGCATATCCCGCCCACTCCATCTTCGGTTTACCTCAGAAGCTGAGGTACTGCTCACTACCTCACAAGGAGCCGTTCCGAGGTCAACAATGAGACTGCTGGCAGGTCTTTTTTGGTTCATATTACTCATTTATTGTGCCTCACACCATTAGGAAGCATTTGTGAGGAGTAAATATGTTTAACTTTGATGTAAATCCCCAAGTTTAAAAAACGTTCGGCACTCAAAAGATTCACATCAGTATATGGCTATTTGGCTAGACTTTTCAATTAAAAAATACACTAGAGTTACTTCTAAATTACCTTATTATATAATTCAGATACATTAAATATCCTATAAAAATGCTAAAAGTAGTGTCTACACATATGACATCAAGAGTGAGCTGACTTTTGGGAAACTCGGACGGATACCTCATTACTCAGAAATTTAAGGCCTATTTTATTTTTACAAGAGACAAAATCAGGTATTAATGCAGTTAATTTTAATAACCTTTATAAACAAATTTAAATAACAGCAATTTGACATTAAACAATATAAATTTGAAGCAAACATTTTTTTGCAAGTATATGCACCCAAAACAATGAGGTACTTCCACTAAAATCTTTGCCAGCTCAGTACCTACAGTTTAATAAACTCGTAATATCAAAAACCCGACAGCACCAAAGATGAGCACTGGTGTCTGTCTCTGTCAAGCCTAATGTGAGTACAAAAAAGCGTAAAGATTAGACTCTGGAGCAAAGGAAGAAAGTCTTGTGGTCTGATGAGTCCACATTTGTCTGCTCCAGAGAGATGGGCCTATCGTGATAAGAAAGGAAGCAGATGAAATGATGCACCCATCATGACTGTAGAAGGCTGTGGGGGCAGTGCTATAATCTGGTTCAGTTCTAGGTTCATCAAAGGTGTTCAAAGAATGAGGTCAGCTGACTCTCTTAATATTCTGTATGACTAGGATATTCCGTCAATGGATGTTTTTAATGGCACGGGTATATGTCTAAGATGGCAATGCCAGGATTCATCCAGCTCAAATTGTGAAATAGTGGTTAAGGGAGCATGAGACATTTTTACCATGATGAGTCCAGACCTTAACAACATTGAGAATCTTTGGGACGTGCTGGAGAAGGCGTAGCAGTCATACACCATAATAATCAATGCAAGAACTTCGAAAAAATTATTAGATTTCGAGTCCCAAGGCTGCTTTGCTCAAGGTCACCAACACAGGTGTGGTTGTCTAAGGTGGGATAGAGCAAGAGTTGATCTCTCACCCAACCTTGGACTCCTGCTGGAGCTGGGGATCAAACTAGCGACATGATGATCACCATTCTATTTCTTACTTATGAGGCCACCGTTGTAAAATATAGTTATGATGGTGCCAAAGAATGGATTGAGATCTAGTTACATCAGTAAACTTCAGAATTACATTTTATTAGTTGTATTGATGATGTATGTGTTGCATATTGGACCAGGTATGATGCGATAAATGAACTGCAAGACATTAATGAATACATTCAGTTTTACTGGTGCAGGAAGTTAGGAAGTTTCGTCAGTCATTTCTGCAAACTCCCGAGATAACTCAAGTATGATGTTATCTGAAAAAGGGAATGTTTCAGCACTTCTTCTGAGACGAAAAGCAGGTGCTCTGAGAAAACGTTTTTTTCTGAGAAAAAAAACTGTGTAATGTTGTGAAAATCCTTGTTACAAAGATGAATGAGAAATGCCCTCAATGCGAGAAATGTCTAGATCTTCATCAACACTGTATTTGATTATGGCGTCATCTAAGCAGTGCAGAAGGAGCTGTTACCATTTTTATGATCCTCAAAAACCAAAATATGTGTAATGTTTTAAAGGACTATACGTACATAAGCTATCGTTTTCTTTCCTGCTGTGTATCCTTTCCTATCTCTCCCTTTCTTGACCTTGTAGGGTACACATGATTGATGTGTTGGGGACAATATTATGGCAGGTACTGTATGTTGTAGGTTAATGGTGTTTTCCTCAGATTTACAGGGATTTGGCTGTAAAACTGCCTCTGTTGAATGAACATCATAGATTACAGAGGAGTTTCAAAATATAGGATGTCTGAAGGTGGTTTGGAATGAAGGACATGTGGAATCTGTTTAATTTCATTTCTCTTCTGCTTTGTGTCTGTTTTATTTATTTTGTATGGACTCCTTCTGTCCTCTACTGGACAAGAGCAGTAGTACCAAACGGTTCTCCAAGTTAATCCCAGACATTGCTGATCTAGGATCAGGTTGGCCATTTGAATTAGTAACTAACTGCAGTTTCAGTCACAAGGAACTTTTTAAAACCCTTTTGTGTCTCTGGTCTACACTCATTTACAACACTTTAAAATACAATGTACAGCTGTTGCTCAGGTCAGATAATATTTGTTGTTGATTCCTCACTGACTGCAGAATATTCAAGTAGAATAACATATTTATTGTTTTTCCCCCCATATATGTTAGCTAAAAATGTCAGGTTTTGTGTTATTATGATCTAAAATTATTTCTTGTGAAATGTAAGTATTCGTGATATTTTTGAATATTTTGTTATGAAATATTTATGATTAGTTTAAAATATGAGATATATACTAAATATAAAACAAATGGGTAACAACAAATTGGTGTTTAGCTTGTAGCTATGTCTATGAAACATTTAGCTTTCATTGAGATTTTTCTGATCTGTTTTTAATGTGTATTTTTCCTTCAAGCCAATGTTGCCACTCCTTGCGGGCTCGTTTGATAGCAAGTTACTCTCTGTTTCCAGTGTCATTATTCTGCCCAGTCAGAGTCATGTTCTTGGAGTAGAATGCGCATGGATGGAGATTAATTTCACTGGACTGCTGGGAGAACAACGCCCTGAATGTTGGTAGAGGCAACAACTTTCGAGATAAAAAGGTTTCAATAGAGTGAGCTGATAGAGAAGCTAAAGGAAAATTTCAGATTGAATTCTGTATGGCTGATTTGGATTCCTGATGCGATTTAACGGAGAGAGGGAGGGCAGAGACGCTGCCATCATACAGAAATCTTATTGAATCTTGAAAGAAACCAATGAAATGCTGGTGTCCTTTGACTGACAATTAAACTGACCAATTAAGAATAGGTGAAGCGTTGCAATCTTCCATGGTAAACCCCTTGTGGTGTAGACTTAGGAAATTCCCACTTCTTCTGGTTGAGATAGAGAAGTTGACATGTTTTAGTTGGATATGGTCAACATGATTACAGATGTTCTTTTTATGTAAATGAGTGCATTGTCAATGTAAATAATTATGAATAGGTGGAGGTGTTCTTTAAATATTTCATTAATGTGTGTTTGAAGCAAAACTTAAGCATAAGGTTTATGTGTTACAGTTAGAGATCTAGAAGAACAAGTATTTATTAGTCTGGGATTTTATTGCTATTGTTATTAAATGTCAAGTGCCCCAAATTTATAAATCACAGAGACATTACAATAATGTTAGTACATAACACCAAAAAAATAGTAAAATGGAAAATGCTTTAAATATTTAAATGCAAAAAGTAAACACAAACACCTTTAATTTTGGTTTTGTTAAATCACCATGCTGCACTATTTGAGTTTTTCGCTAGGTGGTGCTAAAACTGCATTTATTCCTGTAACTATAGTCGATCTTTTTACCTTGAACACGTGGTCGTGGTTGTATGCCATGTGCTGTTCTGCCAGTAACGTTACTTACCAAACAAAATTTTTTATATTGCTGTGAAATTCTCAGGGTTTAAAGATAAATAGTTTTATACTACATTTGTAAGAATATGCTTTTAAAAATAACATGCTTTTCTTTTTTTGGCTTGTCACATATTTCTGTATTTTATATAGCTTGCACAAGAGTGGTCCAATATTAATTCATTTGTACCATAACCATTTTTTTGGGGTTTCGTCCTAGCAGAGTAATCCTTTCTAAAGGAAAAGTGTCACCTCAATTTCCACAGAGCGTGAACTACTACCCTTTGTGCTTGGTGTGTTTGTGATGCGTGAGGGAGGGAGTGAACCTTTTTGTAACTCAGAAACTCCTTATGAGTTATGATGTACTCAAGAAAATGTCTAAGCCAATAACGTAAGCAAATGATTTGAAGGCCTGGCACACACTTGTTTCCTATGCCGTTTTTGTCGGTTACCAGAGAGAGAGAGAGCAGCAGAGAAGAACAGAGGAAGAGAAGCGAAAAATAATAGGAGTCTGCTTCTTCTACTGTTTAATCTCCAGACAGTCCCTAATTTCTCTAATTATCAAGCTGCTAAGCAAACAGAGGCACGCAGGGAGGAATTGGACGACTCCTGCGGCTTAAACTTCAGGGGGTCCTGTCTAATTTGAGGGAAGATCCAGTCCATCCCTTGCACGAACATATCTAGGGCTAGCACACCCCTTACAAGCTTGGCCCCTCCTTCCGACCCCTACCCACATCCACCAGCTTTATGGCAGATGGCGTAGTTCACCCTCCCTCTGAACCTCCATTTCACCCCCTCCCTCAGCAGCTTTTGTGCCCCTCTGCGTGCAGTGTTAGGGGGCTGCAACAACAACAGTCCACCTCTTGGCTTCCTCCCACCCTTGGCCCTATTGTAAATGGGGTACAGGCTTCATGCATGGCACTGCAATCAGGTGCCAGAACATGGTTGTCAGAGCCTGAAAATTTGGTTTTAATCCCAGTGTTTGGTGACTCGGGGGTTCAT
Organism: Danionella cerebrum; assembly: GCA_007224835.1. Taxonomy (NCBI): domain Eukaryota; kingdom Metazoa; phylum Chordata; class Actinopteri; order Cypriniformes; family Danionidae; genus Danionella; species Danionella cerebrum. Next base: position 124,418 of record SRMA01025243.1, on the reverse strand, counting down.
ATAGGGTTCATATTCACAGTATCGTATACAAATGAAGCAATGCAAGAATGGGAAGAAAATCCTAAAGTTCAGAGATCTGCTGAACATTTATAACATACTTCAATCTTCTAATGCTAGACCTGATGGATGCCTGAAGCCTTGTCTTGTTTATAGTTTCAAGTGTGCCAAGTGGGAATGGCATTTTTAGTAACATGAAGCAATTTGTTTGTTGATTATTTGCATCTTTTAAAACCAGTTCTGGTCATTGCATCAGGTAAAGACTTCTGAAGTCCAAGGGTGCATTCATAATCGCTGAAGCTTTGATCAGTTCTTCAAGATCATGGTTTGTTCTTTTTTGCAACTCAGTGCGTCATAAAAAAGTGTGAATCAAGCAAAATTCTGCTTGGTCATGAGTGTTATGTAACTGCTAAGGGACCTCTGTTTCCCTGAAGTCATCTCCATGACAACAGGGTTCAAGTCTCTTGGGACCTCTGGCACACGCAACCTCACTGAGGGGCAAGGCCCCTGGGGCCTGGGGGTGGAGGCACGTGTGGGTTAAAGGTCACTGGACACTGCGGACACTGAAAGGGAATTGGGGAAAGGTTATGGTGACACAGGCTGAGGTCATCTAAGAAAATGCCTTGCTTCTTCACAAGATTAGTTGCGGTCATAGAAGCCCTTTCTGTTCATGAAAACCATAATGACCTTTGGAGAGTATGGCACACGCCACCAATTTATTTGGATAGGTAGGAAACTTTAAATCCTGTTTCATCCTTTGATTGGTTGGTTACCAATCTGAATAAATCTCTGCTCAGAACATAATGCCAAGTGGGTCAATCTCCTATGTTGCATTTTCCTCGAGACTAGCAGAGATTTGAGATTTTCCTGCAGTATGTTTTTCAGATTTGTGTTATAGGCCTGTAGAGGTTAGGTATGCTATCAAAGTTATCATTTAATATGTATCTTTAATTCTTTGGAGGGTGTAACAGTGATTTGCTTTATATAAATGTTATATAAATGTTTTGGTATCATTAACGTAGGATTTTTCCATTTCAGTTCAAAACAACTTTTTTGTTTTTCTTCACATGGTCAGAAAAATACCCAAAGAAGGTGTTTAGAAAATAAAAACAGTAGTATTTTCAGAAGCAACTGTAGATGTCAAGATCATTGTGGTGATCACAATAATCACATTCTTCATTCACTCATTGTTGGCCCCCTTCTCTTTCCTTTCTCTCATCCCTTTGTTTTTTTCTTTTCTTGTGAACTGTAACATGTTCTTTGGTTTGCTTTGTTATTGGATGACAACCTGCTGACACTCATTGAATCGAATCCTTAAAATTAATGTTGCCACTCCCACAGTTGTGTTTCTTTTTTTTGTTTCACATCATGAATTCCTTTTAGTATTCTTCCTGCATTGTATTTTGTTTAAACTATACTTTCTCTACAAGTTTCAAAGAGTCTGGGGAAGAAAGAAAAAAATTGTGATGAGATTTGTACCATTCCAGCGGCTCTTGCCCCACCTGCCATTCGTTTGTGATGGAGGGGGTGAAAGAAGAGTAGAGTCGGGAACTGCATCTCTCTTTCCCTTCTCTAACTCACCCTGACAGGCGGGAACACAGACTGCAGAGGGGAGGAGGACCACGAGGAGGGGCATTGCCTCCTCTCTCCAATCAGATCCTCTCGTTTCTTTCAGCCAGTGGCAGCAGGGTAAATACAGTAGCAGGGCTAAAGCTAGTGGTCCTCTCTTCTCCTCTCCTCTTCTGCCTTCTCTTTCCCAACACTCTTGGCATGGAGTACTATTCCTCCATCTACGGGGCGTCACGCCTCTCTCCTCCACCCAGGCTGACCACTGCAGTGAATCCACGAGGTATTCCCTCTCTTTAAGAATTTCTTTTTGTCAAAAACAGTCTCTTTGGCTTGTTGCTGTAGTAAATTGTTCAAAAGAACTTTTTGCTCCAAGGAATTCTGCATTATCTTGCGCAATAGCAATTGATCATTAGGGCTTGACATGAACAAATATTTCAATGTAAAAAGGAAATATAAACATAATTGCACAAATTCTTTAATGTTGGCTATTGGCTAAAGGCAGCCTTGCATATTTTATGCGCTGTACTTCTCAATGGGTTGTAAAGTAGTAAACAACCGCTTTGACTGGCAACACAGTGAACAGCATGTGCAATGTGAACATTTTTTCCTCTTCTCAAACTTGCCTGAAATCTAACTTTTTTCTGTTCTAGGACATTTTGCGTACAATTTTTAAAAAGCAAATCTTATCTTTTTTTTTCCTTATGGAACATGCATGAACTGATAAAGATGCATTAATAAGCTATATACATTTTATCAAACAGACTTTAAACATTGGTGCTTTTTAAGAATACATCTACATGTGATAAAGTTTTAAATAACAGCATGACTCCCATCCAGATAGAAAAATGCATTCGCAGGCTGCTCATTTCTAAAATCAGTGTGTCCACCCCCTCATCTTTCTATTGTATTGATTGGTTAATGGCATTATTTGTGGAGTGTGCCTCTCCGGCATAAGCCCTTGTTGGCCCCCTTGCTGTATTTGTGTGTGAGTTTGGTCAATAGAAGGCCATTCAGGCTTGACCGATGGTCATCTTTCAGCGTTATTTGCCTTCACACCAAAGGTCAGAAGAAGTCAGGGGGTAATAAGTTTAACCCTGCTAGGGCCAAGGTCACTCAAAGCGTCACTCCAACGATACCAAATCAATACAATCCTAACGCCTTTCTTTTTCTTATGAGGCAGTATTGTTTCCTTATCCTCAAAATGTAGGTAAACATGCATCCTAAATAACCACAAGGAGGTTGAAATGTCCAAAAATCACTTCAAAACAAATTATTGGTACATTTATTATTTTTATGTAGATACAATGTTTTGTGAAGACTGTTTGACAAAGATTTTAGGTTTTAAAGCTATTAAAAGATGTCCTTGTCGTCTTAGGTGCAGTCAGCCAATTGTTGGAGGCAGCGCAGGGCAACACCCACCAACAGATTTTTGAACCTTCTAGAAAAGATTCACATTGCATTTATTTATACACGCAACTCTTTATTTAAGCATCAGTCATAAACTAAAAATATATACCTAAAATTTATTTTAACTGTAAAAATTTTTCAGACAATTGGAAATTTTTCACCCGCTCAACTTGAAATCCCAATCCTGAGAGAAACACCAGGTGCACGGTACCTTTATAGGCAACAAGAAAATGTTTAAACATAAACCAAATCTGAAAAACGGTAGTGTGGGAAGGCCACCGTCTGGCAACAGATAAGATCCTCCATCTTCACTGAGTCAGCCATTTTACTACACCACTAGTCTATCATTCAAGCCTAGCTAACATTTGCTAAAATGTTGAAGTTTTTTTGCTCTGTTAAACTCTCATGTAAATAAAACCGAAACGCAATAAATTGTGTAACTGAGCGCATAAAAGAATATTTAAAAATAATAAGTTTGCCGGTTTGTTTTATTGGTGAAAATTGTCTAAATTTAACAACTGAATTGAATTTTACGTTTTTGCAAATGTTTACAAGACACAAGGATGCAATGCGCACAATTACCATGGTTATTGTGAAAGGAAAAGTAAATTGTTTTTTGAAATTCTAATATAATAAAAATTAAAATACAGGAATACAACTCTGAAACTGAAAATTAGTCTTACTCTCTCTGCACCACGCCATCAAAACAGATGCATCTTATTCACCTGGCGACTTATATGTTGGTTGATGAAACGTAAACATAACCACTCCACAGGGTCACCCCTTGAACCAAGCCACATACACTTAGTGCTCTTTAACACGCACATAATACATTCCAACTGTCCCGCTGGACCTAACATGGGGAAAGAGGGAAAAGGGATTGCCATCTCTCCTTCTGTTACACTCCATCAGTTAAAGAAAAATCTCTTCAAGGTTGCAGCTCTTTAAAACCAAGCAATGGTTAAACGGGAAGAAATGACCTGCAGGGTGGGAAGCCTATCAGGGAAGCTGGAGAGAGATCAATGAAGGAAGAGGTAGAGCTGAGAGCTGCTCTACACTCAGAGAGATATAGGGTGGGATTTCACAGGCGAGCAGCACATGCTCGCACCACGCCGGGAGCTGGTAGACCTTTAGTACACGTGTGTATATGTGTGTTTTTTGCAGTCGAACACTCTGGCATCTTGGGAGCACTGCTGTCTAGCTTAAAGAAAGGTAAGGTGTCGATATGATTATATATTTTGTTCAGACTGTTGCACATAATTTGTTCAAACAGCAACTAATTGGTATTTAGAACCATAAACATACTTCTAAGAGCCTGATGTATCATGTAAAGAACATTAATGTGTTTCGGGTGGTTTGTAGATTGTGTTATTTACATTTTTTACATCAAAAATGTGCTTTGTCACCATGGGCCCTTTGCCCATATGGCACCGCAAGTAATTCGCTTGATTGCGTTAATGCATTCTGTGATTGATCATAGAAGCTACTACTGTACAAGCACATCTGCTCATTCTAGAATGAGGCTAAATGTACCACAACCTGCTACTATTACTATACTTTAAAGTAAAATCTACATATGTTTAAAAATTAAAATGACGATTTAAACATTTTATCTATATATTGTACGACAAACGTCTTTATGGTAAATCGCACTTATGTGTACAAAAACTATACTGAATCCCAATTAACAACGGTAAATGCGTTTATTTTGGTAATTTTGTGTAGATACTAAAATATCTTGATAGCCATGCAATAGTAACACACCTGGGCTAATGGAAACAGCGGCAAGTTTAAAAGCGCAAATTCGTAAAATAATGTTTAATAATTGATTACAGTACAGTGAATTTTCAGTAGGGGGTCAATCACAAAAGCTTTCTTTGTAAGCAGTCACTAATTAAAGATGACTGTTACTCTAATTATGAAACGTCCAAGACGTTCTGGGTACCAAAGAAGACATCAGAGAACACAAAAATAACAGGCCTCATTAATGAGACAAATGCAACACCATGGATCCTTCTGTGAAGGTCTGCTCATATTGTCTTTTATTGTTTTCAATTTTCTACCGGACAATATGAGAACAGAGGGGGGTCTTATTCCACATCAACAGCCAGAGAAGCTGTTCCAGTTTTCCAATTGTTTTCCCCTCTCACCCTCTGCCCCTGGTGAGAAAGTATTTAGGACTTTAGGTCTCTGACTAATAAAAATGTCATCTACGCTCAAGTCTGCTGTGATTGTCTTTGGGCAAGCAGTGGTCTTGAGATGTTGCCGTACAGTTAGAGGGAATGCTGGGAATGGCTCCGCACGCCACTACCCCAAGTTTGGGAAAACCTCCGGGCTTCCTCTCAACAATACCACTATCCTCACATGGGGTCTTCTTGACCTTGAAGCTTAAATGCATCCACATAAAAAACAGTAGGCATTAAAACCCTTTGTGTTATGAATGTCAACTGACACAGTGAACTGGGAACTAGTTTGAAAAATTGGAAAAAAAGTGGTAAATTTATAAAAACATATTTGAGGAAAAACATAGCAGATAAAACTTGGTATATTTATCTAAACTAATGTTTGAGAGAATGCAGAGATGCGTAAAATATCCGCCACTAGGGAGTCAATGGGAGGGGCAGGGTTTTGTTTTTGAAAGGACTGAATGTGAAATGCGACGATGCGTGCAGAAATGCAGACAAGATGAAAATGTAGGATTAAGCAGAAATTGAAATTTGTCCTTGTGCTCTTGTATGAGGTAATGAAGAGACATTCGACCCGCTGTGCGATAGAATTTTAAAAACTACAAATATATGAAAACAGACGTTTTTCAAAAAGTAGCAATTTTTTATTTTCAAGAACATGAATACTGCAAGAGCACATGTTGTCCCGCTCTAACCCCGGTGCGTGGCGGGTTGGCTGGCTGTTGACCTAGTTTTTATGAAAACAAGAAAAATTGCTGGCTTCTTAAAAATAAATAACTTAACTGGTAATTTTTTAAACTCCAAAGTGTTTTAGACCGATAATTGTATCGAATACTGTAGAAAAATCTGACAAAATTGTATGAAAAATCCAAAAATAAGGGACGGAATGAACAACTTGGGAAGTATAAAATCCAACACCCTGACGATCTCTGATGTTTTTTTGTCGATATCTTTGGTGGGTATCCGGTGTTTAACAGAAAATTACTTTAGTTGAAATGGTCAGCGTTGAACTCTCACAAAAGCTAAGCCCCCGGTGCTTTTTAAATGGTCTACTGGTTTTGGAAGAGCTGGCCTTTGATCTGGACTACACCACTTAGTCTAGCAAACACAGTGTGCTATACTCCCTCGCCCTCCCTCTCACTCACTCCTTTCTTCCGTCTTTCTCAATTTGTTGCAGTGTTCAGGAGTGTCAAAGGACCCGAGCTGTGACTCTAAAGAAGCGACGGTGAGTGGGACATACACATCGGACGCTTTTACAATACGGTCTCAGGTTCCTGCAAGTTTGCCATGGAGACCAGTGGGCCCAAAAACAGCGGGAGAGGGGGGCATTCGAGGGGGTGTGGGGTTATCGGGGGACACACGCCAGATGCCTTGGGGAGACGCCCTTCAGCTCACCAGCTGGGAGAGGCTAAACTGCCCTTCGCACAGGCAATGCTTTTAGGCAAAAACGGATTAGACTGTTTACTGCACACTTAACACTGGAAAATATCATAACAGCTAAATTACGCTCCTCAATTGGTTTTGCGAAAAACTCTAAAACAGATTAGTATTAGTTTTTATTGCACTCTGAACAGCTTTTTTTTTAACTATTATTAATATCTCTATATAAGTACATAAAATCTCTACCCGATCAGTTCATTTCCAACTGAATCCAACTTTATTCCCAACTAAATTAAATCCAACCTTCAGTCTTAACCTGAAGTAAAAGAAAGTAATTATGTTAGGGTTAGTGGTAACAATAATGAAGTTTCATAGAGAAACTAGTTAAAACTTTAAACAAGTCATGGCCCGGGATTTAACGGTTGTGCATGGCATTGTGGGCTCGAATCCGTAACCCATCATCCTTTCCCAACCTTCTCCGTCTCTCTACCTGCTTATCCGTCTCAATGCAAAGTGCCAAAATTATAATCTTTAACAAAAAATTCAAACAAATGAAATACTAAATAAAATGTAAAAAAAAAAAAGTCTTTTAAGTGGTGCTTAATTACTGAGATTTCAACAATAATTGTTTGCAGTTTAACTATATATTTAATTTCAAGTTTGAAATAACTATTTATTATAAATAATTATTTACAAATGTAAGTTTAAGGCATTTTCAAATATGCTTAATCATTAAAATCATGTTTTTATTATTTTTATATCAATTTACCTTTATGAAATGCATTATAACAGTGTACATACTCTTGTGCTTTTAAAGGAGATAGTTCAGTTTAAATCTAGGTAAATGTATTTTAAAATTTTCTGCAATAAGCAAAGAATTAAAACTAGAGTTTAGACCCCCTGCGACACCCAGATGAGACCGTAACACTTTTAACAAAATACGGCTTTTAACAAAAATGAGATTGTTCAATGTTTTGTACTCCATTTGCGAACAAAAGTTTTTAGATGAGTATGAACAAAAAAACTGAAAATAATCCACCCGTTTAACAATCATTTTTAGGGTTTGAGGTACTTCCAAAATGTAAATACGCATTAACCTTGATAAATAAAATGTTACAAATCAAATTAGTTTTTAATTCTCATTATCTTATGGGATGAATTGATAATTTTGTGGAATAAAACGATAAAGTTAAAGTTAACATTTTTAAGTTAAAATTAGTGACAATGACGTTATATTTTTTAACAAGCTAACATTATCCAGGAGTTCTTTTAACTATGTATTTTCAAAAATTGCAATAAATTTTACGATATAGTTAAAATTTTTCCAATAAAACGTAGCAATCTTTATTTGAAATATTTCTGTTAATAGCAAATTCATCATCATCTTCATGTCCCCTGCACTCGTTGTTTGCTCATGTAGGCAGCATTGTTAATTATCAGCTATTTTTCAATGTAAAATAATTAGCACTCAAATGTTTTTTGTTTTGTTTTGTTTTAAACCTCTGCTAATGTTAAACTCAACTTTGTTTCTGAATTGCATCTCAGCAAAACTGAAGATGAAAAGACCGACTGAGTAATCTCTGCAGGCAACTGTGATGTGATAATAGTCTCACATTGACCTGTAGAGGTTGAGCAGTCTGTTTGTACCCAAAGCCAGAGAGAAACCGCACCCGAATCAAACATATACGTCAAGATAATTATACCAAGAAATTATACCAAGATATGGTAAATAAAGTAAATGAAATTGCTCTTTTCGTGGTGTTTGAACAGAAATGTGGCTCAGAACTGTGTTTTTGTGTACACTACCCCATAATCAAAATACATTCAGAACATTGCCGTTTTCCCCAATCTTTAATGAATTAAAACTAAAAACGAGCTGTTCTTAGATTGCCTTCTTTGTGTCATTGCAAACTTAAGGAGTCTTTCGAACGGCACGACCTTACGTTTTATCTCTGCTAAGTGCTGGTGTATTACACTACAGTCATTTACTACCAACAACAGGCCAAATAGCCGACCATTTCTGGAATATGGGAAGGGGCGGGGTCAGCAGGAGCTTTGGATCATTTAAAGACTCAAACCAAGTCATTTTCAACAAAGCAGTCTTTGAAGTGGCATCATTTACAAATAGTGTGGACATTCAATTAAGTTTTTGTCTGTAGTAGTGGGATGCCACGCGGCTGCATTAATGGAATAACCAAGGAACCGATTCATTGCACAACATCTGAAATGTTGTTTTGGTCATTCTAAAATTCAGCCGACGAAGTCTGTCATCAAAGTGGTTTGGGATTATCACTAGAACAGTCTTGACCGGCTGCATTCCCAAAGAGCCAAAAGCAAGTAAGTTATTACATACGAAAGGCCTTCTAATGCAGCAACTTTCATTTTTCTTTTGATATTTGGTGCCAGTTTATCAGGAAGTGACGGGTTTGTTTTCTTGGATTTAATTCGGTTCTTGGATGGAAACATAGGTAATGGTGCAGGCCTTCATAAACTCTGCTCCAGTGTTTAATATATTATTATGCGTGTTGAAGTAGCATCTGAATCAGGGCAGTGTTTATACTGGTCACACCGTTGACACCAGTAATGTTGATTTAACACTGATTTGTGCTGTACTATGAATGCCCACATTAAACTTATTTCACTCTAGGTCCAACATTGTTTGTGTTAAAAATAACAACTCCTCATTCCAAAGAATTTGTCTCTGCAAAATTCTGTTTAAAGATTAGTTTTTACATGCAATAATGTTGAGCCAGAGCTAATTGGGAACTGCACATTTCATGTTCATTGCTGTTGAATTTCAAATACTAATGTATACGAAACTCTTTTAGGTGTCTGTATGTTGACTCTGAAAGTGAATTAACAATGTTGTCCACTTCATTTTTTTTTATTTCACAACAACTTTGTTTGCACTATTAGTTGTTGTCCAATTTGTGTCTTATTTTCATCAAAATGATCTATTATCTTAGAAAATAATGTTGTGAAATACAAGAAAAAGGTCTTCTGAAATTGTCCGTTTGTCTACCACTGAATGCAGCACCAGGTCAATGAACCAAATGAACCATTTTGAAAATGCAACACAGTTTAATCAGAATCTGGTATTAGTCGTCTTTGAAGTTTCAGAGGGCATTTTTGGGTTTCCGTGGGTACAGTTACTTTTCTTAAACAAGGGAATACAAACTATTTCAGTCACGTTGACATGGCTTTTATTTAATTGCCTTTTTGACTCAAAAATGTGTTCAGAATAAAAGGGATGTCACCAAAAATATCTAATTTCTCTACCACTTTGTACAGTTTTCACAGATTATTGTCAAGAGAATGGCTGAGACCAAAATGACATTTTAATATCTTTTCTACATAGTGAATAGTCTCAAACCGACAATGCACTTCAAAGGCTATTGTACATCCAGTGTATGAGTTAAAACCCCAAGTTACTCAACATCTACTCATCTATAACAGTATTTTTGACCGTATTTCCTTCTGAAAACAGTTACTTGGAAAGTAGTCAGCATTTAATTGCTTAATTTAGGTTTCATTGGAAAGTATTTTTACAGTAAGTTTGCAATTTACATTACATTTACATTTATGTATTTAGCAGACACTTTTATCCAAAGCGACTTACATTGGGAGTAAACATCAAGCAGTTTGGTACAAAGTGGATTGATCGGAAGACATTCACATAGAACACTTTGAAGCTAGTACAGAAAATTAATTCAAATCAGTGCTTCAGAGGGTTTTTTTTTATTAAGTTAGTAAGTGCTCTTGAAAGAGTAGAGTTTTTAGTTGCTTTTAGTTGTTTTTAGTTGCTTTTTGTTGGCATTAGTCATAAAAACAGTCTGCAGTGTTATCATTTGTTTTTGGGGAGCTTTCGGCACCCCCTGCTGGTGGCCTCCAGTACTTAACTGCTGTGTTTTTGGCATAATCTCAGCTGGCAACTGTGAGCAGTGTTTGAGCCCCTCACAGGCGCTGCTGGGGTTCTGTCACACTCAGCGTGTGACAACAAGACCAAATATCATCAGGTAGAATAGAGTGATTCCAATGTTAAATGTAAGTATTCGAAATGTATTCATTTAATACTTCATTGTGCGTTCTTTACACCTTGGGGGGAGTCGATTGGGCTTGTGGCTCAAGAAAACTTTCTGATGTTGGTGATACTGCATCAGGAACTGATTGGATGATATTTGGGAGCCATCAGTTCCTGATGCACTCCCTTCAGCATCGAAAGACAACTGCAAAGCTTTACTCTGTTATGGTAAATTTCATATTCTTTATTTTTTTACATTCTTGACAAACTTCTGTATTACTGCTGTCTGAATTATATTGCTTATATCATTATATATACATAACCTGTCTTTTATTGTGGACTGCTGTTTTTCAATAAAGTTCTAAAGAAAATTTTTAATTAGTTTGTGTTCTTATTAAAAATGCAATGTTTTAGACATTATTTTAATTCTTGAATGGTTTCATCGTATTGGATAGTGTATTATGAATTTTGGATTTACCAAACCTTTAAATAAAGATAACTTGCATATATTTTTAACTGAAACCTGGTTTTCTGTATTACTTAGTAAACATAAACACAATTGGGAAAAGCACTGGTGACATGTTAAGGTTTTATAAGGAAAAAAGAGAGGTCTGAGTAAAAAATGTACATCACAATTAATGATCAGTAGTTATATTTGACTGTCTGTATAAATATTGAGTTGAATCTACTGAATAAAGTTCACGGATTACACAGGATGTGTGAATAAACTGCAAGTATTCATTTTTATGGGGTATTTTTTGAAAAATAATATCTTTCTTTACTACGTTTCTCAATTGAACACAATAACGAACTCAAAAGGCAAGTTCAAGTTCAAGACAGGCAACATAAACTTATGTTTAAACAATATAAATAAATATATAATAAATTAAACAGTAGACAGCTTTTTTTTGTTTTCAATTGACACCAAGGGACTTGTACCAGATTCACTTTTTTTCCAATGGTGTAGACATGGTTATGAATCACAAATGTACCCAATAACTAATAATTTAACAATTTCCAGATTTCACCACATGAACAAGGGGTTGCTTAAATTTCTTCGCTTAATGCAGCTCTGTGAATCTCTCAAAAAGGTAGATGCCAATAAACATGGAAAGATATAGATGACTGAATTTGAACTTCACAAAAGATAAATTAAATGTACCTTTTGTTAAAACGTATTAGTTGGATGAGTCTCACGTAAGCTTTCTTCACCACGTGGTCACGCAAGAACTGAGAGGAGACAGCGCTCTCTGGCGATGGACTGAAATCATTGCAACACTCGGAGCTTTCTTAAGGTAGAGATTTTTGAAATTCGATTAAATATGGGGTTATTTCTGGTGATAAAGGTGGATTTAAAGTTTTCATCTAACAAAAACAGCACGGGTGAGGTTTTATGAGGTCTATGTTTATTACAAAATGAGTCGCCCCCTCGTGGTGGTAACGTAATTAGTATTTTCCATTCAGCGAGGACTTTTTGAGTCCATCACCAGCACCTGGAGATTCTCAGCGTCACCTTTCACAAAAATGTTTGACACTGAATGAAGGTTTATTATAACAGCTACGTTTGTAATTTTGCCCCAGCACACTCAAAACAAGCTTCGGAAACACAGGCAGCTCATGAACTCGAGGAGACGAAGGGGTAAACCCCCCAAAAACGTGCGTGATGTGTGTTCGAATTCGGAAAAAGATCCCTCATTAGAGCTAACAATACTTGAGAAAAGTATCAACTGTATTCCCAGCGGTCGACAGTTATACAGGACGCCTCCTTGCAAAAGTGAAAGACTGACTGTTCATCAGCTTGACAAACCAGAGGTGCCTTCTCCAGCTTCTGAACAAACGGTAATCCACAAGCCATGTGCTCAGGTAACTGCTACAACTCTTTCATATTTATATTTGTTTATAAATTACTTACATTTTGGGACACTTGGCACCTGTTTTCAATCGTGGTGATAGTCGACTAGTCTTAGCTTTCCTCATGACTCTTAAGAACGACATTCAGGATACATTTTGGTTGTAGTATTTCATTTCTCATCTTAACGGAAAAATACACGAGACACCTGAGCCTTCTTAAGAATACATTTTAGTTTTGTTTACTTTGCCTATATTAGCAAACAATACAGAAATGTTGCATTTATAACTATTGCAAGTTTTATTTAAATGCAACATTTAAAAGAGTATAAAATGTTTTAATATTTGAAATACTACTACGTTGTAATATATTTCCTATTTATTTCTTGATTTCCAAGGAAATTAAACCTGTATCCCCCATCAGTGGATTGAAAGAAGAGGGAGATGAGAGGAAGTCCATCAGGAGGACCAGTTTTTTCAGTGCATCAGGTTATTACGTTGGCTGTCCAAACCAAAATATAGTAATTCGCCTTTTGCTTTGGATAAAAAAAAAAGTAAAACGTTCAATCTTCTCCTTCAATCGCAGACAGCCACCAAACTGTGCTAAGACATCCAAACTGGTCTGATACAGATTGCTATATTTTTATTCTGGTACCCCTATTGAATTCTGGGAAATTGCTGAGAATGCCTGGGATTTTTCCAGTGACTTAACATGGGGTCAAACTTTGGAAAAGTGTAACTCAAACTTATGTGTAACTCAGAACCTCCTAGAAACTTCACACTACACTTGCAGAGGTTAACAGTCGGTACAAGAACACACCAAACATTGTGCAAAAGTATTTGAACCCAATGCTCTAGAAAAGTATTTAGCAGTGACATATAATGGACATTGAAAATAAATAGGAAAGGCAAGAAAAATTCATCACAAAAATAATGTATTGTTTATGTTAATCTTAAGAAACAACTTATCATAGTAAATATTTAGATGATGTCACTGGCAGCTTCTTAGCAATCAAACTTTTTACCCTAGCAACCAACATTTCTGAACTTTCATTTTTTCATACGTCTGCATGTAAGGTTTACTTTTTTATATTGGTGTTCAGCATCCACTGGGGATGTGGATCCTGAAATCTTTATTCAGGGGATGCAGGGATACCGATGGACGGAAACTGATTTGGAGTTTGTCCATGAAACCACAAAGAAAAAGCGACTTCAGCAGGCACAGGTAAACAAAGGCATGCTCTTGTAAAATGGTTTGCCTCAAATTATTTATAGAAAATTGTCTTCTATTTATGGTTTAGCTGTCATTTAGCTGCTTATGGTTTAGCTGTTCAGCAAATTTTAAAACATTACAAAAAGTGCTTCCTAACCTTAACATTGTAATTTCACAGTCCATATTTCATTGACTGTTCTTAGGACATGATGGAAGGATTTAATTTCAACTGATTTGATCAAGTCTGTCCAGAAACAATCAGTGTCAACCACTGACACAGTAACTCAGTTATGCTCTTTAAAGAATAGTTCTGAGACACACATTTTCACCCTTTTGAAACAAAAAAGTACAACCCCCATACTTTTAAAGATGTGTTTATAAATTAAATTTAGATTAATTGTCATACAATATGGTTTACAGAAAGAGTTAAGGGACATCCAGAAGGTTCTAAAGAAGAAGCAGCAGATACATCACTTGGCAATAACTACCCACGAAAAACTGCAATTGGATCTTGCTAAGGTACAGTATCATATATGTATTTTTTATTTTGTTTTGTATGTTTAATTGTAAAGCTTTTGTAATTTGGACATAATGGAATCTCAGATGCCGTCATCTGAAAGGATTCAGCAGATTTCCTTGGAAGTTCTTCAGAGGTCCCAGAACTCCTCTCAACTCAAAGATCTCGATTTGAAAGCTCTTGTTGGTAAATTGAAGTGCTCTGATGTGGTCTGCACTGTTGCTGAGGAGAAGGCAGAGGTCAGCAGACTCAAAGCCGAGCTAGAAAGATCACAGTCTAGGAGGTATTTTCAGTCCTTTAGCTTTACATAAGAGTGTCCGTCAGTTCTGCTGGAAATACAAGTTGTTTGAATAGCCTGTTGTTTTGTTTACAGAAAGATGGAGGAACAGCATCTAACCAAGGACATTGAAAATTGTAAAGAAAGCATCAATCGTATAAAGGTGACTGCTCTCAAGATTTAATCTCCAATGATCTTCAAAATGAACTTATAAATTCTCATTCATCACTGTGGGCAATATGTCATTTTGAACTGTGCTAGGAAAATATAAGGTCTGGGATTCATAAAATATGCAATTCTCACTCCATGGTGTCAGTTATGTATAATGTAGCATGATAACATCAATTTTATTTTTTTTTACAAAGGTCAATTTGCATTCACTGGCGGCAGAAATAACTACATTGGAATCCCAATTGTCCTGTAAAGAGGTGAGTGGACTTCAAACTTCAGGCTGGATTGCATATAAAGTATCGACAGTAATTGGTGAACCGTCTAACCCTAACCATATAAGTCTAAACCTGGAAAGTATTATGAACAAGTTTGTTAGAAATTAAAAGTTTGGTTCCAAAATGCTAAACTCATGTAGTGCTGCTCAGAAAGTTGCTTTAGTTCTTGGTTTCTGTGGTTGGCGAGGAGAAAAAGACCTGTCAATGTTATCTAGTGATCGTATGGCCAATGTTGGTCATTATCAAGACCAATTATTTTAAAGACTACAAAACCACAATTCTAATAAATAGAATGCAATCACTTGAGGTGCTGTTCATTAGACTAAACCGTTCACTCTACTTGTGAATTGATTTCATGGGTTTAAGTACAGATTTTACTGAAAAATGTGTGCTGGCTAGTGGAACCTTAACTGTGCCAGGTCTTCAAATATGCGTCATATACCTTAACCATGTGGTATCATCCAGTGGAAAATGAAAAGCCCCCATAATTGAATCATCCCCTCAGCTGTACAGAGCTTTTGTAAGCTGCGTCACATTAGTAAACATTTTACTTATCATTTTGTTTGTGCTTATCGGGACGTTCATATAGTTATCTTTGATTTCTTTCTGCTAATGATCATTAAAATATTCTTTTGACTCATTCAGGAAGAGTTCAAATCAGCCCGAACACATCAAACAGTCAGTGGCCTCCAACAGCTACCTTCAGTACCAAAAACATCCAAAGCCTCTGCTGTACCAAAATCCACCAAAACATCTTCTTTTGCCCCAAAACACTCCAAGAGTTCTGCTTTCCCAAAAACATCCAAAAACTTATCTGCTACTTCTGACCCCAAACACTCTGATTCTCCTAAAACCTTGCATTCCCAAAACAAGAGCATTTCCTCTCCAACAATGGTCAAAAAACGCACAAAGGCTAGTGCAGTGAAAACTTCCAAATCATCTACCCAAGATCCCACCAAACAATCTCCTGCCACAATACCTCAGAAACCTTCCTCTGGCAAAGCTTCTCCACATACCCCCAATGATCCTATTGCTCTAAACCCTTCAAAACGTTTGGCTGCTCGGAATGCCTCCAAAGGTTCTTTGTTATCAAAACCGTCAGCTGATCCTAAGCATCCCAAGCCTTCCACTGGGCCTTCAAACCTGAAACCTTCATTTTTTGACCCAAAAGGTGCCTCTTCTGGATCCAAACCTCCTCAAACATCACTTTCAGCCCTCTCAAATGTCAGAACACTCCATAAAAAATCCTCTGTCCCCAAAACCACTAAATCAACTGCTTCCCAGTCCAAAACCCTAGCAGCCTCAATGCCGTTTAAAGTTCCTGCCACTCCTCCTCAAAAACCCTCTAAACGACAACCCACCACTGAAGAAAAAGAAGCCTCGAAGCCCAGCATTGATGCAAAGACTGCAGAGGGTGGAGCTGAAGCTCTGCGGCGCTCTAAAAGAATTGCCTCTAAGAAATAAGCAAGAAATGCTGTTTGTATACTCAATGGAATTATGTGTTTCCAGTCACTAGTTTAATAATTTGTGTAATATCCTATTTGTTGAATATTCAGTCTTTGCATTTTATGTCATTTTTTTACATTTTATCTTGAGATTAATAAATGTTGCTGAAATACCTCCTCTGTTCCAAAAGTAAAGGACCTAGGTCAAGCTGAAAAAGGAGTTCTTTCAGGTGGATATCATGGAGGGGACGATGGAGATGGAGGGGTCAGCCTGAGAACAGACCCATTTGAATGCCGTCGGGTAAATGGATTAAGTAATGTCTTCCAATGGAAGAACAGTTGAAATGAGTCTGTATACGCACATAGGAGACCAGACAACTCGGCAGTGGAAAAGTGAGTGGTTTCAAAGGAAGTGGACTAATCTGACAAGATTAGTTCTTTTTCCATGTTGTCCGAGTCCTTGAATGGTTATGGTTTCTGGCTCATATTGCATTGGTTACCTTATGGAGGGGTCATCACAGACAGGCCAGGTTATTTGCATACCTAATATGTCACGACCAGTCGTCGAGTTACTTAGATTGTGTCGCGGTTGCTGTAATCAACTCAAATCCAGGGCTATAATCGTACAGGTTGATCTCAGCCTTCAGTCTTGTGTGGTCAAATTTTTTCCAGTTCAGAAATGTACATCAGATAGTATGGGTTCATCAGATAGTATGAGATAGTAATAGGCTGTTTGGAAAAGAATATGTCTGGAAATTATGTAGTTCTAAAGTCCATTTACAAGTGAAGTGTAGTTGTTTGACTCATTAAACGAAACACTGCTGGTTAACTACATGTTTGAGGAAATGATGCCATCAGAAGCTGCCCAGCTGTTTTAACAGGTTGGTTCGCAAGCCTTTTTTGAGACATGATGGAGGACTGTGTCATGGCTTAGCCATTGAAAGATTTTGAGATGGAAAGATTTCTTTCTGTTTAGTTTCCTGAGCACAGCCATCTGGTTTTCACTCTGCTTTTACAAATGGAACATTGAGACAGTCCTGTTTTAAAAAGGGTTTGGATGGCCCTTTGAGGTTGATCTTGGTTCAGACTGCACATAGGGTGAGACATGTACGTTTAAATTAAGGAATTTAAAAATGTAGCTGGAGGAATATCTTTCCAAAGTTTGTTACTGTATGTTTCATTTCTTGGTGGTTGCACCTGCAAATGTTTAACTAAATGAAGATTTGCCAACAGCATTTTGTCATTTAAAAGCTGGGCTTAAGGCTGCAATCTTACTCACATTCAGTAAGCTATGTACATTGGTGTAAGTATTGAGATTCTGTTTTTCTACCGTGTGTGAAGGCCAGTCTAGGAAATGGTAGAAAGCTAGGCGTTCTCCTGTTCATTATAAAGGTATGTCGAGTCAAATGCACTTGTACAAAGTTGATTCAAAGCAGCTTAGGTCCTTTAGGCTGTTTGTAAGTTTCAGGTCTGGGTCTCTGAGAAAGGGTTTGGAAGTAAACTGCAGGGCTCCGACCCTCCAGGAACTGAGTGTGACACCCCCGATTTAAAGTCTCTGTAAAGCAGGTACATGATCACAATAATAAAATGGGCCCTGAAGTGCTAAAGTGATTATGATTCAGCGAAAGATTATGATTTTTGTTTTAGTCTCCCTAAGAGAATGCGTTCAGGAACGCCATACTCGAGTCAACTGGCGAATATTAATGCAGTGAAGGTTATAGAATTAACTCCTTGAGACTAAACATTTGGACAGTATATGTACACATAATTTTCCTGAGCACAGAACATGGGTTATGGGGTCACTGCACCAACTGAGAAACCCCGACACCCAACATTCCTCAGATCCTGTCGACAAATTCATGAGGTACATTTTGTGTTGTGGATTATTTGCTTTGCGATTATTTGGAAATATATATATTGTTTAACAGCAGACATTGAACTCTCTGCTCTCAGACTAAACTTTTGAACATTTTTGGGGGTACACAAAACATAAAGCCTTGTTCAGATGTAAACCAAAGTCTTGACTACAATTGCTGTGGTTATGATCTTTTTGGAAAGTTTTCTAACTGCACTGAGATAAAGACCAAGTATGGATATCTATACTCAAAATTTGTCCTCTGCCTTTATGCCCCTTCCCTTTGTTTTAGTGGCTAATTAAATAATCCTACTTTATTTGGTGATCTAGGTAAAGAGCCTCTTTAGGATCATTCATTTATTACAGTTAAGCCTCAGAAAACGAATGCCTTCTATGATCTGCCCATTCATGAGAAGGAGCTGCCAATCAGTGATCTTTTAGTGATGATTACCTACTCTACCAATCGAGCCATTTAATTGTGAACAGGAATTGGGAAACAGCATTGGGAAACTAATTGTATTAGTTGGTTTCCTGAGTTCAAATACGAAATACTTGCAGAGATTTAACTGGTTCCTTTAACAGTTTTAATAGTTCTACAAATTCTTTAATAGCTTGAGAAATATTTGTACTCTGCTGAAAACATTTGAAAAGTGGTTTATGTTGACCGAGTATGTATGATGTCACTCCAGAAACGCTCTGCTACCAAACCGACCAATCATAGACCCTATAGTCCACATGGCTGCAGCATTTTTGAAAGGTACACATCAAGCTGGGTCAAGTTTTAAAACTACATGCCAAACCTTTTCAAAAGTGTTGACTTCTTTTTGATTGAACGGTAGGTCTCAGTCTGTTCTTATTCTGCAAAAGTTCAATAGCAGTTCATGTGGTGCTTTTTAATCTTTAAGCTAGAGGTGATCTTATTTTATCTCAGCAGATAACACTGTGTGTGTTTACATCGACATTGATCATCATTTATTCCTAAACTTTTCGAGGCTTTCAGACCAATGCAGTGGCACGCCAACATTGCAAGCCACTGGTTTGTGATTCTTTGGTTTCCCAAACATGCTCACTTTCTTTTATTAGGATTGTTGAGAGAAAACTGTAGCAGCTACCAAAAGGTTTGAGTGTAATCCTTTTCAATCCACTTAGCCTCTCGAAGAATATTATTTAAACAATAAATGCTAAAAGTGAAGACTAAGTTTAAATATAATGAAACTCTGCCATTGGGCATTCTCCTCATTCCAGATGAGCTTTGATTATAGTAAATCTCTGAGCTGGGGGCATGGTTCTACTGACAATACTGTGTACACTGGCATGCAGCTGTGTGACTGATTGTCAACCGTGTGTCTGGAATATTTGTGGAGGGATCTGAGCTACTCTGCAGTGTTCAAAAACCATCCATTTTCAAAAAGAGACAGGGTAAATCTTTATTAATACTGATGGCTGCAAGCGAGAGTCATAATCTGGGAAATGTTGCTGTAGGTGTCTGGAAAACATCATTCAACTGATATCTAGGGACCAATTTTTTTTAATATTATTATTTGTTTTTTTTTTTACAAAAAAAAACCTGAACACAATATTTGTATTAAATGTGGATGGGGTTTGGCAGTGAAACCTTTTGTTCTTTGGCTGATTTCATGGCAATTTTTTTGAAAGGCAAAATGAAGATCATCCCTTGGCTCATTGGTTTTGAGAGATGTTGGGTGGTAGCACCGCTGTAAGAAGTGATATTACTATTGTAGTTTAACTAGAAAGGAGCCCATCTAATGTAGCTCACTACATTTTCCAAGTTTCTCCAACAGGCCAACACTGAGTAGTCTAGAAGTAGAACACACAAGTCTTGTTCAGTTCATCTCTTTTACATAAACACAATTGCACTTCCACGCCAATGAAACTAGCATTAGCGTTTAATTCCTACATTTAGCATAAACACTCCATCAAACAGATTGAGAAGGGCCGTATTTGTTCAGATGGAGTCAGGCAGCTATGGTGTGAAAACACTCCTAGAAATTATGGGCTAAAGCTCAGAAGTCAGAATGTGACAGGATTTCACTGGCAAAGTACTGTATTTATTTTATAAGTTCACATAAACTTTCATAGTCTTTCAATGGTCACTTTGACAAGGTTCATGCCCCTTTTGTAATAAGGCTTTCCTTTACGCCCCTACAGTACGTTTTTCATCCAGATGCAGAATGTTTTCATTTAATGCATGAGAAATCACTTCTGAACTGCAGGAAGTTTGCAAAGCATGCTTCGCAGAGGTTTACAAATCCATAGCGTCACAGGTATTTTGGCCAGTCATACTGTAGGTTGATTCAAAGTTGGTTGATTTTGCCAGTTGAACGTTTCCAGATGGATTTGATGTTTTAGGTGTTTTTAGTGGGTCATTAGCAAACTGATTAAAGAGCCAAGGCTGTAGCTCATGTCCAGCTCTGTAAAATGCTGTCATTGAGGTAATGCATGGGCCTCGAAAAGGTGAAGTGGATTTTATGTACAAACTATTTTTTGTAATGGTAAAAATGTAAGAATTAACTTTTACTCTGTGAATGATCTCAAGCAGTGCAATTAGTGGATCTTCTGTAGGCCCCAGCTTGTTTATGGTACTTCTTTATTGCGGTCATAATCAATTTATTTCATGAGAAATATCAGCTATAGCCCCAATCATTGGTCAAAGCTACACCAATGCGATCCCTAGTGGTGAAACGGGTTTTATTTTTATGAACTTTAACTAGGACTTTGATGAAATGTGGTATTTTTTTTCCGAAGACATACATTTTGAGTTCACATCCATCTTTAAAAATGCACTGAACTTCTCAGTTTCAGTTGTCCTTTAATTATTTGAACTCCAACTCTGTTAAAGCAGTTATACAAATATTTTGACGTTAATGTATTGAAAACCAGACTATTTATGTAAACAAAAAAATTATGGAATTTTGAAAACACGTATGTCTCATTTTCACCAAGTTCTCACCAAGAAAGGGAGAAGGAACTAATTAAATTAGTGCACTTTTGGGAAAACTGCTAGAAATGGCAAACTGTTGGTGATGAATATATCTGTATTAGAATTAGAATTTGAGTCGCCCTACTGAACACACTAATTCTGATTTGTGTTCACTGGTTGCCCATTTCTTTTGTCGGGTCTTAAATCCAGTGTTAATGACTTGTCTGTGGTCTTTAGGTGTCTATAAAATGTGCTTTTAAAAGTTATTATCATTGTACACAACCTTAACTTTTATCTCTTTGTTTTACCATCGCCACAAGCTTACAACCATAAAGTTGAACTGGTCTGTGCAGATCATCTACCTAGAAAAGCTCCCGAATGAACAGACAGTGACTCAGAAACTTGACTTCATGAGTTTGGGAGCAAACACCCCCAAATTTATATTTGATTTAAATGAAAAAGACACTCCAGTAAAAATAACTCTACTGCCACAGCTTCCAAACCACAATGTAGAAAAATTCTGCTATATCTGTTAGCAAAACAAATGAGGCATTTAATAGAGAAAAGTCTTGACATAAAGATAAAAAGTATCCTGTGGGGACAATGTTATTATATGTGATGTTAATTGTTTCCAAAGGCAGCACGCACATTAAGCATACTAAAATATTGCCCTTAAGTGCTTTAAATTCAGTACTTCCTTGTTTTGGATTGCCTTTGGCCCTCCAAAAATGTCCCATTCCTGGTAAAGACCAATTCTTGCTCCATCCCGGGTATACTGTCAAAAATATTTAACCCTTAGAAGTCTCTGCACGCATGTTGTTTTGAATTAATTAGGGTTGACGCCACCCACTTATTGTTTAATTTTTATTTCAAATATAATGTTTAGGCTTTAAAAAGGTTATTAGTTATGATATGGTTTAAACATGCATCACAAGAGATTTGAAACTTCCTTTTCAGGGTAATTCAGATGAAACTGAGAAAATGCTTTTTCATGTTTTGTAACAACAATGAAAAAACAAAATAAAAATTCATAAATCTTCCCCTAAAAAAACAGCCTTTATACATTATTCCTAGCACCGTTTGAGCCTGAACTTTGAAAACCACTAGCCATATCACAGCTCTTGTACTTCCATAGGTTATTCCTTCTTTTCAACACTAGATGGTACTGATTTGGGGTTTGTAAAAATAAACTGATAGACACTCATTTTGACAATTTTGAAACATATTTGAAATCAAAATTAACAAGAGTAGATTTGCGTCAGTCCTACTTAATTCAGAACAGTATGATTAGCAAACACACTGGTGCATGCATAGACTTCTAAGGGTTAAAGCTCTACTATGATATGACCCAAATAGTTACCTGGATGGTGTACAGTTAATTATCCTGTTGGCGGTTTCCAGAACCGTATTAAGAGCATTATATTCAATTTCTATAGTTAGAGAGGTCTATAAGAATAAGTACCTTGTGGGGTGCAGTGGATGAATTTCCACTGCTTTACCAGACAAATCAGAAGGTTGCAAGTGTGCTTTGGAGTGTTCCAGTTGCTAATTATTTGAGCACAGTGAACTCATTCTATTTTTGACTCCTTGTTTCTATCATCATGTGCTTAATGAATACAGGAGCTATGGTCTGTGGCGGTGACTTTTATTAAGCTGACAAACTCTGAAGCCGGACACATAGATGGAAGAAAAACAAGAATGTCGTTAAAGCAATTATAGAGTAATTTTCAAGAAAACATTGAGTTGCGGAGAAGATATTTTTGTTAGAGACGTCTGGAAGCTACAGTGTTTATACATTTTCCCAATGTGTGAGTTTCCTCTGCGATTTATTTGACCTGTAACTTTCTGCGCTTTTAAATATGTCTTAGAAATCATAGGAAAAGACTGGAAGAAAACAGAGCAGATTATAAAAATGTTATTATTAAACCTGTTAGCCATGTGTCAAAACATGCTACAGTAGAATCATGTTAGCAAAGGTTTTCTTTACTTTACATCTTGAATAAATCAACTAACATTGATTTATAAACAGCACAAAATCTGAACTGACCATTAAATGCTGACCATATGCTAAACTGACTTTAGCATAGACAGCATAAAGGTTCTACCCGCATTAATCATTCATAAATTTCAATTAAATCACCCATTTTTAAATTAAAACTGAGTCTTCAGTCTTTGAAAGTTTGAAACACATCTTAGAGCCCAGACTGCAGAAAAAAGTAGTCATTTTCAGTGTAAAGGAAGCTCGAATATTGCATTTGGTTGATTGTTTCTAATCAAAACGAATGATGCCATGTTTATTCAGAGGTTCATGGTCTGATTTTTTGTTGCTGTCAGTCTTTGCAGTGATATCATCAATTTGTTGTGTGAGCCATGTTTAATAATGTGATGACAAGCACATCCTTTCAAACTAAAATTACCCACAAATACGTTCCACAAGATTTCCTCTCTTCAAGCTGAGACACAGAACAGAACCTTGGTAACAAATAACCCACAATGAATACAAGCCTTCAGAAAATCTATTTAGGGAAACATAATGTCATTTAACAATTATTTAAAAATTATGTTGAACATCTAAAAACTGTTTTTAAGGTTTCAATAGATTAAAAACTTGAAATGAAATGCTAAAACAAAGGTGGAAAATTAAAGAAATGGAATTGCTGATTGGATTTAAAGTTGAAAAAAAATATTAATTAAAAAAAATAAATAAACACGTGCATTTTAGCATGTTGGCTCTTTTGCTAACTACAAATATACAATGGAATACAATTTCACACATTAACTAGATGGCTAAAGTTTGCACCCAAATTTTGATGTTGGGGTTGTTCTAGTGCTGTTTTTTTTAAATGTCAATTTCACAACGAATAACATATACCAACCACATATCTCTATAATTTTCCTAAGCTGAGATGTGGATATGCCAAATTGCTTGCTATAGAGAGGTTGTAATATAATGTTCCCTTTTGACTCAACGTTATATAAACAAACCAACTATTTTCCAAAACTGAGATAGAGTTCTAAAAATTGGGTTGCTAGGATAAATGGTTTGGTTGCTATGGAGTGATGTCATTAAAAAAAGTAAGTTTTACTATGATTAACATAAGCAAACCCCCATTTCTCTATGATGTTTGAAGATTTTCAAGATACGTTGCAGTGCAACCTCCAACATAACTCAGCTGAAAAGTACCGTATCTTGATGTTTTAATCGGAGCATGTTTTATGGACTTTCCACAGCTGCTGTAGATCCTGCAAAAACTTTAACAGGAGACTCACATTGAGAGTTTTCATACACTGAAAATGACATCATTTGTACAATTTGGGGTCACATTGGCTTAATTACCATCCTATAAATACCAACTTTCTTCCTAGGAATCACAGTATGTTTTAAAGAAACCCTGATCCAGTCTGAATCATAACTATTAAAAATGTACAATAAAGAGAACTTTCTATAACTGAATTCTTTACTTTAGGCCAACAATAAATAGATCTTATTTAGATAAAAATAAATGGAGATTGATGCCAATGTCTAAGGCTTGTGGAGTTTGACCTATTGCAGGGACGCCCAGACTTCCCTCAAGAGTTCACCTTGGAGGACGCACAAGGCCAGCCGGGAGACATAATCTCTCCAGAGAGGCACCCAGAAAGCATCTAAAACAATCAAACCACTTTAGCAAGCTTCTTTCAATGTGGTAGAGCACTGGTTCTTCTCCTCTTAAGTGACTTAGCTTCTCACCCTATCTCTAAAAGAGTGCCCAGTCACCCTGAGGAGCAAGCTCAATTTTACCGCCTGTATCCAGGATCTCATCCTTTTGGTCATGACTCAGAGCTCATGGCCACAGTTAAAGGTAGAAATGTGGATTAACCACTAAATCGAAAGCTTCACAGTGCAGCTCTACTTCACCAAAATGCAACATTGAGCACATTACAGCAGAGGCTGCAAAGATTCATCGATCAATCTTCCGTTTCATAGTCAAGAATCCAAGATACATAAAGTCCTCCACTTGTCCAACTTGGAGGGAGCATACCATCTGAGACCAAGGCCTTGAACTTGGAGGTGTTCATGGAGAGTCAGGGTGTATGAACTGTAGATCTGACAAATGAGGAGGTGCTTGGATGCTGTCTTTTAAAAGATGGATTTGAAGAGTTTTCTTAAGTGAAAGTTGAGCAGGCTGCATGTCCTGGTCTACGGAAGCCAAAATTACAAGATAATTAAATAAAACTTGGTCATATTTACATGGTAAATATTAACATAAGGCTTGCGATATCCCCAAGTTTGGCAGAAATGGTGCCCCACCCTGGAATTGGAGCTTGCATGTGAGCATCTAGTAACTGGGCAGTCAAAAGCAGGGAACCAGACGACCTGGTCCATTTACATTTGTTCAATTATTATTATAATAAGTTCTGCAATGGGAACTTGTCAATTTGTAGACCTCTTGTAAATAATTTAATACGATTCTTAAGAAGGTAGCAATGATTAACGGATGGATAGATAAATTCCCTCAAGTGTTTTCTGAATATTCCGAACAGTTCTCTGAGAATAAATTGAGAAATGAAAGTGAACTTCTATTTAACAATTTAAATTGGTGGTTTCCTTCAATTAATGAAAATGCATCATCAAATCCTCAATACATTGTTTGAAACCTCACATTACCAAATCAGAGTACAATTTTGAGAATGTAAATGCCCCTCAGTGAACTCACTATAGAATATTTCCACCATGTAAGAATAATTTGCTCACTCTAAATGTGTGTAACATCGGCCCATTTACAGCAGTCTCAATCTAAACAACATGTTTTAAATGTGGTACGTGTTTGGCAGAAAGTGAAATCCCACCATAGAAGGCGACATTCCAAGACGCAACAGCCTAAGCTGCTTAAAGGGATGATTTTGCTTGCAAATCTGGCACTTTTGTTTTGCCAAAAGAGAGATTTTCACTTGCTTTGAGAAACACATGGTTTGGTGTTTGAAACAGCCGTCTCTTGTTTCTGAATTGCAGCAATCTAAAGCTCATCAGCCTTTGGAAACCAATAAAATAATGAGGCTATAATTTTAGTCAACTGCTTTTGGTACGTTTGAACAAAGTTCACCTCAAAATTGCTTTACTTTTTAAAAACTTTATAGCAATCATTTTAATGTCACCAGAATAAAAGTGGCTTACTCCCACCTGCTTGTGTGAGTCCTAGTATTACTCTGCCAATCTCATAAATTATTGTCTGGTTTCCTGCTATACACGAAATTATCTTAATCTCAGGATCATTTCTGGAGATTTGACCACAGTTGTTGGCTTTACATCAGAGCAGACTGATTATGCCCGACCCAGCTATCAGACAGTAATTCGCGTGACTCTCGCATTGGTGGATGTGAGTATACCCGTAGTTTCAGATCATTATTAACAAAGGTATTTTTTTTTTTTTTTTATTTTGGCGTGGTGGAATTTGAAAGAGAAATTTTTGAAGGGATTTAGAACCATCCCGGTAACCACTAATCACACATAGGTTCATGTGGTTTGCAGTGGTTTTCTGGAATCCTATGGAATTGAGTAAGACACAAGCCTGACTTTAGACATGTTTCCCTTTTGAAAAGTGTACAAACAATGAAGTATTTGTACATTTCAGGTGAGAACTTATTCATTTACAGCCTGTTTGCTGTGCTGATGGGTAGAAGCAGACTTGTGGGCTCCTTCGATTGCTTCTGAGCATGTGCGACATCCCACTCGTTGTCATGGCAACTGCTCTGTCTTGCTCATTTTCCTTTCAAATTGTCCAATGCTAAGAGGTTAATAAGAAACGCGTATTTCTGGAACACTAAACCAAAGGCGATGCCCTCCCAATGAGCTGTACACCAAAATATGGAAAATGAAGACATTTTATGAAAATAAAAACAAAGATATAATTTTCAAAATATCTACAGTACAGTGAACAAAGCAGATTTTTTTTAAAGATTCAGATAACAGGCAACAGGAGATCTGATCCTTCTCACATAAAATGTCTTCAAACAGGTTTTAGAGGGGTGCAAGGCGTGGTTTTAGAGGGGTGCTTTTTGTTGCAGTGTAGAACTTTTTCATTTAGAAAAGAATGGCAGAGGAATCCAGTCGACCTTCCACTTCACGTGAGATTTGAGGTTTACAGTAAACATTTGTTATCTCAAGAGGGCACATGGGGGAATTGCTGATTGGAAAACTGATGTATCAAATGCAGGTCACATGATACTAACAACATTTTTGTCTCACATATTCGCACCTCCCAGATTTATTCTTCTGAGTTAATTATTGCTTACTTTTGTATTTAAATAACCTGTGCAAATATACTGAGTAGCAATGTTAAAACTGTACACTAGGTAAAATTAGACACAAGTGTTTTGAAGCTCTATGGCTGACGTTGCCAGCCATAGAAGCAGCAACTGTGCAAATGGTGCAGGATGTGAGGGTCTGAGTAAGTAAAAATTTAAGCTTTATCTAACTTCTAATAAAATGTAATGCCCCTCCACCCACCCATGAATATGAATAAAAACTCAAGTTTGATTCTGATGTTAACTTGAGCAATTATGTTAAAACTGATAATAATGGGATTCTGATCCCTTCTGACATGAGCCTCAAGTGGCCAGTCAATGAACTGCAGCTTCGGTCACTTGTGATAAAGCATGAAGAGCGAAAACGGGAGGAAGCTGTCCAGTTAGAACTAAAAACATCCCATTGTGTAATGTAAAAATAATCTATATTTATGGTATAAAAAAATGGCGGCTGTTGTAACTGATTATTAACATCAGTATTTTTAATTAAGGTGTTGTTTTACCTTCAAAAGAATTAGAAAAACATTGCTACTGTAGGTACATTGTAAGCCAGCCTAAGCTGCTGCTGCTGCTGCGTTTGGGTGGGGGCTTCTGTGCTCATCATTGCACACTCTCCCTCCTCTGAGCAGCTCCTCCCACCTTCTCATAAAAGTTGGAACCATGCTGCCCGAAGCCCTGAACTACATTTTTGCTTCTGTCCCCTGGAACTTCTCCCTTCACTTCTCACTCAGAGGATTGGATTGACAGACAGAGAGAGGGGTGAGTGCGGCACATGTTTACACTGTACTGGTAATTGCATAATATATTCATTTTAATATTGGAGGGTTCCATTAAATCAGACACTTGTTTTGGATTTCCTTGCAATGTTGAAAACAACAAAACAAAAAAAAAATCCACTGACAAGACAATGGAAAAGCATAGTTAATTATGATTTAATAAATTTAATAAATTCTTCTTCTTTAAATACATGTAGTTAATTTATAATAAATACAAACGGAATATAAACATTTTATATGCTGTTCTGATTTTTGTAGAATGTTTTTGTAAGATTTATTGTAAAACCTTTAGTCTGTAGTAAAGTAATTAAAAATCTTTTATAATGATTTAATATAAATACAATGAATAAAAGGCTAATAATGTACCATTTTTGCCCAGTTGTTAATTCATAATTTCATAAATAAATTAAATTATTAATTAAAAATGTAATTTTTGAGAGTTATAGAGTTGCACTTATAGTGATTCAGCTCAGCTAAGGGGGCATTTATATACCCACCAAAATTCACTTTACTTTGATTTTCCTGGCACCACTAAGGCTGTGAGCCCGAGGGCATCTGAATGTATTTTTCTGTGTCCTCCAGCGTTGGATCTAATGCTGCCTATTCATGTGGGCAAACTACCAGTTCTGGTCACTGTGGGGAAGCTTGGCACTGCATGGTAGAGCTTGGCACGTCTTTTCCTTCCCTTTGCTATACTTGATTTACTTCTCTGGTCTGGATGGCTTCAAAAATGGTTTTCAAAACAGTGATTTTTAATTTGGTTAAATTGCAATTTGTGTTTTTGTAAAGCTGTGTTTGTGATAATGAGACAGTAATCTGATGTTGCTTAAGGAAGGATTCTATTGATGAACTGTTGAGTAGGTTCTTGAGTAGGAAATTTGCTGGTCAACTATATGAAGTAGCTCTTATTTTTCTGATGAATTGCCAATATTATGTCTTGATTAAAAAAAACCAAACCACCTCGACAGAAAATCATGACTGGCAGAAAATGCTTACGTCTATTCATCATAAAATTAAACTAAATTGTCCAAATGTAGTAGAGAGCATAGCCTTAAATTGAGGTTTAGCTCAGCTCTCAAATTAGTTTATGTTACAGCAGATATTTGTGTGGCTGAGGCTCAGGGGTGATCATCCATAAATATATATATATACTGTGCATTTTCCTTAGAATGCTAGAAAATCCAGAATCTGTTCGTACACTCTAAAAAAAGTTTAAGACTCCAACAGCAACTCACAGCAATATTTGTGTTTGTAAACTTTTTTTGTTGTTTGTTTGGGTTCATTAATTTGATTAACTTAAATTCAACATTTCCTAAACAACAGAACTTTTCACCCTTTACTAGGCTTTAACTTTTGTAATTATATATTTAAGAGTTTTTTCCTCATAAAAAAGGCATAACAAAAGACACATGTTTGTGTGGTATATGGAGATCTTTTAGGTACTGGGGCTGACATGTGGCACACGAGGACTTTAATTTGCTTCTTCTTGAGGCACTCATTTGTTGTCTTCCTTTTGTATTTTGGTCACTGTGTTGCAGGAATACCAATCCATATTCGATTTTCCAAATTTTAAAGGTTATCACTCAACATTTGGCAGTTCAATTCATCCATTTCATGAAGTGCAGTATTCCAGTCTACTTGGTTAAAAAGCCAATGTATATTGTTTCCCCCACAATGTTTCATGTTGGTGATGGGGTTTTTGATGCCAAAGAGTCTTAGTCTCTTAAACTCATGTATTCCATCATGTCATACTGTGTTCCAATTGTTTTCTTGGTGACTTTAATCTCAGCTACCTTGAAATAGTTCACTAAATCCTCAAGTGAAGGACTGGCTTCTATTTCTTTCACTCAAATGGACCAACACACAATTATTAATAACTAACAACCCTTTCAATAAACACATATCTAATGAAGCATCTAATTATGTGAACAAAAGGCTACATTTTAAGTTGTTAATTTGGAAGCAATTTGCAAAAGAAGTTTGTTTTCTAAAAGCTATTCACAAGTTCTCAATCATAAAGTAATGATAACAAATCAATCACTAGAATTCTTAATTTACTCAAGACAGAATTGCCATTCGCAGTCCAATCTCTATGTTGTTTAAACAGTACAAAAGCTACTTTGTGAAAAAGTTTTACAGTGACAGCCTTTGTACCTTTGGTTCTAAGAGTGTGGAAGAACTGAATCAAAGTGGAGAGATGGTGTGAAAGCTGAAGGCTCCTCGTCTCAGAGCATGTACTGGACTGAAGGATATGGGCTTGGAATCTAACACATATATGTTCACGGCACACCTCTAATCCAGACATAAGTTGGTAGGGAAGTAATAAATCAGCAGCAACACTGTCCAGCAGGTAGAAGGGTATGGATCTGAGGGCATAGTGGAGGCCACTCAATGATGATTACAATAATCATTTGGATGACCAGGAAATTCTGAAATTTTATTCAACATGTTAAACAAAACACAAGCCACTTGCCATCATTCAAATATTGCAAATATAACCGTTCGGTTTCCTTTTTGCCCAACATCCAATACTCAGAAAGTACATTAGCCTACTTTAAAGGCCATTAGTTCTAAGTGTGGGAGAATAACAAGGTCAGAGGATTTCAAACAAGATCCAGGAGAAATTAGGATGTCTCAGTAGCTCTGGTCCTGGCAGAAGAGGAGCTAATCTCAAAGAAATCTTCAGTGAACCTCACAGTAACGCGAAAGCCCTTCTTTATGAATTACCCACTTTTTACAGTGAGGAAAAGCCAAGTCAGAAGAGAAACAGGTGAAAATACTCTATTAGAGGAAGGCAAACATTATGAAGTTATGGTTTCAAGAGCCTGGATGAAAGTGGATGTCCTCAAAATAAAACACCCATAAGGTCTGATTTGTGGAGGCTGGAATGATACCTTTTTGCTTATGACAGTATCCCGTCTTCCAAAAACCTACACAGATGGGGAATTAGAGACAGCCATATGGTCTGTTTTGTAGGGAAAATGAAACAATGGTGTAGACCCTTACAAGATGCAAGATCACGCTTATCCAGAGCAGATACGGGTAATGGCAAGTATCTGGAAGGTCAAAAACAGCAACAAAGAAGGTTTCCCCAAGAATAAAAGCTGTCATCCAACTTACCAGTTGCAGTTTGGGTACAATGATGTGATGGGGTGCAGAGGTTACCAGCTCAATCTGTCTGGAAATAGATTACTGATGTAAGGCTGTGTGGGGCAGAGAGAAACAATGCAATGTGGAGACAAGGAGGGCGGAGAGAGAAGAACTCATTTGACATTCAACACTGCTGATCCGCCAATATCACGCTGAGAGTGTTATGGTTTGAAAAGTAGACCAGTTGATTACCCCCAGGAGATGGGCTTCAGTATAAAAAGGCCCACAATTCTCATGAACGTCAATGAACCAATCACTTGAAGATCTTTGAAAGTTAGCCATACTTTGGACGATGCTCGGGAGTCATTTTGTGCGTCACGGATCGCTGCAGTTAATTACGTAATGAGCTGCATTGAGGAGTAACTAAGTTTGTACTGCAGAGGAGAGGAAGCAGGCTTTTGTATTCTGATATAGTGGCGGTGAACAACAAAAGTATTGCAATTCTAAATGAGATTATTAGGTTACACCACAGACTGTAATAGAAAAGGGAGGAATAACTGGTTTTATGCTGCATAACAATAGTTTATGTAATATCTCTGTCCTCATAGACAACAGTATAATATACGTATGACTACATGAACGAATTGCCTTCAACAGAAAGCAAATGTATGGGAGAGAATGTGTTTTACATCAGGCGCCAGTTCTGGCTCACAGTTTGGTTTGTCAGCTGATTCTGCATTCCCCTGCCCCAAGCAAAAACTGCAGCTCAACCTCAGGGAATCTGAACAACACCACATGAGCAAGTATGTCAATACCACAATATGCAAGAAAGGCTTGTAAAAAGAGGGTTTCCTGCTTAAAAACATGTTCTCACCAGTAACGGATATGTTTTCACTATGTTAGATTTACATTCGGAGAGTGCGGAATTGTTGTATGTCTCTATTTACAAATTCAATAAGCACTTTCTTACCTGACAAAAAATGCTTGTGGTATTAAATAGGAAAAAACATGGTTATATAATTTCAAGAGTCCCTTCTCAAGGAGACTCCATTCTCCTTAGCAATCTAATATCTCTCATTTTTCTCACATTTTATCAATGTGTTTTCAATGAATTCCTCAGTCGTAATAAAAGATATCGTTAACACTGTTTTGTTGACTGTTGATTCTTCGATGTTGCCTTGTTCTAGCTCATATTTAGATTTTTTTAGTGTTCTTGATCTCTTTCCTTTTAAAAGATATTAAAAATGTTTCTGAAATGAAATTGCAATAGTATTTTTAAAATGTTTCAGATTTGCTAGGAATCTGTTCTTTAATTTTAAGTGTTACAGGTATGTTTTATTCAAAGCACTCTGTTTTGTAGTATGATTGCTCTGTGTTGGGTGCTTTCCCACTTGACTTGTTCAGCTGGATTTATTGCGGACTAGAGTTCGTTTGCCCTTCTATTTTGGTTAATTTGGGCATTTTAGAAAGCAACAACGAAACTAAATCTTTGACCAAAAGCTGAGACCTGTTCGAGGAGGTAGTGTCAGTACGATTCCAAACGAAGTCTCGAATGGTTCATTTGTGGTTAAAACATGATCAAACGCTGATCGAAACGAAGAGGGTCAAAGCTGCGATGGTTGTCCATTTTGAGCATGTTTTTCCAGTCTTCAGGTGTTGTTTATTTCCATGTTCATTCTAACCTATTGAAAAGCAGTCGAGTAAAAACATGTGATGTATGTGACCAATGAGTGGCTTGTATGATGTCACATGGCTTTTTTTTCACCTAGTGTTGATCTGAGTGGTCGATCTGAGTGGTCGATCTGAGTGGTCAGTGTGGTGTAAATGAGGACTTGCAGAACTTTATGTTTTTTTTAACTGATGACAGTGCTATTGCGTACTGCCTCCACATTAATTTGCTCCACATAGTGGGAGCTGCACGCATGAATGCACATAACCCCATCATGGATTTAGGGATGGTGGGGGGGTGCAAGGTGTGACCCACATGAGCAATGATGCAGATGACCAGGGAAGGTGACCAGTAAGCAGGTCAGAGATGTAAGAGGATGGAGAGTTGTAGGTTAGCAAGACAATTTTGAAATAGATCTGGAATAAAACAGGGAGCCACAATAGATGATTGCATTTATCCAAAGCCAATTACAAATTGGAAGAAAAAACACATTTGTAACAAATTGTAGACCCAGTATGCATTCATGTTTCCCATGGCTATAATTACGATTCAGGATATGGTAGAGATGATTAAAAAAGTACGAACTAGAATAGGACAATCCCGGACGAGCCTCCAAAACAATGTCTGGGGTCAATTTACAAAAAGTGTTCTCTATAAACAACTCTAACAACATCTAAAAACCTTGTTTTGTTTGTATTAATACTTGTCTGTAAGAAAGCATGAGATTTTACCAACTTTGAGCCCAAAGGCGTATAATAGAACCATCTTATCATTAGCTAAATGACTCAGTTTATTGTGGATTCAAGTGAAACATCTGGAAGAAGTCAGCTAAGAAGGAATTGGAAATTTGATTATTTTAGAATCAACGCAGGTCGATAACAGAGCTGTGCAGTGAAACCAAATGCTGCGGTTCTCAATGTTGGCCTAAAAGAGCACAGACAAATGTGGTTTCTGCTCTCCTTCTCTGGACATGTTGGGTCGTTGATTGTTCTTGTGGTTTCGAGCCTCACCTATCAACATGCTATGTGCTTGATCTTTACCTACACCACCAAACACTGTGCTACAGAATCTTGTAGACAAGAGAGAACAACGTTCGAAACTTGGTTTTGCCATGTAAATTTGATAATGTCCATGGAACGCTGAGGATATGAAGAGGTTACTCAATGAATGGAAGCTTTTATGAGCAGTAATTTTTCCCACGAACTTTCCTGAACTGCATCACTCAAGATTGTTTTGTTTGGGCATGTCCTTGGTGATTTATGTTGGTTGGTACCAATGATGTAAATAGTAGCCATTGATTATGAGATTCTGTTTCACTTAATATTTTTCAGGCATGGCCAGCAGAGTTTGGTTCAGATGGAATGGAATGAGGTGCATTTGATGTCCACAAAAGTTGGATATTGAGAACATTGGCTGGCCTTTCAGTCTTTTGAAATAGTTGTTTTTGTGAAGTTCGTGCCAGAACACACTCAGCACTGAGAATGCCACAAGATCCTCTGAAAACAAATCTTTGAGTGGAGTTATAAATTAGACAGGCCCAAGGAATGAAGTTCACCTCTGAGGAATGACCTGTGTGTTGAGTATCTATTGAATGAGGAAAATACAGGATGATGAATGTAACAGTTTATGATTGTGTTCTTACATGGAATGTCTGTAAATCTGGTTAAAAATGTACTACAACCCTTCATATAACGTAGGCATCCTGAATGCTAGAATTAAGCATTGAGCTGCTGTATTGTCTCTCTTGGTCTATTCGGGCCGGTACAGTGTGCTTCCTTTGACTTAAGGGCCATATAGGTCTTGGCATTCATTCTCAAAGAAGTGCAACACCCTCGCACCTCATGTGAATGTGCAAAATTGAGTGGTAAGGCCAAGGAATAAGGCTAAGGGGAAGAAGTAAAGGGGTAATCACAAAAAAATACTGAAATGCATTTGGAAAGTAAAGCATTTATTTGGTTGCATCTGAAAAGAATTTTCTGTGATCCCTTTCCTTCCATTCCAGCTGTGGTGAATAAATGATGTTGTTAACAGCTGTTCACAAAATAGAATCAAAGCTTTGGCATCCCATCCTAAGTAGAACTCAATGTTTCAAAACACGTTCGATAGATTCCATCTTTTAAAATGTCCATTGTTGATCAAAAAAGAATGTTTTCTTATTCTAGGTGTTGATTATGGTTCTTTTTTTCTAATTTTAGTGCCATCTTCAGTTCAGGGAACTTTGGTCATCATTCTGTCTTCATTTATAGATCACTTTTGATCTGTACAAACTAATATTATCAGGATTCTGTGTGCTTCTAATAATCTTTATCAGCATTGTTCTGGTCTGTTATTATGTAGATTTCGCCTTGATAATTGACTGCAAGGGACACACAAATTATCTATATAATGTCTAACATTTATTTATAAATTGCTATAGTTTATTATCAAAAAAATCTTTGTTTATGTGAAATTAATTTTGGAGGCAACTCCCTGGATTGTAACTACTCTGTGTTTAACGATCCTTCCAATCCAATCATTCATCCACCCTGGAGTTGTGCTGATGCCAACCATAATATTTTGGGGCAAAGACAGTGGTCAATAGATGTAATTTGGGTGTCAATGGAAATCTATTAACTTCTTGTGCAAGCCTCAATTGGCCTGCAAACAGCTGCTTCAGTCTCTTAATACACCTTCTTAATTTTGATCCTATAACCTCACTAAATTTAAAAGATGTAAATTTAAATTAACTGATAGGTTTATAAACACTTTTCTTACTTTCCAAGCTATTTAACCTTTCATATTCTGTGTCCACAGGACATGGGTGGTCCTCTCATCTCTGCCAGTTTGCTTTTCTTTGTGGAGCATTTATGCCTCTTGCATTGCATCCATGCAGGTGCTTTCTATGGACACAAGGCGGTGCCCCAAAAGTCTCAGCCTCTCCCACAATTACCACTCTCAGCACATGGAAACGATGGAATTATCCAACATCATTATCGTGGAAAAGAAATGCTACAACTACCATATGGAAATGAAATGCCTTTGCTTCCCCAATACAGGATAGAACGCCCAAAGATACCCATGCATATTGGGAAAGCCATTGTGGGAAAAGGTCGGTATTTTTGAGATTAGTGTATTTTAAAAATAATTGTGGAGGCAATCATTTAAAATTACATAAATAAATATAAAACTATTTTAACTAGGTTTTTGTGAGCAAAGTTCACAAAGATGTGCAAAAATGGATTTTATGTATATGTTTGAAAGAAGTGCCTGTTTTGTTATATTTTTATTCAGGTGAAACCATTTCAAGAATGGGAATAGGTCCTCCTGGTGAACCTGGTCCTATTGGGATTCCAGGGCCACAAGGACCTCCAGGACTTCCTGGCCATGGTCTCCCAGGATCTCAGGGTAAAACTGGTCCTCAAGGGCCACCAGGACTCCCTGGAATCGGAAAGCCCGGAATGCCAGGTTTACCAGGAAAACCTGGAGGTATTGGTTTTCCAGGAGCAAAGGGTGAGTTGGGACCAGTAGGTGGTCAAGGGCCGGTAGGGCTACCAGGACCTCCAGGTCTTCCAGGGTCACATGGTCCACCAGGTATAGCAAGGCCAGGTACACAGGGACTACCTGGACAACCTGGCCTTCAAGGAGAACCAGGACATAAAGGTCTACCTGGAATCCCTGGGCTGCCTGGAACAAAAGGTGAAAATGGGTTTAGCGCTCCTGGACCACCAGGTATAAAGGGACTGCCAGGACCTCCAGGACCACATGGACAAGTGGGACTACCAGGAGTTGGAAAACCAGGATTAAATGGATTACCCGGAGTCCCTGGGGTAAAAGGGACTCCTGGTGCACCTGGAGAACCAGGATTGGCTGGAGTTCCGGGGGAGAGGGGACAAACTGGACCACCAGGATTTCAAGGTTTTGGCAAGCCTGGTTTGGATGGCTTGCCAGGGAAACCGGGTCTCATAGGGAGAAGGGGTGAGCCAGGTCCTGCTGGTCTTCCAGGGGGTCCAGGTTTGCCGGGATTTGGAAAGCCTGGATACCCTGGTCCTAGAGGTGAAAAGGGGCATGGTGGATTCCCAGGAATCCAAGGTCCTAAAGGTGAAAAGGGTCATGGGGGATTCCCTGGAATAGCTGGTCAGCCAGGGTCAAGTGGCTTACCAGGTCCCCCGGGTCTACTGGGACCCCCTGGAAGCATGGGCTTTCCTGGTCCAAAAGGAGATGGTGGTGAAGCAGGACCTATAGGACAAATGGGTCCAAAGGGTGAAAAAGGTACAAAAGGTTTTCCAGGTAATCCGGGGTTCCCAGGAGAATTGGGGCAACAGGGACCTAGAGGGGTTTCTGGTCCCTCTGGACCTAAAGGTGAAAATGGACCCCAAGGTTTACCAGGCATACCTGGATCCACTGGAAAGCCAGGTTCTAAAGGAGAAAGTGGGCTACCAGGTGAAAAGGGTAATCCAGGGCCTGTGGGAATCCCTGGATTAAAGGGCCCAGCAGGACCAATAGGCCCACCTGGTCTGCCAGGCTCTAAAGGGGAATATGGTACCCCTGGAAAACCTGGAATGCCAGGTGAGGGTAACCCAGGACTTCCAGGTCCATTAGGTCCTGTTGGTATACCTGGACCAAGTGGGCCCCCTGGTCAACCTGGAATGCCGGGTCCTCCTGGCCCGCCTGGCCTACCTGGGCCACCTCCTCAATCTCAGATTTTGGGGCAAATACTCCCTGAGACTGGTCTTGGGTTAGATGGGACAAAAAGTGTTTATAAGAAACAAAAACCTGGAGGGGCCAAAATTGGACTGAATGGCATTGAGATGCCTGCATTTACAGCTCAGTTGACAACCCCATTCCCACCTGTTGGAAAGCCAGTTATCTTTAACAAGATTCTACATAACGGAAACCAGAATTACAACTCACAAACTGGCATATTCAGTTGTAAAATACCTGGAATTTACTATTTTGTTTATCATGTTCATTGTAAAGGGAACAATGTTTGGGTGGCTCTTTACAAAAACAATGAACCTTTAATGTACACATATGATGAATACAAGAAAGGCTTCCTGGATCAGGCGTCAGGAAGTGCAGTTCTTCTATTACAAGTTGGGGATACTGTTTATATCCAGTTACCATCGGATCAAGCTCCTGGACTATATGCCGGTCCTTATATCCACTCGTCCTTTTCTGGTTATTTGTTATATCCTCTGTGAAAACATGACAAATAACTAATAATGCAACAAAAACAACACTAATCTCGTGCCATGTCAAAAATGTGAAATATTTGACATCAAATTGTACAGTCTCAGTGAAAGCCAAATAGATATTTAATAGTTAAATCTGCAACAAGTAAACTTAAAATACAATTCTCAAGCTAAATGATTTTATTAAGTTTTATGGCATCTTACTGTATTTGTTATTTCATAAGATTAGCACTTTGTTAACATTTTAATTGCACTATTTATTGGCATATTTCATATTGTTTGATATGAAAATTAATATCATATTTCATATTGTCATATTTGTATGTATATGAAATGTTGTGATATTTTTGTAATGCTTGTTGGATATATGCACTATTTTTCTACTGACTAGTTTCTCTCTGCACCATCTTAATGAATTTCTAGAGAGTATATCTGACTACATGATATATTTCTTAAATTTTTTCTTCATTCCTTTTGCTACTGAAAAACTGTGTATGTATATGTGTAAAAAGATTAAGCAATTGGGTACTACTTGCTGCATTTTTGGACAACAATGGTGCTAATCTGTTTAGTCAAGAGTTTTTTTGTTGTTTTTAAATCGAATAAAACTGATTGATGAAAATGTGTGGTCAGAAGTGTTCATGCAGTTAACAATTTATCAGTCATGTAGTTTTGCATTTGCTAGGATTTTTTATAGTACTGAATTTTAATTAGTTACATTAACTTTTGTTAAGTACTACAAAATATGGTGGATAAAATGTACTCCGCTCCAGAGGGGGCAACATTGTGACAATATCTGATCGGTTTCACTAGTAGAAGAACAGAAACTTCTGTCTGCTTTTCAGCTCCTTGTACAGTATTAGTGTTTAGCTGGTTCATGCCAAGATAAGGTAGGTGTTTAAATCATTGTTTTGCATATTAAATGTAATAAGGCGCATCGTTTGGTTGTAAGGCGCAACCTATTTAGACTAAACGCGTTGGTCTGCCATGTCGTATGTCATTCTTCTAGAATGAAGCGTCAGCACAAGTTGAAGAAGCTGACTTGATTCGTATTAATATAGTAAAGCTATTCATAATTGACACTGAAATATATTATTAGCAAACTTTTCATATTCTTAAGCTGACAAGTCATAATATATTTTGGATAATTGGTTAATGTACAATATATATTACAAATTAAATTTTACTTAAAATAAACATTGCACAGGAACAAAAACCTGCTTTTATTTTATTGAACACACTAAATGTTTTAGCACAAATATGTCTATAAACAAACAAAAATGCTATTCCAGAATAAATATAAAAAAGTCTATAATCTGATATTTTGCTCTCCATAAAAATTCTATTCTGACAATAGTACCTGACAATAGTACACAAGATAAAAATAGGGCTGTTCGTGAGTGTTTTTTTTTTTTTTTTTTTTTTTTACAATATATATGATAAATGTAACATAGAAAGGTTACAGACTTTTCATAAATTACCTTGATAATAATAAGATACATTTGTGAGAAATATACATTACATGGAAGAAGTGTGATACATTTTGACTATAACTTTTATCATAGATTAAAACCAAGTTGCTTGCCATGGCATCACGATCTGGACCACGTGCGTCAGGAACAGATGGAAGTGACTTCCAGCACCGTGAGCGTGTGGCCTCACATTATCAGATGAGGTACGTTTCCATTACGATTCAACGGCTTGAATCATGATTAATAGTCACAGAATAATAAACATTTGCTTGGTGGCCCTTGGTAACCGTCGTGGGAAAATACAAATCCTGTATTTCTGAAGCTTTTCTGAGTTTTCAAGATTCCAATATTTATTGAATAAGGTTTTATTCAGATCTAAGGGAAGGAAAGAGTAGTGGTGATATTAAGAGAAGGGGATATGATGCATTCAAAAGTTAACATCCTTTGTATTGGGTGGAGTGTTGTGCTTTTGTATGTGCGCTCACTTTTACTTTGTTAGGATGTACAAAAAGAAGTTCCATGGGAAGTTGTGTTTGTACAATTGGAATTTATTTTTGCATTAGTTAACAGGGTGGACGCTAGAGCATGTAGGGCTGTAGCCCACCACTGATCTATTTCCCCTGTAATTGTAATCCAGGACAGGATTAAGTTCTAGGTCTGCTGTGATCCTGTTGAACTGAACTTTCTGCTTATTCCTGCAGTGTGGCTCTGAAATCTGAGATCAAGAAGCTGAATTTGGCTCATGCAGTGATCTGGATTCTTGTGGCTGCTCAAGTGGTGGTCAGTCAGCTCAGCCTGGTGTCCCATAAAGTGGTGGCCTCCCCGTACCAATGGGAATACCCGTATCTCCTTAGCATCATACCCACCATTTTCAGTTTCATGGCTTTGCCAAAAAACAATATAAGTTACCTGGTCATTTCAATGATCAGCGCTGGACTCTTTAGTATTGGTTCTATTCTCTACGGAGGGATGGAGATGTTTCCTGTGGCTCAGCAGCTTTACCGCCATGGTAAAGCTTATAGGTTCATCTTTGGCTTCTCTGCTGTGTCTGTAATGTACTTAGTGTTAGTCATTTCCGTACAAGTGCACGGCTGGCAGATCTACTACAGCAAAAAGCTCCTGGACGCCTGGTTCACCAACACACAGGATAGAAAGAAGAAATAAAAGACAAAGCTTCCAACTCCAAAGGCTCCTTGTTTTTATGATTACCCGACAGACCTAACTGAGCCCCCGAAGAGATGAGATTTGGGAATCCATGTTGTTTATTGTTAACTCCACATCTACTTGCTCTTAGCCCAGTTCATGTCGTCACTGGTGTGGATTTTATACTTGATTTTTGAAAAGCTGGCTTTCCTTATCTTTTCATAATGTTATGCTGTTACTCGGGTCCAGACTAAAGGATTCAGTCTCAACTGTGTGTGAAATATGAGTCCGTAGAGAAAGTTGAGTAAACTAGTGTATTATATTTTGTTCTTTTCCACTAATCACAGCACAATAAATGACTTTGAATAACCAATCACTGTTTGCCATTTTTGAACACTCACAATTGTTTAGTTTTGTTTATGCATTTTACAGATGGATTTTCTAATGAATGGAATTAAACCCATGACGTTTTTAACATCATGTGCTAATAGCTGCAAAAATGTTTAGTGTTTGTCTAGATGTATTTACTATTCATGCATTGAGCATTTTTCACAGGTGACTTGTAATATAATGTCCTTGCTTTGCTGATCAGAACATTTCTACGGGCTTGAGGAGAACATTTGCAAGGTACCGTTTTACCACATGTTTATGAGTCCAACAGTTTGTTTAACCAGCAACAAAATGGTGATTGTTTTACCGTTAGCCAGACATTAGCATTGTTAGCTTGTGTAAGCTCGTTATCATACCAGAAAAAAAGTTTGTGTTTGCTGGCAGCAAAAAAAAATATAAACATGTTTTGGTGTTTAAACAACCAAAGTAAGCATAGTTATAATGAAGAGGAAGATAGTCCATGTTTATAAGCTTGATAAAACCATTGGGAAGGTGTTGATGTTAGTAAAATTAGCTTGTTAACATCGTAGATATATTATTTATTGGTTTGATTATTATTATTATTGGATATTTTATCTTGTTGGCGCAAGTTTACAAATTTGCTTGGTATTGGGTGTTTTAAAACAGTTTTAAAGGTATTAAAGGTTGTTGGATCAGGTTTACACAACTACCCATAGATTACTAAAACCATTCGTAAGGTATTAACTATAGTTAACGGTCTTCTGTGTATATCTTCTGTCGTTCTAGGTTCATGGCTAGCCTGATTCACAGCTGTGACTATTATTTCACATTTTCAACTCGAAATTACTCAAGAGTTAACTGGACACCAATATATGGTAGGTTTCTTCTAGTCTCACTTAAAAACAAATGCTGGAACACATATAACGTTAAGATGCATGGTATTTGATGAGGTATATGATGAATTTTGAAACATGCATTGCCACTGAATCACTGGTGTTTTCAGTCAATAGAACACCTTCAGATACTTGTACGATTGTTACTACATAATAAAAATCTACCAGGACTGAGGTCAAGTAGAACCAGTTTCTGACTCTGTTGACAAACTAAATGTACATTGGTTATGGTTCCAGATTAAATCCACTCTTACATGCAAGGAACCTTACTGTCCCCTA
The DNA here is from genome assembly GCA_007224835.1 of Danionella cerebrum. Classification (NCBI taxonomy): domain Eukaryota; kingdom Metazoa; phylum Chordata; class Actinopteri; order Cypriniformes; family Danionidae; genus Danionella; species Danionella cerebrum. Next base: position 82,187 of record SRMA01025243.1, on the reverse strand, counting down.
TTGGGTCAATTTGCACAGTACACATTGGTTTCATTCTGTATGTTCAGACTCCTTTTCATTTAACAAATAGGTAGTGGTGTAAAGAGTACGGAAATTTCATACTCAAGAAAAAGTACCATTTCCTGCAAAAAAAAAAGTAAAGAAATTACAGTAAAAGTATCCGTTCTAAATATGACTCAAAGTATGAGTAAAAAGTAGCTCTTCTAAAAGGAAAAAGGAGAGCATGAAAGAAACGAGACATAGATAGCATGAAGAGAGAGAGAGAGGGATTGAGTTGGAGGAAAAAATAAAGGAGTGAAATAGAAGAGAGACGGATATATTAAAAAGAGAATGTGAGAGGGAGACAGAAAGTGTGAGAGAACAAAAGATAGAAATGCAAGAGAAAGATAGAGAGTGAAAGCAAAGAAAGAGAAAGGTAGAAAGAGGGAGAAAAAAATAGAGCAAAGAGAAAGGAAGATGGAATGATGTAGAGAAATAGGGAGGAAGAAAAAAGAGAGGAGCAAGAGTGATATAGAGAGCACATAACAGTAGAGACAGAAAATAGAGAGCTTGAGGGAGAAAAACTGCTATATAATTAAAACTATCAAATAAAATAAACAAGCTGTTATACAAAAATTTTTGTGGGAATAAGATGTTTTCCTTCGCATTATATGACAACATTTGATTTTGTTTGTCTCTTGATCAGTAGGATAGAGCAGTCATAGATTGGATAATAAAAATAAAAACCAAAGTCAACGCAGAAGTATTTCCACTAGGTGGAGCCATTGACTGAAAAATCCATTTGCCGTCGTTATAACTTCAAAGGAGGGTTTCAGATAACTATTTCTGATAAGATTCTTGAGGGTTTTTAGAATAATCAGAAAATGTATAATAAAAGAATGCTTTACCTTGTGTAAACTGCTTTTAAAATTGCCCACTTAGCATTTTGTAAATCCACACACACAAAAATCATTATTTACATATTTTTAAAAAGCATTCTTTGTTTCACACAGGTCCACAGTGCTGTATGATATGTAATATTTCACCTCTAAAAGTACATATAAAAAAAAATATTGAGAAACATTATTTGATCAGCAGGGCATGTCCAGGAATGCGTCCATATGTAAACAGCCATAACTACCATAGACGGTACATAATTACGTCACAAAACTACAAGGATTTGATTTGTAGAAGTTTTTGCCACCATTTTATCCTAAATGAAACCTGACATTTTTTCACAATTAGCTTAGCAAATGCACTTCATTTATTTACTTTTAGAGATGGCCGTATAATAATTTTGTCAACGTTTTTCTTTTTAATATGACTTCTGTATAACTCATAATTCGTTAATAATAGCTGGAATCCACACAGACAGGCGTCTTCTCTTCCTCTGTAGACGATGACCTCATATTAAAATATGAAGGAATTGACCTTGGTCACAATGTCTTTGTTTGTCTATGTTATTTATCTGCCACAAGAGGGCGCCCACATTCACTTCCAGCCAAAAACTGAAGATCACAGAAGTAGAGCAATATGTTGAACACGTTTTTCACAGATGTGCTTTGAGCAAACATGAAGGTATGTTGATTAAATTGTATTAAAACCCACCCATCAAATTTCAATCCAGCAGTGTCAGCATGGCTTTTGAAGAGGTTTTCGTGTGAAATGCAGTGTGAACTAGTTTAGGTCTTGCTGACAAGGTTCTACTTTCATGTTCTGTTTGACCACTGTTAAAGAACTTAATTTTTTTTTGCTAAGTGTGTCTACAAGGTGCACTGCAAATGTATTTAAATTTCGTTAAGTGTTTGGAAAGGTTGGATATCATATGTCTGAACTTAATGATGCACACTTTTATGGAAAGTGTCACAAATGTTTTAAATATGCTTTTGTTCAGAAAGTACTGGCCTCTGTCAGTATGTTGAGTGTGTATTGGCACATGTTTTGACAGCTAAAAATGGTTTAATCAGAGATTTTTTTTTTATGTTGTATAAGCAGTGAAATAAAGTTAAAATTGAATATAACTGCTGAACCAATCTTGACATCGGTCACTTCCAGAGTTGCTTGTGACGGCCTATACTAGTCTCTACTGTTTATACGTATTTCTCTTGGCTGTACTTCTTCTAGTAGTTATCTGAATGGTAGATTTTCTTGTGTCCACTCAGATTAATGGCCTCACAAGCATTAACTTTCTTTAGCAGTGGTTGTTAGAAATCAATCAAATTTCAAATAGTCTTCTCCAGGCTGCAGTATTGGTAAATGTCATTTTGTAATCCTCTGTTGGATTGGGATTTTTGATTATGTCATTCTAATACCTAATCAAAATACCTAATCAAAATAGAAAGCATTTGTATTGTATATAACATCAGCCCAGTGGTGGAATATCTACCATTAACACAACCAAACATTTAGATTCTCGGTTTTATGCCCTTGCTACCATGTCCAGACAACTGGGAACATGACCACTACCGTTGCCAAACTGCACACAACAATTTGAACTTGTGGTCTGGAGAAGAGTATTGAGAGCAAGAGAGAGAAGGAACTGGGTGAGTGGTGCTTCTGAGTCGTGGTTTGCAGCTGTTTGAGCATTAAATCTAACTATGAAGGAGAGACCAACTCTAAAACTCAAAGAAATAATTGATAATAGAAGGACTAGAAGAACATGGATCTAGAAAGGCTGAAACAGAAATGGCAGACTGCCTTGCTCAGCACTACAATGCTTGGCTGAGACTCGTCACAACAAACTGTATCCTTAACATTGATTAAATGGCCAATCAACTACTCATCAAGAGTTAGCACAATATGGCCAAACATCATATATCCCAGAGTTCCTATTAGCTTAGTTCACTTTATTCAGAACTTGAGCAAACTCCTTTACAAGCGATAGTGTAATTTAGACAATACATTAAAGGAATGAGAAAATGAAGTAAGTGCTATAAAGTGAAGCAGAAGTGGAGGTATTTTGTAGCGCTCTTTACATGCTCTCAAAAGTGACTCACAATGCCTAAATTTAATACAGCTCTCTTGTTTCAAAGATGTTACATAAACATATAGATGCAGATGATTTTAATTTGACACATCCAGTCACTTCAAAATTTAGTGTTACATAACTGAGTAAGATCCCCATGAAAACAACCCTTCTGACCCCTTTTTCATGAGAATTCAATTATCTTTCAAGTCTGGAATCGACTATTTTGGGGGGTTGCGTTTGTCCCTAAGGAGGCTTTAGTCACGCTTTTAGTTAGTCCTCCACAAATATTCCTAATAGCCCAATGCAAAAACATTTCTAGGAATGAGAAGCAATTTGACGTTAGCCTTCAGTGTTGTATTGATGATTCAGGAATCATATTCCTCTAATTTTGTTTTGGTTACTCTGATAGTGTTTGAGTATTGCGCTTAGATCCAGATCCCACGCTTTAGGCTTTATGAGACTCTCTGGATCTATATGTTGGGGTTTGTTTTCTGGCTGCTCTTTAGTAACTAATGATTCCAGTATTTCCTTGCCGATTTCTGCCTTTGTGAATCAATGGGGAAAAATGGGAATCCACCCTCCTGCTGTGATTCATGTTGGCATTGATTCCATTTCTCCACCTTTGTTGTCTTCACTTCTCGGTTCGTCTTCTACTTCCCATCTGCGAAATCAACCCTTAAGTCTGAACCACAAGTTTGGCAAACCAAAATCTCTGGCGCTCTTTCCCATGATACAAAAGACATGCAAAGGTTAAATTCTGTTTGACATTAGCCATGTACAGATTTAATCAAGGATGAATGCCACATCTACTCAATTATTTGCAGGTTTCAAATCGTCACACCAGTCGAGCAGGAAGCTACTGGGTTAATGAACTAATAAAGCAACAGTGAAATCAGCCATTTAGCCAGCCAAAGTTCAAAAGCACATGGAAAGAAGTTGACCTCACGTGTTTTCTTGGAGACAAAACATGTTCTGAAAGATCACACTTCTGTCAGGATGCTGACTTAGACAATAACTGATAAGAAAGTCTTTTTATTTGAATGGTAATACGAATACTGACCGTTTTTGTTTCAGGTATCACAGAGAAAAGTTTTCTTCCTTTGTGATGGTTTATTTGTCATGGAGCTAACCTTTTTTATATATCAAATTGAATGATAAGATGCTTGAAAAGATAGAACATTACAATTTAATGCAAACAGAGGTTATATAGTAGTGCAGTACCTATTGCTCTTCTGCTTATAGACCACCCTGGCTCATTCCAGTTGTACCAGCTGTTCTTCGCATAAACATTAACAGTTAAAAATAATAGAGATGATGAAGTGTTAGATTTGTTATGAATGGATGCTGTTACCGAGAACATGTTGATCCCAATTGGCCTCGGTCAGATTGACATGTCCTCCTGCTGCACCCGAGATAGTTAGACCTCCTCTCCAGGAATTGGCGCACATCACCAATGACTTTGGGGAATGAAGGAAGTGTGAAATGGAGACAGAAATCTCTGAGTATTTCTAGACATAAGCGAAGTGATCCTAACATAAAAAGACTCTGGGAGATCGGAAAGAGATCAGAATTCTGGTAAAGCTAATAATTGGTTCATGACAAACTTTCCATTTCTGATTGAATGGTCTTACTAGCCAATCAGAAGAGGTAAAGAGTTGTATCTGGTTTAGGTCAAGACTTCGTGCAAACCAGTCAAGTGCTTCCACACCAAACTCAAATAACTAAGTCTGTTGATGTCTTATGTTTGTGGATCACTTGAGTCATCCTCAAACTGTTCCAAAAAAGGTGAAGGCCATTGTCTACAATTTCTTGGTAACTATCCAGTTAATTTCAGAGGAGACAAGGGGATATGACCAGATTCTGATCAATATCATAATAACTCATGCAAACTCCATGGTTTGTAAAGTACTGTTATTTTATCAAACACAGAATCCACATCAGGTTTCCAGTTGAAGAAGTGTGACTTGTCACTAAGAGCATGTTCACTGCTCCGGAGTCCAGTAAGGTTACCCTACTTAATCCAATGTTTTCCATGGCACTGTCTGCTCAGCATGGAAACCTATTCCATAAAGGTCTACGTACTGTTCTTCCTACCACATGATTGGTATTCGAATGCTATGCTTATAAACGCGTTCATATTCTTGGATACTTTTGAGTGTCCAAATAGCGTGCATGTACTGGGGCACACTAGCCACAGTTGTCTGTAGGATGCCTAGTTCCGAGCATGTCAATCTTTTGGTCAGATTTTCAAGTTATTTTTTAATGTCCATTTTATTGCTCTACAATTATAAATGGCTTATATAACTTGTATGTTCTATTAGCAATATACAGTGTAAAGATTTGAAGCCATGATTGCTATTGTTTTGTTTTTATATCTTCGCTTCCTGTACAAAGATAACAGAAACAAGTTAAAATTGTTGTATATGCGAGTGGACACCAATCAAAGCAACTCATTCTAGCTTTCTAGCCTTCTAGCCTTCTAGAAAAGCACTGGCTGATAGCGTATTAGCTTTAGCTGCCTAAAATCTTCCTAATTCTCCACCTTTGGCCTCTGATTCAGATTTGGCCTGTGACAAATCTCTGTGTTGAAGGAAGCTCTGCTGCCACCCAACATCGAGGATTATAGAGTGTCAATGAGGCCAATTTAAGAAACATTTAATCTCAAGGTTTGTCTGTGGGTGACCATTGTTCATATTCCTACATTAGTCCTTTACTTTTGTGGATCAGCTCCTCAATTTATTTTCAGCTGTTGATGTTAAAGCCTTTGGGACGCTGTGTGCAGCTAAGTTTAAGGCTAGCATTGACACTAAATGCACTAAACATAATCCATTATTCAATAGTTCATAGATATTGGAGAAGCCAGTTTATGTGAAGAGATAAATCTGTAGCCACAGATACCCTGGTGCACCTGTTTGAGTTTGTCGTTAGTGGTTCAGTTTATTTTTATGTGTTTGGTTAAGCTATTTTAGACACGGATGGAATTATACGGAATTAGATGAACAAATACTTGGCTGGCCACTTTGTTGGAAGTTTTACCTCATAAGGGTTAAACAGTATAGCTTCATCTTTGGTATATAGTCTCGTATTTGTTATGAGGTAGTTGATACTACAAAGTGGTTAAGGGTAAAGGTAGGGTCTGAATTTTTTATGAACAAAACCCACTAGCTCTTCGAAACGTCAGCTAAACATTCCGTACTTGTTCACTTTTCTGCTTTTCACGTCCACAAGGGCGACCTTTATATCAAATAACTTATAACTGATATGAAATACACAAAGGTAATGCTGGTTTCAGTTGCTTGATCCTGAGAATGACCTTTTTAATATGTAAATAAGATGTTGGATGCCTTCACAAGAATTAGGTCAGAAGATTGTCTTGGGTGAAGAATGAAATATACTTAAGATCATGTGATGTCTCTGTCGAACAAATGAAGGGGTGAATAAAGATATATTGCACTCTTGGCAGCAAGAATAAAATGGGCGCTAGTTAATATTAGGTAATAAATAAAGGCCATTAATCTGTCCACTCAGCTCTGTGGTTAATGGAAAGATTCCTAAAAGTTGAAGTAATCGTTCCTTTTCTCACATGCTATACATGTTTTCCACTCACATTCACACCTGAGATTGGCAATGCGGTTTCTTAATTTCATAAAAGTGAGAAAGCTCATTTATAACATTTTTTTGGAATCGTGTTGAAAGTCCATCAGTAAATGGTTATTTCTGACAATTTGAAGAGATTAGGTATGCACATCTAATGGACTACAAGTCTTATATAGGCGCATTGTCTCTCCAAATGTTCTTCAGACATTTTTATTCAGAATATTATTAAATATCCAATTTTTTTTTTTGAAAAGTGGTGTCAAATGGTGGGGATTCAACAGGTATTTATGTTTCCCGCATTAAATGTAAACTATGGTGAATTTCCATATGTATGCCAAGTATGAACATACAAGGCACGCTGTCCAGGTACAGACACAATGCTTACCCCCCCAAGTGAAGCATTGGAGGAAAGTGAGATTAGGATCGACTAATATTAAGGTGTGAATTAATTATTGAGTCAATGTAATGCCCTGATTACTCCTCCCGAAATTTGTTTTACAATGTCATTTGTGTAATTGCAGTAAATGTGGCCATTCCTGCCCAAACCTGGAAAACTATTTATTTGAATACTTCCATGTTATTTAACATACAATACATTTAATTTAATTACATACATTTAATTACAATTGAATTCTTTAATGAAGGATAGTTGATGGGTGGTACACTGTAATTTAAACCCTGCTGCCACTTTTCACAACATTTTAGTAATTTCACAACTTGGCTTAGAAGGGTTAGCTTTACTTTTATTTAATCTTGCTCATGTTTCTGCCTGATTCTAAATAATAAGAAGTGTATAATTGAGACCCATTTAGCCAAAATTCTAGAAAGACCCATATATAGTTTGAGCTGTAGCTTCATCTCATAAAGTCCAGAACAGCTATTTATTGCACCATTTGAACAAAAAACAGGTTTTCCATTCAGATTTGCCCTAGTTAAATGATGTAGGGCAGGATTAAACTACTAACCTTGATAAAACACAGACATTTTCCCTGTCAACCTAAAGCCTTCCCAGATTTTCCAAGCAATAGCTGCTTCATTTTATGTCAGAGGCAAAAGCACAGATGTTTGTTGTATAATGCGTTAATATCAAATCAAGGCTGTAGATTTTGTTGGAAATATAGATTGATTAGCACGTGGAAAAGGACACAAGGGAGAAGCTTGCATCTGTACTTTGTCCTGATATTTCATCGGTTTGTAAAGTTGGCCCAGCATCAGTTTATTGAATGTTGAGCATCTCATAAAATCAGAATATTAAATGAAGGATCAAGGCATTTCCTTTCTGGAACACATAAAGAAAATAATTGAGTTGTTTCAGAAGTTATTATGATTGATGTGCATTTTGGAAGAATTTCTTTTACATTTACAAAGCAACAAATACTTTTTCAATGATAAATTCCAAGCATTAAAATGGGATTTATTAGGTTTTAAAAACAATACTGTTTTGCTCAATGTCAGGTCAGAAAAGAGGTATCATATTATTTAAATAAAGACGGTGAGCACAACAAACTATGGTAAAGGGTTACTTAATAAATCTCTGTGGCTAAAAAAATTCTAGTTTATCCCATGTTTGTGCATTTATCCAGCTGCCTCCAAAGATTCCAGGGTTTTGTCTGTGATTGCTGTAGCTTCAAGATAGCTAATTAACATTTTTCTTTATGTCCTTGATCATAATATAAATAACGCAAAACAAAGGTTATCCACAAGATGTTGTCCGCTTATAATCCTAATTTACAAACTTTTTCTATAGTAGCATGTAGCTCCCTGTATGAATTGCAATTGCTAGTTTGGGTTTTTTCAATTGGAAGCTTTGGTTTTCCCACCTCTGAAACATGTGCACTTGGAGAATTAATTATTCTAAACTTTCACAGTTTTCTTTTAGTGATCTCCAACACTTTGATGCATCTCCATAAAATAAGCATTTGTAATAACATGCAGACTTCTAGCGTTATTCATTAGCTCAGCTTTCTAGATTTAAAGAAGATTAGTATAAAGGTGCATTAGTAGATTAAAAATTGTAACAAACATCTTTTCTTGATGAGCACCAACCCGAGCATAAACAGTTTTGACAGAATCTACCAGATGTTCAACAGGTGGTATTCCGTATGCTGTTAAATTGTATAACCATTCTTTATAAGCCACCTGGTTGTGTTCTGATGAGAGATCAAGCATTGTTTGCAGGTAATCCCGTTTGTCGGCAGGACAATGATTAATTTTTTTCTTCCATCTGGTTAAGCCAGAGAACAGACGAGGTCAGCCGCGCCTTAAGGTAAAAGTTGTGTTTCTTACAGACTCAAATTTATTTGGATGTAATTTATTTGTCTGCATACCACAGTAGTGATCTCAAAACATGGATTCGTGGATGCATTTCTAGGTCAAGGCTGCACAAAAAACAAGTGTCTCAATTAGATGCATGTGTTTCATTGTGACTGGTGTTGCAAAAACTATTGAATGAATGGAATCAGATGCAAACATTCATGCAAGTCTCAAAACTCTGGTTTGACAATACAGACATCCACTTTACTTTACTTTCTTACTCTGTTTAATAAGTTTCTTCCAATCAAACTGGTCTTATACAATAGTTTTGTATGTAGGCAGGGTAAGCAATTTCTTGAAGTCAATGTTTCTTCCAAATCATGTAAACAAGGGCACCCTGACAGATCACCAACACCATAGGGCAGACAATGATGATTGTGTGTCAGCTGAATTGAATGCAATGTGGTTGTATAGTGTGTAGAACGGTGTATAATTAGGCATTTCACATTGAGAAGAACGATCCACAGGACTCCACACACTTTGAATTCATAAATTGACTTGAATTCATGAAAACACTTGCCTCTTTCTGCTGATTGGTTACAACCTTGTTTTGGTACTCAGTTCAACTTGTTTTTTGTAAACCACTCCTTCCCGTTATTAGAAAAACATTTTATTGCCAAATTCCAATTATGTCTCTTAACCTTTTCCCTCCTTTTTGCACTGCTGCATGAAATATAAAGTTGTCCCAATGTTTGGGGGAAAAAGGAGTAGGTAGTCCTACAAACCAATTAGTTTAAACCCATAAATTTAAGCCAGTTTTGCCCTTTCCTCTTTGACTTACTCTTATCTTAACTCTGCCTTCCACCCTAGCTTTTGTGGTATAATGTAGGAACCTTCCACGATGTAATCATAAGTTGTTGAAATGGAGTTGGACATCATAGGACTCTGCAAGAAGCACCAGCTTAAAGGCAGCGAGGATAATTAAAACACGGTACCCAAAATATGGTAGTAGCCAATCAGCAGTAGAGGATTTCTTCATGGCAAGATGTTATCAGTTTCCTAACCTTACAGGTGTCTGCAGTTTTTCCAGACATGAATCCCCATTATCTTCAATGATGCTCCAATGATTAGGACGCCATAATCATTGGTTCTAGTATCAGTGACTTGTATGTTGTGGAGTTTTCAGTATGGGCCATTTTTTTTTGTAGACTTGTGTTTGCTTATAGCAATCACATCCCCTTCCTTTAGAGAATGCGTAATACAATAATAAATAACAGAGTAACCAGTCGTGTCCTAAATCCTGGACTGACTTGGCAAAATACATAAGACTGGTGTCTTAGCAGCCAATTGTTCTTATTTCAAAACACAGTCAGCACTTTTATTCATGATGTCACATGAATAAGGTCCCTATGGAAGTGATGTAATGCCACGCCACATTCACAGTCGAGACCACACAGCCTTGTCCAGCTGCCAGCTTTTCTGCTTCCTCCATCAGTGGAGCACAGTGATACTCTTGCTCTCTAAAGGTTTCCTGAGCTCAGCTTAATGATAAACCGCCCTCTCAGTTTTTCTTTTTTGGAACCGATCACAGTCTCTGTCTGTTTTCTTGGACAAAATATCTATTTGATTTGATGTAAAGCTGAGAGATGTGAAATATTCAAATGCCTTTGGTTTTCTTGTCCTGTTTTAAAGGATTTCAGAAGTGTTTCTTGTAGCCAGTTTGATGTTATGGGGGGTAATTGTACACAGCTGTTCATAAAGAACTGTTTGGGAAATTTAAGTGAAAGGGATAGCCATCAACCATCAAAGACAAACACTTGCTGGCATTGCTGTTAGTTACCGTACACCTTGCTAGTACTAGGTGGATTACCAAGAGCCGACATTTTCAGCAAGTTGCGGCTTATGTTTCAGCGGATGTAAATCTCCCACCTCTATACTTCTTCAAAGTAGACTTTTAAACTGGTGACCTGATTTTATTTCAATAAAGTTGTTGTAAAACATCTCTGCAATGAATCTAGATTACTCCTAACTTTTGATTGGCACGTGAATAAAAGAGGCTCTAGGGGTCCATAAGTGAAAAGGGTAGTGAAATGCTGTTAAGGGAGATTTTCCCTAACAGCTGGTTTTATGTTTACCATTCCTTGGAAATTAATTTCATTTCCCGATCTTGAAAAGTAATGGGCCACAGTACTCCAACCTCATTGGCTTTATTTCCTTTTCTTTATTGCTGCTATTTACAGGTAGGACTAGGGATATAGAACGTTTGGTTAGTTTAGGGTCCTGTCAGCGGTTAGTTTAGTGGATATCAATCAACGAGAGATATGAGGTATCCAATGAAGCGAGATTCCCTTGCTTACAACCACTTGACAAGCGAGGCTGTTTAAGTTCCTGGACCTCATTCCAGTCCTGCATCTGTTCGAAGGGATGAGATAATACACAACAAAGATGGAGGTGTAACGAGATTCTTTGCGTTAAATGAGCCAATGAAAGTCCCCCGACAAATGGTACACTGGTTAAAAACACTGGTCTTTACCTTTCATTCCCATTTCACTGATTCTTAATATATAATATAAATTAGTGTGCTCCTACAATCTCCAGGTGTTTATTTTATACAGATTACACAACCAACAAATGGGGTTAATTGGGCTGGTATCTGATGCAAGTGGAGCTATGGTGCAGATTGTTCCTTTATAGAGGTTTTGAATGGGGTCCGAGGCCAAGCTAGTAATGTAGTAATAAAGCAGTAGATCACAGCAGCCCCAAGCCCGTGGTGTTTCCTGTTACCTTGGGCTATGTGCATCCCTGAGGCCTGGTATGGTTACGTTAGATTTGTCCATGTTTTCTCTCTGATGTCCTGCATTCAGCATGTCTGGTTGGACCATACTGAAATGTGGCAACTGCTGCCTGTATTATTTGGCGGAGGAACGTTGAGTGTAAAAACTTGTTTATGGTGCTTTTCACAGCTGTTTTTAACTGGGTGGTACTTTTAGCTGTTTGGGACATATTTGACATGACTTCTGAGGTCTGGTTGGTTCTTTTATGAGTTTGGAAAGGTTTATGTTCTCTACTTCAGCTTTTTTAGGTCCTTTACTAGCATGTTGTCTTTATAAAAATGACTAAAATTCATCAGGGTTTGAATGTATTGAGCTAAATTTGAGGACGCTGATGTTGGGGTCATTTAAGGATTGAAAGAGGTTTTTTTTTATTTATTTATTTTTTGCTGACACAGTAGGCAAATCGCAATGACTTTCCCAGAGAGCTATCTGTCGACAGGCCATTTATCTTGGCAAACAGGAAAAGGTGGTATTTCACTCTTCAAACGATGTCCTCCTTTGCTTTTTATACATCCCTCAGGATATGTTTGTCATGTTTAAGCAGGCCAAAAGACCCTGCTGAGGTTTTCATTCGTTACATCTGAGAACTTTGAGGTAAACCGCATATTTAAAAAGAAATATGTGCCAGCCCGACCAGTGTTACCCACCTTTAGCAAAAAGCCACTATAGCAAACCTCAACACAGCAGGGAAATGCACATCATACGTATTTGTGGGGTAAAACTTGCCGCACACAGCAGGATAACATCAGCTTGTGCATTAATGGTCTTTTTGGATATGTTTGTAAAAGTAATGTTAGAACCTAAATTGGAGCCCCCTAATGGTTTTGACCAATATTAGACCTCTGGAGGCTCAGGATCATGACAAAACCAAAGCCTATTTTAGACAACATAATTTCACACGCTCACCGTTCAGAATGACTATTTTCCCCACCAGATATCATCACTTTACCCTTTTAAAAATTTTGGATGATCTGCATCAGGGTAGGTCAATGCCTACAATGGTGTTTATCTATGTCCTGTGACTGGATGACCACAGTTGCAAGGAGCCTGTACTATATAAATGATACATCTTTTTGAATGTTTTATTTATTTAATATGTATTTCAATTCATTCAATTTCTTCATTCAATTCAGCTCCTTGAGAAGGGCTGGTTCTTTCATTTCAGCAGTTGTATTAAGCATTCCGAGAAACAGATTGAGATTCTAGACTAGACGTAAACGTGAACTTGTATATGTCCCTTTTGCAAAATTTTTTTGTGTTGGTTTTAATATGTTACACAGTCTATGTTTAGGTTATATAATTTTTTTTTATATCACAAGTTTTTATCCTTAGCCTCTTGTATCTTACGTTACCATTTAAACTTTTGAACACTTACTTTATCCTTTTATGAGTAAAATGTTGGTCTTAAAAGTGTTATATTCTCCCGGTGAGATCCTTAAATAATTCACACTAAAACTTACTAAAACTTACATGGATTGGGAAGCCCTAAATTTTGTCAAAGATTAAGAGCGATGGAGAACCACTGATTTAAATCAAAAGTACTTTATGATTCACAATGGAAGGCCGTATGCCAGGCACCTTTTGTGACTGAATGATGAAAGCCCCCTGCTGATTTGAGGCTGAGGTAATTTTCACCTTTAATATCAAGAAACTACATTGTGGTTTTGCCTGAGACCATAAGCTAAGACCCAGATCCAGACTCCTATAATAAGACCTACATTTTGTGGGCTAGAGAGATCAGCCAAACCCATTACATCAAAACTCTGATTAAAAGTACAATAATTTAAAACTATTAATTTCAGAATTTGGTACCTGACATCAAATTGAAACCCACACACATTATAAACATTCTGCCAAGGATACAGTGGTTCTCGTCTTTCAGTTTTCTAGTCAGTTTCAATGTCGCCTAGGCACTCTGAAGAGCCTGAGTCTCGATTTGGAGGGAATCAGATGACAGCACTAAAGCCAGTGTGGTTTCTCGGGCATACCAACCCTGATGGGTTTGAATCTTTCAAGACGACTCAACAAGACAAAACAAAAAACATATTTGTATTTAATTGTAAGTATTCAGAATATATTGTAGAAGTGGTCTTTTCTTGTAGTAGACCACCTGGGATTTAGGTTTTTAGACATTTGGCAACTTGAACATTTAGTTCCCGCCACAGATTTTCTATGTGACTATTATCAGGAGATCTTGTTTTTTTTTTATCATATAACACTTTAACCAGGTTCTTCCGTGAGCAATTTGAAAGTTTACTGGTTAACTTAAATAGTGATTTACTAATGACTGTGGTCCCAGTTGCTTTCATTGACCAGAATGATTTACCAAATACCTTGATATACATTCTGTTTATTTTTTTGCTTCATACAAATACTTATTTCCTCAATGTACCTAATTGTCAATCATAGATGTCTCAGGATGAGCCATACATAGGAAAAATATCTAATTGTCAGATACTCTTGTTTTTTTTTTCTTTGGGGCTCTTAAAGGTCATGGTGTATCAGGTGAAAATATGAGACAAATCACCCCAAAGAATGCATCTCTAATGCCATTACAAGAATGATTTCAACTGTACTAATGAAGTTCGTATAGAAAAATGGCATTCATATGATTATATATCAAACAAATTCACAAATACATTTTAGAGAAAATGGATTTGCTTTTGAATTAATTTACTTCTTTTATACTTCCTCCATGTGTGGTCCAAGAGCTAATCACATCTTGCAAGCTAGGGGTCGTAACATTTGTAAAAATGGTATTGTTGTAATTATTCTTGGATTTAAAACTAGGAAAATCTAGTATTTCATAAAGGACATACATGGGTTCGAGTTTTACTGAAATAAACATGTTATGAATATTTGTATACAAGGTCATAAATGGCACCCACTCAGTAGACTCAGTAAATCAAGATGGACTTCATTATATTTTCCTGGGAATTTGTGTCTGCAGGAGCAGCATGAAGGTTTCTGTTGGAAAGATTTGCTGTCAGAACACATCGTACCTGAGAGACGTGTCCTGTTAAAGGTTTGTTAATGGAGTTTAATGTTCTGTTGGTCATCTGGTCTGGTCATCATGACACTCCCAGTGTTTCCCACGGGATTCGTCCATACTGTGATGGGTGGCCATGTTTTTCTAGACTAGGAGTTGTCAGGACCATGCACTAGCAAAAAGAAAATCTTGTTTTTATCTTTACATAAGTCAAATTATTAGTGTAAGGAATATTTACACAATTTGCTTGTGCGTCTCCCTTTCTCTCACAACCCCTCCCCCACTTTCACTTGGTTTTTTTCTCTTAAGACGCCCATATATGGCTATCTGAATCATGCCTGCATGTTTAAGTTAAATAATACCACGTTTCTGTTGAATCTTCTTAAACTCTTGCTTCAGTCTTCTTTACTTGTTTTAGAATTAATATTATTTTATACGTAAAAAAGAGTAGCTATAGCATTCAGTGACTGAGATGGTTGATGTTTCTGATGTGGAAAAAGTGATGTGGGAAGACCATTAGCCACCAGAGTTCCAAAAGAAAGGGGTTCATTGGAGATCTTTACCAGAGATATCTCCACACTATGAAAATAGCAAGAAACAGACTGCAACTGCTTCTAGAGGTTATTAGTGGTCTGTCTAAATAGGTTTTGTATTTATTATGTTCCAGTGAAAAATGGAAATATGTAAACTAAATAAACGATTGAGCCAAATGGCGATTTTTATTGCTAATATTTTCATTTTTATTACAATTTGTTTTGTCATGATGGCCAGAAAACATTGTGCTTCAACTACAATCAAGTTTTCAAGACTACCTTAATCAAGCAAATGACACTCCAAACGAATTACATTTAAATAATTTAAAAGATGACTGATCTAAGGGTGGCTAGCCAGCCCATTCATCAGTGGTATTTGCACTACTAGCATGCAAACCACAAGACTCCATCAGTTATCTTTCCCCTCTCTGTGTGCACTGAAGAGAACCGCACGTGTGTCTCAGACTGTTGTGAATGTTGTGGGATTATAAACATTGTCAATCACATTTCTGAAAGGAATGTAAACTAATTGAGCCTGCTCTTTGCAAATGAACAGTAATAACACTCAAAATTTCTTGGTGAGTTGAAAATATGTATACATTTTGTATGTATATTGAATTTGCATAATTACCGGTATGTAGAAATTAAATATTTTCAGAATTTAAAAATTGCTGGATATAGCCCTCATTTGCTTAGTGTGAGCCCAAGATAGGCAACAGCAGAATCCTTTCACCATTACAAGGAATAAATGGGTAAATACAATGTATGTATGTGGAAAATATTGGAATATTTAAAAAAAAAAAACATTACATTATTTTTTTAAATATGTTGACAATTCTGTGAAAGATAAAACTATTGATATTGGTTTACTAAGGGTGTAACGATACACTCTGCTCACGATATCGCCCAGTAGCTTCCTATTATGTATTGTGACAATTCTGTATTGCGATATATTGTGCCATGATATGCGGTTACAGCCCTATTGTTAACGGATCTTTTCTTAGTACAGTATGCGAGGAAACGTTAAACCAGCAGGAGGTCAAATATTTGTTTCCTAGATGGAGTCTATTAAATCTTTACCAACATCACTTTAATAACCTAAAGAGGATGTTTCAGGAACGTTCTTAATGTTTTTTGAAGAAGTGTTTGCAAGAACATTGTCTTCTACTTTCCTGTGATCCTTGGATGGAGCATTCTTTGTTGTTTCTTAGATTTTTTTCTTCTGTTCTTTTCCCAACCAACAAACCTCTAATTGGATCCACATACCAACATTCAAGCCAAATGAGAAAATCTGTTTTATTTGTTAATAAGCACGTAGAAGAAAATATTTGAAAATGTGGAAACCCTCACCAGACGAACAGTCTAAGTTGAATTGGTAACCATTGAATATAAATCCACAATATGTCCCATCATTACCATAACTCAAAACATTCATTACCTGATTGTAAGAGAGCCAGGTTGGTGGGCACTGTGATGCTCTGCAACTGCAGAGCTCATCAGAGACTTTTGGAAGATTCATTTTCTTTTTCTTTTCTCTGTTTAAACAATTATGGCCTGCATATGACATAGAACTGGATGAGCGTCCCCTTTTGTGGTCCCTAGTGTAAGATCATGCTCTAACTGTGATTAAGTGATGTCTTTTGGAGGCTGTGCTGGATATTTTCTTTTGTTTTGGCCTCCAAGGAAAATCTCCACCAGAGCAGATACTGGGACGAGCAAAAAGTGAAACGAAGGGAATCGAGAGAGAGAGAGGTGACACATTTTCCCTGGCAAACTTGATAGTGCTGATCACGGATTGCTGATATTCCAACATCTTCTGGACATTTTAGTGTTTTTCCTTCTTCTTGTGATGTCTAGTATTGCAGGCAACACTGTATATGTATCTTGTTCTTATAAGAGATTTCTGCTCTCCAAAGAAACCAAACGCTAGATAATGTTATGCTACTTGGTGCCTTCAGGCTCAGATTTACCAAGAATGCTTTGGAACACAAAGCTTTTATTTTGGATAAAAGTATTTGATTCCTCCACAAAACAGTTTAGTTGGTGGTGTAAACTTTGTTTGCAAACTCAGAAGCCATTTCTTCAGAATTGTAGACATCTCCACAAAGATTTTTTTTTCCAATCGTCCTGGACACAACATGGATCCATCCATTATATGTGGTCCAGTTGACCCTTAACCTTTTGCAGACGAACGGCATAAAAAATCTCATAGCATTCCTTATTCTCCAAATATGGCGAGTTGCGTTTGTGCCAAGTAGCTGGATTTTGGTCTAAATCCTGCTCTGAAACATTCTGATCTTCAGGGAAATTCAGGCAGGCCTTCAGTCCTATTCGGTAGTGTGGTACAAGTTGTTTTCTCTGTGACTCTCATCCCAAAGATCACTCAGAAGATCCTTGTATGTTGAACAGAACTACTGCTCGTATGTAGTAATATATCCCAGTACCTTAAACACAAAGTAAAACTTTACCACAATACTTTATGCTACATTCTGTATTGGAAGTATTGGAATGGGAGATGTCAGAGGAAGAGAATTCCATAACCTTGGGACAGTGGCTTGGAAAAATGTACTGCACCTCGATTCAAGCTAAGTCCTGGGAACCACAAGCAACTTGTCATCTGATGGATAGAGCGGGTGAACTAAACCATGTAGTGCCTTAGAAACAATAAGCACTATAGTAAACTGTGTTTTGTATGAAATGGACAGCCAATGCAGGACAGGACTGGACAAGAAGACCTGACTGGAGAATATTTGGGTTGGAGCAGCATTCTGTACTAACTGGAACCTCGCAACTGCAGAGTCCTGGAGTAGGGCAGCTTGAATTTGGCAGATTTTTGGCACAGCAATCAAAATTAGTTGTTTTTGCTCCAATTCTTAAAAGGGATGAAAAGCATTGCCTTAATCCAAAGAGAAATATCGATCCTTAAGGCAAGATCTGAACCAGTATGTACTACAGACGGCTTCCCCCAGATACCAAAAAAAACGATACATTCCATGGCCATCAGCTAAATGTAAATTTCCATTTTCAGTTTGGTTTTTATATTCACAAATTCCTCTACCCTTTCTACTTCCATTTATTTGTGTGCAATTTCCTATCATTCTCTCAAAGAACTCTTGTCTACATTTGGCCTTGAGACTAGGCTAGAAAACAGGTGCGGAAGCCATCTCCAACAGCTTTTCTTTCACTTTACCTCTGTGCGTGTTAAAACACTAGCCATGTGGCACACAGAACCACACTAAAGGTGAAATCAAGGATGGGTCAACACGGACATATGACGTTTAAGTCTTTTTCAAGAAATTCCTGCGCAGAATAAACTTGACACAAAGCCTGGTCTTAAAACGATTTCTACTTTTCTCTCCAGCCATGTGTTTGAATTAATTTTTTTCATACGAAGAAACTCAATGCCCCTTTTTTCATAATACCATTGCAAACAGCACTGAGCTTGCAGGAATAAACCTTCCTCTTACTGGAGGCATTCTTGCCAGATGTTTTGAACTTTATTGTAATTGACGTATGTTTTTAAAGTGCTGAATGGAAACGACTTCTTCTCTCAAATGTAATTTCAGAAACATGTGTCCAAATAATTACAAATGTGTAGATTTCCTTCATTCACAGTGATCTACCTAAGCAAATTGATGGATTAAGGACCATTAGTATGTGTAGAAAACTGTTTTGAGCCTGTTTTTGACGAATTCCAGAGAAGAGTCTCCACTAAAAGAGCATTCCATATTCTTAAGACCACGGCTGAGACGGTGCCTTGACCTTTATATTTGTGCTTGGTTCTTCTCTTGCCCTGTCCCCTTGGCAGAACACCCCTCAAGCATAATGTTTCCGGCTCCATGTTTGACTGTGGGGAGGCTGTGTTTTGATATCTCCCAAGAGTAGTTATCAGCTGTGAACAATTGTAGTGAACAATTAATGTAGATCATTTCCTAACTTTAAAGTTGGTAGAAATAAAAAACACATTTTCAGCCCCGTTCATGTCCTGGTACACACCAAGTAAGTCCGACAAAGCTGGCTAACCCTAGGGGAACATACATCAGTCACCTACTGGAGCACTGCTGCAGTATAGATATAAACCACTTAATGGAACTTTTGCCTGTCGTTACATTTTGTCCATCCTTGTTATTAAAATCTATATTTTCATGATGGGTGATAGTTATCTGTACAGTGAACAATGTTCACTAGTTTTTTTTTGGACTATACGCCGACTCCTGCTCACTGTCAGCACCCAAATCCCACTCAATGTTGCAGGAGTCTTTTAACACATTATTGATAATGTGTCATTTAAAAGTGTTGCATAAATACTAAAACTGCAAAAAGATTGCAGCTCACACATTGTTTAAACTTTGTGTGCCTTTAAATAGCCGAATATATGCAGAACATTTGGCTGCAAAAACTTGACCTATAGAGGCTCAACAAATGGCTTTGTAACGGGTCTAGCAAGCTGCTTTAGTCAAGTGGAAAAATGACATATTCCCATCTTGTCTCTCATTTTATGGATTCATTTTGAGGTTTGGCTCCAGCGAATGCTACTGGATTGGATTAAGATTAAGTTTTATGTAGAAAACAAACAACGGTGTTGGTGTGTTCTATGCAGACGAATGTCTAGGCAGAATTTTACAGTTTTGCTTTCAGGTCTGCATGCTCTCTTGAGTTTTGATGAATAATCCAACATAGAGGAAGTGCCCAGAAGTTCTCTTGTCAGGGTTCCCTTTGGATGTAGATAAAGCAGAAACAAGATGGATGCTACTGTGACTCTATGTTGGGTGGAAGTCTGATTGGTGAGTTTTGTTGATGTTGATGGTTCGACCAGTCTCTTGCACTCTGAGATTTTCTCAGTACATTTAGCATCAATGTCAGGATGGCTTTTGATGATTATTCAGGGGTTTATCAGGTAAACTGTTCATAATTTCCATACAACCCCTTATTCTATCCAGAATGTTAATGGTTTTATTGATTATGGTATAAAGTCAAGTCTATGTCATGCAAATAAAATGAAGTTTGATTAAATTATTAAACAACTCTCTGGATGCAGGCATCCTCAAATTTTCTTTTAACACATTTTAGATTACATGGTACTTGGATGTTTCTTTACCTCGTGGGAGAGGTTGCCTCTTGTAACCTCACTTCCTGTTAAGTTCAATTAAATCCTTTATGAGTCTCAATCCTCTTGTTTGTTCCAGAATCTGGGTTACAGCTTTCCTACTTGCTGGCATAAAATGAGAAAACCGGAAAATCAACAAAAGGAAATTTTGTTGGCGAAGTAAATTCTTGTCAAAACTGTTTAATTTAATAGGAAATTTAAATGACATTAAATTGATTGTAAAAATTTGAACCTGTATTGTGCTATCAAAGTTTTTCTACTCGCTATTTGTTGTTGAAAATTCTAAAATATTTCATAATTTTGGATTTCTTCTGTTAAACTTCTTCAGTTTTTCCCTAATAAATAAAAAAAAGTCTTTCCAGGCCAAATTAATTGGGTTGTTTGGTGCTTATGAGCAGCAGTTAGTGAAATGTTTGAAGTTGTTATAAAGAACACTCACTGGCACTTCAGTATTTCCATCTCGGTTTTGAAGTTTCTCGAGAACAAAATGCACATGCACATCTGGTTTAGGTCAATGAGGCGGCAAAAAAAGAAGAAAACAAATGGACACTAAATTCTGAAATAGAAAAAGAGAACTTTACATTTCAAAACAGGATGAGATGAATGGCAATGCTAGTGAGGGATGGTTCTGTGGTGCAGACTGAATCTTTTCAGCGCTCATCCGTCTTGTTCTTTTAGCTGCAATTTGCAAAGTTTAATCCAGCTGGCTGCTTTTTCAGTCATTTCTGGGGTCCGTTCCAAAAGGTCAAGTTTTGGCTCATTAGCATGATCCCTCTGAATGTAGATGTAGCTATACCATCTGGCTCAAAACAACATTCTTTGTCATAAACTACACTGGGTTACTGTTGGTAGGGGTATGCAAAAGTTTGGATATTGAAAAGGTATTGAAATTAATAAAATGACTGGATTTATAAAGGAAAAATATTAAAATTTGTACAGGGTGCCCAGACTTTTCTATACCACTGTTTATGTGTACTATTGACCAATCTTGCACCTTTAACATAGATCAATCAATTTATAACAATAAATCCTTTTTTTAATATTGCCAATTAAAACATAAATAAATGGTTTAATTGTTTGACTTTGCTACACTACCAACCCTTATGAATCCAAGTGGATCTTCAATTACCAAAACATGAGGTAAGGGTCCTCATCTGTGGCTGTTACAATGGTTAACAATGTACCACATTGAAAGTTAATGACCTGGAGCTACATTTGATTATTTAAAATTAGCCGTCACTTGTCAGCTGATCAGAAGCCTTGTGTATCATTAGCATAAATAGCCTTTAACAATGGAGGATTATTGATTAGACGGAAACTCATTACATAACCCCCATTTTTCACCACAGGTAGTTTTTTTTATAATATTTTGAAATGATATTGCACAAAAACAGGCTCCTTTTATTAGAGACAGGGTAGGCAAATTCTAAAAGTCAATGTTTATATTTGAAATCCCTAACAATTATGCCACTTTTCCAAAAAAGGACTTGGCTTATATTTTGATAGATCTTCATGGTGATTCAGCAACCAAATTAAAAGCATTACTGAATCTTATGGGTCAATTAGTGAGAGTTATGTAAGTTACTATAGTAATGTGTTGTGTGGAGATTGATTTAGCTCCACTTCCAGAGGCCATTAGCTTGGATAGATGTCTACACACAACAATTGCACATTGCTCTAGCTAGTGATCTGAAATGTGATTACTACTACTAAATTCAATTAAATGCTCATTTTTTTTATCAAATTCTTTGATTTGACATTAGATACTTATTTTCATATTAGGAAAATTATACATTCTGAAGTTGTCAATGTTGTTTATAGACTGTGTAAAAAGATTATTTTGGAGTCTGGTTCTTTAAATGGTCCCGAGTTACTGCTGATTTTTCATTCTGGTTATGTGGAGGTGTTTCATTGCAAAACAATGTAAATTATTGTCAACAGAGATAATAGACAGAATTATTCCAAAAGACAAAAATACAGACTTAACCATCATAACTGATGAATATGGGTTTTTCTTCACGCAAGAGTTGTGGGTGGGATCATAATTTTTGTTGCATCACTAACAAAACAATCCAATAATAGCTTGATTTTAAAGGGGAATAAAGATTTGTGTTGATGCTTTTTGGTCAACCTTTTTTCTGTTTTACGGAATATTAAACAATGTTAGTGTAATTTGTTATTATTGAAGGTTGTGTTGACTGGCAGCTTAAATTCATTCTACATTCAGATCACTCACAATTCAGCTCTATCTTGTCAGAAAATCAAAGACTTCGATAAATGAAAATTTGGGCACTGGACACTGTCTTAAGGAGCAAGTGCCTGTATTCTTTCTGACGCAGACTGAAAAGAAGTGAGTGACTTTATATTAAGTAATGATTGGAGGTTGGCCTGGACTAAGTGTGCTTCGATCACCATTCCGTCGGTTCATGCTGTTTTCTTTGTATAATATTCAAAATTTTGCTTACATTGATTCAATCAGTTGGATCGCCATTTGCCATATTTATGTTACAAAATTGGCTTGCATAATGACGAAAGTCTTGATCTATTGGCTTTTATTTTATTTTATTTTTGGCAAGGTTTCTACCAAAACGAACATTTATCTCTTTATATCTCTTTCTTTTATGTAGACCTCTTTCTTTTGGTTGGAAACCTAATAAAGTCAAAGAGAGGCATTTAGGATTTTATAGACCTTTTCCCCCAGCTTTGTGGTCTGAGAGAATGTCCCGGTATTGGGTTTGGCAGCGTTTTCTTCTCTTTTTTTTGAACTCTGGAAAAGTATAGTAATGCAGTAAAGCATGTATTGATGTTTAAAGTTGGTGAGATTCAGAAGAGTTTAATGGTGTTTGATTTCCCGAAGGTCAAAGAGAGCTATGTGTTAAAAGACCCACCACAAGCCTTTTCTGTTCATTATATTCTGATGAACCTATTGAAAAATTTGCAGAAACAAAGACAAATAGGAGGTGGTTTAAAAAAGCAACAAAAAAATCTAGTTTTATTACCATAAAATACAGAATACGACAAACCCAGAACAACTATTAACAGTTTTATATCACAAACACAATTCTAGAGGATAAAGATAAGCCAGGGAAACATGACCAATGGACTGACAGGAACAACAATATGAGACCCAAACAAACTCTCCTTAAAGTATTAGGATCTCAAGACCATTTGAATGAGTTAACACTTAAAAAGCAGAGAATGGTTCATTTTAAACTTGTTTTGCATCACAAGCTTGAGGGAAGAGGATTTCAATCATTTCACAGGTTTCCTGAACAATACTCTCCATATACATATAAATACATTTGTGTTGTGCAAACTGCAAGTGTAAGGCCATCCTTACAATCTAGAACCAACATATTTTGAAAGGCAACTCATTGAACAAGGCATCTTGAGAGAACGGTAATTATATGTTTGGTGTGTAAATGTGTGCACACGTACAGAAAATGATTATGTTCATCCCGACCCGTTGTAAACATAGACTTGTTGTCTTGAGTCCACTTTATGTTCTAGTTTGAGAAAGCTTGACATGTTGCGTCAGTACAATGTGTTTATAAAGGCAACACAGCAAACTGTTTCAGCTATACGAATCATCTGACATACCAGAGACTGCATACAGCTGCCTCTTGTGGTAGATAAATCCCAGGCTGTCCTTAAACACGCAAAAGCTTGGCCCTTTCTCACTGGAAAGTCAGTGAAGAAATCTCAAACTTTGATAAATAATATTACACAACATTTCAAAAAAGTGTCAGGGAGCCAGCTTCCCATTATTTAAACCAGTATACTTTCCTCCTTATGGTAACACTTCAATGTATATGAAGTGTTTTTTCCTCATAATTATTTACTAATTTACTTTACTTTGTTCTAGTTATGATAAATAAAACGTTTTGCTTTTAGCTGTCATAAATGCACTCTAAAGTATTCCCTGATGCGTTGATCCTGTACATTATAATACATGGTGTAACTTTGACGGCAATGGTTGCGTAGCCAACCGAACTCGCCATCCTTTTCTGGTTGGGGAAACCTTTGTAAAGTCTCTCATGGAACCTCAGCAGGCTCCAACCCCAACCAACTAGAGTTACTCTTCCTGGTCCTTCGTGGACACTTTTCTCGGTCCTACCATTTTCCAGGTATTGGCGTTCCACATTCGTACCAAGCGACATAGTTGATGTGGGAGTTCCCACCTATTTGGCCAAAGTTGACTGGTTCTTGCCTCATTGCTCTGTAGAAGCCTACAAAGAACAAGAAAAAAAATTGTATGTAACTTGTGAAACATATGTAACAGTCGTGGCCTAGTGGATCAGGTAATTGACTGGAGATCAAAAGGTTGCTGGTTCGATCCCCAGGTCCACTGGGAGTCGAAGGTGGGATGAGTGTTAAAATGAGACAACCATTACTCCTGAGACAACCATTACTGTGGTGAGCACAGTAGGTGAGCAAGGTGAGCAAGTCACCAGTTACCACAGCTCCCCGGGCGCCTGCTTCATGGTGTGTTTATTCACTGCTGTGTGTGTGCACTTGGACTTGCACTCCTGTGCAAGCTGGTTCTGCATGATACAATGCTCAAGATTCATACAAAGAGATTTGAGGGGGCACTTGAACATAGGGTCTGTAAGTGACCATGAACCAGGAAGAGGTCATATAAAAAAAGCACTCTGGGCTCTGTATCTGAATAGCAGTGTTTTGGATTGGAAACATTCTTTCAACACCAGAGCAATGTGCTCACATCATTTTGTTTTAACCAATTGAATGACGCTTTGAAAAATCGCTTCTTATTTGCCTAAAGTTAAACTTTTGTGACAACGATATCTATTCTCATTGGTCATGTTCATGTTATCACCATGTTTGCCACCTGAAGTTGCCACTGTAAATTCAAAACTAATGAAATTGCGCCACTTTTTAAACAGGTTTAAGGACAAATACATTTAATGAGAGCTACACCAGTACTCAGTACCACTACTAAAATAGAAAGTGACATAAGTATGGAGTGACCTAGCCTTTCAACACTCATCTCACCTTCGACTCCCAGTGGAACTGGTGATAAAACTAGCCAATCTCCTGGAAATCACCTTATCCGCTATGCCATGGCTGCCCTGTAAATGGCTTAAGGCTGAGAACATCAGTGCATTTTATGTTCCGACTTCCATAAACGATAGTACTGGAGTTTCTTGTTGTCCAACTAAGGCACTGGGTGCAAGAAGTACTGTAGTGTGTGAGGAGAATGAGTCAAGGAACTCTTTTCACACATGATGAGTGGATTTCTCATTTAAATTCATGATTGCAGAGCTTCAAAGGATGTTTATGAAAATGCTCTCACCTTGTTGCTTATACAAACCTATGAAATGGTAGCAGAGTCGCTGAATGCAAATCAATTACTGCTGTACAACAGGCTCGGTGAGCACCAGCACTAGTTGAATTGAGGCTAAATAAGTTTTTTACACTGTGCAAAAATTGGCTTGTTGCCTATTTTTATTGGCATGAAGCCTGTTTTTGCTATAAACTTTGGAGGTTATAAAAATTGTGGACAAGTTTGAAACATGGTGTTCATTTCCTAACTCGTATTAGTAGTTTCATGATACTAATGGGGTTGTATTTCTGAGCTCTTTCTGTGTGTTGGGTGGTTTAGTGTAACTGAGCAATTCTGAACAAAATGTTGAAAGTTCCTCAATTGAATACCTGGTCTGTTTGGAAGCTGGTTTGCTGGGAGCTGAGTGCCTGTTCTACCATCCAGGAATGAGTCCACAAATTGGCAGTGGTCTTCTCCGTGACCAGTCTGGTCTCCAATATTGTAGAATTTACCTGAAGAACAAAATGGAACGGAGCTGGTAAGTTGTACTTGGGGAAACGGCCCTAAAATGTGTTTTGATAAACGAACCATTGAGGGAGTCGCTCAAGTAGATCTTGTACCGCAGGGAGTTGCAGATCTGAACGCCAACGAATTTGCGGTACCATGTCCTCTTCACATACTGTTTCCCATTGCACTCTGAATAGGAGTCTGTTTTGAAGGGGAACTGGGTCCAAATGGCATCCTTACCTGAATGGCAAGTCAAGACATACCCCAAAATTTAATTTTATTAACACAGAAAGCCAATATGAAGTTTTGGCAATGTTCAGGCAGTACTATTGAAAAGAATACTGGAGCGTGTAGTTGATTTTTGTTTATACGCATGTAAGAAATGACCCGTTGGACATTAAGAGCTGATGGGCTGTTCCATTAGTCTCTGTTTCCATTGGCTCCTGTCTGTCATAACCTTGTCTTGGTAATGGCTTACTTCATACTCTGATAATTGTTCCATTACTCCATCAATTTCACCTTGAATAGACAAGTAAAGTAGATTGATATCTAGTGTGCCCATTCTTGCAACTTAATGAGAGCAAGAATGCAAATAAGACCGAGAAAGCAGAGAATGTGTTGATCAGTTTGCATGTCTTGGGTAAATGTTTTGTCTGGCTGAGAACTTGGTATGGAATAAATGAACTCATAGAAAGCATCCACAGCTGCTTTGCTTTTTTTGTCGTTTTACTGGGACTACTCATTATATTATCCATTTATTCAACAGTTAGGAATTCATCACATGAGAGAAATAGTGTGCTATGAAAAAACTTACCTGAAACATTCTCGCTCACCCGAGGATCCGCTGCAAGGAAACAGAGGGAGAGTTTGGATAAATCAGGAATTATGGTTTTGTTTTACAGCCACTTGGTTGTAGAAGCAATCAAGGTTATGTGCAGAGTGAAGGAAAGTTACTGAAAGAAATCTGCCATTGCTGTGTTTGCTATTGATGGGTGGGCAAAGTGCCTTTAGAAAAAAGTTCAATAAATTCCAACAAGCAGAAAATATTGTGCTTTTCCAACACTACTCCTTCTGGAGGGGTCAGTTGGAATAAAACTCTGAGACTGATCCTCAGGAGCGCTCATCATGCCGTTTATCTCTACTTCTATCCTTGTTGCCTTTCATACTTTCTCTCTGTGTAGACCACGCAATGTTTTAAAAACTAATGCTTCACCTCATAAAACATGCAGATGATGTGGTTTTTGTATTTTCTGTATTTATGATGTGATTCTAGTGCTGAGCTTCACAGACAGGGAAGTTTGGCAGCGTTACAACACTCCCTGAGTGCATCTTTCAACAGGCTGCGCCTATGCCAAACATTGCCACAAAAAGCGGGAAGGGGTCATTGTTTGATCATCAAAGTATTACACATTGGGGCAAATACGTATTTAATGTGCGGCCATTTTTTCACATTTTCACCATTCACTTCAACTCTGAGAGACAGTCAAATTGTGTTGTTTTCAAACAATTTCCATTTTATTGCATGAACTCAGGCCCTCATCGACCGGTTCATTTGTCTTTAATAAGCCTCCCATCCTCCACTTATTACATAGATTAATTCACCTTCTTACTCGCACCATGCACATGTCCAAACACTCAATACTCACTGAAACCTTTCCTCTATGAGCCAAAGATTCATCTAGCTACACCAGGGACAACATTGTAGACCAACACAAGGCTGGCTACTAATGTTTAACATGCAGCAGTATTTTTGAAATCACATTTTTAATGTTTTTTTTGTTTTCTTTATCCTCTATAAGTAAAGGTTTTGGGGGAGCATGGTGGGGCATTTAGAATGTAGCCGGTTTGAGCCTTTGACTCCAATCCAATTTTTACTTATAAAGTTGTAATTATTTGGTTTATTGTGGCCCTTCATATACTTTGGGGAGCTCTAAGTTTCTAGAGGAAACCAGCAGAATTTAGCTGGCATCGTAGATAAAAACAGTTTCAGCATGGCTGGAATTAAACTGTATGGGCTGTGCCCCTCCAATGATTGAATCTCATGCCCCCGCCTTGAAGGGAGGGATAAGTGGTTTTCAAATAAGCAATGGATTAGTTTGGATGAAAGGGTAGTTCTGCAACTAGAAATGCATTACCAGACTCTGTGTTAAAGGACACTGGTTCACTGGATGGCCCTTCACCAAGCTCATTCTTGGGCTTCACCTTGAATACATAACTGTTGATACAAAAACAGATGAAGAGACGTTGAATTTTGATCCACATTAAACCATCAGGTTTGTTCATTTAGCATCAAAGCTCTGCTTCTGGCACTGTTGGGAGTCTGTCTAATTCAAAGTTATTATAAAAGACTTTCGTGTCAGAAACCTGCTGAGTTGTTGTCAAAATTTGAGCAAAATGAGGATTTTATTTCTCTTCTTCTGTGCCCTGACACTTGATATATTTATTCAGCAATGTCTGACGGCTTAAAGCAGTGGCCCCCCTTTAATAGATTCTCCATATGTGATGAGAAGGCATTACCAAGGTTCACGTGCTTCCAGAAGCAAGGCGCAGGCAGCCCAAGCTTATATTGTCACCAGATCTTGTGGCTAATTTCAGCCTCATTAAAATGCTTGAATGGGAATTGACTCCCCCAGAGTCAGACCACTAAGCAGACGCGTTACCCAGAGCTCAGGATTTCATACAAGTCCTAACATCCGTGGTATTCGAGACCAGTGTCAACTAAAATACATCCATCCAATTCAGGAAGGGAAAAATATGACTGTACCTGCTCTCTGGTTTGAGGTTCTCCACAGCTGTATGAGTCTGGTTGGTGGTTAGAATGGAAACCTGTTCACCCTCAGGACCTTTGGTGGTGGAGATAACCTCATACTCTACAAAAAGACACAGAGAAATGTGTAAGATGAGGACGGTTATGGAGTGCATGGGTTTATTACTGATTTGTGGAATGGAATAGACAGTGGATAGACAGACAGGTTAGTGATGAAAAGTTGACCCAATTAGGGAATACTGGGCAACTAAAGTCCATGTTTGTGATTAGGGCTATCAAATAAAACAACCAACTCTGGTCAACAGTTTCTCAGCCAGAACACCACCCTAAATCCATTAGGATACACTAACATAAAAGGGAGATGGCAACTTTCCTTGGGCATCTCTTAGTGGGACGATCAGGGCTAGACAAATTCACAGGCTTATCTCATGGATTTCAAACCTATGCTGACAGCTGAACCTTTTTGCAGCCTTCAGAGTTTCGGACCTATGCCATACCCTACAGCAGGCTTACTGACACTGGATCCCGACTTGACAGTTGCACAGCATTCTGATAGTCATCCTCCTTGGCAATCAGATTGATTAGATCATCGCAATGCTTAATGGGGAGGGGAATGTAACGAGAGGAAGCAAGAGTAATCAGCTTCACAATGAAAGTGACCCTTTAGACTACTGAAGCTGGACCCCTTCGGAATACCACCATGTTAGAATCAGTATCTGTGCCTTTGGAATTCTGAACCCAAGCTAGTATTCAGATGTCTCAGTGAGACATACTGTACCAATGGGGCAACAGATACCAGACACTTAGCAAATACACTGTCAACACAAAATCAACTCTTTAGAAACCAGGAACTAAAGGGAAGCCTCACCATATAAGCCATAAATGTATATTAAAAACTTAAATTTGGTTGACTATCCATCTGGGAGTCTTACCTGTTGTCTCATTGTCTGTTTTCTGCCAGTCAAGAATAACGAAGGAGGGACATCCTTCTACTGTTACAATGGTGAGGTTGGATGGAGGTGATTTTGGACGATTAGTAACATTTTGCTCTGCTCCTTCTGCCTGTGGGAAATAGCTCAGAGAGGTTGTGATGGAGCATGGCTCATCTGGCTTCTTATCTGTCTTGTAGACCACATGTGGAGCTGAAAATGAGAAATTTCCCATTACCTTTGTGATAATGCTTGTACATCCTTTCAGATAGTGTAACTGTAATGCCTAACATGCATGGGTAAAGTTATTGGGAACCACTGTTTACCAATGTAGCGGTCTTTGCCCATGGCATCAACTTTGGAAGCAGGAACAGAGCTGAAAGATGACGAGTTCTCCCATGTTTCGAATCGGGGTGCTTGAGAAGTTCAGATCGGCAGATGTTTTTAATTTTTTACCAGATTATAATTATATACTATTACAAGATGGATGTATTTAGACAAACCTGCCACTGTTGGCGCAGATGTCGCCTTCGGTTTAGAGGGTTTTGTCATAACAAGAATCTTGGGTTTCTGGATGATAGAATCTTTGTCCTGGCTTTGGTCCATCGTCTTGTCTGGATGCATAAGAAATATCTTTAACATTTTCCTTGAAAACCTTGGAATAAACAACAAAAAAACATTTCTCAGGGAGTTTTTTTAAGGTGGTCTTTTTACCCACCTAATCCTCCAGGCTTTCCCACAAGGTTTGGCTTTTTTGGAATTTGGGGGCGTGCAGCGGGAGAACCTAAAATGATTCAAGTCAAGGTTAAATGGACCTCAACCAAACAACAATAAGCTTAAATCTCCCTCCTGAAACATAATATTCTCCTTCCTTCTTAATTTACACCCAGGAAGAGGAGAACCCGTGAGAAGGTCCCAAGAATGTCCATGCTTTTTAGTACTTTCCTTCTATTTTAAAGAAGAGCATCAAACAAAGCTATTTAAATTAATACATAAAGATTTTAATATCTCAGATCTGATCTCTTGGATCCTAAGGAAAATCGGAAATAGTTATATTTTATAAATGATTAACATTTATCTGTAGATCCTTGTTATCCTGTTGAATCATGGGTTATGACAGTTGGAAAAGAGAAAACATTCACTGTTTTAATTCTGATCACATAATCTATGCCATCTAGTAGTATTTCCAAGAGCAAACAGCAATTGGACTCTGCCCAGGAAAACGGATTCAATTTAGTTCATTTAGCTTCTCCGTTTACCACAAGACAATCAAATGAAGCTCAGTTCTCTAAACCACGTGGCAGGAGTTAAAATGACAGAACGTGGTGTTGAAAAAACTAAAATAAGCTAAAAATAAAACTAAAGACATACAGATGATGTGTGTTTTTCAAATAGAAAGTAATTTCCAGAGGATATCTGGAAAGAGGAACTGAAACATACTGCATTTGTATTGTCAACTAAAACCAGAATGTAGTCAAAATTGTTTTCTGGGTATTTACTGTTTCCAGTGAAAGAAACTTGAGTAAGTACAAACGGTGTAAAGTGGTGTTTATATACTCTATTTCAGGAGGAGTTATCAGGGCTTGCCATCTGTGCCATCCAATACTCTAATCAACGGACGCCTAATCTAACGAACCTATTGTCCTATGACTTCCCCCGAGTTACTACTACTTCCAACTTTGCCTCTCTCAGGGGGTAAAAATATCAAGAATCTTTATTCATGTAAAGACAGGCCCACCACTCGTGCTCACAATACTAGACAGGTCCAGATAATAAATTTGCGAAACATATGTTAATGATTTTTTTTTATTGTGCACACAAATTTAGAAACAAAAGATTGTTAAATCATCAACCACGAAGATTCAATTTTTTTTTTAAATCTAACAAGGCTGTATTATTTAGTGCTTCATAATGCAGATATTTATCCATTCAATACAGATATTAACCATTAAGATACAGATATCTTCATGCAGTCTTTTGACAGCAGCAATTTTCCTTTTAATTTCATTTTCCAATTTTCTTATTCCCATACAGAAACACAATTTAGAAAAATGAAAGAGACCTCATACCACATGGAAGCTTGTGACTACGAAAAAGCATGCGAGTAGTCATGCAAACAATGAACAGTTTCTGCAGAAGAGGCTTTCAAATATTGCTGAAATGCACATGTAAAGAAGCCACAGAGTTTTACGAGACAATTTAGGACATTGCGGTGGATTCGTTCCTCCATGTTTTTCCCTCAAAAAAAAAAAAAAATCCCCTCCAGCACCACAATGGTTTCCAAATCAAACCACTCTATGGAAAAGCTTTGACAATTACACCGCAAAGCTTGCAGCAACATGGGATCTGCAGAGAAACTTGCAAAAAATGACAACGAAAGTTGGAGACAACAGGCAGATTTGCGAGCAATGGGTTGATTGGTGATTTAGGGACGGATGGATTGACAGACATGAATTTACAGTAGATTATGAATGGCAAGGACACCAACATGGGCTGCGTCACAAACAGACTTTCTGCAGGTTAATGATGGGTAAAACACATATAGGAGAGGTTAGCTCAGTTTACCCATTCTCGGTCTGGACCAAATGACTGGTTTGGGGAGAGAAAGTCCTTTATGGTGTTCACCGTTAGCTGTTGAAGGGGAAAAGAGTGAATGTTATGGAGAAAAGAAAGACTAAGCATCTATCGAAATGTGTTAGAGGTGCACACCAGCTAAGAAAAACTGGGGTTTGCTTGGAGAGGAATAGGTAGCTACTCAACTGCCTGAATGAAAGAGATACCATTATTACAATTAGTACAAATGTTGCTGTGCTAAGTAATTCATACTTTTCTGACAGTAAATCTGATATTTGTAAGTAGTTTAATTGGGAGTTGATAGGGAGGAAATGTAACTCGCCCTACCGAAGAAAGCTTTTGGGAATATTGAGCAAAAAGAGAATTTTGTAAAACAGGAGAATAGAAGGTAAGGTACAGGTTGGAGGCAGAGGGGCAAGAGGTGTATCTTTACCCCCATATCTTCTGGAGGGGAAAGGTCTCATGCCGTTAGATGAAGAGAATGGGTTTCTGCCCAGTGATGTCTGGTTCTTGTTTTTCACTGTTAGGACTGAATCAACGAGTTTTGGCGGTAGAGAAGAGATTGAGCCTCCTCGACCGCTCTTACCTAGAAGAAAATATAAAATAAAGACAGCAGCTTTGGTTATGCCTCGTTTGCTGTGGGAAGAAAACTGTTATGGAGTGAATGTACCATCATTAAAGGAAACGGTAAAAAGGTCATAACCGGTCACAAAGGTTAACAGATTGTGATGGACATGTGTAGAATATCAATGATAATCAGCAGCTCAAGTGTTCTGACACTTTGAAACATAACTAAAACTGCAGACTAGAAGTCTGCATAGAGCAAAGCTGTGGTACAGTAGGAATTTTGGTGCTTTTCCACAGGTTTGGTACTTTTCCACGAGGTTCTAAAGGCAGTCTACTTCTGGCCAGTGTGATTTAAAAGAAAAGTGTGTTGATCACTGACTGGTCAGTTGTTAAGCTATTTCACTTTGGCTGGAGTTTTCAGAAGTTCCTGGTTACTCCGAACCGGTTCTACATGGATGACTACACCGCCTAGAACAGCCTATGATTTGAAAATCAGACCCTGACAGGCCATAATCTTTCACAAACAGTGCTGGATCCACTGACAAAATTCTAGTGAATTCCTTAATTTGTAATATTCATCTTGTTTACATTCCGGAAGTGTCACGATACCTAAAAGATTGTGCGTAGCAGCCAAGTACACATATCTGCTGATTACAATGGTGATACCGTGGACCCGTGGTGGACCCGTATCTGCCTATTACTGATGGGATAAGCCCCAGACACTGAATGTAGAATGATGACGTCACTACTCTACTATGATAAACAAAGTTTGGCTTAAGATTAGGGTTGGGGTTGGGGAG
Source organism: Danionella cerebrum (assembly GCA_007224835.1). NCBI lineage: Eukaryota > Metazoa > Chordata > Actinopteri > Cypriniformes > Danionidae > Danionella > Danionella cerebrum. The sequence continues at coordinate 48,499 of SRMA01025243.1, read as the reverse complement.
TACAACCAATGAGATGACGTGGGTGGGGCTCCATGTTTATTGGGTCGGGTTTAACCTATTTGCGCTCTGTAGACAGAAGCATTTTGTAGCAGCAAGTATCAAGGTATTGAACCGATACATAAAAGATGGTTCACACATGCCAATATTTTTGACTTGTGGGGATTTTCACCATGTACGAATGAATGGGATAAACTTGCAGAATAACAAAAAACATGGTTTTAAAGCATGTATCTGTGTTTGGGGTGAGCTAAAGCTGTTTCCATGTGTGATGAACACATTTATGTGCTATGTCCACTAGATGAAGTGCTATTAATGCACTAGACCATTGAGGAGTAACAATCTGATGGCAAGAGGCACAGCAGCTTTAAAATTAGTCCTTAAACCACACCAACACAATCTTTCCGTGAATCTATCGTTGTGTGCTTGAGTTTTGCTCATCACAATCATGTGATTGTAAACCACCAATTGTTTATCAGTTTTTAACCAATACTTCTACATTTTAGCTGTCTACAGGTGTTGCTGATGGTATTAAAGTGCAGCAGTGCATTCCTGTGAAGACAAAGCATGGTTTAGGAGAGGATACAGGAAAGCAGAGATTTCAGACAATAACACAGACATGATTTAGACCAACGAGCCAGTCTTAACGGCTTGTCTGACTGAGAAAATATATGAGAGGATTATGAAAACTGATGTCACTGGTTTTTGCTGGCCGTCTCCCTTACAGAATCTACAGACATTTTGAGTCCTTTGAGCTGGAGTGTGAAATAAAGTGTGTCTGTGGCTAAAGTTATTGAGTTTCTGCATCTGATTGAAAGATGATTTGCACATTCAATTACATTGTGTATCATTTTTCACCCAGGTTTTAAAGTGAACACCCCCCCCCCCATCCAAAAAAATGAAAGTAAACGTAAAAATTACCAGAGGAACTATGTGGAATCTGAGAGGCACTAGGTGCTTTGTTTTGAAGATGTCCATGTGGGGATGTCCGGGTACTGCTGGGTAAGGAATAGGGTGTTGGGGTGGCTGAAGGTTGTGAGGAATTAGTGGGTAGGACTTGGGGAAGGATGTGAGTGGTCTCCACCAGCTGGGAAGACTCATTTCTAACATGGCTGTCTGAATCTGTTTAAGAGAAAGGAGCAGATGAGCCCTGCAGGCTGGAAAAACCAATTCAAGGTGGTTTAGTTGGTTAATGTTGCATAGTGGAACCAACTCAACAGATTTGCCGAATTATGCAAGTTTATCCAAACGATTTGAACCACCTTTATCTGCTAATGTGGTTTTTCCAGCATGACTAGATTATTGAGACCAAATCTTGAGTTTTATATTTCAGGATGTTTAAGATATTTGTCAGTTTCATCCAATCTTGTGGGACCCATGATGGTCTGTTTCTGACATTGTAAGGCTGTCTTGACTGTTCAGGTCAAACAGATTAAGACTGAACTTGCTGACTTCGGTCTCATAATCAGTTTGGCTCCAAGCGGAAAAACAGAGAGAGAGTGTGTGTTGTGCTGTTATCTTATCCAGAGTTCAGAGACAGAGGAAGACAGGAAAGGAGGTGGGACTCCAAGAACTCTGCCTTGCCCTGCGAGAACTAACATGGGACTTTCTTTGGTATTTTCTGTGCATGCAGACTTGTCATGCAGACTGAAATGAGGCCAGCGAGTCAACATGCAAATTCTTTGTTGTTAATAAATGTATTAGTGTTATTCGCCTGGACCATATTCTATGGACAGTGACAGTATCACAGAATGGCATTTAAGGCTACAGCATGGAAAGAGGGAGAAAACCAAACATTTTAATGTGAAGAAATTATTGAGAGGTGATGATATTATAGTGGCAGAGATGAACATGACTTGGGAAGAGAAAACTCACTGATGAATAGAAAGTCTGACTGATGGGTGTTGATAGATGGCATGTGAGCAAGCCTACAAAAACCTTGCCAATGCGTGACCATGCATGACCACAGAGAGGCTTTCAGCTCACAGTACCCTTGTGAAAACTTACGCTTCCTCCTCACCGAGGAGGCGATCGTTCAGGAATCCTCATCACGGAAGGATCTGGACTTTCTAACTCAGCTTCTTACAAGACATGCCAACATGCAGCCAATCATAACAGCGGATGTCTTTAATTCCCACCCACACCCAGCAAAGCGATTACCAACTGACTGCTCATAAGCAGAAAGATTCAATACGAAATTTCTCTTGGTTACCCAATGGAAGCACAGGCCATTTTGGTTCATTGGCTTTCGGGGCAGCCACAGTTCCTTGCTGGCCCATTGGTGGTGCTGTGGGAAATAATGCAGTGCTTTGTAAATGGGAGAGAAATGGTGAGCAGGCATCCTCAACAAGGCTCTTGAGAGGGAGAGAGTATCAAATGTTGTTACTGTGCGCATGACTTCAAATGCCAGTTTTAAGCCTGGAATAAAACCAAAACCTGTGTAAAAGAAGAGTGCAAATGGAAAGACTGAGAGGGAAAATTACCAAAAGATGCCTTGGGACCTCCGTTAACTCCTGTGTTTTTGGGCGGCACTGGTTGGCTTATGTTGTTAAGAGCTAGAAAGGAAATTGCCAAGAAAGAAACCAACACAAAACACTTTCAGTGAACAGTAGACATTGCTGTGCTGTTTGGAAATACTATAATGGAATCTGGCAGAACAAGAAATAAGACGGAAGGTTATCATAGAGGTCCAAGCTGTTGAAAAAAAAAATCCAGCTTCATGGATCAACCAATGGCACGGATTAAAAGAGAATGAGTAATTTGTAATGGGAAGATAGAAGGGGTACAACTATACATTATATCGTAGATATGAACTGTATCACAATAATTTACAACATTATTTTTAACCAACTATTGAAACTATCATTGGGAAAAAATGGATTTTAAAAAGATTTCAGACCACAAAGCTAAGAAGGTTAGGGTCTATTTTGGTTTGTATGACAGCATGTAATACATCGATCCACTAGGAGGCAGTGTTAATGTTTGCATTAAGTCATCTTTTTTACTCTAAGTGATAATAATCTTTAAAATGTGAGTAAAGGATAATTGTCACCTAGTAAATATTACAAAAAACCAAGAAGACATGGTAAAGAAGTTGCAGAAGGGACTTGAATCACAGACACTCCCAGAAGCAAACACACTTCAGATCCCAGATGGTATCTCCCGGTAGCTCCACGATATATATTGAGACAATTTTGTATGGCAATATATTATGCCACAAAATGTTGTTACACCCTTAGAAGATAGTACAGTGTGTTCTTGCTAAATGTTTGTAATTCAAATTACAGTGTTCACATAAATGCACAGCATTAGTTGTTGGTCTTACCAGATAGGAATGGGTTGCTGGGAGGTCCCCCCTGCAAAGAGAGTTGGAATTTTTTTTTTCAGTCAACGAGAGAAAAAGCAAATTGTTTTTTTAGATTTATATCTAGTACAAGGTATCTATACCCAGGGAATATAAACAGTGTTTCTGTAATGCCCTAGTTTTATTTACCAATTGTGAGTTCACATCACATAAATAGACAATGATAAACAAGGCTGAAAGTTCTAACTAAATAGTTCTATCTGTGAAATACAGTTTATTTGTCAAAAACCTTGATATAGTTCAGAAATAGATCAGCTTTACGGTAAAAGACGTCATCAAGGCAATTAGTAATTTAGTGTTTAATTAACAATTTAGATAATTTGTGTTTAGTGTTTCTTTAAATTGTATTTTTATGGCATGGTAATTGACCAAGTGGTTTTCATTAACAGCCATTTAATTTAAATATTAGAAAACACTACAATACAGGTATATGTTTTTTTTCCATGCGAATACATACCATAGTGTTGATAGGAGGTTTATTGAGAATGTCGTTTTTGTCTGAAATAAAACCCAAAGCAAAAAGTCAATTATTTATTCCAAGTTTGTGACCAAAACTATTTATAAGGAATGCATATCAGAATAATGTAATAATAATATAATACCTCCCATGTTGGTCTTGTGGATCACTGGCTTGCTCCACATACCGTTGCGGTCATCTTTGTTGGGTCGAACTCCAAATTCATAGGGTGTGTTAGGCTTGAGGTTGTCGATAACAGTATCAGAGGTGGAGCAGGTCTGGTAGATCCACTTCCTGTTTCTTTCCCTATAGCGGACGGTGTAATGCCTGGTCCAAAGACACACTATGCATTAATAGGGCAAAGCATGTTTGTGGCTAACATTTGGTGTCGTATTCTGCTCTCTATAAAAGAGTCTTTAAAAGGAGGCTGAGATTGTGTTTAAGAACCGCTCCTAGTCAACATTTCCAGTGTGTTTTCCAAAAGTCTCTCTTCAGCAGAGAAAAAACATTCACATACTTCTGTCTTTGAAAAGCAGAGTGAGTTAAGGACTCTTGTCAGTTCGTCCCAACAGTGTCTGTATCCTCACAAAGCATTTAAACATGTAGACACACACTACACCTGCAGTGGCAGGGCTCCATATCCCACACATTTAATTAATCTGCGTAGAAAAACCGTGCACTCATCGAACAGTTCTCTCAATCGTGCGAGAATGTTCAACAAAACCCTGCTCTCCAATGATTTCAAGGGCAGGTACCTTAAATATTGCAAATATCTCATATCTTTTACTGAAATGAAGAAAATTAAGCCTTCCACAAAGATTTAAACACGTCTCATGGAGGTTTTCTGTGAATTTAACAGCCGAACTCACCCTTCAGCCAAGCACTCGTTCATGATGTTTCCCTCGTAGGGCGTCTTTAAGTAAGTTCCCCAGGATAGTAGCACCGATGTGGGTGAAACTGAATCAATGACCAGATGGAGGGGCTTCTCCAGGTTTACCTTGCCTGTTTTAAACCAAGAATGACCGAATGTTAAGTTCCATTTTCTTCAGACCACATTTGTTGATAATTTTTGTACAATAATGCAATATATTTTTTCCAAATCCATTGCCTATTAAGGTCAACCTGTATAATACCTGTGCAATGCTTCTTCACATCATTGTCTGCCATTGGCTGAACAGCCACCAGGTACTTTGGCTCAGCATCTGTCAAAGCAAACAGTTTTTTATTCCTGACTAACAACTGCAAGCAGTTTTGATTGATGCTTACTCAATAAACTGTTCTTCTTTCTCCCTTTATAACCTAGTGAAGCCATATTTAATGACACATTGTCCAAAACTTGATTTGTTAGGCGGTTAATTCGAATGGAAAAGTCATTTAGACAAAAAGCTCGTTAGGATAATTCAAAAGGTGCTATTAGCAATGGCCAGAATCCTCTGGACCTTTCTGAGTTTTCCTGCTTTTGGCTTGAATGTGTTAGAAGGTGCCAAAGGCTGCTTTCGACCATCTGTTGTGCATATGTATCGTATTGAAATCTCAGCAGCACACACTGTAAATTCAAAGGTAATGACCCGTAGCCCCCATCCAATATTAAATAATGATGTGACTGTGTGTTGCTATGCAGGAGAGTGAAGGTTAAGGGGCCAAGTTTCAGAGGCCACTCCTTTTGGAACAAATATTGCTTTGTAAGACTCTCACAAATGCATCAGTTTTGTAATGATTTTCTTGTAGCCAAATAAAACATTCCAATTCTGACTTGATGGTGGTCTTAAATGATATAACTATTAAATAGTTCATGTAATAGCTAGTGACCAAATTAAAAACAAGTTGTAATGTGTTATTTAAAAGATGAACTGTATAAAAAAAGGGGTGTCATCACCGGGAATTTTTCTCAATGCACATCTAAGCTCTAATTGTACACATCGGAGAAAGGAATGTCCACATTTCCTCGTTGTCCACATTTTCAAAGACTTGACAGCTTTCATCCCTTAATATCTCTCAACTGGCTTCTCTTTGCCGCTTGTGTTAAGTATAAAACATTGATGCTTGTCTACAGAACAGTCACAGAATAAACACCTTCCAACTCAGAGAGGCAGTAAATCTTCTTTTCCATGTAAACGATTAAAAATAACCTCATCATAATTACTCTGGAAATAGCTTGAACCCTTCTCTGAGCATTTCTTGTGATTAACTGACTCGTTGCTACAAACCCTTTTTGCCCATCTGCAAGTGGCATTGAATAAAAGCGTCTGCTAGATTTTTAAAGTCAGAGAGAAAAGTTTGCCTTGATTTTATTTAAATATAAATAGATTTACCCTTTTTTAGCTTACCATTTAAACTCACCTTTATTGGGGAATTTTACACCAACACTTCTAACATTTCTAGTAAAACTTAGCAAACCAGTGTCTAATATTTAAAAACTTTTACAATAAACACTAATTTATTCTGATAATTAATCCTTAAGGCACAATGTTGTACGCAGAGATGAAAAATGAAACACCTGGTGAAAGTCATTTCGCAAAACTAAGATTAGCTTGAGGGTCTCTTTGACCTGCCCCTAACCCCAGCCAAAATGAACTCTGAGACTGTTGCTCCTGGGAGAGCAATGATGGATGGACAACAGGAAGCTCTTTTAACAGAAACATAAAGTGGTTAATGACCCTTTTACTGTTTACAGCGTGGTCTGTTCTTTATGGTGATGACAGTTTGGTTACAAAGCATTTTTGAAGTAGCGTTCATTTAATGGAAGAGTTGGGGCAGTATTAGGTGTGCAAATCCAAAAAGTGGTTTTCATGGGTCAGGGAATTGGGTGTTTTGTGGTTATTTCTTCACTCCTAAGCTGATCCACAAACAGCATTTGTGATTGTATTGTGGGATTCCTTGAGGCTCATAAGCGAAGTAACGGATGTCTGTGGTTGGACTCACCAATCTCCGTCTCATAAGGCTCTCCGTTTTCTGGAAGTTGGATGAACTGCTTGGAGAACATGCTTGAACCATAGCCCAAGATATAGCCTTCAAGTTTGATGTCAGGGTTGGGTCGGACAAACTTTAAAACAATGGTGTCTCCTGTGGCGTTTATCCGAACCTTCATATTCTGCCGTCTTACTGTAAAACAGAGAAGAACAAAGAGTTTTCAGACGCTTACTGTGTTTGACAGTCCGTCTCAGTGAGGAGGAACTGCACATAAAGGATTTTTGAAGAGTACTGTAATGAATGAATGATTAATTATGTAAGGTGTAAAGAGTAAGACTTTATTTCCCATGTGTTGGATTGGAATTGTGAATTTATGAGCTTTATTGATTTATGAGACTACGGAGGAGCGCTCTTTTGAGGGGGCCAAAAGTGTGTGCCATGAAAATCTCCATCGAGGTAAATCAAGGGCAATGGTTTTCACAGTTGAGCTCCTCTTCACTTTTCTCGAAGCACAGTAGCATATGGACCACCAGTCTTACGCCTTAGTTACACAGCATTATACTCCCAAGAATTATGAGCCGTTAAAGGCTTTGTACACTTAAAGGAATTCGACACAGACACACGTTTTCAGTGATCCGATCATTAACATTTCAACTGTGCGCCAAGCAATTAATAAAAAATTACCTGCTTATTTATCGTCATCCTTCAAAGCTATTTTGTTAATACTTTTGATGCATGGAAAATGGTTCGAGTCAGTTTCAGCCTTGTACTTGATCCAATAAGCCACCAGGCTGAGCTGAGATTTGTCTGCTTTCTTCTTTTCCCATCAATCAGATGCGTTTAACGATTCTGCTGAGTTAAAGAGGCCACGAAACGTCCTCCTAAATCTGATTTAGACTTCTTGGTCAGAGCCTTTGGAAAGTGATTTGTGTATTTAGCTTAAGTAATTACGAGGTTGGCAGATCCAGATCAACACCCCTATTTGTCAAAGTCACAATGAAAGCATAAACTGAACAAAAGCAGCCATTTCTAACATCTGCAGAGCTAAATATTTTGGGTATTTTCAAGTAAATTCATTCCCAAACTACAGATCTCTTTGTCTACCACATAAACAACACAAATTACTTTCTGAGGTTGTTTTTTAAAGAATTATTGATTGGTATTTATATAATGGAGACGTTAACAAATATGTTTAGTGTGTTGAGGAGTCACTGGTATCAGCTGCTGCCAATAAAAGTGCAGGTTTTAGAGTTAAAATGGCAGTTTGAGTACTGGGTTGAGAGAAAGGTCACTTCCACTTTGAGACGAGCTAACATGCATCTACGCCAGAGCAGAAGTACCACTATCTAACCTCCCGGTACTGAAGATCCCTAGTCTGCAAGTGTATTTAATTGTAGCCTGCAGGAAAAGGGGAGACCATGGACTGAACCATCCATGCACAATCTGTAGTGGTCAAGATTGTTGGTCAAGTGACGCTTTAAAATTGTTGGTCAAGTGACGCTTCAAGATTAGTGGTCAAGTCGCTCTGAAGGATTGTTGGTCAAGTGACGCTTCAAGATTGTTGGTCAAGTGACGCTTCAAGATTGTTGGTCAAGTGACGCTTCAGGATTATTGGTGAAGTGACGCTTCAAGATTGTTGGTCAAGTGACGCTTCAAGATTGTTGGTCAAGTGACGCTTCAAGATTGTTGGTCAAGTGACGCTTCAAGATTGTTGGTCAAGTGACGCTTCAAGATTGTTGGTCAAGTGACGCTTCAAGATTGTTGGTCAAGTGACGCTTCAAGATTGTTGGTCAAGTGACGCTTCAAGATTGTTGGTCAAGTGACGCTTCAAGATTGTTGGTCAAGTGACGCTTCAAGATTGTTGGTCAAGTGACGCTTCAGGATTGTTGGTCAAGTGACTCTTCAGGATTATTGGTCAAGTGACGCTTCAAGATTGTTGGTCAAGTGACTCTTTAAGATTGTTGGTCAAGTGACGCTTCAAGATTGTTGGTCAAGTGACTCTTCAAGATTGTTGGTCAAGTGACTCTTCAAGATTGTTGGTCAAGTGACGCTTCAAGATTGTTGGTCAAGTGACGCTTCAAGATTGTTGGTCAAGTGACGCTTCAAGATTGTTGGTCAAGTGACGCTTCAAGATTGTTGGTCAAGTGACGCTTCAAGATTGTTGGTCAAGTGACGCTTCAAGATTGTTGGTCAAGTGACGCTTCAAGATTGTTGGTCAAGTGACGCTTCAAGATTGTTGGTCAAGTGACTCTTCAGGATTATTGGTTAAGTGACTGCTCAGGATTATTGGTCAAGTGACGCTTCAAGATTGTTGGTCAAGTGACGCTTCAAGATTGTTGGTCAAGTGACGCTTCAAGATTGTTGGTCAAGTGACGCTTCAAGATTGTTGGTCAAGTGACGCTTCAAGATTGTTGGTCAAGTGACGCTTCAAGATTGTTGGTCAAGTGACTGCTCAGGATTATTGGTCAAGTGACTGCTCAGGATTATTGGTCAAGTGACTGCTCAGGATTATTGGTCAAGTGATGCTTCAAGATTATTGGTGAAGTGACTCTTCAAGATTATTGGTGAAGTGACTCTTCAAGATTGTTGGTCAAGTGACGCTTCAAGATTGTTGGTCAAGTGACTGCTCGGGATGATAGGTCAAGTGACTGCTCGGGTTTATTGGTCAAGTGACTGCTCAGGATTATTAGTCAAGTGACGCTTCAAGATTGTTGGTCAAGTGACTCTTCAAGATTGTTGGTCAAGTGACGCTTCAAGATTATTGGTGAAGTGACTCTTCAAGATTGTTGGTCAAGTGACTGTTCAGGATTGTTGGTCAAGTGACGCTTCAAGATTGTTGGTCAAGTGACGCTTCAAGATTGTTGGTCAAGTGACTCTTCAAGATTGTTGGTCAAGTGACGCTTCAAGATTATTGGTGAAGTGACTCTTCAAGATTGTTGGTCAAGTGACTGTTCAGGATTGTTGGTCAAGTGACTGTTCAGGATTATTGATGAAGTGACTCTTCAAGATTGTTGGCCCCTTTTATTGCAGGCGATCGGACCAGCACCAGCACCCCTGACCAGTGAACCCCAGGGGCCTCAGCCACAAGACTAGTTGACTCTTACTAGTTGAATTTATTAGTTAGTGGTGGTTTACTTCTAGCAGCATTTCAAGTGGTATGTGGTTGGATTGATTGCACAGATCTCTTAAACAGCTGTTCTGAAAATCAAACTTGGAAATGTTAAAAGCACCCGGACCAAAAACGTGCAGATTGCTATTGGAATTGGTGCTGCTGGCATCTGTCCCAACTTGCATTGGGCAGAAGGAAAGAATAATCCTTGGAGAGGTCACGCTTGGCTCCTGTTGGTCACCAATTAACTTGACATGTATGTTTTTGGGCTTTGTGAGGAATTTTCTGCTGGACACCACCCACTCAGACACTAACATATTTCCCTAAAGTTTGGAGGTGGAAATCTCTTGAAGTGAATTAAACAAACAGAAAAGAGGAAGAGTGTGGGTTGGTAAGATGGACTGCTGGATTTGTGTAATGGGAAACCCTGCACTTCTGAAAAACTGCAAAGTGGATTCCTCATTAGTGAGTGGTTGAAAATAAACTGTACCTTTTGGATAGTATTGATGCACTGTTTAAGTTTAATTATTAGGGAAGCTCTTTGTTGCTTTAGTCGTGGTTTTGTTTCAGCTGTTACATTTTCAATGCATAAACCATGTCAGTGCAGTATAAGACTTTTTTCTTTTCTTTTTATTACAGTTTAAGACTTTGTCTGGGTCTGAGGCTTAAAAGGGGAGCTTTACCAATGCATGGTTTGGTTCTGCACGCTTCTGAAGGCTTTTCCACTGCAATGAGTCCTTAGTATCTGCTCTGTTTTTTAACAAGGTTCTGTAACTGAGCCCAATCATGCTGAAAGGTACAATCAGGTACAATTTTTTAATTAAAGTTTAACAATTTGAGTTGAATTAACAATTCATTTGGTTTTTATCTCTGGTGCTAATTGAACTCTCAAGTCCATACCACTGAAACAATACAAAATTAAAAGTCTTGGAAATGTGTACTTTACTTATTGGCTCCTTGTTGTTTTCTGGGTGTTTCTGATTGACAGTTTCAGTTATCAGATGACCGTTTATGTTATCGCTTTATAGTCTAAAGCAGTAAAAACCAATGAGAAAGCACAGAAACCAAACTGAACTGAAATGAACAATTATGTTTAATGCAGTGAAAAAATTGAAAAGCTTTGCTCTTGGGGTTGAGGAATTATTCGTTTTACTCGTCACCGCAAAGGCTTTAAAGTAGTTTCTAGTGTCATTTTAAATACACTTAAAAGGAGTTTGTTCTTTTCCCCTATAAGAACTGTTAAAAGATTCCTTGTATTCATGTATGTTTTAGTGCATCTATTGCCTCAACATCCCGGAAATCCACACCCCTTTGGCAAACATCAATGTATCCCTGATAGGACTGTGCTTACATACGATAGAAATGCCGATGATTGGGTAGATGCAACAGTGGATGATGTCTAGGTTAGTCCTAGTAAGCTCCTCCTGAACTTTGTTTATTTTCATAGTTTCCTATTATTGACTTTCAGGTTTAAAATGAACCACACCAGATGTACTGTAGGATCACCCATACAGGATAACTAGGAGTTCTCTCATGCAATGCAAAGACTCCGGGAGCGTAGATCATACTCAGCCTTCTACGCTAAATAAGAACGGGATCTTGAATAGCAGCAATGGTTACATGCAGTTTGGGCTGGAAATACTTTAAAATTTTTATCTAGACAATTAAATAAAGTATTTCCCATATGAAGGACTCTTCCTTCTTACCCTATACACTCAACTCAGCTCGATAGGGTAAAACACTGGCCCTAAACATTAGAACAATTGGGTCATTATCTTGATGCAGTGTGAAACTGGCAAGAAATTTCAATTTTTGAATGTAATCGTTGAGAATATCTTGAAACAAACAGGGCTGGTGCTAGTTGTGCTCTGTGGTAAACAAAACAAAACTGTATACATTTACTGTTATTGGAAACACACATGAACTGTGTCAAATCGACAAAAACACAGTTTGTTTTGAGGAAAGTACAGTGTTGGTAATTTGACACTAGATACGAGAAGAATCTTGCATGATCTTTCTTGGCACCATTGTGTAATGATTTCCAGACTTGGACTGTTCAGCATCCTTCCCAAGCTGTATTGTGTCAGATACGCTTGGTTTTTAGCCTATTGCATGAATACGTTCCAGTTGTTCTTTGACGTTTTGCAAATGTTCCACTTAAAACATAATTCACTGATCGCGAGAGGTTCATACTACAGCGTTATCTGTGAGTAGAAGCTATTCTACTCTGCATTCAATAGTCAGTCCACTGTAAACAAACACTTCCTTTTTGCTTGCTCTCACCTTCTTGTACATTGTAATTTATATGTATTGAAATGTTACATTACCTAAACTTAATGTACTAGCGTCAAGGGTCTAATAAGTTGACTTTAATGGAATTTTGAAAGAAAAAAGTCTGATGGCGTTTTCAATATCTTTATTTGCAGAAGAAATGAGCATTGCTGGCCGTCAAACAGTCCAAGTTTGTGCTTTTTATTAAAAAAAATTAAATTAAACATCTAAAATCTGTTCCTTATTTAGAATATCACTGTATTACACCACATTTTAGGACAAGCTTGACCCAAATTTCCATGAAGATTTAAAAATGGTACTAAACTACAGAGGAAGCAAATCACCTGAGGCCACTGAGGGAGTGTAAATCTACTGTTTTCCCAGACTTCTACAAATCATTCGTCTTTCAGGCACATTTACAACTGTCCTGATCTCTGCACTCAAACAGCTGCTTTCCCCTACCCTTCACCCCACAAACCCTTTCATCCGTTTAGTCTTAGTCGGACTGTTCTGGAGGTGTCCATCTAGACACAAAAGTACTAAAAGTAGGTATTGAAAGAATACAGACTACAGTTTAACTTCTTTTCTTTTCCAAGCTCAGTGTTTTTCTTCCCTGATGGCATTTGGCTAGAGTTCTGGAGTGATTTTGCAGCGCTTGCTTTTACAGTACAGCTGCTTACACACGTGCTGCTAAGCTGTCTTTGCCCTACAGCGACTAAAGAGTACGGTAACAAGTAAAAAGCTCTGTCTGAGTCTAGCAAACATGCACCTAGCTCAACTTCAAGCTGTTAGATATCAAGGTCATCCATGCTGAAAAAAATATTTTAGCCTAAAAACGTTGGTGGAGTTTATTGGTGTGCGAGGGTTCAGCTGGTCCTTAAAACTGGTCATACCATTCCTATTTTAAAGTGGAAAATGGTTTTGTCTGAATTTTGTTTTGTTTTTTTACACAAAGCAAATTATACTCCATGGTATTGTTACAATCACCTCAATAAAAATAATGTCTGACTGCAGAACAGAGTTAAGTTTTTACATTTTAACACTGTTTGGGATTAAACTTCAACTCTCTCTGGAGTTATTATTTTCCATCAGATTTAAAAAAAAAAAACTGGTTACATTTTTACTCTGTTTTTAGAGTTAAACTTCAACTCTCAGGTCACTTGTGAAACTTGTGCATCAAGCCCGCTATGCACTATACCACCAGTGTTTAGAGTTTAAACTGTAAAAACAAACTCCCAAACACTACGAATGAGCTTAGAAACAGCCCAAATATTACCTCCTAAAATGGAACTTCTTAAAACTTTTTGTCTAACCCCTGCATTTTCAACACCTGAAATGTTCTCAGTAGTGAAATTGGCAAAATTGTCCAGGCAAATATATATATGTATATATACAGCCGTGTGTTGGACTGATTGACCAGCTGTGCTGAACGACACTGCAAGAGGCAGGGCACATAGCCAACGGTACAGATATTCTTCCCCTCTGGAGATAGAGCTGTTTTTTTAGCTGAAGAATAAACACCGATTGCCAACATAGAGCTTGCATTACTAATGCTGTGTGCAATCTCAGCATGCATTTCTTTTGCAAGAATATTTTACCACTAAGATGTGTATCATGCACAGAAATTGCCTTTCAATGAGAACCCATGCACCCACAAGAACACGGTCAGAAATGTGTTCACCAACATGCACAAAAGAAACAGCTTTTGGCAAGCTCCGTGCAACATGAGGTAGCTATTAACTTGATTGTTTCAAAGAAAACCAAATTAGATGTCATTTTCAAATAGCCAAAGAGAAAAATCAAAGAACTTGGACTCCATTCAACTCTGGAAAAATTACAGGTGTTTTACCCCCCCCCCCCCCTTTCAGCCTTGGTCACTTGTTTGTTTTTTGTTTTTTTTGCTTTAAGCCTTCATTTCAATTCTCTGCTGCATGTAATTGCCAGTATTATGCTCATGCCAAAAAAGCGACTGCCAGTGATTTTTCAATGCCTTTTAAATTATATCAAATCCAGGAAACTTTGGGACAGTTCAAGAAGTGTACATTTGCATCTAACAAGCTGCAATCTTTACATACTTCAGTGTTATAAGTCGTTTACAGAAACAAACTGGAGCGTTTAAAAGATATATTTGCATCTGCATATAACTCAGAAAATGTGGTACAGGGGTGCTGAACTTGCCTCTGACTCTTTGTGCGTTGCTGCATGTGAGAATTCCTGCAAGTGTCAGAAGGAAGCCCAAGTGTAGGACAGTCCAACCCGCCATGGTACTCTGCTCCAATCGAGAAAGGATGCTGCCTGATTTCTCAAAGGTCTTCTGCTGGTGCTGATGTCAGATCGAGACTTCTGGAGCTCACCGTGGACCTCTGCTGAGTGATAGACAGTGCAAGGACTCCTCTTGGATGTATAGTGACCAGGGAGGGAGGAGATTGCTGATTCAATCACACCCACCCTCACCAATCCACACACACACACATTTCTGGGGGTGAGCTTGGCTTTAATTTACCGATCTTGCTCGACAATACTCTCTCTCCAACTTTTTTCCATCAAGGATTTTCCCCTGCAGCATCTGTGTTTGTGGGTGAGCAAGTCTATGCTTTTAAGGCTGTTCTCAATTTGATTGGACCCAGGACATGAACTTGAACCACTGCAATATCAATGAGTACAAGGAAGTATGGAATCCAGGTGGACAAGTACATTTGTAGAATCCATAGACCACATGATTTCACCCATAAGTTAGTTACTGGTGAAGGGTTGGAAGGTTCAAATTGATTTCCAGTTGCATCCTTTGAAGTGTGTCACAGCCTTACAGTTCAAACCTGGATTTATGTAAACTAATGTGTACCAATAATAATAAATAACTCCACACACATAGGTAAATTATAACTGGCGTTAAATAATTAAATAAAATATCCTTCTGTACAAATTACTGCAAACATTTTGGTGTTTCCATAAAAACTAATTTACGTCGTATGGTATTGTCAGATTTGGACGTTTTCACCTCACTGTTTGAGAATTAACAGTTAAATCTAGTGAGAGGTTTCATACCTCTCGCTGGGCTTTTTCTCCAGATGCCTGGTGAACGATCGTTCCAGAAGTCCCCAATAAGGTAGTTTGGCAAAATTTGCAAACAGCTGAATGGTTCTCCTTTATAGAACTTTTGCAAATATATTCTTTGTGCTCTGTGAAGGCAAAGTTAATAAGGGCCAATTTCTCTAACATTCGTTAATTGTTCTCTCCATCTTGTGACGTTACAGAGCACTCACGATGTCGGTGAGAAAATAAAGAATAATAATGCTGCTGCTTGTATTGATAAAATATTCCGCAGATTATTTGAAGAGATGTATGAAAAAATAGCAAATGTTTTTTTAATGAAAACACTTGAGGCTTGCTTTTTGTTCATGGATTAAAATCACCAGAACACATGTGCAGCCGGGACCGTTACAATACAGAGATCACAGACAGCCGAGGGTTAGACAATACCAAGACCACAGAGAGTCGAGACCGTGACAAGACCGAGACCATAGATAATTGGTTTTGAGACCAGTCTCGAGCACTACAACACTACAAAAAGCAGTCAGTTTTGGTCTTTAGGATAAGTGTTTGTGCCTCAGTCTCCTTTCTTCCATCTTTATGATCTCTCCCAATGGTGATCACAAAGTTTTACTAACATTTGTTCTTAAAGCCTTTTTTTTTTAAACATCCACAAAGGGAGAGACCTATACTTGGACAGTTCAACTGTTCTTGAAGATTCAAATGTATAGAGAGCAATAACTTTATGACAAACAAATTAGTTCTAGCTTTGTCATATAGATTGCAATATCTCCTGACCACTAGTGGGCACTGTGCTGAAACTTTACATGCATCTTTAAATCTTGATTCTTGTCACATTTACTAAGTTTCATGTCAATACGCTAAAGTTTTATTGAGATATAGCCTTGAGTTTTTGTTTTTTAGAACGTAAAATTTAGGAAAAAAGCAGGTGACTGATGGTGGGACTAGAAAGTTTAAGGGTCCAAATTGGGTCAGGTGACTCATTAGATCCAGTTGTATGATTGTGTCAAACGTAATAACTTTCCTGCAAGCTGTTCATAGGGCTGCTATTGACTTCAATGGTGGAATAATGGTAATGGGAATGCTAACAAAAATACAATAGGTGCATTCACATCTTTGGTTCTTGGCCTCTAGTTATGCATACTAATAAAACCTAGCTGTTCAATATTATGTGGACTGTGACATAACTGGTAGATACCATTATGGTTCTCCTTCTCCAGGAATATGACTGGGTGGAAAGTACAGTCTCTTTCTACTTCGTCATCACAGACAGGAGTACTTGTCAATTCTTGCCCGTTGCTAACCACTGAATATTACGTCTCGTCTAGAAAGGTGTCCAGGCACAAGCTCCATGCCAAAAAAACTCACCTCCAGGGACATGGACGGAAATTGCAGACTCTGTGGAATGGGTTTAGTAGCAAGTGCTTCAAACACGTGCGACATGAGGGAGAAGCATTTACTACAGCGAGGCCCGTCTGGACCACAGGATGTGAATAAAGAAATCTCCTTGAATCAAGCCACCTCAGTATTATGCAATGAAAGCTCTGCTTGTGTATCGAGCTACATCATTAGATGGAGTAGAAGAGGTGCTCTTCTGAACGTCCCATGCTCTGAGTAATGGAACAAGAGAAGGAACAGTTTGAAAACCATATCCCTATCAAAACTCAGTCATTGCTTATGTACGGGTCTAATCATGTCCTGAGGTGCTTTGTTTACAAACAAAACTCTTTACATCCAAGTGGGTTGCCAGGATTAAGTTGGTAACAGGCTGTTGGCAAGACCTCTCCTTTCTGGTACATGTATAAATATGTTTTCTGCAGCTGGTACCACTCTTAGTCTCTGTGATTGCCTTGTAAACTCTTAATGACTCACTTCAAAAGGCTGAACTGGATAGAGCAGTGGCTTGGACAAATTAGAGAAGACTTGTAGACCTGCACCAGCTTTTGCTTTTTGTTTCTCATACCTGCAAACAAGTTGACTTATAACCTTCCATGGGAACATACCAGAAATGTTCAAGCTCCAATTTATCAGCTTAATAATCACTCGGAGGTCAAGCGGCTCACCTTTCCTATGCCCAAAAGATTGTAATTTTTCAGCTCGAACGGCGTTATGACTAATCTTTAAAGTCCCATGAGTAATCACACGTGAAACACATGAAACGTGAGGTTGCATAACGAATCCGATTGGCTTTTAAATGATAATATGTAGAGATTTGGAGCATGTGCTTCCAATCTGGATGAGTCACTTCTTCACACTTGACTTTGAAATCTGTGAAAGTTTACACATACTGCTCCATACCTGCAGAGGAACACACGCATTCACCATGACACACAGATTGCTCCTGGCCTGTCCTGCCTCATTTCAAGATGATGAGTGTTGAAACTGCAGGAAAGACGTGACTGGGTCCATGCAGTGTGTATGTCAGAAAACATGGCTTATATAACAGCTTCACCATGTCTGGCCTGCAAATCGAGACGCTTGGAGAGGAAAATCATTCTTAGCCTCACAATGCAGCTATTGTCTTTTAGCCTTGAGCAAATGGCATCAGGTGGAGGAGTGTTACGTGGATCAGTGAAATTTGTCTGAAAAGGAAACAAACATTTAAAGTTTCCCCAGACTCAGCTGCCAGACACACTGTACATAAATGAGATGTTCCATGACTCAACTGTCGTACTGAGTTGCTTTCCTCACAGGTATCACAGGCAGGGGTCATATTAATACACCTGTGGTTTGGGATTGTTCTCATCCTGGTAACATAATAAAAGTTAACTGAGTATTCCCAAGGATTTGTCCTACTCAGTTAAGTGTCATATATATTCTCCTTGAGGGCGCCAATACTATGAATAGACACATAAGTAACACAAAATATGTTTTACAGACTTTCTTGTTAGGGTTAAGAGAGAATTTGATTTTTACAAAATCACAACAGTATGTTGTGTAATGCAATTTCTTGTGTTTTTTTTTTTAATTAAATTGAGTCTCATTTGCTTGATGAAACTCTCTCTTTTAATGGTTTTCATGATTGCTTTATCAGTAATACGACAATGTTTCTATTGTCTGTTGTAGCTTATGACCAATACTTATGCCTTTTTTATTAGGATTTTTATTTATTATTTCTATTGATTTTTTTTTAATCAAATCTTTTTGAAGGTTTAAAATTTCACCTCCATAAACTATAATTACTTTGTATTTGACAAATTTGGTGGATCACTTAGAAAATTTGTTCACTACAACATGAAAGTAATTCTGAGATGACTATTTCTTTTTCAGAATATATTATTAACAATTTTCCTTGAATTTATTTGAATTGCATTTTAAAGGAATCATTACTTGATTTTTCAAACTTACTGTTTATTGAGATATAAATAGGTGTGTAACTTGATTTTCATAATTGGTCGAGTTCCGTTTTCTGATTGGCCAAATTGTGCATATTCATGTAGGGTTCTGTATCAATCCCTGTATGTCTGGTGAAACTAAGATTATGGTGAGAGCTTATAAAGGGTTTTATATCATAGATTTATGTACACTTAATGAAGCAGTTAATTCAATAGCATGGATAAATGCACAGATAATCTTGATAAATTGTTCTCAATCTCTCTGATGCTAATTTTGGCAAAAAAAAAAAAAGTTGAGAGATAAACAGATTTTATTATTGACCTAAAAAATGTAAAGTCAATTTCATGTGAGAACAACCAACACATAATTAATGAACGAACATGTGACAAAAATATACTACCTAAAGACAATAATGAACAGTTATTTATTTTTGACAGAAGCAAACACCGCTTTTCAAAATGTGCTTCCCATTTTGAATTCATTAGATCGTGACGGGTCCTGTAGGGATTAGGCAAAGATCTTCAGCTCTAGGCTACAGAGATTGAGTATGTTTCAAGCCTACACTGATTATCTCCTAAATGCCCTCTTTTTAGAAGTGCAGTGATACCCCGAGATACGAAATTAATTTGTTCTAGGGTGGCTTTCGTATCTCAAAGCAAGTTTTTCATGTAAAATGCCTAATCCGTGCAATGGGTATAAAATTTATTATGGCACCACAAATGAAGGTTAACTTTCTCAAGATATTTCTCTAATTACAAGCAGCAACACAGTTTCAAGCCCAAGTGCAGACAGTACTGAGCGTACTGGAGAGACTTTCTGAGAATGCGTCACAGGGTTTCTCTAACTTGCACTACAGAAAAGCACTTTCCACGTTAAATACGGTTTTCTTTTACGACACCTTGACTCTAACATTTGTTATCACATTATTGGTAATCTATACATAATGTTTTGCTTGGTTTAAAAATGATTTAAAGTGTTTTAAAGCTATCAGCCCCTTTAAGCACTGTCTGCAATGAGAGAATGGAGCGCTAGGACCCAGAAGCACAGCACACATATTTTTACAAAAAATCTCCAACTTTTTTCAGTTTAAGACCATTAAAAATGTTTGATAAACTATGATCACTAATTATTTTACATAGAAGCCAATATCCCACTTAGGAGTTGACCAAAAAAAGTTTAATTTTATGATCATTTGCACAGCCAAATCTGAAAAATTTCATTGTGCTCAACAGAACTATTGCATAGTGACCTGTTTTGTTGTTTGAAGAATGTCCTCGAATCCATAAAGGGCTGTATGGGGCCGCTTGTCTATCATCATACTTGTATTATGAACCGTAATCTTTTAATATTCTGCAATTCACGTAAAATATTGTAAGGCTTGAAGTATCTTTAAAACATCTTGCGATTTTTCTGCTGAGTCACACTAACCATTATTTCTTACCCATCAACATAACCTACCGAGGAAAACGTTCACCTGCTTTGTGACATCCATTCATCATCGGCCTAGCCTCAAGTGCCGTGTTTTCTTCTCTGACCCAGAAGCACCGCAGATCTCAAAGAACTCCAGCATGTGCTCATGACCATTAACCTCGATTCTGCAACCATCAATCTTTGTCCTCTATCTGCTGGAGTGGATCACAAAACATGTTCTCCAGCATGTAACCCAGCTGTTACCACAAAGTTCACCCTGGGCTCTTGAGATTGGAGTCAGGACAGAACAGCCCGTTATACTTTTCAGCTGGAGGATGTGGTGCATAAATAATAGTGTGACTGGCTGGTGGCTGTGGTTGAGTAATATTTGTTTTTCTGAATGAGATCGAAAATGGTCAAGTAGCTCATGCGGCTTCCCAATCCCAAGCTAAAATTGAAGGCCATGTCATATATGAGTATATTTTTCCTACTGTTTTCTATAAGAAAATTCTTGTTCACACAGAACTTCACTCATACCAATAAAGCATTTGGTGACGTAATCTTGTTAGCCAATCAGAGGCCTCAATGAAGGCAAGGTGAAACCAGATCCAAGTAATGCATTTTGGTCATTTCAAGGATTTCTGTGATTTATCAAAGTACATAAAGCTAAATGAGTTAGATGTTTGTCCATTTAGAAAGATAACCTTGATCGTAGCAGTCAGCGGGGAATGGTAAATAGGTTTCTGGTAAGTGTACCATTCTTCGTGAAGATTTTTAACCCCCTGAAGATAAAAAATGTGTGTTTTTCAACTAGTTTGCCTCAGGAAATTATCCATTTTCACCTAATTGTAGAGCGATTTTTATCGATTAACGCCACTCTGTAGTGTACATGAAAGTGCTTGAATGAAAATCCACCCCTTGTCACCGTAGAATGAGAGCACCCTCTGAGCTCCGTGGAATGCACACAGCTCGCTTTCCACCCCTTGCGTTTGCCATATATGATAGAATACAAACAATGGCAGTGAGCGGTAGCAACAGTTTTAACAGAGCGACTTGATATCTTTTTAATATTATTATTATTAATAAACATAGTTTTGTGTTGAACAGTTTCTTTGTTATTTGATAGGGGTGAAAAAAATTATATATTTCTTTAAAAAAAATATAATCGGTTTATGAACAATTATAAAATACTTTTTCACTTTTATCTTATATATTTTGTAATTTTTTTAATTATTTCTTTTTAGTGGTTTTCCATGTGAATTTTTAAATGGAAAATATGCAGAAACGGATTGAAAATGACTGGATAAAATAATAAAAATATTAAAGAAATGCTTAAACTTTTGAAAAACTGAGGAAAAACAAAATACTAATTGTTGAAGCAAGTACACTTTAATCTCATTCCTGGACTCATAAAATGGTCAAAAAGCCCCTTTTAACCTGAACATTGGAAGGACCAGCTGCACATCTGGAATGGGCCACAGAGAAACGTCTTAAGACCCTTTGCAGGAACAGCATGCTGACATTTTTCCACCGCTTTATCTGCATGTCTGTCTAGGGCGAAAAGAAGATCATTGAGTGAATGTAGGTCAGGATGTCTTTTGAGATCCAGATGAGACTCAAACCCTGTGGGTTTTAATGCCTATTAATGCTCTGGACATCTTGTGCATAAATGTGAGGAGGTACATGTTCCACGTGTTCATGAAGAAAGAGGCTTCGGTGCGTCACACTTTAATTTCCATCTCCACTCACACTTAGACACTTAGCACATTTAACACTTTAGATAAAAGCGTATTTAGCAAAGCACACGTGTGGACAGCTGAAACGACACATTTCCATGAATTTTGTGATCAAAACATTTGCACTGAAGATTGTTTATTTTATTTTTTACAAATTTTGCCATATTACAATAACATAACGTGAGCGTTCCAACTGTTGGTGCTTCTCTGAGATTTAACACAAGGCATTGAATTATGAAAAAAAATGTAAGCTAGCTATAACAATTCAAAATGTTTGGCACTAATCATATTTAAGATTGCTAATAATATGTAATTACCTTGAAATTGCTAATAAAATGTAAAAATTGTGAACTCTATTAATAGGCCTCAACGAAGGATACAACAAATAGTTCATAAAGACCTAGATCTCATTCCATTTTGACAAGTTCAGAATATTTGGACAGGTTGTGAAGTTTGGCCACTAATATGTTTCCATTTGGTAGATTACTCTTTAAAGTGGAAAATCTCACAGGTTTAATTATGGCAATTTTGCAACATACACTTCAAAACATGCTCATTTTGGTTTGCGTATTTAGCAATTTGGAAAATACTTGCAGCTGGAACACATGTGGTTTATTCTTCAACAATTCGGCCTAATCTGCTTGTTAACTTTCATATGATCGTTTCATTGACTTTACTTTACCTTTGTTTTGAAATGCTTTTGTTGAAGTATTTAAAAACTACATGAATACACGTGTAATCGCGGGAAGTGGTGCTTTCATTCATCCTAATTGATTTTTCTTTTATCAAAACTGCAATAACTTGATTTAATAGAGGTTGACGGGCATCAGGACAATTTATTAGATGATACTTTTGATCCAAGCCTGGTTTTGATTGCACCATGTACAGAAACATGATATTACGGAAATGTTTACTGTCCCTGAGATTCTCACATAGGGAAATGTTGCCAGATCCTCTTCGCTCAGTTGAAGCAGTTGGGAATTTTGTGTTTAATTGTGTTTTCTGATGACTAGATTGGTGATTTTTTTCATTAGTGTTGACCTTGGCCATCACCCATTGATAAGGCTGTTTTTTGGGTTGTTTTTCTGTAGGGTCCATACAGTAGAAAGAGTGACTAAATAATGACAGTAAAAGTACTAATACAAACGTGTGTTTTAGATTCTTATTAACAAGTCAAACCAACCCTTTATCTATGATATATAGAGTACACCCCAACATTTCCATTTTTGGAATGTGTTTAGCTGTTTTGATTGAATTGTTTTAAATCTGCAACAAGTAAAGTGTGATTCTTTCTGGCTGTGCAAGGAAGAAATATTACTAACTAGATTCTGTGAGAATCACAAGGGTTCTAATTTGCTCAACGTTTTGATAAATAAACATTCATTGCTGAAGAATTTTATGTTTGTTAGAGTAACTTTGAGAAGTTTTAAATATTTGAAATGTTAATTATTGTGTTTATTCAGCATAAAAACTTCAAGATGGGCACCCATTTTTAAAGTGGTTTCAAAAAGATTAGTTTCAGTACACAATCTCCTGATTGTTTCTACAAGACATTCTGTCTTTTCAAGGGATCGTTGACCGGTTTCTTCCCTGTTCCCATGCTAGAATCAAGAAACACTGAGGGGTTTGGTTTCCCCAAACTGGTCTCAAAGTACTGAAAGCAGAGTAACTTCTTGGAACTCTTTGTGTATGTCATGGTGTACTGGAGCAGATTTCTATTAGTTACAATCACCTTGAACATCGGTGTTTAGTTACGGGAGGCTATTAACTAGAGGCTGTCAGCCAAGAATGTTTTTTTTTTCGGCTGGATCAAGCACTGGATTTTCTCTCTCACCATTCACAATTTTACTTGTTATTGAGGTAATTGCTTGGGATTGCATTAGTTGAAAGTTTTCGATTGAAATCAGTTTTTATCAAATTTAATAATGTCAAAAATATCTAGTCAGTGAAGGACTAAATATCAAAACCTTTAGATATAATTTTCTGTAGGTTTCAATCAAGGCGCATTGTTGCATGAAATTTCGAAAATTGAGGCCTTTAGGTCAATTATCAAACACACTTGTAGCCATTGTCCATTGGTTGATGTACAGCAGTGTTTCTCAAACTTTTTTTCTCATTCTCCATTCCCTCATTTGGAAAAAGGAGCATACATAAGCCCTACCTGCCTTTATCGTCCCGACAGAATGGTGACCAAGCCTATTTTTATTTAATTTTTTATTTATCTAAAGATCTTAACAAGTTTACAAGGGTATAAATTAGACTAGCTAGATCGAAAAAGTGGTTGCAGTTTTATAAAACCAACTCAAAAATATGGATTGTCAGTAGTTGCCACATGTATAACTTCAGCTCACAATTGGAAAAAACAAAAGTGCTGTAGTTTTGATATAAAGCTAAAATAAAAGTGGTTTGCTGTGTAACTTCTCTTGCTCTGAACCGTTTACCGACCTTTTAAGATATTTGTACATTTTGTAAATGAAATCACTGTTCCTTCAGTTTATTTTGTGCCACTTCAAACTGTTTCGACGTCAAACTCCCCGCTCTATGGTTCCCGGTTCTAGTTATGTTTTTAAAGAGGATTACAATTTATTGAAATGGGTTTAATTTTGCGAGAGGGGTGAGTTGGTCAACTGAAATCCTCAAGGAACTTTTGCTTCCATATGTTTTTAAAGACATTATTAGATGATGCACATGTTAGAGCACTGCAAAAAGAGCATGGCCTGTACAAAAATCCAAACCTACTTGGATAAGAAAATTGGAGTAACAGAAAGAAGACTGAACTTTCGATGTAACCCTGACCACTGCTTTCAGCCTTTCCGTAAATGTTAAAACCACTCCACCATCGTAAATGAAGGCATTACTTTATAGACACTGTCTTCTTTGAGTGTTTTTGGGTTCAAATATACTTTTATAATTCATAGGCAATGCTAACCCCTGAGCCACTGTAGGCTGAATTGCAGATGTGTCCAGAACTTGGATTTCGATTATTTCACGGATATCCTTATTTAACATCCAGAAAGTGATGCAGGTTCACTTCAAAATGTGGTCTCTGAAATGCTTGCTGTGTTCACTGCTGGTAAAGTGGTGATTTTGCAATAAGTATATTTGTGCCACAACATTGAAAAATATAGGGTCGTGGTTATGATACTTGTCCACCAGATTTGAGTAAGGTTTAATCTACGGTTTGCTTTTGTGTGTCCAACGACTTCCAGTATCTCCTCTGATTGTGCTTCCAGAATCCTTATACCTAATCCTTATAGGTTCAGTAGTCCCCATATTTGTCACAGTTACGACATTTGTCAAATGTCAACAAAAGCATGTCCTGCACACATGGTGTTAATCACTTGTCCTGCACAACCAGCTCTTATGTAATAGTGTTTTCCAAAGAAAGGAAACCTGGTGGAGAAAGACCTTCAGAGCTTGAATTTCAAAGAAAGAGATAATTCAATTATGGCACCAAATGACGAAGTTGTTGAAGCTCGCTGACAGAGTTTTGACACATGCTCAGGGCTTTTTCTACGCATCAGCCAGAGTAAAGATGTATGGGCCACTTGTTTCAGTTTCACTATTAGGTTTCCAAACGCCAAAGCTTGGCAGAAAAATGTAGTTTCCAATGTCCGTAAGATCCCAATCCAGCGCCCGCTCCAACCTGTGGATTGTGTTTTATTAAGTTGTCAATCCTTTTTTAATCCAATTTCTCACCAGAACGGGAGCTATTAAGCAGTTAAATGCTAAAGGAGACACATATGATGGCTTTAGATGCTCAAGGTGTTTGTCTTACAGGGTATGTGATCATTACAGACATTTCATGATTATTCTCAGTCAATGCGTGACATAAATGAGGCACTTCTGGAAGCCATATGCTTACGTTGATCTTAGATCATAGAGACCTTTCAAATGGAAAACAATCAATACAGGGCTTAAGACACATTGTACGTAACAGGCATTGGATGTTTAGGTTGTTGCTGGCAAAACTCAAATACAGAGAGTCAAAGGATGTGATGATAAGACAAAATGAAGACAATTTTTTAGGGTGGCTAAGTAGAAAGATGAATGTATGTCCTTGAGGTTTAAACTTGTTCAAATGGCCTTGATCTTCATCAGTCTAGAAATTGTGAAAACACTATATATGTAATAGGGTTAAAGGTGTTGTATTAAATCTTATTATTTTATGAGTATTAATTGCACACAAGTGGCAAAGTATGAATAACATGTGTGAACCAAAGCTTACCGCCTTACTCTGAAGTGCTCTAAATAGTCGAACAATGCATAGGGGCACCGTCTACAGCAAGATTATGTTGTAGGTCTTTGGAGCTGGTCTGTGGGTTGTCTGTGACTGTTCTCACCATACTGCGCCTCTGTTTCTCTGAGATTTTTCTTGGTCTTCCACTTCGGGCATTAACTAGAACTGTACCTCTGGTCTTCCAATTCCTCACAATGTTCCTCACAGTTAAAACTGAAGGCTTGAATGTCTGAAACTCTGTGTATCATTCTGCTAAACCATCATGTTCAACAATCATTGTTTTCACGACATCTGAAAGATGTTTGAGGCTCCCATGTTACCACTCTTTAGACGCAATGAACTTACAATTGGCCTCCATTAAATACTTTTTCGGTATTGGATTTACCTGCTAGCCAGTGCACTTTCTGTTACCATTTTTTGTTTGAGCTTGACTGAGTTTAGCTGATAAAAGAAGGTAATTTTTAACTCATCAAAGATGCATACAGGTTCAAAAATCTAAATAGCCATGGTTTGTAATGTGTTCACAGATTCATTGTCATTTAAAGAACCATTAATAATTTAAACCTTATGACGTATGATGTTTTTGACTTATAGCATATGACGTTTTTGACTGAATTTTACATAAAGCACTTTACTTTATACTTGACTTGGCAGGATACATTCCAAGCATCCTTTTTCTAGGAATTTATCCACATTTTTTCAACCACTTCCTTGGATTCCTGCAGGCAGTTAAGGCCTCTACAGAATGAATCTTCTGATGGCTTTTCATCAGGGTGGTCTTCTTTTGGGTGAGGAAATATTGATGCATTGATGCTCTCTGCCTGAAGATGGCCTTTACCATTGACTCCCTAATCCAAGGCAATAGTGTGGCATAAATCCTCTCTTTTCTCCACATTTTTGTCATCTTTATTGCATTTATCAAACAGCTCCCTGTGAACAGCTATCCTCAGTATAAGCTGATTTTTTTCATCTTCTTTGTCGTCCTGCTATTCTTCTTCTTTCCTGTTTCTATGAAAGTGTGGGACATCCTTCTCACGTCATCAAAAAAGTCATCTTTTCATTGGTCGAAGAACCAATCCAATGTGGCAGAGCTAAACTCTTTATCGTTGGCACCACTCAATTGGCCGATTGGCACCCATGGTTTTCACTTGAGGCACGTTCTCAGATCGAAAATTCAGATAGGAGTGCAGAAGCCTTTAGTCTTCCCAGTGAAATGGAAGTAAACCATTCACCATACCACACACAATACTACGGGTTGCATTGTGCAGGTCTACAGTTTTGTCTCTGGTGTCCTTAGATAGCTCTTTGGTCTTGTCCATGGTGTTCATGACATTTCAAGAATGTTAAATAATCGAAGTAATGAATTTTCAAGACAACTGGTTTTTGAAAGACAAAATTGGTATAATATATACACCTTACAGCAGTAAGTGTAATATGTAATGCCTAATACTCTCATAATAACTCAGAAATGCAAATAAGGCTTGTGTAAACACATTTTTTGCAACTAACAAAATTCCTTATTGAGTAACAAATTGAGTTTATCAACATACACAAATACAAAAGCTCAGGGGGTTCACAAACATTAAGCTGAACTGTAACAGTGTCCTAATAAATGTGACCTATAATATTTTATAGTGACTGTTTAAATGTCAGTAGTATGCTTTTAAGAGAGTCCTGTAGAGTGCAGATGTTTTGAGACGCAATAAGACAATATAGGAAACCACTAAACATGGTGTTGTAGATGGCAAACGCCAATGAAAACAACACAATCTTCACCGGAGCCAAATAATACCTCAACTCCACATATACGTCCTGTATGTATTTACACAGCTGATGTTTTCTCCACTCGTGAGATTTAGATTTTCCGTTCACTGCTGTGCAATAGGTTTTTCATTGTAGTTGCCAGTTTCTTTCTAAAGATAGTTTGTCTAACTTGAAAAGTCATGTTTCTCAGGATGAGGTATTTGTTACACTCAATCAAAGTTAATCAAGGACAGCTATTAGACTCGGGAGCTATTTTGTAATTCAGCTTGCCAAACTGCACATAATTTAATGCTTTTTAAAGAAAAGATGCTGTATGCTGTGGAGACCCAAGCCGAGCAGAAAGAGAAATGAAACGCACAGATGGAAGACATCATTGACTTCACGATAGAAGCCAATAAAAGGAATAATCAAACATTTTTTTCCAAAAAAAAAACTCAAGGTTAGTTAATTGAACTCATAAGTAGATGTTGCTGGGGACAGGTGTTAGTGGAGTCTGGATTGATTCAGCCACTTTAGATTCGCTCCAGAGGTCGTCAAAAACACATTAGTCCGGTTTAGTGGACAGATGTGTTCAAACACCCAATAAACACCAACAACTCTCCTCTTTCTGACCCAGTTCTTAAACTTTATGGGGTGTGTTGCTGAACCTTGCTTTTCAGGCAGGGTTTGGAGAGTTATTAATTGAAAATTCTAAACACAAAATTAAAATTCGTACTATAAAAGGCAAAATGTTCTTCTGTGACTGGTTTTGACTCCAATAAAACATCTCATATTTTTTTTAAACTAAAACTTTGGTCTAAACACATTTTTAACATAATTTTCCTTCTATTTGACAGAGATTTTCAGTAATATTTATTAAAAACTGCTGACTATTTCCCCTATTTTGACAACTGGTTTAGAGCCAACTAATTTGGACAACCATCGCCCCATATCCAACCTTGCCTTTTTAGCCAATGCTTTGGAAAGGGTTGTGTGCTGATCAGTTTCGAATTTAGTAGGTTTTGACTTTTAGTTTTGACTTCAAATATGTGTAGACTCCAAAAGGTTTTTAGATTTGATTTAGTTTTGGTTTTAAACTAACATTACAAGAGATATGACACAAAATTTGTAAGGTATTGAAATTAAATGTGAAAATATGCTGTCGTCTGACCCCAATATAACGGACCCCAACTCGATGGCATCTAATGGTGAAAAGAAGGGATAACCCTTGTAAGTACAAGACTTGTGATTTGGCCTGTATTTTTCTAAGTTCTGGCACAAAACGGCTTGGAACAGTGTATAAGGTTTAGGAGATGTTCAGCTGTTTTTTTTTTATTTTTATTTACTTTTTTTCACAGTTTTTTGACCTTGTCATTGGCCTTGTCATTTGGGGTGATTTTATACATTTTTGTTTCTTCTCAACACTTTATATTTGTTATAAAACATAAAAATGATTAGTTAAAAATTAAATTGTTTAATTTTTATCCAATACAAAATTGTATTTTTGTATTTCAGGTTTGTTGTGGAATTCTTGTGTAATGAAAAAATATTTGTAAAAAAAAAACTAATGTAGTGTGTTCTGCTCTGATGTTTCTAAAGTGATGAGTTTGTCAGCTTGCAGACTAAAATAAAATTGTCGAACAGCAATTCTTTTCATAAATGCTTAAATGCTTAACATAAATGCTTCATTTGTAAAGAAAACTTCAGCATATAGTTTAATCTTCTATCTACATTAAACTTTAAGAACCAAGAAATCAAATGAAACCTTACATTGCAAGTGATGCTGAAGAACATTTAGAAGTTGCATTTGAGGAATTTTAAGGCTATGGAATCGAATTCTTCAAAACATTGTTGAAGTGTCATTTACAAAATGTATTTGGTTACTTCACAGAATTTAATTTTACCGTTTGCTCTTTTAAAGATATAATAAGTCATTTTTGATTGTTTAAGATACTGTATAGAGTAAAGAATGCTGCTTGAAGGGCCCCCAAAGTGTGGTTAGAGCCAGAAAGGATCAAAAATGGTGGTCCTTCTAAATTACTTTTTTTTTTTTAAAGCTTTCAAACTTAAATAGTATGTTTTTGATCACTTTCAGCTTTGTTACTCACCACAGGAAACCATATAGAAGGCTTAGTCAACCAAAACAACATGAAAATTGAACTGAACCAAACTGAGTACGCTAATGGTAATTGAACCCAATTGTGAGATAGCTACAGATTCGCACTCTGTTTTTTGTCACAATAATGTAAATTATGGCTGTGGACTTTGGTACATGTTCATTTTGCAGAAATATAATAAAATTCAATAAAAACTTAATGCCTATCCATAAATTATTCCTGAAACCAACTGAAAAGTGATATACTGCTGTAGCACCTTACTCCCATTAAGTGTAAATCTGGCTACAACTGTAAATCTGATTGGCTGATTGGTATAATGTTCCAAGATCAGCAAAGATGTTGATCCGGGAACATGAAGCACTTGTCAAAACCAGGTTCAGGAGTTTGACCTAGACGTCTTACATTTAAAACCTTTCTCGCGTTTCACATTCATCTTTACCTTTGCATCATTCCCATCTCTCTTCTCTCATCATTTATGCTGCTCTGACAGGCCGGTGTGCTGCCAGCTCGCCGGGTTTTACGGTCAGCTAGAGCTCCAGAAGTTTGGATCGCTTCGGTTCTCAGTTTATAGTAGAGTCTGCAGGAGCTATTATGGCCGCCGTGGACTGGCCGGGCTTCAACAGCAATGCAAACCCGATCAAAGAGTGTTACGCAATGATGTCTTTAAGTTCCCCTCAATATTTTGGTTTCTTTTTCATCTTACCGTGCTGTTTGCTCTCTGTGTGAAATATTATCTGGCATCTGGGATCTAGATGTGGACCAGGTTGGTCTGATTCAAAAATGCCACATCACAATAAACGTATGGAGTGAGGTCATGCTGGGATACCTCAAATATCAGGCACGGAGAGACTGGTAATGGCCAACAGTGATCGCTTTGCTCAGCATGAGGTTTGCATTGTGTCTCGTGTCGGCTGACATTACATAACAGGCGATCACCCCTGGCGACCGATAAAAACACTTCTACTCTTATTTCTTTAACCACAAGCGATTATCAAAATGTGAGCAAAACATTGCAAAAAATAATATTATTTGAAAACAACTTTGCTGGCACCGTCTTTTATGATTATTTTTTAGTAAAATATAATAGTTCCACTGTATTCCGAAAGCTGTTTGTTCAGTATATGAAACTCTTGTGGCAAAAAAAAATCGCTTTTATTGTTGTGGTGCGTCACCCCTAAAATATAATTCTATCAATAACGCTGCTGTTAATAATAACAGCACACTTTTTAACACTTTTTAAGAGTGTAATTTTATTGTTGACACCCTTATTATATATCGCCACATGCGATTCCAAAACCATGACATCATAATGACAATACATTACACAATTTAACCAAATACTGGGCATTTGCTTAACAGCTGTCATTTCTATTATCATCACTCTGTTTGCTTTAGACTGAGCTGTTATTTCATTTGCAGCAGTGTGTCTTAGCACATATGTGGTACTGTAGATACAGATAAATAGTGTTCATAAAGCAGTCTGCGGGATGGCATGCTTTAGATCTTTTTAAAATGTTTGGACGGACGCTGCACTTTTCGGCTGCCCTCCAACTGGGGATAAAGGAAGCCAAGGAACATAGAACAAATGCGCACAGCATGTCGAGTGAACATTGCTTTTGCAGGCCTCTTTCTGCCTAGCTGCGCCACACTGTCTTTTCCATGGGCACTGGTCCAGTGGAAATGTTATCGGCACAAAGTCACAACGCACATCAGTCAAGGAGATTGAAGTCACAAGGAGTTCTGACATTGCAGAAATGACCTTTCCGTCTTTAAATTCTCACCCTCATATTGTTCTTTTTGTAATGCTGGATACGAATACTCTGTCGTGGTCACTGAACCTCTATGAATCTTTATTGTGAAGGCAAAGGTACTGAAACCTATTATACTGTATCTTCTTCTTTCACCCGAACTTCGAAATGCTGTGCTTTCTAAAACATGGACTGTTTAAAAAAAGTGAAAAAAAATGGACATTTCAGACAATTAAACCTAGAGAAATTTAATTCATAGATCTCCAATAACAAGAATCACCTGAAATCATTTTGCTCAATCAATCCCTAGACCAACCACCAGCTTTCTGAGCTTTCCCAAACTTTCTATAACAGTCACCAGTCCATTAAACCAGCACTTGTTCTACTGGTTGTGTATGCTCCACTTCCTGGTTTGCATTCCTGATTCACTCTCCAGAAATCTCCTCTCTGGGAATCTCCTCACTTTCTGCTTTGGAATCAACCATGTTGTTAATTACGGCTCATAATGAAAAATAAATAAATAAATTAAACCTGTTTTTACAGTTTGTGATTATTTAGGTGGCCATGTCATCTGCTTGGGTTGGTCCACTGGGTTTTCTGAAGTCAACACTCAAAGCATCCTTCTACAGACTTATCTACTGGTAAAACTTGAAGTCTTACCCAAAGCTAGGTCCCCCTGCAGGAGATTACCTCGATGCTTGGCTTATAAACTTTTTGTCAGCTTCTCTCTGCCATTGATTTCAATGGGATTTTTTTTGTTTTACTTTTTAAAAAAGCTGCATGTTTCGATTTGACTCTTAAAGCACTAAAAGCATTACTGAAAGCTTGCCTTCTACGTTTGTACTCACCACTTCATGCCCCTACTACAAAGCAGGCCTTGGTGGTGAACGGCACCAAAAGGGTTATCATATTACTTATGATAACAAATATGAGTGCTGTCCTTGCTCCAGTTATGTGTATTTTGAACCTTAAGTAAAAGTCAAGAACCCAGTATTTTATGCAGTGTTTATTTGCAGCTTTTGTACTTTTGTTTATGTTTCCAACCGTCTTGCAGTTTTCTCCAGCAGAGTCACCATGTATGTGCATATGGGTCTACAGGTAGTAACTTTTATACAACAATGTTATAATCTTTCACCCATTTCGAATTAATTCCAAACTTCATGATCGTAATGAACCATCAAAATTTTTGACAAATTCTTCTTTGAACTCAATTTCCGGGTCTGAATCTGGTTCAAATATATAAGGTGCAACTTATTTGTCATTTGAGAAATTGTCTTGACACATTTCCTTCTATTGCTTTCTCTTCCAACAGACTGGAGATGTCAACACGTCTCGCAGCAGAAATGTAACCTTAGCTGCAGTCTTTCAAAAATACCCTAAAAAAAAAATCATATTTTTCCCCCTTTTAAAGAGAATACTTTCTAAAACCACAATTTATGATCCGGTCAATATGCCAATCAATTATTTTTTTTCACACAACGTCCATTTGGTCACTGATTGTTTTCTCTTCGATTGCATCTTGGGCAAACACCATTAAACTTCAACAACAAACAGTGTAAATTAGAAGTTAATATGAATAATCATGATTGCAGTTTGTTTTTGCCAAGGTAAACACTGCTTGAATTTCAAAACACGTGCAGCAGCTGCAGCAACTACAAAAACATTGGTCTACATTAAGTTTGTTTATACTTTATTGTCTCAGCCATAGACCACCAGTGGGGGTGCAGAAACCTCTTTGCTTTAAGTTTATTAGATTCATGGGATTAAGAACGTCTCAGGGACACTGGAAAATCCAAATTTCCTTCAACATAACCCCAACTGTAACCCTTGACATGAAGTGTTCTCTTTAAAGTCAAACCAAAGTTTGAATCAGCTTCAACAAAGATGTTGATCCAGGAACATGTTGCACTTCACAAAGTCAGGTTTTGCGTAAGAAACAACATAAGGGCAAAGAATAAATGATGGAGGGTGGACTATCCCTTCAAACTCTGATACTTGATTGAGTGTGTTCTTCCTGTTGCTTTGGCCTCACTGTAGACTTTAACTTTTCCAAGAGAAATGTTCAGTGCTGCCCTTCAAGAAAATTGTGTTTGTCACAACAGTCTTGTCACGTGGAGTGGGGTCATGAGAGGTAGGAGACCTCGGAAGAGCCCCTTTTTACAGGAAGCAGAGTTCACTAAGGTGTGGACCCCATACATCCTTCAAAGAGGAAAAAAATGAAATGGGATGTTGTGGATGTTGCAACAGAGACCAACTCAAGCCAAAAACTGTCCTGAGCCAAAAACATAGACCCCTGGAGGGAAAATGCAAAAAGAAACAGATCCAAACCTGCTGTGGAGCAGATTTGTTGATAAAGAGGCAGTTTTACATTTATGCTAATTGATTTTAACTTGTGAAAGAAATAAAAGCTTGGTTCCAGATTAAGAACTTTTATATACTTTTACTTTTAGGTATAGATTCCTGATCCTGAAACAATCACGATGTTTTAGAAAAAATACCCAATCGGCTAAAACAGTATTGGTGAAAGGATTTATGTCACTGACGATATCAACGAAAATATGGGTATAACCTAAAAAAGGACGTCCATAGCCTCTTTGCAACCCTAGCTTTTATGATCTAACGGGGTGATTAAAAATGTGTTGATGCCACTTCAATGTAAACCCCAACAATTTATTACTTCAAACATTTATACTGTTTCTTGTTCAAGAGACACAAGGAATACGACTGCTGAAACCCATGTCTTGCTTATGTCTGTGTGTGGTGGTTCTGGAGGCACTGGCTCTAGCTGTAGTCCACTCTTTGTGAATCTCCACCTCATTTTCCACAGAGTTCTAAAAGAAGATGAGGATGTCAGTATACATATTTCCAGGTATTAGCAGTATGCTATGCATTGAAGGTTAGCTTGGTGGCAATGATCGTTAACCAATCAGAGGAGGGAGAACCAGAGGATGTTACTCTACACCTGCTACTATACTGTCAGTAACGGCATGGGCAGATACAATTCACACAACAGCAGCTCATCTGATGCACTAGAAATGAATAGAATAGACTGTTGGGAATAAATTTCATGTGAAAAAGGTTGATCTATTTCTTCTGATAGTGTTTGTTCTACCAGAGGAGGCCTCGGAGAGCTACGCAGCCATTTCCAAACAGCTCTCTGGTAACCATTGACGATTAAACTCTGTCAAAATGTTGTTAAAGCAGCACAGAGTGTTTAGAAATTCTTTAAGCACTACTGTTCACTGAGCATTAATACAAAGATGTTATAAATAGCAAAGATAAAGTATATGAGGGGCGCCAAAAATGGAAGCTTGAGTGAAAGGAAAGTCAGGACTGTATGAAATGTGTGAACATTCAGTTCTGTCTGCAGATTAATCAAAACAAAACTGTGAAAAACAGTGATTTAAAGCAGACTTCCCTCAATAATCAATCAGGAAACCGTGCTGGAAACGTGAAATTGTGACTACTCTGGCCTTGACTGACAAGATCAGGGTTTCACACACTTGATGCAACCCAGATGAGGGTTGGTCGATGATGTTGAATCAAGCTTTCCATATGTGCATGGACATGTAATCACTATGGAAATAAACATTTGCTCTCGGAGGCTGTTCCGTTGCCTTATCTGGAGAGAGGGGCACATTGCAAATGCAACTCTCGATTCATTTCTCAAACTTCTTTGAGTCGCTGTACTGTATAATCTCCCATTTTCAATGTGGTTTCTATTAGTGGTCCTATCAAGATGTGGGAGCCCAGGCTCTGAAAAGAGGTTCTGGAGGGAAGCATGGTCTGGAAAGTTGACGATTGAAATGCAAAACAGTGACAAACACAGACTCGTTTGCCGTAGGCTAAAACTCACAGTGAGATAAAACAGCAGAGAGTTAAATACCTATAAATGTGCCTGTGTGAAAGACATTCATCTTTTAAAAATCATCACTGTTATGTCTGCACTAGGAGATGATGTGTGGCACTGCAATGATGTGATTACGATGAGAAGATGATCTTATCATAGTATTAAATGGTTATAACTAGTGGATATAACCGGTTTTACCAGTAATTACCAATTTATAGACTAAAGCACAAGATGTTTTATATCTTCTACACCTGGCTAACCCAACGTGTTTTCGCATGCATCTGTCTTATTCACACCAGTATGTTTGCTTCATCTAAAGTTTCCCTACCTCAAGGATACTCTCTGCTCTTATATGGTAAATAAAATCCAGTTCATTTGGAAGACATTATATGTCTTAAGTACATTTACAGGAAGTTGGTTGTGGAATTCCCTACTTTCAATGTTCACTTAGATGCTTCTGCTGCATTTCTTCTGTCCTCACCTGGAATTTCTTGTTTTTTTTTCAAGCAAAAGAGAGCTATTTTGTTAAGGTCATAACATACTCCAAAATTCAAATCACACAACCAGCAGGTGGTGCTATGAGTACCTCATCTCATACGCATATCAATGTGTACAGAATCACATGCTCATCATGCCACATCATTTCTATGCTCTTTTGTTAACATAAGTGCAAGATACAGCCACAAATACCCTTCTTCCTGTGAAATTCAAACAACCAGCTGGTGGCGCTATGAGTGTAGCGTCATATAAGTATATACATTTTTTCAGAATGGTAGGCTAAACATTTCATGACTTTGTCATGTTATTTGGAATAAGTATATGAGAGGTACAGTAACAAATAGATCTATACCTATACCTTTGAGAAGGGTCAAATTCGTGATGCCGCCACATCAAGACCGTGTGACAAAATTCTTCATTTTTGATAAAATGTGGTCTGTTATGCCTTAAGAGTAAACACACCAATTTTCAGCTGGATCGGAGAATTCCCCTAGGAGGAGTTTGTAAAAGTGCAGGGAGATATTTTTTTTCAAAATGGCAGACTTCCTGTATATTTTTGGAATGTCTGCCTGAGAATTTTGTTCTTGCATAGAGGTGATGCATATGTGTACCGATTTTCGTGTCTCTAAGGCAAACTGTAACCCAGACTGTATTCATTGTAGAAACAGCTTGCCATAATGTGGGTTCCAAAGGTCTGGTCTATGCACGAGAGAGGCCAGTGTCACAGTTCAAAAGAGCAATTTCATTATGGCACCAGCCAAACAAAAACCAACATAAAGCAACAAATAATACAAATGGAGGAAATCCTTTTTTAATGGTCGTTTTTAATAGTTGCTCTCACTTACCAAAGAATAAAATACTGGACTATTCTTCCCACCTCTGGATTTGTGCAACGCACGTTTGAAGGCAAACTGTTACAACTGTTTGCAGACCATGGTTTTGATAGGGATCCAATACTTGCAAGCTTTCTAAATGAAATCCATTTAACTACCATTTTGTGCTTATAGACATGTGCAGTTCTCATGTTTGATTCCTGTCTCGCCTGAAATGTTGTGGGTATCTAATGAGTGCCATGCTGGAATAAATCGGGTTTGAACTGCACCCAGCATCTGGTGCTACCGCAGACTGACACTGGTGTGACTTGAGCAATTTGCTCATTAAACACCATCAAGGCCCCTCAGACGATCCACGTTACCAAACTCTAGCAGCGCCTTTTCTCATATTTAACATGAACCCTGCTGTATTTACATCAAAATTTGACTGTGACGAAACCTGTTTTCCAACAATAAAAATAGGTATTGTCGCTTATTTTCATCCTCCAGTTGCAATTATCCAGTCATTTGATCCTGATGTGGTGGTGGTTTTAAAACTTCTCAGAGGAGGTTCTGCATGATTTTTGGAACAATTTAAACTGACAGGAAACGTCCCAATGGGTCTTCAAAACCACTTCAGGTTTGAGCGATGCACTCGCTCCTCGGTGCTGTATTGTGAGGGGCAAACTAAAGAAAGCCCATCGGGTATTTTTCTGCTTAGCGATTATGTAATGTTTTCCTTGTTGACGACTGTATTTCATTATTCGCTTGCATCTCGGTGAATTCGTTGTGATGTGTTGTTTGTCATGGGTAGATGTGGAGGTAACATTTCAAAGCATCAACATTCATTGACTGAAAGATGTTTTATGGTCTGTTATCATTCAAAGCTTCATCGTTTGCAGAGATACATGTCAGAAGAAGGATCACACGCTCACACAAACACAAAACCAGAAACATGCATGTATCTCTGTATGCATGGGTCTATCTAAAACACTAGGACCAGTCCAAGGCTTAAGGAGGGAAGTCTGTTGGTCATTAACTTGCTGGATCTGTTCGGCCAATAAACTGGCTCACAGCTTTGATTCCTCACATGCACGTGAGAGGGAAAAGAGAGGAATAGTTCTGGCACGTGCTGCTGCTTGGCCTCACATACCGCTCCCTGCTCCAACACTGCAATTCTGCTTAATATCACACCAAAAATATGTAAATGTGTTCGTTTCTTTTCTTTTCTTCCTTTTTCGGCTAGACGTCTCTTTCTCTGTGTGGTCATTTTTCCATCTGTTGGTCAATCTGCCATACACCATGACTTTTAACCTTACTAAGGTTCCTTTACTTTGGAAATAGTCAAGAAATCTGAGCCTGTGAGTGAATGTTGTGTTGTAAATATCGAAATCTCACACTTGCCAAGTTCCAAGCAACTGTACTTCGAGGTAATTGCTTCCATACTATCAAAAAACTAATTATTGAAGTGACTGCTCAGTAAATTTTGGGAGTGTTTCTCAGTAACTGCGTGTAAACACTGATAAACAAATGACCAGGAGCTTAGAAAGAGTTTTTCAGCCAGTGTGTTGAGTTATGTGGACATTAGTCACTGATTAGTCTGTCATGCGGTGAGAGCTTTAAGTGTCTGTCGGACACTCAACGTGTAAACACGGAGCCTCCCAGTGGCATGAATGGTGTAATACAGAGACGTTCAACCTGTAGCCATTATAAATTCAAATGCTGCCATTCCGCCTTTCTGTGTAGTTGTCAAAAACATCAAGAGATTTGGTCTGAAAAGTCGCCACCATATTTCATATTAGGTAGCCCAATCTGTGGATACATAAATGCAGCTGAATGAATACAAAGTTAATTTTTATAATTATTTCAATACAATAGTTATGGGCCAAAGAAAACCCTGGTGTGATTTGCTAAAGTTAGTAATTGTGAACCTTGCCACCTGAATCCTGTTATAAACCAAACAAGCGAACTGCAGCATGCACCTAATTGGACGCAAAACAGGAAGTGATGTCACAAGATGTCTGAATGCTGGAACATTTTGGAAGCTCTTTGTGAACTATCATCTGGTAAAGATAGCCATATGTTCATACAGACGAAGAGCACTTAATCTGGAACAAACCGTTATTTCAGATGGTGAATTCTGTCTACATTACAAAGAACAACCAATCAGGTTGTAGATGTATCACTATGCCTGTCAGTTCGGTAACATTGGGTTTGTTGTGTAAATTGCAACCAGATGAGATTTGGTACGAACCACCTAAAAGTCTTGAAAGAAAACAAACATGTAAAGCAGTGAACACTTCAACAACACAGCGTAATAAATCAATGTATCAATGATGTCAGAAAAGAAAGCTTTGCTCACCATCATCCCTCTAATTCCGCCCGGAGGTATTCTTTTGTTTTGAAGTGCAGACATGTCACGTTCTTGCACACAGAGCTTCTTGATTCCATTACAAAATTAACCTTGACTTGTTCACACATGTTGGAAAGCCCATCCACAAACTGTTCCCAAACATATGAGAAAATGGAATCTTGAAAAACAACCCCAAACCATAACCCCCCTTCCATCCAACTTCAGTCAGACACGTGTCATTGTAAAGTTCACAGATGTAAAAGTGTTTAGTTCTTCGTACATAACTTTTTCTCTGCAAACTGACCAAAGCCTTGCACAAAAAAATTCATTAAGACTTAAGCAACAAATACCAACAAAACCCGAGAATAGGCTTTTGTCCACATTAAATCTAATGAAATGCCTGAAGGTGCAGCTAGGTTAGTTGTGGTGTTTCAAAAACAGTTAAAATGTCTGTTAAAATCTCTTAAACTGCAAAAATGCTTCAGTGCCCTAATGAATGAACTGTCATGTCAAGTCAGCATAACTGATGGATTTGGGTCTTAGCAAAGCGTAAGAGCAGCAGGATGAACGGATGCAAGAGGAATCCATTTATCACCTCCAGATAAACTGTTCTCTGCACCTTGTCCTGACACCAATCTTCCAGAGACTTCTACTCATTCATCTCCACATTCAGGAGAAACACTACGGCGCGTCTGCTGTGGTTAATCAGCACATGCGATGCATACTTCAAACACATCTGTCCACGCTTAAGTTAAGTGACCCAAGTATGAAAAAAGCCAGGTTTTGATTGCTGGCCTAATAAGCAAGGAGAGCCTCAAGGATTTCTTTGAATCCTCAAACACAGCATTCTCAAGCTCCAGTTTTCCAAGTCATGTGCATAATACACATCAATCAGAGAATGGGAAACGAAAACATCTCCAGGTTTGACAAATAAACAGCTGAGGGATGTGGTTACTAATCCAACGCTAAGGGACGAGTCAGCTTTGCTACATTTTGATATTCAACATAAATGAATGACTCACCCGTCAATATCCCTCTTTCCCGTTCATCAATTTGATGTCAGCATCCATTTTTAGAGGTGCTTAATTTGAAATCTGGCCATTTCTCTGCCACTCCTAGCCCATGTTGTGCATGCGTTTCCATGGTTTTGCTGTAATGGTTCACTGGGGGAGTCGGTTCCTGGATGGAGGTTTACTGTAAACGTGTTGTGGTTTTGGAGGTCCATGCTACATTTCTTGCATTTTATCCAGTGAAGATAAATGCCGCTGAGGTCAGCACAGAGGAAGGATCAGCTCATTGACAAAAGGACTTCCATTTGTTTTGCAGGAAGATGCAGAGAGGTTTTTCATGATTGATTGAGAACAGGGAATTGGGTCTGGTGGTATCGTAATGAAGCTGCATCATTATTTCCACATGTAAAGCTGGAAGCAAGCTTGTCATTCTAATGCGCACCCCCCATAGCTCAAAGAAAAGGGTCTGAGCCCCAAACCGCTTTGAAGTGCATTTACATCAAAAAGTTCCAGCTTTCAAGGGACCAATCCAGGAGTTGATCAAGCTGTTTACATGTGTTTTCAGTTGTATGCATTTAGAGTGGCTCTGACCAGTATGTCCAAGCAGTTGACGATTTTCCATGTTTACAGAATAATCAGTTATTTAGATTTAGCCATACACCATCCACCCTAAAACTGTGTCCAGTCTGAAGGGTTCTAAACATATCCTCATTGTTAAAATGCAAGGTACCAGATATTAATGTTTTTAGGTTTGTATTTTACACAGTAAATCTTAAGATTTAAAACATGCTTACATTTTATGTCTATATTGAGATGTTTGTTTTTATTTACTCTCTCTGGTCAAGTGTAAATACAAAATTATTGCAATAAAAATACTAAGAACAGAAAAAAATACTATATAACAGAATATAACCTTTAAAACTCACTTTTTGATTGTAGACATTATATATACAGAATACACACAACATAACCGGCTTCTATCTGTAGTAGTGATGCATCAACTTGTGCGGGGGCATAGTACCTGGGGCAGGATTGCTCTAGAACCAAATAATTAATGGTTAAAGCGGCATGTTTTTTTTCTGGATACAATTACAGTGGTAAGAAAAAGTGAACCTTTTGGAATTCCGTTATTTTCTGAAAATGTTTGTTGTAAAATGTTATTTGACCACATTATTTTTGAAAAATGTAAAATAAAAAGCGGCGCTAGTATGGTGGTGTATTTTTTTTTTTCAGCGCAGAATATATGATTGAAAAATCAAACCAAGTTTCAGCTTGTAAATATTTTTATATTTGAAAAAAGTCTTGATCATAACGAAGTCGAGATTGCGACAAAACAAGAAAGAATTTTGAAATTGATCAATTAAAATGTTTACATTTTTTTAATCAACAGATTGATTGAACCTTGCAGTTTGATAAACCTTAATCCTGAGTTATGGAGAAAAAAAGTCTATTTTTATTCTGTCTGTGATTTATTACACATGAGATGCAACATCCAAATGCTCAGGGTTGTTTCATGAGATAATTTTCTTCTTTAATGTGATTGTCTTCTTTACTATTTGAGAGTAGGTGGGAGAAATAAGGAAAACTGGAAACCACAAGAGAGGGAAAAGTAGGAGATGAAGGTGTGCAAGCGGAACTGTTTCCAAAGCTTGACCTTGACTTTCCAGTCCATCTTATGAACCAAAATAGAAGTATTTGGAATAATCAAGGGAAATCAACAGACTTTTTCCTGTTGTGTTTGATCCAAAATGACATAACCTTGGCTTTGCATGGGCTTGGCATGCAACATCGTTTTTGGAAACACATCGAAACATGAAATGAAGTTGGGTCTCACAACAGGTTGATGTCTCCATTGAATTTGAAGAACATCTCCACTACGGCTCCCTTGCAAAAACTCAACGCCTTGTTATCTGGAACTTCTCGATCAATGTCCATCAGATGACAGAAACCCCTACAGTGCATATTTTTCGGGGAACTGCAGGAGGAGGGGGTTGGGAACCAGGTGTACTCTGCATTGGAATGTCATTCTTGTTCTGCAGAAACAGCCTGCAACGTTTTCTAAATAGCTTGAAGACATGTTTGCAAAAATGTTGTGGCTGCACAGATCCTACCCCGTGTGGCAGCAAAACTGTTTAAGAATATTGTATTCATCATATGAATGTTTTTTTTAAAGGAAAAGCTATGATTTATGGCATTTTCCTAACCATTAGAAGTCCTTTTTGTGCGTTTATTTGCTACTGTACAATTTCCTCTAATCAATTATCTTTAAAACAGTGGACATTATATTTCTTCAGTACATCCTCAGCCTCTTATTTTTGTAACAAATATTTTTAATTACAGAGCACAAAATACATTAGCACAATTAGCACAATAATTCCAAAACAATCCTGAAATTGTGTGAAATTTAACGGCAAAAAATGACGTTTTAAAAAAATGTGTTGAGACAAAATAAAAATCCATAAATCCTCAAAAAAACAGACAAAATCAAAACAGTTATAAGTACTTTTTGTTCCGTTGTGCTATGTTTTGTTCCTGCATTTTGAAAAACACAAGCCTGTATAACAGGTATTGTATTTTCAAGGGTTATCCCTTCTTTCCACCATTAGATGGCACTGATGGCACCGATTTGTGGTCTGTAAAATATAACTGAAATACAACAGCACATGTTCTCACATTTTAATTTTGATTACTACTTTGTTAATTATGTATCATAACTTGTAATGTACATTTAAAACCCAAACGATCAAAACTAATAACCTTTATAAAATCAAAATTAACTAGCTGGGTTATATCATTCCTACTTTATTCAAAACAGATGCTGGGATTAATATCTCTGGGTTGTAGATAAAAAGAATTCAATAATTAGCATTTGAACAAATTTTCAACCCAATACCTGCAGCATATTTTCAACAGATTTACGCTTTTAACACTAGACATTAAATTTAAATTTTCAACCAAATCTGTGTCTGTTTAGAGCCCGCACACCCCCTTCTTTAGAGTAGTTAGTAACAAAAAAAAGCACACACATATTCCAGTGATTTAGAAGCAGTTTGAGTTATTTGATTAATGTAAACTGTATGGAAGTGATGATTAACAGTATATATCTTTGCAAACATATCTTCGACGTCAGGGTTAAGTCTGGTTCAGAGGAGAAATGTGAAATCATTGCCTAAATAAAAAGCAAACAGATTCATAGCCACCTCGTTCAGAGTATTTATGGCTACTTGCTATTGAGTAAGTCTTTGGCAGACAAGTATTAGCAGTGTCTGGCCAAAGACGTAATTGTCATCTTAAGCAGCAACGAATCACTGCAACCCAATAGGCTTATCTTCGGAAACAAACTGCTTAATGAAAGCTCAGAACCTTTCCTGTGAATGAAACGAATCACACTTTTACGTTTGATTCTATTACCACGAAAGAAAAACAAGCAATACATCAAAACAGAGCGCTACTCTTTATTCGAAAAATAGAACTTGTGTTGTTACCAACATGAGAATCTTTGGGTTTGGAAATATTATTAAAAATAAGCATAAACTGAACTTGTGATTGTGGACATTTACTTTAAAACGAATGACATTTAATGGACGTGTGTCAAGTGTTTTACAAAAGTACAAAAACAACCACTGCAGGAGAGGCGCTACGCACAAAACACAGTCCTAAAAGAAACATTTCAGTTTGCACAATGAAAACCGTAAGTCGGTTATGTGTTCGGAAAAGAAGGACACAACGATGCTTCTACTCTTCTCTGCACGCATTGAAAGACTACAGCTGTTCTGAAGCGTTCTCTCTTCAGTCAGTCCGTGTTTCAGGACACACGGTCTTGTCCCATGTTGAACACAAAAACAAGGAGCAACAGTTAAAGTAAAGGCACTGACAAATGAAAAACCACTAGAAAGAATTACAGGCTTTCCATAAAAAGAGAGGAACCAACATAATGTCCAGACGTATGCGTACGTGATCTGGTGTGATCATGTGACATGGATGACACTAATGTCCATTCAAGAATATGGCCTTATTAATGCAGAAAGAAGTAAACATAATCACAAATAATTTGTCTATATTAGTTCCCAAAGTGTAAATCCTTCATTCTGATGGTTTACACTCTTCTCGTAAAAGAAAAAAAAAACGTTTAGTCCGTTTGCTTTCACCACAAACGGTTTCCTGCAATATCCGTCACGGCCGAAGAAAACCTCTTCTTTCATTCCAATCAAAAAGGCAAGTGTCTAAGGAGTAAAAGATTATATTTGTTGGTGCAGTGCATGTTTTATGATAAAAAACAGATGAATACTGTACCTTGGGATTGCAACCTGGTTTGAATCTCTACATGGAAGAGCTCTCTCGTCTTGAATCGAGTGCCCTACAAAGAAGACATGCATCACAAGCTTGAAAACAAAGCAATGAAACAGTTTGTAGACGCTGGTTTTCGGAAGATGTTGTGTATATATAGTCTGTAAACGTCCATCAAGCAACCAGAATGTGTTCATGATCTTGTAT
This sequence comes from Danionella cerebrum, assembly GCA_007224835.1. Lineage (NCBI taxonomy): Eukaryota > Metazoa > Chordata > Actinopteri > Cypriniformes > Danionidae > Danionella > Danionella cerebrum. The sequence goes on along the minus strand of SRMA01025243.1, from coordinate 3,993 downwards.
TACTTTCCATCGGCATTTTTTCTTTATTAAGCTATTTTTTATTATTATTAGGCATCACACTTGTCACATGAGCATAAGACACAGAAGATGCTAAAGTATGATTTAGAAATGTCTGTAAATTTAAGAGTAAAGTACATAAAATGCTACAGAATAAATCAAATTGCACAAAACTTGAATCTGAAGTAAAAAAAAAGAATAAATAAAATATATGTAATATTTAATAATAATTTTTTACAATGTAAACCCAGGAATAAACTGTATATTAGCAATAAAAATGAGTTTCCTAGACAGCTGTAAACCATAGAAAAAACTGTGTACAGTTCTGGCAACCTGTAATTGAATGCTTCGTATTGACTGTTACTGTGACTTGTGCGTAGTACAGTGTCAACCCAACACTTAAAGTGTTCATTTTAACACCGCTCAGATCAAATATGGTCCCAATCTATTGTGTGTAAAAAGTACACTGGCTGAAGTGTTGAATTTAGTGTACTAAATTCATGGGGTATTACTCTTCTCCATCACCAGACAAAAGGGCATCGTCTCTCCTCGATGCAGTTGTTGTTGTGGGCGGAGTCATGATTTTGCAGCACTTTTATTTTTCACTTTCAGGTTTAAATGTTAAATTTGACACTAATACACGGGTAGAGTGTACTTTTTAGCACTGTGTTGTTAATTCAACACTTTGGGAGTTATTTACATTTTATACCGCCTTTTTTACTCTAGTGAATTTACTGTGCAAGTATTGCTTTAAAGGGGACCTGAGATGAAAATCTTTCAGATACTTGAACAGAAGTGTGGCTTATCAGCATTTATAAAACCTCCCTGTAAGAAATAAAATTGAACACCCTTCAAAATGATCAGATTGCTGTTTAATATAAATATAAAGTCATCTTACATTCACTGCCATTGCTTTTTTTGCCAGTGGGCCTGTTTTGCCCCTCCACCACAGGCACACATTTGTTGCATTGGTGGCTGGTTTCATAGACCTTTTTGATTTTGGTTTATGTGCTACCAAGGTCATGCTTTACAGTCGGACAAGGGAAGTTCACTTTCCCGTAAGTGATGCTTGTGGTGGTTTTGCAGTCTGCTGTTTGGCTTAAGTGGTTTAACGTCTGCCGCAAAGAATCTTAAAGCAATGTTGGAGGTTCAACACAAGCCGAAATGTTATGTCTCCAGAATCTGCGATCGTTCCTAATCCAAACAAAGAAAAAACATCGCTAGAATGACCCACAATTTCTGTTTCTAGGTGAAGACGTGCAAGTCTTTACCTAAAGAATACTTTTACTGGAATCTTGACTGCATATTTTGCGCATTTTTACAAACCAAAGCAAAAGTGGAAAATATTATCTATGATCCTGGAAGATATGTTACAGATACTTTCCGTCAATTTTATAAGGGAATTTATATGGAAACCATCAGAGAGAGACAGAAGGAGGGTCATACACGGGGAATGATAGGATGGAACATAAACTGAGAATGTCCTAAATTGAAAATGTACCCACCATTCAGATCTCAGACTCTTATCAAGTTCATAGCTATGGATGCGTATTTTATCGACGTTCAGTGTCAGTTACTTTCCATACATCTATGCAAACTAGACCATTCTGACATTATCAGGTGAATTTGTGTTGTTGAGACACTTACACTTGGTGCTGTTTGACGAAATCAGCGAATTGTCGGTCCGTGGCATAAAGCTCAATGATTCGAATGCGGTCCTCGATTTGCTGTCATGAGAACAGAAGAACAGCGTTATGTAACAGCAGTCTGCCTTTTCACCCTACTCTTACCATTATGTCTAATAGACACCATTAAAGATGGATTTAAGAGCCATAAATATATTTTATACATAATACAAGGCTCTCGCATCAAGACTCAGTAGGTTCGATAATTAAACCAAAGCTTGTGTAAGAATTCCTGAAAAGAGCAATCATTTTGTTTTGTTATATAAGAATTTAAATTTATCTACCCATCTGTTTTACCAAAAAGGACATATTTTTAGGAATAAAATATTTTTAGGAATCTTGTTTTGGAATATTCCCATCTAAACATATGACAAGAGCCCAAAAAATGTGAATAACGTTGAACTTGTCCATAGTATCATTGCCGGTATACAACACAGCTCTATGCTTTTTAAGAAAAAAAGTAATAGATAATAAGTTCAGTCCGTCCCCATGTCTGATGATTGTGCAGCATCCCTGAATATGGATATACTTGAAGCATTCTGGTTTCTATTTTTTCATTTAAACCTTACTCTTCTATATTGACCGTATCTGCTGAAAACTGTGGCCAGTGTTGGCAACACAGAATGTTAATATGACCTCCAAAAACACAAGCATAAATTATGGCCCAGTAATAAAAAGGTTCCTCGTTAAAAAAAATCCCCTCACAGGCAGATGACTGTGGTGAAAGTGAATGGTTATTGTAATTGGCTGTCTGTGTAAGGCTCCAGGGTTTTAGGGGCAAAGGGCATCTTACAAGAGAAGAAAGAGAGTTTGCTTGGATTGGTGCCTCAAGTTATATACAAATGATCCCAAGCATTTTGTGACAAAGTTATCTAGTTTAAAAGTGGAAAAGCTTGGTGAGTAATTTGGCACTTACATTAAACAATATATAATTTAATAGACATTTAAAGTGGAATACAATTAAGACAAACACATTTTGATTTGAGAGGAACAGTTTGTGTGAGGCGTAAATGAGGCACTTTCAAGATTCTGCAAAGCATATGTAAACATACTTTTAATCCAAGGTTCCTCTCTTTTTAGGTTTAACGTCTTTAATCACTTTAACATAAAATTTCTGTATTTGTCTTGTAAAACATTGTTGAATCTAACATCACTACACAACTTGTAAGCATTACCTCTTTGGTAAGATCGCTTTTCTCATAAATGTGTCGTATCTCCTCACTGCTGAAGTCTGTGGAGACCTCAGTGCTGCCGGTGCTTAATGCAGTGGTTTCTGGGTAACGCCTGTAATACTGATGATAGCCTGTCGTGAAGTCACTTTCAAACATAGGGTTGTACTTGGTGGCTTCAAGAGATGGAAGGTTGTCTGCATATCTGTAACAAAATATTAGCACAAAAACAGTTAACTGCCATCAATACAGAGTACTGGTGACTTACTGGGGGAAGTCTGACATGTTTGTATTACAATGTGATGCAATGCTCCAAGTGAAAGTTGTGGTAACCAAAGCCTGCCTAAAGTGAATTATGCCAATCATAGCCTTGAGAGGGGTTTATAAACCCCAGCGTGTTGTGTCTTGCAGCAAACGTGCCCTTGGCGTGGTTGGGTAAAGTCAGGAGATCGCCACCGATAGTATTTATATCTGCCTAGGCTTCAGGTACAGTAGGGAAGCTGTGGAAACAGTGAGTGGATTATGAGCAGCTCGGTGCACTCGAGGCGAGGCGTTTTACCCTTAGATCCCCTGTGGAGACAACGTCACCTCACGCTGTACTTTCAAAAGTGTATAGCTATTTCTGATTGTATTACTAATGTAAATGTAAGTGTTTCTAAAAAGCACAAGCTGATTTACAGGGACGCAATGAAATATTTACAGGGACCTCAAAATATTTGAGTTGACCAACCTTAGTTTTGGAGTAAGCAGTACTCAAAAAATGTGAAATTTTCTTTATACAAATGATACTTTTTAAGTACTTTTTACTTAAAAACTAGGGTTTATCAACTAAAATGGCAACTGGTTTACACAAGTATTGAGTACTTCTGTACTCAAGTATTTTTTGTTTTGCATCTAATTAATTTGCCTGGTGCACAATGGCTCAAAGGTTTCTCAGGGTAATTCTGGCCAAGCGTCCATGCTCTCTCTATATTACTCTAGTGAACTATTGGATGTAAAATGTGTTCAATAAGTAATTTACGACTGGAACAACTCGTTCAAAAAGATAATTGATCCAACCTGCACATGACTTGCCTAAAAGCGTTTGTTCGTAACAACCGAATTTAACAGATTGTGTGTTATGGACCACTTGTACATCAAGG